>CM076570.1:1463751127-1464411307 GCA_034641835.2 Pinus albicaulis
AGACACACTTGAGGGGGTTCAAGCATAGGTTGTATTGTCGACATCGATGGAATACCAATCACAGATCCTCAAGATGGTCTGAGTGCTTCTTGGAGTGGACAGTAAGGTCGTCCAAGTAGGCAAGGATAAGGTGTGCCAAGTCATGAAATATATATTCCTTGGCCCTCGAGAAGGTGGCTCTAGCATTTTTTAGGCCAAATGGCATTTCCTTGTATGTGAATGTGCCCCAGGGGGTGGTGAACGTAGTTTTGAACCGATCTGTATGGCGGATTTGAATTTGGTTGTACCCAGAGAATTTTTCCATAAAGGACAGACCTACATAAGCCTCGATGACCTAGTCAATAAATGGGGTGGGATAATTTTTCTTGGGACATGCTTTTTTCAAATCCTGAAAATCAGTGCAAACACGTATTTTGCCCTGTTTTTTCATGACGGGAATAGGGTTGGAAACCAAATATGTATAAGCAATGGGGGAGATAAACCTGGCTTTTTGAAGCTTATCGATTTCTCATTTTATTGATTTTGCCTTTAAAGGGTGTAGTTGACGCTGTTTCTGGCGCACTGGAGGTACGTCAGGACAAGTGTCAATATGGTGCTCTACGATAGTGGGACTAAGCTCGGGCATTTCTAAGTAGTCCCACGCGAAGATATCTCAATACTCTTGTCGCAATTTCGTATAATAGTTTATTTATTCTAGAGAGCATGTTGCCCCTAGTGAGATTTCTTTGACCTTACCAAGATTTTGGGATATCTTCACCTTGACGGTAGGTGAGATGTTTGACATATTTCCTTCCTCAAATGCATCGAGCACTGGGATAGGATTATTGAGCCAATAGACCTTCCCTGATGGGAGGAAATATTTTGATTCGATCACATAGATCTCTTGTTATTTTTTCTTGTAAGGACTGAACATTTTCTTACGGAGAAAAAGTGAATGGTGATGCATTGCATCCCATGGATAATCTGGCACCATCATGGATTCTAGGATGTCCTCATCTGAATGGAATAGGGACCCTAAGGGGGATTGAACCTGTGCAAGGTTGTGCTGAAGAGGTGTTGGAAATGTTGTCATTGATGGCAAAGGAGATGGAAAACGAGACATTTTAGAAAAAAAGAGAGAAAAGAGGCAGCAGGATGTAGAGAGAGTCGAGCAGCAGCAAAAGAAGCAAGGCAGTACAAGACAGAGGTTGCAGAGACAGAGAAAGGAGGCAGAGCCATGAGATCAAACGATCAAGCAGCAGAAAAAGGCTGCAAAGAGACAGTGAATACAGAAGCAGAGTCGTTAACAAACCAACAGTGAAATGATTACAGGAGATGCGGAACCAAGAAGCTAAATAACAGTGGGGCTCTGTGTATAAGGGTTAATACCAAGAGTTAAGCAATAAAAACGTAACGTAGGTGTTAAACCTTATGGTAGTTTTATATTAAAATAACAATGAAACTTGGGTTTATATGTTAAGGCAGAGTTCATATATTGAAGTGCTGAAGAAATATGAAATGAAGCCTTTGAACGGAGTATATATATTTACGAAGGTGCGAAGAATTTGATGAAGCAGAACCATGAATATAAACGGAACCCTGAACATGAACAGTAAAACCGGCGCTCAAAAACCAGTGGGTTCACATGATAGCTGAAGTGGTAAGCAGTATTGTCAAAATGAACTCGATATATGTCATTGATGGCCACGTGTCCTAAAGCGGTTTTGAAATACAAATTTTTTCAGGTTCTTTTGGAGAATTCTGTGACGAGCATATAAGTTGCACGATATTGCGTGTCGTCCATTGGATGGGGGTCCAAAGCTCAGTTGGTGCGCGAGAGAAGATTGACCGTCCGATCAAAGGAGAAGGTGCGAGGAAGAGAACCAAGGATGTGGGTCCTACATTCATAACTGCGGAGCCAAAGTATTATGTGAATGACTGTGTATTCTGTGTTATGAAAAGTTAATAAACAGGGGAAGGTTATAATGTATATTAATATATGTTGATATATATGATGGGCCAAATGCAGGTTGAATTACATGGTAAAGTGTTCACATATAAGTTAAATGTGTGGGTTTAGTATAAGGTTCATAATAAATCAAACGGGGTCGTTATATATGTCCATATATTATAATTGATATGCAAGTCACCAAAGGAGTGCTACATATGATGGTCAGCATATAGTAGTACGCTATGGGCCTAAGCACTTTTACACAAAGTCGGGGTTTGATACTTATTGCAATGTTAATATGTTACATGGCTAAGGCTATACTGGGAGCGGAAGCATTAATCAAACTATGGAACCCGAGAGGTTATATATATATATATATATATATATATATATATATATATATATATATATATATATATATATATATATGAAAAGGCTTAAGTTGAGTCAAGGACTTAATATAATGTTGGACAGAAGATATCGTGTGTAGTGTAACTCCCCTACATAAAAATCTTCAAATCATAACCAGGGAAGTGATACATAAACATTATTCCGAGAACTTAACCTAAGATGGAGGATATACAAAGACTAAAGCAAGAGTATGTATATATATATCTATATATATATATATATATATACATATATATATATATATATATATATGTATATATATATCTATATATATATATATATAGCGCTTTATAAACAAGGGACCAAAGTATATATATGTGTGTATGTGTGTGTGTGAAGCGCTCTATTTTTTGGGCCTAATACAAACGAAAAACTATGTGGTGGGACCCTCACAAATCGCATCGGAGAAAAGTGTGGCAGTGGAGCATGACAATAAAAGTTCCGATTGCGATTGCGTTGAAGATGTGGACCCAATGGGTTTGTGAACTGTGACTCATACGTGCTTGAGTTCCGGCATCACAGTGAACTATCGCATCGGAGCGATTCATTGCATTGGCACAATGAAGAGCAGTGAACAATGAACCATCGCATCAGAAGTGATTCATCGCATCGGCACAATGAAGAGCAGTGAACAGTGAACAATTGCATTGGATCGATTCATCGCATCGGCGTAGTATAGTGCAGTGAAAAATGAATCATCGCATTGGAGTGAAAGCAAAGTATCGAAACGTGCAACTAGAAGTTTCGATTGCGATTAATCGCAATCGAAAGTAGTCAAGAGGTGATGCATCGCATCGGAGAATAAAGCAAGCTCAGTTAGTGGGCCTGAAAGGGAATTTTATGTATTAAAATGATTTATTATTGTTATATTGCCAAGAGTTATCTGAGTTATATAACGTGGCAATGTATATGTTAAAAATATGTATAATTATGCCGAGAGTTGAAATTGCGTTATATATAAAAAGCATTATTACATATACATGGCAGTTACACCACGACAGTGAACAGGAGATCAAACAAAGCCGAAAAGGACAAACACAGTCACAAAAAAGACAAACTCGATGATCCAAAACTGAATGGGTTGATTTGTAATCCTCATTGTAACTGAATGTATACGTTTCTGAATGATTTATATTGTTTTTGATGCACTGGAAAGTCTCCGTAGGAAATAAAACTCCACTATAAAACTGATAGTTGTATAAATTGCTGAGATTTTCTGAATGAGCTGGAAAAATAAGTGAGGAGGTAGAATGCAAAGAGTCAGGGCTATTCACTTTGAATTCCCTGGGGAATATGAACTGTTATGAGGAAAAATATATAAATCATATCACATTGATGTGCAAAAAACGATATAAGAGAATGCAGAAAATGAAGATTTGAGGCAGAGAAGATAAGAAAGAGAGGAGCAGAAAGAGATGCTATAGAAAAGAGCTGATATCTGAGGTAAATCAGAAAATATTTTATTTTGATTGAATGATGAAGTTGGAACTTCCCTATCAAGTTGAAGCTTGATAGATGTCATTTGTAGCTGACTGAGGTTGGAGCCTCCTGTAGGTTGGTGTCTGCAGAAAATCGGTGGTGAGAGGGAGTTGGAGCTTGCCTTTGCATCACAAAAATAATAAGATGTGGTTTTCTCCCTTTATGGGTTTCCACTTATATCTGTTATCTCTGTGTGTGTTGCCTATGTGTTGATATGATCTACCCAATCTGCTTAATGTTTTTTGTTCTCATAATAAGTTTGGTGTCACATTAATTTAATACTTTCTGCAACTTATTAAGACTGTTCACATATTAAGTTGGTTATAAAATTAAGCTGTAAATAAGCCTGATGAAAAGTTTAAAAAGCTTATGTATGTGTTAAACTGATTCACCCCCACCCCCTCTCGCTCAAGTAAGGATTCAACAATTGGTCCTGAAGCGTCTTTTGCACTGCTAATGTTGTCAAGGAGATCCTAGGTCCCCAGGATGGCTAGTCAAGAAGGAAGCTCAACCAATAAAGCCCCTTTTTTCACCAGTGCCAATTATGCCTTCTGGAAAATCAAAATGAGAGCATACATAATGTATCTAGGAATAGAGGTTTGGGCTACTGTGGAATTTAGATATTCCCCAAAGGCAACTGACCCAGAGGGAGAAGCTAAACAAGAATTTGTAGCAAATTCAAAGGCCATGAATGCAATCTTAAATGGACTATGTGAGGCTGAATTTATCAAAATAATGCACAGCAAGACTTCCAAAGATATGTGGGATGCTCTTGAAAACATCCATGAGGGAAATAAAAAGGTAAAGACAACCAAACTTCAAGTATATAGAGCTCAGTTTGAAAATTTAAAAATGAATGATGTTTGCAGCTTCTTCTTAAGAGTTGTAAAAATTGTTAAAAATATGAAAGCTCTTGGAGAAACCATACCAGAAAGTGCAATTGTACAAAATATTCTAAGATCTCTTCCACCCAGTTTTAACCCCAAGGTGTCTGCAATAGAAGAAACAGTTGATTGGGAAACCTTGACCATGAACCAATTACTTGGAAATCTAACAGCCTATGAGATGAGACTCCCACAGAAGAAGCCAAGTGCGAGGGAGGCAGCTTTAAAAAAAAAAAAAAAAAAAAGCAAAGAAAGATATATGTTCTTGCTCTGATGAAGAAGAGGCCAAGTTTGTCAAGAAACTGGATAAAGGCTTAGGTAAATATAAAGGTAAAATTCCATTCAAATGCTTTAACTATGGAAGGGTTGGACACTATGCTGCTAAGTGTCCTCATAAGAAAGAAAGGAATCAGGCTCATGAATCAGAGAAAACTACATCAAAGAACTGGAAAAAAGGAAAGAAATTCAATAGAAAATATTACTATGTTCAACAAGACAGCAGTGCATCTGAAGACTCAGATGAAACCTCAAGTGAAGAAGGAACCTCTGAATTTTTATTGATGGCCATAGAAGAACTTGAAGGACTCCTTCTAGAAGATGAAGAAGAAGGTGAAGTTGACCTTGAGGGGGAGCTAAGAAGTGCCCTGGAGGAGATTGACAAACTCAAAATAAAGTGCAAAAAACAAAAGGACATTCTCCTCAAGTATGTAAGAGAAGAGAAAAATTCAGAAGTCCTCATGCAGCTGAAGGTAGATCTTGAAGAAGCCAAGAAGATAGAAGACATGTTACTTAAGAAAATAAAGGATAAAACTCAGGAACAAGAGAAGTTGGAAGAAGAAGTAGTATGTCTGAGGAAGAAATTAGAAAATGCTCAAAGGAAAGTGTCTATAAACTCTTCTCAAACAACAAGCTTTGGTAAGTTGAACAAAATTCTGGATGCTCAAACATCTCCTCTGATAAAAACTGGAATAGGCTATGAAGGAGAATCAAGTAAAAGCAAAGAAAAAGAAAACAAAAATATTATTTTTGTAAAAGCAAAGAAGGCTGGTGAAGCAGCTCAAATAATTCCAACAAAAGAAGAAACATGTAATGAGGGAGATAGAAACCAGAAGAAACCTCTAATAACAAAGAATGAAATAAATACTCAGACACCAGAAAAAGGATCATATACCCCTGAGTATGTCAAATTTGGAAGCCATCAAAGGAGATTATTCCCTCCTATGAAAAATGCCACCTGTTATGCCTGCCACAAGCTGGGACACATTGCTGCATACTGTCATACAAGGAGGAGTAATTCAAACCAGCAATAGATGCAAACAGTGAAGAGACTGTCTCAAGCAAACAAATGGAGAAGACAACCTCACATCAGGTATGCAAGTTGTTTCTATGGTTACTGTTTTTATTGTAAGGAATTTGCCCATAAAATCATTGACTGCATAAAATATGGACAAAGATTGATATTCAACACCTCAAGGAGGTTTATGAATCAAAGAGATTTTAATCATACTCACAATTCTGCGAAAATTATGATCAAATGTTGTGTATGCAATAAAATTGGACTTATGCCTTCCAAATGTCCTCTGAGAGGATGTGGTTCATCATCTCACAAAAGATACCAAAAAAAAGGATGTTTCCAGTGTAAAAAGAAGGTGAATAAATGTGACCTAGCTCTAACTGCTCAAGACCTGAAAAGCTAATGGTATTTGGACAGTGGTTACTCAAAACATATGACTAGAGACAGAAGCAAGTTTATAACTTTTGATGAAAAGAAATCTGGTAATGTTACTTTTGGCAATGATAAATCAGGAAAAATCAAAGGAAAAGGCTCAGTTAGACTAGATAATGGAAGAGGAAAGGCCCAAGATGTACTATTTGTAGATGGGCTGAAAGAAAATTTGCTGAGTGTCAGTCAAATGTGTGATAAAGGTTGTGAAGTTCTTTTTAGAGCACAAGACTGTGAAGTCAAATCAAGCACCACAGGAAAGACTCTGCTCAAAGGTGTTCGAACAGAGAGTAATGTTTACATAGTGAAAGAGGAGGATGAAGCATTCCATCTTAGCAAACTTGAGGAGTCATCGTTATGGCATAGGAGATTGGGACATCTCAGCTTCGACCATATTATTAGACTGAGCAAGAAGAAAGCGGTTAGAGATACACCAGAAATAAAAAGGCCTTAAAATACCATATGCAAATCTTGTCAATTGGGCAAACAGACCCGCACATGCTTTAAGGCCAAAGATGAGCTATCAACAAGAAGAACACTCCATCTTGTGCACATGGACCTGTGTGGACCTGCAAGAACTAAAAAACCAAGTGGAGAATCCTACTTCATGCTGATAATAGATGATTTCTCTAGAATGACATGGGTTGCATTTCTCAAGAATAAATCGGAAGCACTGGAGAAATTCAAGATATTCAAAGCATTAGCAGAAAATCAAACAGGATGCAAGCTAAAATGCATCAGATCAGAAAGAGGAGGTGAATTCACATATTATGACTTTTCAGACCTATGCAATGAACATGGGATAAAGAAAAAATTTACTATTGCAGGGACACCTTAACATAATGGAGTAGCAGAGAGACAAAACAGGTCTGTACAACAAATTTCTAGACCCTTGATGCAAGAGAGTAATATTCCTCAAACCTTCTGGGAAGAAGCAGTACACACAGCCGTGCATATCCTAAACAAAGCTCATTTAGGGCCAAGCAGTGACAAGACTCCCTATGGACTATGGCATGGTAAACTAGCTTCAATCAAGCACTTTAGAGTCTTTGGAAGCAAATGTTACATAAAGCATAATGATGAAAATCTGGGAAATTTTGATGCAAGAGCAGATGAAGGGATATTTCTAGGATATGCATCCAAGAGTAAAGGCTACAGGTGCTACAACAAGACTCTTCAAAAAATTGTAGAAAGTATTGATGTAAGATTTGATGAAGAACTTCCAAACAAGACAAGAAGTACAGACTGCAGTAGTCCTTCAGACAATCATGAAGAAGAAAACCAAGATGATGATGAAACAAGCAAGATAACAGAAGATGCTGAACTGAGCTCAAAATCCCCCTCAAGATACACTCAAAAGAACCATCCAGAAGATCAGATCATTGGAGACAAGAGTGTAGGAGTCCAGACAAGAAGGAAGCTAACTAAATAGACAGAAGAGGTATACATAGCCATGCTATCACAAATAGAGCCAAAGAAGTTTGAAGAAGCTAGCAAGGACAAGCATTGGGTGAATGCTATGAATGAAGAATTGGACCATATTGAGAAGAATAATACCTGGGAATTAGTTCCTAGACCCACTGAGAAAAATGTCATAGGCTCAAAATGGGTATTCAAGAATAGAGTGAATGAGCAAGGACAGGTAATCAGGAATAAATCCAGACTTGTATGCAAAGGATATTCACAAATCGAAGGATTTGATTATGATGAAACATTTTCCCCTATAACCAGAATGGAAGCTATTAGAATGTTTCTGGCCTTTGCATGCTACCAAGACTTCAAGTATCAAATGGATGTTAAATCTGCATTTCTGAATGGAGATCTAGAAGAAGAAGTCTACATGGAACAACTAGAAGGTTTCTCATTAACAAAAAAAGAAGACTATGTCTGCAGACTACAGAAGGCTCTATATGGACTAAAACAAGCTCCTCATGCTTGGTACTCAAGGCTGTATAAGTACTTGCAAAAACAGGGCTTTAAGAGAGGAGGAGTAGACAACAATCTATACATAAAAGCCCATGGAAATGAACTCCTAATTGTTGTAGTATATGTTTATGACATTATGTTTGGAAGCAACAAAGATGAGCTAGCAAAAGGATTTGTTGAAGAGATGAAATCAGAGTTTGAGATTTCTATGATTGGAGAGCTCACCTTCTACTTAGGACTTAAAATTCAGCAAAACAACACAAGTACATTCATCTCACAGGAAAAATACTTAAAAGAGATGTTGAAAAAGTTCAAAATGGAAGACTGCAAACCTGTGTCAACTCCCATGATCACTGGATGCAAGCTATGTGCTGATGATGTATCTGCTGATATAGATCAAAGACTTTACAGATCCATGATAGGAAGTCTGATATACCTAACAGCATCTAAACTAGACATAATGTTGGCAGTAGGACTTGTGGCTAGATATCAGGCAGCACCAAAACAAAATCACCTTCTAGCAGTCAAAAGAATATTTAGATATCTACAAGGAACTGTACAGTATGGGCTATGGTATCCAAAATACAATAGCTTCACACTCACAACATATACAGATGCAGATTGGGCCAGCTGTGTGGATGACAGGAAAAGCACAAGTGGAGGTGCATTCTACTTGGGAAAAATTCTGGTGGCATGGCTAAGCAAGAAACAAACATCTATCTCTCTATCTACAATAGAATCAGAATACATAGCAGCAGCAGCATGTTGCACACAAGTCATGTGGATGAAACAAACCCTCCAAGACATGAAGGTAAGCATTAATGAACCTATCTCTATCAAATGTGATAATAAAAGTGCTATAAGTATTTCAAAAATCCTATACTTCATTCAAAAACTAAACACATCCCAATCAAGTTCCACTTCCTAAGAGAACAAGTAGCACAGAAGGTATTGAAGTTGGAATATGTGCCAACAAAAGAACAGACAACATATATATTCACAAAACCTCTTGCTAGAGAGCCATTCAAATATCTGAGAAACAAACTAGGGGTAGTGTCTTCATATACTACTCTCTGAAAGAAAAAGAAAGCTTAATTCCAGGGGGAGAACAGAAAAGAAGACATCATTCTAGGGGGAGATCAATCAACAAAGAGAGTCACAAAATAGCTAGAGAAACTAAGCAAAGCATGAAACAGGTCCTTAAGATCAGAGTAATAGGGACAAGATTAGCATATGGGGAAATAGGCAACACTTTTCCATTGATGTGAAAGGGGGAGGAAGAGAAAACAACAGAAGAAATGGTCCCAAAAGGCAAGCAGACGAAGTATATTGCCATCAATGCCAAAGGGGGAGACTATTGGAAATGTTTTCATTGATGGCAAAGGAGATGGAAAAGGAGACAGTTTAGAAACAGAGAGAGAAAAGAGGCAGCAGGATGTAGAGAGAGTCAAGCAACAACAAAAGAAGCAAGGCAGTACAAGACAGAGGTTGAAAATATAGAGAAAGGAGGTAGAGCCGTGAGATGAAACCATCAAGCAGCAGAGAAAGGCTGCAGAGAGATAGTGAATACAGAAGCAAAGCCGTTAAAAAACCAACAGTGAAATGATTATAGGAGATGCGGAACCGAGAAGCTAAATAACAGTGGGGCTCTGTGTATAAGGATTAATACCAAGAGTTAAGCAATAAAAATGTAACGAAGGTGTTAAACTTATGGTAGTGTTATATTAAAATAACAATGAAACAGGGGTTTATATGTTAAGGCAGAGTTCATATATTGAAGTGTTGAAGAAATATGAAATGAAACCTTTGAATGGAGTATATATATTTATGAAGGTGCGAAGAATTGGATGAAGTGGAACCATGAAGATAAACGGAACCCTGAATGTGAACAGTAAAACTGGCGCTCAAAAACTAGTGGGTTTGCGCAATAGCTGAAGTGGTAAGCAGTATTATCAAAATGAATGCGATATATGTCATTGATGGCCACGTGTCCTAAAGCGGTTTCGAAATAAAAAAATTTCGCGTGATTTTGGAGAATTATGTGACAAGCATATAAGTTGCGCGATATTGCGCATCGTCCGTTGGATGGGGGTCCAAAGCTCAGTTGGTGCGCGAGAGAAAATTTACTATCCGATCAAAGGAGAAGGTGCGGGGAAGAGAACCAAGGATGTGGGTCCTACATTCATAAATGTGGAGCCAAAGTACTATGCGAATGACTGTGTATTCTGTGTTATGAAATTTAATAAACAGGCAGAGGTTATAATGTATATTAATATATGTTGATATATATGATGGGCTGAATGCAGGTTGAATTACATGGTAAAGTGTTCACATATAAGTTAAATGCGTAGGTTTATTATAAGGTTCATAATAAATTGAACGGGGTCGTTATATATGTCCATATATTATAATTGATATGCAAGTCACCAAAGGAGTGCTACATATGATGGTCAGCATATAGTAGTACGCTGTGGGCCCAAGCACTTTTACACGAAGTCGGAGTTTGATACCTATTGCAATGTTAATATGTTACATGGCTAAGGCTATACTGGGAGCGGAAGCATTAATAAAACTATGGAACCCGAGAGGTTTTATATATATATATATATATTAGTGTTGGGCTTAATTCTGAGTCCAAGTCTTAATATAATGTTGACGGAAGATATTGTGTGTGTAGTGTGGGACCCCCTACATAAAATTCTGAGAATCATAACCCAAGCTAGAGGATACATAAACATTATTCCGAGAACCTTAACCCAAGATGGAGGATACATAAAGACTGAAGCAGAAAAGTATATATATATGCAACGCTTTATATATGTAGCGCTTTATAAACAAGGGACCAAAGTATATGTGTGTGTGTGTGTGTGTGTGTGTGTGTGTGTGAAGCGCTCTATTGTTTGGGCCTAATACAAATGAAGTCCTATGAGGTGGGACCCTTACAACTCGCATCAGAGAAAAGTGTGGCAGCAGAACATGACAATAAAAGTTCCGATTGCGATTGCGATGAAGATGCGGACCTGATGGGTTTTTGAACTGTGACTCATACGTGCTTGAGTTCCGGCATCACAGTGAACTATCGCATCAGAGTGATTCATTGCATCGGCATAATGAAGAGCAGTGAACAGTGAACCATCACATCGGAAGCGATTCATCGCATCGGCACAATGAACAGCAGTGAACAATGAACCATCACATCGGAGCGATTCATCGCATCGGTCCAGTATAGTGCAGTGAACAATGAATCATCGCATCGGAGTGAAAGCAAAGTATCGAAACATGCAACTGGAAGTTGCAATTGCGATTAATCACAATCGGAGGCATTCAAGAGGTGATGCATCGCATCGAAGAATAAAGCAAGCTCGGCAAGTGGGCCCAAAAGGGAATTTTATGTATTAAAACGATTTATTATTGTTATATTGCCAAGAGTTATCTGAGTTATATAACGCGGCAGTTTATATGTTAAAACTCTGTATAATTATGTCGAGATTTGAAATTGCGTTATATATAAAAAGCGATGTTACATATACATGGCAGTTACACCACGGCAATGAACAAGAGATCAAACAGAGCCGAAAAGGACAAACACAGTCACAGAAAAGACAAACTCAGTGATCCAAAACTGAATGGGTTGATTTGTAATCCTCATTGTAATTGAATGTATACGTTTCTAATTGATTTATATTGTTTGTGATGCATTGGCAAGTCTCTGTAGGAAATAAAACTCCACTGTAAAGTTGATAGTTGTATAAATTGCTGAGATTTTCTGAATGAGCTTGAAAAATAAGTGAAGAGGCAGAATGAAAAGATTTAGGGCTATTCACTTTGAATTCCCTATGGAATACGAACTGTTATGAGGAAAACTGTATAAAGCATATCACATTGATGTGCAAAAAAGATATAAGAGAATGCAGAAAATGAAGAATTGAGGCAGAGAAGATAAGAAAGAGAGGAGCAGAAAGAGATGCTACAGAACAGAGCTGATATCTGAGGTAAATCAGAAAATATTTTCTTTTGATTGAATGAGGAAGCTGGAGCTTCCCTATCAAGTTGAAGCTTGATAGATGTCAGTTGTAGCTGACTGAGGTTGGAGCCTCTTGTAGGTTAGTGCCTGCAGAAAATCAGTGGTGAGAGGGAGTTGGAGCTTGCCTTTGCATCACAACAATAATAAGATGTGGTTTTCTCCCTTTATGGGTTTCCACTTATATCTGTTGTCTATGTGTGTGTTGCCTATGTGTTGATATGCTCTACCCAATCTGCTTAATGTTTGCTGCTCTCACAATAAGTTTGGTGTCACATTAATTTAATACTTGGTACAACAAATTAAGACTGTTCACATATTAAAGTTGGTTATAAAATTAAGCTATAAATTAGCTTGATGAAAAGTTTAAAAAGCTTATGTATGTGGAAGCAACCGATTCACCCCTCTCAGCTTTAACTAAGGATTCAACATACATGTGAGGAATGGGACTTGGATCCCTTAGAATATATCATATAAAACTCACATGTAGAATTATAGTTGAAGCAAATCACTCTAGACAACATAAACAAATCTCCCCGAGTCAATAAGTCTCAAATAAGCCCAAACCCCATAGCTTAACTCATGTAGAAAGGACTAAAGCAAGTACAACGTTATTTTATTAAGGGTTTATGTAGAAAATATTGAGAAATAATAGATCAGGAGTCTAAAAATATCCAATGGCTGAGAAAATGGAGATTCCTCCCTCTTTATACAAAATAAGATTAACTTGCAAGGATTTCTGGAGTGTACAATGTATAAAAGAGAAGATCTGCAGATCTGGATCTGGAAAACACAGTTAGAATGAAAATCTGTATAAATATGGCTGTAATATAAAAATAACAGAAGAACAATGAAATATAGAGCTTTCCAAGAGAAGGGTTGGCCCTTCCTCCTAGGAATGAGCTCACAAGCAAGGGTTCAAACCCTGCTACTCCAGCACTCTGGAAAATGAAATTTTTTTTGCAAATAACTACACTGTAGAGGATGATAATGGATTTGGCCACATGCCAAGATGTAAAATATGCTCTGGAATCTCCTGTACAGACCTTGCAAAGCAAGGGGAGCTCCCTCCTCTAAAAGATAAGCTCAGGAGCTGGTGTTGTAAGTCTCCCACTGCAACACCCTGCAACACAACGCCCCCTGCTATAGGAATAACATTGTGGCTGAAGGAGGATGCTTGGCCTCAAGCCCGAATGTGGGAAAATGAAGAACAAAACTCCTCCAAGAGATCACTCAATGAAGGAGAAGGAATCCCTAAGTAGGAATGCCTTGTGCTGAACAACACTACATACCCAACTCAACAGCTGAAGAATGCTCAAGAGTCTGAGCAGGCCAAAATCAATAATCCATAAGCTAACCTCCAATGTATACTATCTTCATCCTTATAAATTTTGTGAGCCTCCTCACCTTGGGTCCCACCCATTAGGGTTTCCAACACCACATGGTTGCCTTCCCTCCAAAACGGCGTTGTAGCTCTATCTAGACTACTCATTCACACTGCGCTATTGACTTGGTCAACTTGACTAAATCAACATGAGCCTCTTCCTGTTCATACATGGAAAGTGCAAAATCCAGCCACTAAGATATCCCCTTTTCACACCAAGAGGGCTCTTATGCTAATACAAGACAAGTATGGGTCTCTTCCCCCCATTTATTCACCTACTAAGTGCAAGAAACAAAATTTATTATTCCCATTAGCTACATGCTAATTTTAGGAATATTACAATGAGCTCCTCTTGGTTTCGAGAATAAATTATTGGAGTAGTTGAATCTTGTGGAAGACCTCCCTCCACTTGACAAACCAACAACAAAGTCACATTGAATTTTTTGTTGCTTTGTTGGATCGAGGTTTTGTTGATCCAATATTATCCAAATCCTAACCCATTCTCTATTAAGAAAGGCCAACCACATGAAGGTGGAAGCTCTCATGGACCCTCCCTGCCCCTGACATCACTCTCAATTCCCCAGTACTTAATTTATCTATGATATAGGAATATTTAAAAGCATTACATTAAGGTTCTTAACTACAAAAATCCTCACCCCACAACCTAAGAATTACTAGGGTGATAACAGATACATAAAGAAAAACAAATAGAAAAAACTCATTAAATTAAATTCTTCCTAGTAGAAGAAACTTCACGAAGCTTCCAATTTATTAGATACAATATTTCTTTTATGCATAATTTTGTCACAAGAAAATATTTCATTAAAATCAACTCTCGTGGGGTGCTTAGTTTTAAATTTTATCAAGTTTTAATCTGGTCTTGATTTTAATTTGGAAGCAGTCATTGCGACGATATAATTAAAGGGTGTTGCCAAATTAAAAGGCAGTGAATGGTCAATCTAACAAAAATAGTGGCATTGTTATTTCAAATTTCAGTGTGCAACACATATTAGTTTAAATGTGTGTAGTTTAATGGTCTAGATCCCGAGAGATGTGAGATCAACTGTGTAGATGCATTGCGGATTTAGACTTGCTCGAAGTTTAAGGCATCATTCAAATTCCCGCACTCACTGTGAAGTGACACCTATCCATTAAATATTTTGTGCGGGATTCTTTCTTGCAGATAAAGGTAATGCAGTTTTTCACCTCCCCACTCATCACCACTATAGATTTATCACTTACATCAAATCAACATATGGGAAAATTTGTTACATGTCAGCTTTTTATCAAAGAGGTTTATGTAGTATGGGTTGTAAATCGATTCATTCCGTAATCATGGGTAAATGTGGAGAATTATTTCATGTTTTTTGTTAACAAAATTGTATCATAATTTTTTTTTGTTTTATTGGAGGTTCATAAGTGTTCCAAATCATAGAGTAGAAGAATTATTATCCAAATACGCAAATTTTCACATTAGTATCAAGTTTTTTACGGTCATGGGAAGAAACAACCATATCTATCAAAATGATACAGAAGGTCCCGAGCTTATCGAGTGTGACCCTCAGCTTACTGATTTGTTTAACAAGGCTTGATGAATGACCTTTTGTCGTAGAATTGAAGGTGTCAATTATGAAGTGGCGAGAGTATCATCAAGGGTTTTGATGGGATAATTGCTATGATTTTTTATATTTCATTTCAATTCACAAAGGATACTATCACAAAGGAAATAGGGTTTCCAAATGATAGAGAATGGTGTTTCAAGAATCTAACTTTGATAGGAGTCGATATTGCATGTTTCTTGGAAGAGGACCACATAAATGGAGACTGTAATCAAGGAGTTCAGAGAGCTTGGTTGAAGCCATCGTGGAACAATGCCCTCAGTATCATTCAAGGCTATTTTACTTACGAAGAAAGATATGACCAGGTAGGCTTGTACCATTTTAAATTTTTGGTCTATGTCACTGGTCAAGTATGAATGAATACTCCTTAATTTTTTTAGGAGATTTTGAGTAGAATTTCTTCCAAAATTAGGTCAAAACCCGGAAATTCTCCCTCACTATATTTTCCATAAAGGTATTATCAAACTACTAGTTGTTAGTCATCTTGAGAAGGTAGAAAGGACATGGGAAAATTTTTTGTTTTGGGGATGGTTTGTTAAACAAGGCACTACCAAAACTAAAGACAACAAGGGTAAGAAACAGAAAAAACAAACCCTTGAGCAAACTTCTGAACCAGCGCAAAGAAGTTCATCTATGCTAACCCGAAGTATGAGGAGAAATTCGTTAAATCGGTAGGAAGAAAGTCTTACACCATTTCCTCTCATAAGGAAAAATAAATGGCATGCCAATAAAGAAAATTCAGAGGCCTTCCATCCATATATTTTCAAAACCCCAAGGGTTCAGGAGAAAACCCTAGAAGTTCGAAAGCCAAGTTTTTCAAAAAAAAATGAGGATGGTGATCATGTGCCATTATCAGTTTTGATTAAGAAAAATACTATAAAACCAAGTAAACTAAAAAGTTTCAAAAGCCAAGAAAAAACATTAAAATATGTGAATATAGAGAAGAAGAAACAGGCTAAAAAACTGAAAAGTATGGGACAAGAAAACCATTACAAAGTGTGTTAACAAGTTGAGATTGAGTGCAACGCTCGGGTTAAATCCTACTCTTAAAGACAAAGTTGTTAATGTGGATGAGGATATATATGAAGATGTATAGAAGGCACATAATAGAAGAAAAAAAGGAACCAAGCAGAAAAAAGGTAAAAAACAAGGCATTTTCCATGGGAGACTTGCAGAGGTCATGACTACTAGAACTAAGAGGAGTAAGATGTATAAATTGTGTGTAGATCTGAAACTTCTCATGTAGTTTAATAAAACACAAGACTCAAATATACTCTACTCATTTGCGGAAATATATTCATGATCGAGAACACATATTGTAAACATGCACAAATATTTATCACACATAGCAACTTCTCAAAACCCCTTCCTATTTGTATTGCATTAATTAAATAATAGAGAAGAAATTCAATACTTTCTCAAGCCTGAGCACACTCTACAACTATATAGTTTATCCTTGTTCCTGACTGAGTGACTTTGGCCAATACTTAGTCAACTTTCCTATCCTCCAAGCTCCTATTTTATTGTGTTATTATTTGAGGAATCAGGCCCCTATTAATTAGGAAATTCCTCAATGAGAATTGTGAAATCCATTAGGCTCGTCCTCTGACTGCATGCACCACCTATACAACTTGGAATAGTCTACAACTGATAATACATTTCCTTTGAACCTATATCTCAATTAGTTGGAACTAGTTTAACTGAAAATAACTTGATTTAACTGAAACAGATTGCTAGAAATAAGAAATAAATCATATTGTAGTGAATTCAATCTTCTCCAACTCGAATTAAATTAGTTAAATGAGTGAAAAGTGCCATGGCACCCCAATTAAACTTCCTTCAATATTTCTTCTAAAATAGAAATTCGAATTTTCTCTAGTTTGATCAAGGCAAAGAAAGACTGAGAACTTTTGGTTGCATTTTCAACACTCCCTCCCAGCAAGAAAGGGATTATCATTTACCCCGATTTTGACTCCTAGCAAGAAAGGGATTATCATTTACCCCAATTTTGACTCTATGGAACTCGAATTTTCCTGTTGACAAATCCTTTGTCAAAATGTCTCCATCTTGTTCCTTTGTAGGAATGTATTCCAACAACATGATCCGCTTCTTCACACAATCTAGTAGATGGCAATACTTGATATCGATATGTTTGGATCAATCATGAAATATAGGATTTTCAAAGAGTTTGATACAAATACAATTATCATATTAAATCACTATGTGAATCCATCATCTGACCAAATAACCAACAATAATATTTCTCATCCATATTTCCTCACATGTTTCTTGAATGGAAAACATGTACTCTACTTTTGTTGAGCTGAGTGCCAATGACCTTTGCTTCCTGTTGTACCAATAAACTGCTAGAGACCCAACAATGAAAATTCGTCATGATGTACTCTTTCAATCTGATGGACTCCTTTCCCAATTTGCATATGTGAAGCCTTGAATTTTCACTCTGTCTATCCGTCTGTACCATATTCCAAACTGAGTGATGCCTCTAAGGTATTGAAGTAATTCTTATTTTCCTCCTAATATAGCTTGGTTGGACTAACAATATCTTGAATAGGCTAGTTAAATACATAGCACATGTTTGGTTTCGTGTTCACCAAATACATTAGTGAACCCACAAATTGTCGATATATGGTATCTACCACTTCCTCACCTCAAGTGGCATTCTCTTTCCTCAACTTTCCTACTAGAGGAGACTCCATGGGTGTTGAGGAGGTAAATCCCCTTTGCGGATAGAGGCGATCCCACTAGCCCTAGGGTGGGTCTAGAAACAATCGGAACAAGCAAATTTATCGGTTCCTAGTTATAAAAGACAGGATTATGATAGATCACTTACCGTGTTTCCTTCGCTACTGTTGTCAAAGAAGAAGTGGTGCTTTCGTTCCTAGCTGGACAGGTCACGATCCATGAGCTTTCTGCACTTAGATACTTGCACACACGCAAAGAGAAACAACAACATACAATGCATTATTTCACAATTTTTACAACTATCGATCAGTCAAAGAGGAACGAATGAAATTGCATTAAATAATAAACAACACAACCATGGAACCAACAACAGAGTCATGTATATTAAAAAACGAGAGAATGATTACAACCAGTGCTATGATGTCATGATCTTCCTTCGACAAGGTTCCAGCGGGGCATGTCTCACAAGCTCGTCAGGGATTCGACAGAACTCTCTCTCTCACAGGGTTCTCCTTAGCTTTGCTCTTGATCATCACTTAGCTATAATTTCCTTCCCAAAATTTTAGCTAGCTAGCAAATGGAGAGGGCGGGCTTTTATAGAAGGAGAAGGTGAGGTTAGGCTCCCTATAATCATGGGGGAGAGGCCTATCTCTTAGGAAGGTTCCATGAGAGGTGGAAAACCACTTCCTAAACAAGGAGATCCAGAGGCAAACAACCCAAACACATTATGGTGATTCATTTTGAAGTTGTTAGAATTTAACTTCTTCCTTCTATTCTTAAAAAATATTCCTTAAAAGGCTTGGCGCGGGGTCAACACAGGGATAGAGTGCCAGTTGGCATACCCTTTAATGTTAAATTTCCCCATTAGCACAAGGGATGAACTGGCTACCCGTGCCAATGCCCAAACCTATGTTTTTAGGGTTTTCCAAAGGAAATGTTCTTTAGGAGAATTGTTTTCCTTATGTAGAAGAATTCCATCAAGGTGTTTTTAGGACATTTTACTGTTCACAGGTCACGGGAATAGTCCTCCAATGTACGGGATGAGGGATTGTAGGGACGGTGACAAAATGCTATGTAACAGATTCCCCCTAAAGCTTGAGGCCCGAGAGAGAGGGAGGGGTGAAATTCTTTATGAGAACGCGCCCAACTGAAAACACTGCCGTCGGAAGACCTGCAAATAGAAATACAACTGATAGCTCTGATACATGATATGTGGTATGGGCGCAGCCATCCATAATAGAGTGTAGAAAAACTGGGATCCAAGATATGGACGCAACCATCCAGTAAATAAGGATCGATAAGTAGACTCAGGTATGGTCGCAGCCATCCAACCGAATGAGTCATGTAATAAAACATAATAATCCATAAAGAACCCGTAGCTTGGATTTTTATCAGACAAAATCCAAGGTCTTGCACTCCATCTCGACCCGAACGGAATACAAGTTCGAGCATGCGAATATGTGAGCTGAAGTCGAACATGCAAGAACATCGTCTGATTACCAGCCAATAATGAAAGCCGTTAATAGACGCGAGAGAAACCACCAATAATGACGATGGATCTCAAGGTACAAGAGGTACAATCCACAGAATGTGAACAGTGAGCTGGCATCGAACACTCACAAAATCATCCAATCGAAGGCCATTAATGAAAACCTTGCATCGAATGTGACAAACCTGCCATTGAGGCATGCAGGCTCCAAGGTACCTGAAGGGAGTCTCTAGATCAACTTCCTGGATAATGAGCTGAAGTCGACAGGAAGTGACCTTGATCGAAGGTGGGCCATAATGTTTCCCACATCATCGACACGAGACAGAGGGACATAATGTTTGTGAATCAGGATCAACAAAGAATCAGAGGGAGGTTGAAAACTGCAGAGGCCAACTTCTATTGAACATATCGACGGCACGACATTGGATTTGGCAGTATTTGACATCAATGGATCTGAGGTCATGGTGACATGGCAAAGAGAAAATGAGCGGTCAAAAGAGATCACCCAAACCCATGGAGGCAAGCGGATAACGAGATGAGATGTTCCCAACATGACATGAATGCAGAAAAGTGCCATGTTCAAGAGCGACATACTACCGACACGACTATGATACTGGTTCCATTTTCCCCCACCATTTCTGGCAAGTACCCCAATTATTTTTGAAAATAAGCTTGAAGGGGATAGCATATGCTTGCGATGTAAGTTTGTCCTTCGGACAAATCTAACCTAGTACATTTTACAAGCCCTAGGAAGGAGGAACTCGAGTAACGTCATTACGACGGAGTCCGATGTCATCAGTTTTTAACGAGTCTAACAAAGGAAGAACTCGGCGTCTTTTCATGTTTAGAGAGTTTGAAAAGATAGCGGAAAAGAAAACTCCAGCAGTCCCTTTTCGTAGGTAGTCCCCTAGATCCGAAAAGGTAGAAAACTATGTCTAAGAGAACCTCCTAGTCACGATAGGCTAGGGTATTCCTTATTCATAAATAATCTATCCCAGCTCGAAAAAGGGTTAAATGTATAGTAGGTAGATATCATTTCGCAACCATTTAACAAGTTCAAAACGACAAGCGTCTCGGCAATCTTTTCAATTTTAGAGAGTTAGAAAAGAGCTGAAAGGTGACTCTAGTAGTGACTTTTTTCGTGTTTTTACCGAGTCTGAAAAAGTATAAAATGCAACTCGTGTCTTTGTCTGAATCGCGTAAAAACCTGTTGTTGCACAAAAAGCAAGTGTAAAACCCATTTTTCGATAAAAATTTGACAAAATTTTGGAAAAACAAGTCTTAAATCCTAATTTTGACTTGAAAGTTATAAATATCACAAATAGTAAAAACTTATTTACTTTTCACCTTTTCACTTCTTGGCAGAGCGATAGTGAGCTATTTCCTTTGCGATTTTGAGGTGGAAATTGTGAGCAAACCAACGGACAAATCCAGATCTCATCTTCTTCTGGTAAGATCCGCTTCCATTAGCCATCTTTTAAGTCATATTTCAGAGTTTTTATTGTGATTTGGCATCCCTAAGGGAAGGATTTGCAATTTTAGGGCTTCCGCGATTAGTGCAGGTATCAGGCATGGACCCGCGCCAATCTGCTCTGTTTTACACAGAGGTCGCGCCAAAGGTGCAAAGCAAATTCCGGCCAAAATAACTAAAAAATCCACCAATGAAACATAAATTTGAATGCCCAAGGATGTTTCTAATGCTCCTATGTTTGATTTGATGCAGGAATTCAACAAAAATGGTGATTGAATGGAAAGAAAGAGAGAACAGCGAGGAAGACGAATTAGCAATGGGGAATGAGCAGTGTATGAATGCTCTCCGCAATTTTGATTTGAAGAAATTCTTCTTAACGCCATTTCTTCGGGCCCAACCCGAATTATTGCAATATCTAATTAGCATCTGGGACAAGGACGAGGAAAATTTTAAACTTCGAGATCAGGTACTGGAGCTCAAAGTGTTAGATGTTTACTTCATTACTAGACTATCACGCAGGGGTCCAGTTCCTATCTTGACTGACACCAGGCCCTCAGGTGAAAGCATGACTATGGTCATGAACAGAGTGTGCGAAGGGGCGTGCAAAGGGTCAGGTATCTGAATGGTAGACATACAGACCATTCCTGACTTAGCACTGAGAGTAGTGCTACATACTATTACGCAGACTGCGGGATCGCAGGCACC
The DNA here is from genome assembly GCA_034641835.2 of Pinus albicaulis. Lineage (NCBI taxonomy): Eukaryota > Viridiplantae > Streptophyta > Pinopsida > Pinales > Pinaceae > Pinus > Pinus albicaulis. The sequence goes on from CM076570.1 coordinate 1,463,772,873, forward strand.
GCACGAGGCGACAAAGACACAACTCCTTCTCGCATCAGAATGCATGAACCCAATAGTGTTTTACTGGGCCATAGCCGTGACGATGAATATCAAGTGGAAACTGACCAAATGCAAAAAGACCAAGCTGAATCAGTTTGGATATGGATCCATTTTGGTGTCTTTCTTCCTGGAACGACTACCTATCTTATAGTGTCAGGGGGCCGTGGTCCCGAATCCACCATTGAGAAAGCCACAGATGGCTCGCTGGGCAGCATTGATGCCCAGGGCAGGGGGTGGCCAGCAGATGTCATGGCGACCCGAGTTCTTTGGATTGTGTTATCACTCAGTAATTTCTCCAGGTTCAAGATAAATAGTCTGAGGTAACTACAAACCTACTTTGGAAATATAGGATCTAGCCTTCCTAAAATTCAGAGAGGGATCTCTCTTTATGATTTAACTTTGTTTTTGTTTAATGTTTTAGGCTAGTTATTAAAGTTCAATTGGTTTTTTGTTTGGGAAAGTTTGGTGGCAATAAAAGGTACTTCAAGGTAAACCACAAAGGGATCTACCAGACCACTGGGCTATGGAGTCAACTTTCTTGGCAAGCAGAGCTAGGAAATAAGGTCAAAAGAGAAAATGTACTAAGGGCAGGGTAGATGAACTTCAAAGGGTTTGGAAAAAGGATTTTTGATGAAATGGTAAGATTTGAACAAAAGGGAAATGAAGGATCCTTCAGTTACAGAAAAGAAAATGAAAGAAAGGGGTTAAAAGGGACTAAGAGCAGTTAAGGATTCTTAAGTCCGGATATCAGCAGAAAACATATCAATGAATAACTAGTAAAAAATAGGGAGCTTTTGACACTAATCCTGTATAAAATTTCCTAGTCAGTCATTTAAGACATAAAACATGTAAATGTATGTATGGAACTATAGAAAGATAAACAGTGAAAACAGGAAAATACTTGACTTTTCTGATCAGCACTTGAATCCTGAGTTATGATGTCTATTTGACTTAGTTCCAGTCTGCTGCTTTACAAATCGACTCACACAAAATTCCCAATGTATTCAGAAAAAATGTCTATAGAAATCCTGGCAAATTATTCCACACAAAATACTTCAAAGAGTGAAGTATTTATACTGTTAGAAAATTAAATATTATGGAGCAATGCAACACATAAAATATGCAGAAAATACAAGCACATAAAACACATAAAACCAGAGAGACACAAATATACGTGGTTCACCTAGTTTGGGCTACGTCCACCCCGAACAGCCAGTCCTTCCTTTCTATTAGCCAGCAAAAATGAAGAGACAAACTTACGTAAGACCACAGACACCCTCCACAGTCCCTCTGTTACCACCATGAAACTTAGAACATCATGAACACACAAACACAACACAATGCTAACTACATATACAAGGTTGCCTAGGAAAACTAATCTAAACATAATTTTCATCACGTATCATTTGCTTAATGAACGCCCCAATTGACTAGAAATTACTATACTTTTACAAGGCACCACATTCCGTTTTAATGCAAGCCGCCTCGAACCCTCGCTAGGGGGGGCCCGGCACGCGCCTCGGACCCCCCACGGGCAATGGGACACTTGGGGTGCGTTGCTGCCTTAAGGTATAGGGGTCCAATGCTGTGATACAAAGTAAACAAGATAATCAAGCTCCACACCCAACAATCTCCCACTTGGAGACTGATTGTAGCAACTCCACCGCTGCTTCATTTGCTGGACAATGACTCCTCTTTGGACCTGGCTGTTTCTCATCTTCATCGTCATCCTTGAAGACCAATTGAAACCGAGCATGTTCTCAGTTTCTCCCTGGTTACAACTTTTGTTAGCATATCTGCAGGATTCTGGCTAGTGTGTATCTTTTCCAACTTCAACTCTCCATCTTCTAATACTGACCGTATGAAATGGTACTTGAGATGTATGTGTTTAGTCCTGGAATGAAATGTTGAGTTCTTTGCAAGATGAATATCACTTTGGCTATCACTGTATAGTGTGCCCATATCATGCTTCTTACCCAATTCATCCATAAACCTTTGTAACCAAATCATTTCTTTACTAGCCTCTGTAGCAGCAACATACTCTGCTTCTGTTGTTGAAAGTGCAACAACACTTTGGATTTTTTAAACCCAAATGACAGCTGTTCCACCTACAGTAAATACATATCCTGTAGTGCTCCTCCTTTTATCTCTGTCACCTGCCATATCTGCATCAACATATCCCCGTAGAGCAATGTTTGAACCACCAAAGCATAATGCTTGATTTGTGGTACCTCTCAAATATCTGAGAATCCATTTTACTGCCATCCAATGTTATTTTCTTGGATTATTCATGTACCTGCTTACAACTCCCACTGCATGTGCAATATCAGGCCTTGTGCATACCATTGCATACATTAAGCTTCCAACTGCTGATGCATATGGAACTTTAGACATATAATCCATGTCTTCTTGGGTCTTTGGGCACATCTCCTTACTAAGTTTGAAATGGCTAGCAAAATGTGTACTAACAGGTTTTGCATTGTGCATATTAAATATTTTCAACACCTTTTCTATGTACTCATTCTAAGACAGTGTTAATTTGCGATTTTTCCTGTCTCTAGTTATCCTCATACCAAGGATTTGTTTTGCAGCTCTCAAATCCTTCATTGCAAATGAATTTGCCAATTTTCTTTTGAGCACATTTATTTCCTGCATGTTAGACCCTGCAACAAGCATGTCATCGACATACAATAATAGTATAATATAGCTGCCATCATTTTTCCTTTTCAGATAAACACAATGATCAGAGTGACATCTAGTATAACCTTGTTCAGACATAAACTTGTCAAATTTTAGATACCACTGCCTTGGGGCCTGTTTTAAGCCATACAAGCTCTTCTTTAACCTGCACACCAATTTTTCTTTCCTTTTTACCTCATATCCTTCTGGTTGCTGCATGTATATCTCTTCCTCCAAATCTCCATGGAGAAATGCTGTCTTTACATCTAACTGTTCAAGATGTAAATCTTCCATTGCTACAAGACTTAAAATAGTTCTGATTGAATTCATTTTAACAACAGGAGAAAATATTTCATCAAAATCAATACCTTTCTTCTGTGCAAATCCCTTCACCACAAGTCTAGCTTTGTACCTCTGTTTTCCTCCATCTTCTTCCTTCAGCCCGTAAACCCATTTATTCTGCAATGTAGTTTTACCTGCAGGCAACCTGACTAAGTCCCAAGTCTGGTTATGCATTAAGGAGTCCATCTCTTCTTCCATGGCTAGCTCCCACTTCTTCCTACTTTCAACCTGCATTGCTTCTTCATAACATTCAGGTTCACCAGAATCAGTCAGCAATAAATAATATAACGAAGGAGAGTATCGTTCAGGGGGTCTACTTATCCTGGTAGATCTTCTAACACCACTTTCAGGTGTTTGAGGTGCCTGTTGCTGTTGTGGTGGTTGCTGCTGCTGTGGTTGTTGATTATTATTATTTTCAGGCACCTTTACTTTTTCAGTTATCTCATCAAGAACCGTATATTCCTTGCTTTCTTTTTCCTGTTTCTTTTCCTGCAACTGATTCTTATACAAGACCTTTTCATTGAATATTACATCTCTGCTCCTAATGATTTTGTGATTTTTATAATCATATAAGCGATAACCAAAATCATTAACACCATATCCAATAAAGGTACATTTCTTTGATTTTGCCTCAAGCTTTGTTCTATTTTCTTTATTAATATGGACAAAGGCTTCACAACCAAAAGGCTTTAAAAAAGAGTAGTTTACCTTTTTACCTGTCCATGCTTCCTCTGGAATACCACCATCCAAGGAACTTGAAGGCCCTCTGCTTATTAGATAAACAACAGTATCTACAGCATCTGCCCAAAATTGTAAAGGCAATCCTGCATGCAGTCTCATGCACCTTGCACGCTCCATGATTGTTCTGTTCATCCTTTCTGACACACCATTTTCTTGTGGTGTTCTTGGAACTGTCTTTTCTCTACGAATTCCATGCTCTGAACAGTACCTATCAAACTCTTTGCTGCAATACTCACCTCCATTGTCTGATCTGAGACACTTCAACTTCTTTTCTGTCTCAATCTCAACCAAAGCTTTCCATTTCTTGAAAGTATCAAATACATCAGATTTATTCTGAATACAATAAATCCATGTTTTTCTAGTTGCATCATCAATAAAAGTAACATAATAACGAGAGCCACCGAGAGATGATACCCGAGCAGGTCCCCATACATCTGTATGCACAAGCTCCAATTTTTCGCTCTTCTTTTCTTTCCCAACTCTGAGAAATTTGACTCTCTTTTGTTTTCCATAAATGCAATTCTCACAGAAATCCAAATCAACATTCTTCAATCCTGGCAACAAATTTCTTGAGTGAAGAATCTTCATTCCTTCTCACTCATGTGTCCAAGCCTATGATGCCATAATCCTGCATCTGCTCCTTTGGAAGTTAAAGCATTAACAGAGTTAGAAATACCATTGCATAAATACAATGTACCAACATTTTCACCTTTTGCTATTACCAGCGCTCCTTTGGTGACCTTCCAAGTTTTATCTATGAAAGTTGTCACACAACCTTCACTGCCTAACTGCCCTGTTGAAATCAGATTTTTCTTCAGATCTGGAACATGCCTTACCTCCTTTAGTAGCCATTGGTTTCCATTCTGTTGTTTTACAAGAACTTTACCTATTCCAACAATTTTACAGGGTTTATCATCACCCAAATGAACTTGTCCAAAATCTCCTTGAACATAGTCATGAAAATATTTCTTATCAAGTGTGGCATGGAATGAAGCCCCCGAATCTACAACCCAAGAATCAGTAACATTTTCGAAAGAAAGAATCAAAGCATCTTGTAACACATCACCTGTCACATTTGCTTCATGATTGTTTTCTTGCTGTGTGTCTCCTTCTTTTCCCTTCCGAGATCTACAGTCTTTCTTTAAGTGTCCTTTCTTTCCGCAATTCCAGCACACTATCCCTGATCTAGACTTGGATCTGTCTTTCCTTGATTTACTGCGATATCCTGAGCTCTTTCCTCTTTCCATTCTTCTTCCCCTAGAATCTACACTCAAAGCATTACCTGATGTCTCACCGAAGCTTTTCCGTCGCATTTCCTCGCTAAGGATAGCACCAACAACATCATCAAACTTTAAAGTACTAGATCCAAAGACAGAGTTACTAATGGCCATTACTAAACCATTCCAAATCTCTGGCAATGAGCACAAGAATAACAGAGCTCTAACTTCATCATCAAAGTTTACCCCTACGGAACTTAACTGACTGGTAACTGTATTAAATTCATTTAAATGGTCTGCAATAGATCCACCTTCCGACGTCTTCATATTAAATAGTCGTTTCATAAGAAATACCTTGTTTGAGGCCGAGGGCTTTTCATACAGTTTCGCCAACGTCTGCATCAAACCCTCCGTTGTTGTTTCCTTCGAAATATTGAAGGCAACTAACGCCGCAAGACACAACCGTACTGTTCCGAGTGCCTTTCTATCGAGAATGTTCCATTCCACGTCTGTCATGGTCGCCGGCTTCTTTGTTTTTCCTTTCAATGGTAGGTACAGATCTTTCTGATACAGATAATCTTCCATCTGCATCTTCCACAGCGCAAAGTTTTGGACGTTAAATTTCTCGACCCTAAACTTGCCATCGTCCGCCATTGCTCTCACTCAAACCAGGAACCCTTTTTTCCTGCGAGTTTATCAGCCAAATATACCTTCGGCTCTGATACCAGTTGTTAGAAAATTTAATATTATGGAGCAATGCAACACATAAAATATGCAGAAAATACAAGCACATAAAACACATAAAACCAGAGAGACACAGATATACGTGGTTCACCCAGTTTGGGCTACGTCCACTCCAAAAAGCCAGTCCTTCCTTTCTATTATCCAGCAAAAATGAAGAGACAAAACCTGCAGCAGATCCGCTGTAATATCCTTTGTTCTCTCTCACAGTCTCCCTCTCTATTTCTCACTCCGAGAATACACACATAATACACAGCCGCAATACAATGCCCTCATATATACAAGGGGGTTGCCTTCTAGGGCAAAAAACCCTAATATAAACATAACTTCTACCGTCAGATCATTTTCCTAATGAACGGCCCAGATTGACTAGAAATTACTATACTTTTACAAGGCAATTTTACATCTGTTTTTAGCTTCGGGGGAGCTGCCCCCGAACCCCCGCTAGGGGGGGGCTGCCGCCCCCCCTGGACCCCCCACGGCAGCGATTAATTTCGGGTGGCATTGCCGCCCCTTTTTAAGGTACAGGGGTCCAATGTTGTGATACAAAGTAAACAAGATAATCAGGCTCCATACCCAACATATACAAATTCTAAACTAGAATATCTTGAAAAAATATCAAGATTGTTTTACAAATATCTCCAACTGTTTTACTTAAATAGAACTTAATTAAAGGACACTCAAAACTAATACATCTATTTGACACTATTTTTTATGTATAGGTGATGAAAAAGAGGAGACTTCAAATTTTATCCAACTCTTAGTTGATGATGAGGCATCAAAGTCACTAATTGTTTCCTTTCTTTGTGCATTCTGCTCCAGCAATTCTGCAAAATTGGGGTCCAATGATACCTTTTTATTTCTCAATCTGAAATAGATATGTAAAAAGTGAAAGAGGTTATTGTGGAAGAATATTTTGGTGAGATAAACCTCTTTAATTTTCCTAAAATTCCTCTCTAGATGTGCATAATAGGCTCTTCAAAAAGATGTGTAAAACAGAGTTTTACAGAGTCTGAAAATTAGGTTGTAAAGATGCGCATGTATCTTTCATTATGTAATAGTTGTGCAAAACATGAAATAGGTTTTTGTATACAGGTTTCTTAGGAACAAAAACCTCCTTCAGTTTCGTAAGATGTATTTCTGATTGGCCAAAATATTGTCCGTAAAATTATGACTTAACAAAAATTTTCTGCAAAGAGAGCTTTCAAATATTGTTTAATATTTCCCAATCCATAATGGCTGTTAGAAATGTGAGAGAGGTTTTTTTAGTTGGAAACTTCAAGAACATAAATGTCCTTCAGTTTTGAAAAATTCATTTTGGATTGGTCAAAATAGGTTCTGCAAAACAATGACTTATACATGAAATTTCTGCAAAAATGTTCCTTTTTGTTATGTTTTCATCTTTTCACCTTTTTGTTTTTTTAATTGTTTTACTTTCACTTTGGATAAAATTCAATGTTGGTGAAAGTATTTTCATCTCTTTTTACCATTTACTGCCTCTGTATTTACTTTTACTTTTTACCTTTGACTGTTCTGTAACTTTGTTTTAACTTTCACTCTGACATTTACCTGATACACTTTAACCACTGATACTCTTTGACTATTATGTTTTCAGTGTCATTATGAATTCTGATTTCACTGTTACCATTCACTGTGCAAATTTCATTATTTTGATCTCTCTTTGACTTGATTTTATTTTTTATTTGTATAAAAATTGTTTGTTGAATGAAGCTTTTGATTTAAAATCTGAGAATTTGGAGCAAACAATTTTGTCAACTAGTATTGAAACTGTTGGCCCAATTTCTTATTCTAATAATAACCTGCAAAAATCAAACAATTTTTTAATCAAATCTAGGTCTGCAGGGAGGTGATTGAAGGCTTTTGAAAGGCCTGTGGAATGAGATCTGTCTGTGGAGGTTTAACTCTGTTTTTAGGCATTTTGGCTTCTTCTGTAAGATTAAATGGTTTACAGAAGTAATTTACTTTAAACAGAGGGGTAACTGGGCAATTTAGGCTAAAGATATCTTCTTTTGGGCTTTTTTCTTAATTAGGTTTATCTGATGATGTAAAATTGGGATAAAACTGGAAACAAGGGTTTCCTAAGGGAATTTTGATTGAGAAAATAGGTTTTCAAGATAATTCAGAGGTTTTAGCCGTTCAGATCCTTGAATTTGATCTTTAGACTGTGAAATTTGAGCAAACTTCTTGAAAAAGGGGTGCAAAGGATAAACAGGCTTCCTGGAAAAAAATTTCCAGGGTTTGGCCTATTTTTGGTGATTTTTGATGAATTTCTCAATTTTAAAAGTTTTGTTTCTCTTAAAGATGATTAAAACTTTGATTGAAGGTTTCAATTCTTCGAAAAATACCTTTGAATGTAGGTACTTGACTGTAAAAAGGGTTTTACAGGTTTATTGGTTGCAATGCTGGCTTCGGTAGTTTTCTATAACGATGTACAACTCCTCATAGTCTTTAAAGGTGAATCCTGGTCAAATTCAGCGGTTTCGGGCATAAAATGGCAATCAAAGCTTAAATCTTTCAAAACAGTCGAGGCGAAAAATTTTAACCAGTCGGGAATGCAAATCATGCATAAAACAATGATTTATCGAAGTTAACCTTTCAATGTAAACCATTATATTAGCATTTATTACATGTCTATTCGAAGGCGGGAGGTGGATTTGTTTTCGAATGCGAAAACAACCAGTGGGTTTCGCATTGGATATAAGTGGTAAGCAGTTTCTAAACTTTTGAACGTGATCGAATGACAACAGGACACGTTGCATTGGGCGGTTTTGAAATACAACTCTTATTGCGTAACTTTTGACAAACTTCGTCCGATTACTTTCGGAGCGCGATATGAGACCCACACCGTTAGATTTGATTTCACGATGCAAATGGTCAGGATTAGTTTTTGGAGTTGTGTCGGACAGGCGAGTGGGACCGGTATTTAAGATGGGTCGTTGATTTGATAGAAATGATCAATGGTCACAGCTTAACGCGATGGAGAATGGTGGGGCATGAGGCTGGTTCATCGCATTGAGTGTGGACCATTGGATTAGGAATATAAATATGATCGGAGGGTGATGGATGAATGAGAGGGTCTTGGGTTATATATAAAAGGGGTTTATAGGGTAAAGTGAATGGGGGCGGGTTAATAGGAACTTTTAACCAAGGTTCTGACTTTTGTGAAGGTGCATATAATGGGAAAGAGGGGTAAGGTCAAACTTTAACCTTGGGTAAAGCTTGTGCAAGGACGGGAAAATGGTAAGAGTATTTACAAAGGTTTTAAGACTTAAATCCTTTATAAAATACTTAGGATATAATGAAATAAGCGGGATAATGTTTTTCAAACATGCAAGATATGTATGAAAACTATTTTTTCATATTTTTATTTTATTATATAGTTCTAGATTATTTGAAGGTCCAAAACTATAGGGGATCGGGATATTTCATTATGGATAATTTTTATGTCAAAGGGATAGTTTCAGAATTTAATTTAAACATGTGAATAATAACTTTGACATAAAAATATTATAATAAGGGGTTTTTTGGGATAATTAATAAAAAGGAGTTATATTAATAGGACTAGGAATTTCTATAGGGAGTTAATAAAATAAGTTAGGTGTTAATATGAAAAGGGACAATGAATACTCAAAACACATAAATATAACTAAGGTGAATGAAAATTTAAAGCAAAGCTTCATTATCATAACTTAATCACTTTTGCTTAGTAATATAATGTCTTTTGAGGACTTTTATGCTTCATGAGATGTAGGAAGTTAATCAAATGGGGTTTTAGGATTATTTAAGTAAAAATGGAGTCTTTACTTATGAAATTGCATGGTGATGAATGCATGAATGGCAGATGATGTAACTTTGGGATTAACATAGAAATTTAACACCTTTAACTAGCCAGTCATTAAGCCTTGGGTCCGGTCCCAACAGAAGTCAGAGAAATGCTCTGAGCCTCTTTGACTGATAGTTTAGAATGTCCAATATCTATTGGGAAAGGGAAATTAGTTATTGTAGCCTGGTGAAAGATATTTACAATGCTTTTCCCACCTTCTTCTACCTACCCAATCTTTTAATCTAACATTTTTTCTTCCCTTTGTGCAAGTGAATTTGAGCTAGCAACCTTTAAAGCATTTTTCTTTTGAAAGCAGTAAAACTATCTATTTCTAACTTATTTCATCCAAGGACCCAGATTAAACTGTTGGGTTCCTTTTTACTCTATACCTATCTATTGAATTGTCAGGATTAAACTGTCTAACAATCCTGTATTCTCTAACTAAAACAAGTAAATTGAAACATGATAAGTCAAGATTGAACAGTTCAACTCATCATAGATTATGGCATTTATTGACACTCTGCCAAAATCAACTGTAAAAGTAAAAAGTAGTGGCATTTATACTTGCACACTTTCATGTTTTATTCATCTTTTTCTTTGGGGTATCCTATTTTTTCTAAGTCCTTTGATTTTTCTTTTAGGACTTTTACCCTCTTTTTTCTTTTCTATTTTTTTATTTTTAAAAATATGGGAATACAACTTGTAGAAGTCAAAGTATGTAGATATTTACCAGAATATCATCAATCAATTCAAAATTATGAATCCTATATTTATAGGTCACTAACAGCGGCTTCACATGGGGATGGCATGTCCTGGTGAAATGTCAAGAACTCTAAGATTAGTAGCCTGATCCTTTGGGCCAATCCCAAACATGCATTTTCTGTGGTTGAAAATCTTGAACTGAATATAGTCCTTTTTCTAAAAATTGAAATCTGATTTGAAACTAACTATAAAAAAAAACATATTGCAATTCTCAAACCAAACTGATTGGATCTTAAATATCTTTATGACCTTCTCCTTAGCTTTAAATCTTAAAGAATTATTCCAAAACTAGTTGAAAACTGAAAACTAAAATAAGCTGAAATCCTACCTACTTACTCTAATCAGCTGTCCAACTGCTGGTTAGGTCAAATGAAATAGCCAATGCAACCATTCAAGCATTATGTACTTTCATATATTTTGTTGCATTTTCTTGTTTATTATCAAAATTGTAATTCTGCAACCTATTAGAAACTTGCCAACAAATGAGAGGATAAGGAAATGCCTGATTTCCTTTGTTGACTCTAGAAATTGTATAAAAGGATCTTCCAAAATATATACACTGATGTTTAACTGATCTGAACAACTGTACATCTATTCTGGATGGCCTCCATGCCATGAATTTGAAATGTTACTTTCATCTTTATCTCCCTCCAAACTTTCAGATAAGATTTGTGATGATATTCCTACTGATTGTAATGTTTGACTGTTGAAACCTTTATCATCTTGATTCTGAAATTCATAGTTAGTTAATAGAGGAATGCTTTGAATGCATTCAATATCCAACATATCAGCTATTGGATCATGAAAAACTTGGGAAAATTGTTGCAAGCTATGGCATATAGGATTCCATGGGATTTCATAAACTTCAACAAGTTTCTCATCCTTTTATTTAAATATGCTATACCATATTTCCTTTAAAATCTAAAATGATTCAAAAAATAGTGGTATGGAACTTTCTTGTGTTATTTGATCAGATGTTTCAATGGAATTTGATAATTGCAATTGTGAAACTGAAATATCTTGATTAAGAGTTTCATTATCTTCTTTGTTGTCCATAAAAATATCTAAAGACTGATGATTATTGATAGCATGAAACTTGTCTCTAATGAACTGAAATGAAGCAAAACGAAGAGGTAAAGAATCTTTACTTATTTCCACATTTTCTACTCTTTCTTCCTCACTCTCATGGCTGATCTATATTGGCTGATCATTGTCTTCAATCTGCTGAAACTGAGTTTGTTCATCCTTCAAAATAGCTTCTGATTGCTCTGTAAATTTAGCTTGAGTTTGGAGAACATGACTATCATCATAATGATCATACTTAGGAAAATCATCAAAATAAGGAATTTCATCAAACATACATATTAAATCAATAGATTCCTCTTCCACATATTGATCTATAAATCCATTTTCTGATCTATGATAATTGGAATTAGCAAGAATTTGTTCATGGCTATCAACCTCTTCTATTTCTTCAGTAAATGTATCAAGGTGGTTTTGAACAAAAAATTCATCTTTCATAGTGATCTTCTGTATTCTTTCATCTATTTTTCTTACCAAAAGGCCGAGTTTTACCTCTGCAATGTTTTTCTTTTCCTCTTCTTCTGCTTTCAACTTTTCCTGTCTGATTTGCAGATTAACTTCTACATCAACTGCAATGTTCTGCATCTTTACAAGTGTTTTTGGATCTCTTTCTCTTAACCGAAATTCCATTTCTGGATCAAAGACACTTGGATAATGCAAGAGAGTTGAATCATGAGGAGGTCTAATATTTTCTGGTATTGAATAATAAATTTGATTAAATCTGTCAGAAAATTGTTGTATTTTTTCATTTGGATGTCTTTTTAACTAATTATATTCTTCCATGATCATAAAAGGATTAACTTTGATTATCCATCTATCCAGGAAAAGTTTGATAAACTACTGTAAATTTGAGATGCTAGCATTAGGCAAAATTTTGAACCAACTATTTATTCTATTTTGCAAAGAAAGAGAAAAAAGTCTGATTTTAACATCATCTTCATCAATCTCAAATAAATCCAAATAACTCTCAAAACCTTGAATATTTTTTTGGGCAGTGATACCATTCTCTCCATCAAATCTCGGAAGGCGTTTGAAGTATTTTTTTAGGAAAATCATGGAGTAAAAGAGGTAAAATAAGGGGCTTATATCTATCTAGAACTTTATATGGTACATGAATATGTATAGGGATTGTAAGATCAGTCTTGATTATTTGAGGCTTCTTAATTGGAAAATGATCATCATTAGCTTCAGAAGAAAGCTGCTCAAAGAGATTAGGAGAATTATTAATTACAATCTTCAAAGGAAAATAATTAAAAACTAATATAAGATCTTCCATAAAATACAATATACATTGAAAATTTTTCTTAATGAGAAAGAACATAATGTCTTGGATTAAGATCCAAGTTTAAAGCCTGATCTTTCCATATTTTTCTTTGAGGTTCATTCCTCCAATGGAGTCTCGATTGTGAAATTGATTTGGAGTCGCCAGGTGGATGATTTTAACCTTTGTGTGTCTGATCGTTGTCCACCATCATAGATCAGATCTGAACCTGTAAAATATTTCTGAAGAAAATGTTAGTTTCCCCAGTATGGTCACCATTATGTTATCACTCAGTAATTTCTCCAGGTTCAAGAGAAATAGTCCAAGGTAACCACAAACCTACTTTGGAAATCTAGGATCTAGCCTTCCTAAATTTCAAAGAGGGCTCTCTCTTTATGATTTAACTTTGTTTTTGTTTAATGTTTTAGGCTAGTTATTAAAGTTCAACTGGTTTTTTGTTTAGGAAATTTTGGTGGGAATAAAAGGTACTTCAAGGTAAACCACAGAGGGATCTACCAGACCATTGGGCTATGGAGTCAAATTTCTTGGCAAGCAAAGCTAGGAAATAAGGTCAAAAGAGCAAATGTACTAAGGGCAGGGTAGATGACCTTCAAAGGGTTTGGAAATAGGATTTTTGATGAAATGGTAAGATCTGAACAAAAGGGAAATGAAGGATCCTTAAGTTATAGAAAATAAAATGAAAGAAAGGGGTCAAAAGGGACTAAGAGAAATTGAGGATTCTTAAGTCTGGATATCATCAGAAAACATATCAATGAATAACTAGTAAAAAACGGGGAGCTTTTGACACTAATCCTGTATAAACTTTCCTAGTCAATCATTTAAGACAAAAAACATGTAAATGTATGTATGGAACTTTAGAAAGATAAACAGTGAAAACAGGAAAATACTTGACTTATCTGATCAGCACTTGAATCCTGAGTTATGATGTCTATTTGACTTAGTTCTAGTTTACTGCTTTACAAATAGACTCACAAAAAATTCCCAATGTATTCAGCAAAAATTTCTATAGTAGTCTTGGAAAATTTTATTCCACACAAAATACTTCAAAGAGTGAAGTATTTATACAAATTCTAAACTAAAATATCTTGAAAAAATATCAAGATTGTTTTACAAATATCTCCATCTGTTTTACATAAATAGAACTTAATTAAAGGACACTCAAAACTAATACATCTATTTCGCACTATTTTTTATGGATAGGTGATGACAAAGAGGAAAATTCGAATTTGATCCAACTCTTAGTTGATGATGAGGTATCAAAGTCACTAACTGTTTCCTTTCTTTGTGCATTCTGCTTCAGCAATTCTACAAAATTGGGGTCCAATGATACCTTGGTATTTCTCAATCCGAAATAGATATGTAAAATGTGAAAGAGATTATTGTGTATGAATATGTTATTGAGATAAACCTCTTTAATTTTCCTAAAATTCCTCTCCCGCTGTGCACAATAGGCTCTGCAAAAAGATGTGTAAAACAGAGTTTTACAGAGTTTGAAAAATAAGTTGTAAAGATGTGCATGTATCTTTAATTTTGTAATAGCTATGAAAAAAATGAAATATTTTTTTGTACATGGGTCTCTTAGGAACAAAAACCTCCTTCAGTTTTGTAAGATGTATTTCTGATTGGCTACAATATTCTCTGCAAAATGATGACTTAACAGAAATTTTCTGCAAAGAGAGCTTTCAGATATTGCTTAATATTTCCCAATCCATAATGGCTGTTAGAAAAGTGAGAGAGGTTTTTGTAGTTGGAAACCTTAAGAACATAAACCTCCTTCAGTTTTGAAAAATTCATTTTTTATTGGTCACAATAGGTTCTGCAAAAAAATGACTTATACATGAAATTTCTGCAAAAATGTTCCTTCTTGTTATGTTTTCATCTTTTCACCTTTTTGTTTTTTTTAATTGTTTTACTTTCACTTTGGATAAACTTCATTGTTGGTGAAAGAATTTTCATCTCTTTTTACCATTTACTACCTTTTTATTTACTTTTGTTGTTTACCTTTGACTGTTCTGTAACTTTATTTTAACTTTCACTCTCACTTTTACCTGATACACTTTAACCATTGATACTCTTTGACAGTTATGTTTTCAGTGTCATTATGAATTTTGATTTCACTGTTACCATTCACTGTGCAAATTTCATCATTCTGATCTCTCTCTGACTTGATTTTATTTTTTCATTGTATACAAACTATTTTTTGAATGAAGCTTTTGATTTAAAATCTGAGAATTTGGAGCAAACAATTTTGTCAACTAGTATTGAAACTGTTGGCCCAATTTCTTATTCTGATAATAACATGCAAAAATAAAAAAACTTGTTAATGAAATCTAGGTCTGCAGGGAGGTGATTGAAGGCTTTTGAAAGGCCTGTGGAATGAGATCTGTCTGTAGAGGTTTAACTTTGTTTTTAGTTATTCTGGCTTCTTCTGTAAGATTAAATGGTTTACAGAAGTAATTTATTTTAAACAGAGGGGCAACTGAGAAATTTAGGCTACAGATATCTTTTTTTGGGCTTTTTGCTTAATTAGGTTTATCTGATGATGTAAAACTTGGGATAAAACCAGAAACGAGGGTTTCCTGAGGGAATTTTGATTGAGAAAATAGGTTTTCAAGATAATTCAGAGGTTTTAGCCGTTCAGATCCTTGAATTTGATCTTTGGACTGTGAAATTTGAGCAAAATTCTTGAAAAAGGGGCGCAAAGGATAAACAGGCTTCCTGGAAAAATTTTGCCAGGGTTTGGCCTATTTTTGGTGATTTTTGGTGAATTTCTCAATTTTAAAAGGTTTGTTTCTCTTAAAGATGATTAAAACTTTGATTGCAGGTTTCAATTCTTCGAAAAATACCTTTGAATGTAGGTAATTGACTATAAAAAGGGTTTTACAGGTTTATTGGCAGCAATGTTGGCTTCGGTAGTTTTCTAGAACGATGTACAACTCCTCATAGTCTTTAAAGGTGAATCCTGGTCAAATTCAGTGGTTTCAGGCATAAAATGGCAATCAGGGCTTAAATCTCTCAAAGCAGTCAGGGCGAAAACTTTTAACCAGTCGGGAATGCAAATCATGCATAAAACAATGATTTATCGAAGTTAACCTTTCAATATAAACCATTATATTAGCATTTATTACATGCATATTCGTAGGCGGGAGGCGGATTTGTTTTCAAATGCGAAAACCACTAGTGGGTTTCGCATTGGATATAAGTGGTAAGTTGTTTCTAAAATTTTGAACATGATCGAATGACAATAGGACACGTTGCATTGGGCGGTTTTGAAATACAACTCTTATTGCGTAACTTTTGACAAACTTCGTCCGATCACTTTTGGAGCATGATATGAGACCCGCACTATTAGATTTGATTTCACGATGCGAACGGTTAGGATTAGTTTTTGGATTTGCGGCGAACAGGCGGGTGGGACCGGTCTTTAAGATGGGTCGTTGATTTGATAGAGATGATCAACGGTCATAGCTTAACACGATGAAGAATGGTGGGGCATCAGGTTAGTTCATCGCGCTAAGTGTGGACCGTTGGATTAGGAATATAAATATGATCGAAGGGTGATGGATGAATGCGAGGGCATTGGGTTATATATAAAAGGGGTTTATAGGGTAAACTGAATGGGGGTGGGTTAATAGGAACTTTTAACCAAGGTTCAGACTTTTGTGAAGGTGCATATAACAGGAATGAGGGGTAAGGTCAAACTTTAACCTTGGGTAAATCTTGTGCAGGGACGAGAAAATGGTAAGAGTATTTACAAAGGTTTTAAGACTTAAAACCTTTATAAAATACTTAGGATATAATGAAATAGGCGAGATAATGTTTTTCAAACATGCAAGATATGTATGAAAACTATTTTTTTATATTTTTATTTTATTATATAGTTCTAGATTATTTGAAGGTCCAAAACTATAGGGGATCGGGATATTTCATTATGGATAGTTTTTATGTCAAAGGGATATTTTCGGGATTTAATTTAAACATGTGAATAATAACTTTGACATAAAAACTTATAATAAGGGTTTTTTGTGATAATTAATAAAAAGCAGTTATATTAATAGGACTAGGACTTTCTATAGGGAGTTTATAAAATAAGTTAGGTGTTAATATGAAAAGGGACAATGAATACTCAAAACACATTAATATAACTAAGGTGAGTGAAAATTTAAAGCAAAGCTTCATTATCATAACTTAATCACTTTTGCTTCGTATATAATGTCTTTTGAGGGTTTTTATGCTTCATGAGATGTAGGAAGTTAATCAAATGGGGTTTTAGGATTATTTAAGTAAAAATGAAGTCTTTACTTATGAAATTGCATGGTGATGAATGCATGAATGGCAGATGATGTAACTTTGGGATTAACAAAGAAATTTAACACCTTTAAGTAGCCAGTCATTAAGCCTTGGGTCCGGTCCCAACAGAAGTCAGAGAAATGCTCTAAACCTCTTTGACTGATAGTTTAGAATGTCCAATATCTATTGGGAAAGGGAAATTAGTTATTGTAGCCTGGTGAAAGAAATTTACAATACTTTTCCCACCTTCTTCTACCTACCCAATCTTTTAATCTAACATTCTTTTCTTCCCTTTGTGCAGGTGCATTTGAGCTAGCAACCTTAAAAGCATTTTTCTTTTGAAAGTAGTAAAACTATCTATTTCTAACTTATTTCATCCAAAGACCCATATTAAACTGTTGGGTTCTTTTTACTCTATACTTATCTACTGAATTGTTAGGATTAAACTATTTGACAATCCTTTATTCTCTAACTAAAACAAGTAAATTGAAACATGATAAGTCAAGATTGAATAGTTCAACTCATCATAGATTATGGCATTTATTGACACTCTGCCATAATCAACTGCAAAAGTAAAAAGTAGTGGCATTTATATTTGCACACTTGCATGTTTTATTCATCTTTTTATTTGGGGTATCTTATTTCTTCTAAGTCCTTTGATTTTTCTTTTAGGACTTTTATCCTCTTTTTGCTTTTCTATTTTTTTTTTTTTTACAAATATGGGAATACAACTTGCAGAAGGAAAAGTATGTAGATATTTACCAGAATATCATCAGTCAATTCAAAATTATGAATCCTATATTTATAGGTCACTAACAGATGGCTCCGGCGACAACTGATCGTCGTAGAGGATTGGCCCTATGCGGGCACTGATTTCACTGAAGTCTCAGATCTTTCGCTCCCGGAAGGAGAGGTCTGGGATGAGGAGCTGGGTAAGACTCTTTTTAAATTTTATGAGCTTTATGATTTTTTAGTATACATGCATGTTCTAACAGCTGATCCTATATGTGTGCATATGTAGTCCCAGAGAGGCCCGCCGAGATGTCACCAGTGGCGAGGAGGACCCTTATCGCTTATGACCTGCATGGTGCAGAGGGCGAGGGGGATGAGCTTGTACAAAACCTGGAGGGTATTGCTCGTGGGTTTCTAGATTATGCTCGTTTGGCTGATGTTCCCTTGGCTTATCAGAGGCACATCGTAGGGGTACCAAACCGTCTACACCACTTACTAAGGCGGTTGGTTCAGGCATTGACGTGCTACCATGAGCACCATGCTGATTAGTCACCTAGGCTTTTTATTTGCATATTTTTGAGAGACATGTCGTCTTCGGATGTAATTAAAACGGACATGTATATTTTTGGTTTTATATGATGCACACGTTGCAAACACTCGACATATATATATATACATCTATTTTCTACATGGATCTTGCTTTACATATGATGATGTTTTTACAAATTGCATAAATGTCTATCTAATACCATGTTGGCTACTGCATCTGTTAGTGTATTCATTCGTCTTGGTATATGTTGATATGTGATGTAATCAAAATTTCTTTCAAGTAAACGAATACGTAGATACAGTCTTAAAATGCATGGATTTCTGACTGAATAATGACCATTAAGTTGTAAAACCACAAGCTGTGAGTCTATATGTACAAGTAATGCACGAATGCTGAGGTTAAAAACCTTGGTTAATAATTCCAAAACGGCACTATACATCGCAACATTATTTGTAGCAGGCCCTAGACAAACACCTTGTAAATTAACCAACTCACTAGCAGGATCATAAATTACCCAAGCTGCCAAAGACAGGTTCCTGGTACTGCGGGAGGCACCATCCGTGAAACCGACATAAGGAGTAACAGACATATGCACAATCAGGAAAGCTCAATAATTAGAAAACACTTACAAAGCACACCACACCAAACATGCACAAAAAATGAAAAATCACCTATGTACATATACTACGCGAGAATGATTTAAGCATAATATTTCTTCAGGTACAACCCATTTCTGGGTTGTGCCAATGGAAGACCTTCATAATCAATCAGCTCATAAGCCCCATTTTTCAATACATGTTTAACGATATAGGGCCCATGCCACATAGGTTGGAATTTACCTGCCCCAAGCTTGTCATGGGCTTGATCATATAAGAGGACGAGGTCCCCCTTGATAAAAGAGCGCAGAGAAACCGTTTGATCGAAATGATCTTTAACCCGCTTCTTCTATGCCTTGATAACCATGGAAGCCAAGTGGCGAGTTTCATCCAATCTCTCGAGATATAGGAGACGTTCTTCCTCCGGTGAAGTATCAGGCAGCAATTCCACATCCAATTTTAATGAAGGGATCTCACATTCAACTGGGAGAGTAGCTTCCAGACCATACACCAACTGGAATGGTGTGAATCCGGTTGCACTCTTCACTGATGCCCGGTAGGCCCAAAGAGCTGAGAACAATTGTAGATGCCAATTTTATTTGTGAATACCAATTGTTCGTTGAAGCATCGTGACAAGCACCTTGTTCACGGCTTCAACCTGGCCATTTGCCTAAGGGTAACATGGCGTTGAGCTGTCGTGAAGCAAGCCCAACTTAGATGTCAGCTCTACCATCATGTAGTCCCAAAAATGAGAGCCATGATCAGTGACGATGGCTTAAGGAATGCCGAAACCAGCGATCACATGGTTGAAAATGAATTGTGCAACTGTTTTAACATCTGCAGCCAGTGTAGGCATCGCTTCATCCCACTTGGTGAAATAATCTATGGCAACGATGATATAAGCATGCCCCCCAGCCGAGTGAGGGTTACACGTCATAAAATCAATGCCCCATTTGGAAAAAGGGCCCATGGTAATGACAGGATGTAATGGGAGAGGCGGTGCACGCATCTTGCGTTGGAAGATCTGACATGCATGAAATTTTCGCACTGCAACAATACAGTCTTTAAATATAGATGGCTAGAAATAGCCAGCACGAAGGATCTTCTGTGCGATAGCATACCCGGACATGTGACTGCCACAGGCGCCACTGTGACAACCATTCAAAACTTTCTCAACCTCTTCTAAGGTCAAACACCGATGGAGTACAGCATCGACTCCGACACGATATAGGGTATCTCCGACAATGTGATATGGTTGCGATTGATGTCGAACGTGATGTCAAGCATCCTTCGTCAACTCGGACCGGAAGGTGGATGTTTGAAGGTACACAATGATGTCACCATTCTAGGGATCGAGACTAATGATTAATAAGAGAGTTTCATCCAGGATTTGATCCTCGAATTGAGACGAAACAGAGTCGGTAGGGAGAGAACAAATGAGATTAGAAAAAACCAGTGATTTCTTTGGTTTGGCAGTGGTGAACTCCAAGTCAAACTCTTGGAGGATCATGATCCACTTTGAGTACTTTCCCCCTAGAAATTATCAAGACAAAATGTAAGTCATGGGGTTGCAGTCAGAAATCACGGTTACCGTGCGCAACAGGATGTAATGGTGAAACCGCTGAACGGCCTGAACCGTAGCCAGTGCTAACTTCTCGACATGAGCATAGCGTGTTTCAATGTTGAGGAGGTTTCGAGACAAATAATAAATCATATGTTCGTTACCGTCATCGTCATCCTGCACCAGAACCATGGAAATTGTATTGAATGCAGTAGCCAAATAGAGGGTAAAGTCGTGATGATAATTTGGAGGACGTATTAATGGAGCGTTGACAAGAAACGTTTTAAGTTTATCGAAATATTGTTAAGAAATCTCATCCCAACAGAAAGGGACATCCTGTTTTAGAAGTCACGTGAACCCTTTAGCTACTTCCGCATATTTCAGGATGAAGAGACGTAATAAATTTTCTTTCCCCTGAAGACTCTAAAGTTGATGCAACGAGGATGGGGAAGGGAGATTAACAATAGCCTCGACCTTAAGAGGATCAAGGCGAATTCCATCCTTAGAGACAATGAATCCCAAAATTCGACCAGAGTCAATGCAGAAGATGCACTTGTGAGGATTAAGCCTGATGTTGTAATGTCTACAGCAGAGAAAAATCTGGCGTAGATGTTCCAGATGGTCTTCGCGCAGAGGTCATCCAGGTACGACTAAACAACATTACGTATGTCATGAAAGGCGTAATACATGGCTCGCTAGAAGGTAGCTCCAGCGTTTTTTAAGCCGAAAGGGAGTTTCTTATAGGCGAATGTTCCCCACAAATAGATGAAAGCAGTCTTATGTTGATCGGATGGGAGGATATCAATTTTATTATAACTTGAAAATCCGTCCATAAGGGAAAAAATCTCACTCCCCGCACAATCGTCAATGTCTAATCGATAAAGGGGGTGAGATAGTTTTCCTTAGGGAAAGCCCGATTGATGTCTCAGTAGTCAACACAGACTCGAATTGTGCCCTGATTCTTATCCACAAGGACAATATTGGAAACCCACTCTGTCAGAGGGATTGGATAGATGAAACCCGCTTTAAGAAGTTTCTCAACTTCAGCTTTGATAGCTACGGCTTTTCGAGGATGCACTGGATGCAGATGCTACCACAGAAGCTTCACACTAGGATAGGTGGGAATTTCATGCACGATGATACTGGGATCGATTACAGGCATCTCTTCATAAGACCATGTGAATACATCTCGAAATTCGCGGAAGAGACTAGTGTACACTTGAATCTCATCAGGAGAACAAGTGAATCCCACATGGATTTTCTCGATGACCCCCGATTTAACGGAGATGTCGATAGGCATCGTTTGTGCAATATTACCCAGATTTCCTTTAGAAAAAACTTCATGATTCAATATTGGTGTTTGGAGTGGCGGAGAGGGAACCTGAGATGCAAAATTCTCTAGACAATTAGACATTGCCCCCAGGCCAGGCATGAATGAGGAACGATGATGCCCATCACTTCATGGCAGATCTTCGAGAGACATAGTCTCCACGATAGCTTCGTCAGACAGAAAGAATTTTCTCAAAGGATCGGGAAAATCTGGCTCGCCGAGCCAGGGGGATTGAGAACAAATTTCAAGAGCCATGCTCAAAGGAGCATTATCAGTAGGAGGAGGATCCGATGCAGTAATGACTTCAAAATAATTGATTTCAACCGGGTTCAGAGGCATGGATTCTCCAAAAAATGTAACCTGTTCAGGAGAAGGGATGATCCATGGGTCATCTGACCTAGAGATCATGTTGACTTGAACGGTGTTCAGTGGTGGAATGGGAAAAATACCCATAAGAGCGGGATCTTTAAAAAGACCTAGTCCTATACTATCAGGGGGATTAGGAATTTGATCCACGTACAGCACATTGTTCTCGGAGGACGAGGTAAAGAAAGACAACTGATCAATAGTAATAATCTTACCCTCATGTGGAAACTTCAAAAGCTAAAAGAGGGTGGACGGAACGCACAACATTGCGTGGGTCCAACTGCGACCAAGTAGAAGATTTTAGTTGAGTTTGGCATCAACAACTTCCACCTCGACGTTGACTATCTTTCCTTGCAACGTAATTGGTAAACTCACGAGAACACCTAAGGGTTTTGATTCATTTCCATCAAATTCCTCGAGGGCATTGGGAGACGAAGTGAGGGCTGGAGAGCCAATGGCTTTCCAGCAAGTAGAGGACATAACGCAGGTAGAGGCACCTTCGTCCACTACGGCTCTGTGAATGTTGAAGTCATTGATACTGACTTGTATAACGAGCACAATCTTATGTGGAAGTTGAGGGACGAAATTCTCCAGATCGAAGGTGAGAAGGCTAGAATCGGCAGGATCGATCCCACCGATCGCAGAAAAAAAAGATTTCCATTGAGATGGAAAACTCTGAAGTACTTCCAACATAGAAATTGCGGAAGGCGCCTATGCTAGATCCTCAACAATGCTATAATGTTGAGCAGCATGGGCATTTGGATTATAGGAAGACTTTCGGAGAACACCTTTGGAAGGCAGCCATACAACAGGTTCGGCACTGGGCCTTTCAATCTCTAGAGGACCAGAGGTAGGTGGGGGAGGAGGGCCATCAACGACTTCCTTCCTAGCTGCTTGACGTGATCCGACATAATCCTTTGACCGAGTGGCAATAGATACAGGTGAAACACCATTCACCATGAAAACTTGAGACCCAAACGATGTAGATGGTGAAGGCTGCTCAACCATCTGAGTCTGCTGAGATGGGAAAGATTCTTTAAGAACTGTCGGAGTCCCTTTGGCACCCTTAAGAAGTTGACTAACCTCAGACCGTTGGGGACAATCTTTAGTATAATCGTCTCCTTCACAGATTAGGCAAGGGTACTTCGGTTTTCGCGACAAACCATCATCAGCACGTGGTTTGGACGATTCTGGTTTTGGGGCATAAGATTTGGCTTTGCCTTTTCCCTTCTTTTTCCCTTTGGAAGTTTTATCCGTAGGATTGGCCTGGACAACATTGACTTCCGCAGCCTTACTAGAATCAAAAGTATTCTGAGGAGCAGAATTGTTGGAAGAATTTGATTTCTTCTTCCCATTGGAAGACTTGCAAGAAGTCTGAGAGACATAACCAATAACACCATCTACTAATGAGGTAGTTGGTTCTTTAGAGGTCCCTGGACATGGGGCATCAGCCAAGATATCGTATAACATGCCCGATTGGGAGTACACTAGATCGAGGTACTGGGCGCGTGCAATGGCATGTTCCTTAGTTACACATGCCCCCATAGCAATGTCTTGTGCAATATTATTGACAGAGGTAGTGAACTAGTGAGTTAGAAGCTGATCAAGAATTTCAAACTTGATCAAACGACGACGAAGTCTCCATTCGTGAATGTGAACTGAAATATGAGTAGCTTTTTCCAGTTTCAGAGATGTCAGGAGATGCGCCCCGGCTTCCTAGCAAACTGGTAACTGGAAATGCATCAAGAAGGCCATAGCCAAAGTATTAAAATCTTGAAAAATACTGCGGGGTAGTTCTATGTACCATTTAGCAACAGAGCCAGTAAGAGTACACTGAAAAAGACGCAGACGAATCGAGTCATCTACCCAAGAATTCGAAGAACACCATAAATGGTATGTCATGGCATGTGCTTGGGGGTCTTCTCTAGATTTTCCCTCAAACTTATGACAATCACCAGGCACCTTCATCGGAACTAGAGGCCAATATGGATTATGAAGAATCGGATCATTAGTTAATTTGGTCACATCCGGTAACTCCAACATAGCGAGAAAAGGCAATTGAGGATTAAAAGGCATACTAGGTCCCCGATAAGGACCTGTACCTGTACTCCATCCTGGCTGAGCATAAATCTGCCCCCATTGGTTCTGTCCAGGAGGATTCTGACCATAGGGGATATAAGCCAAATAATTGTGTTGATATGGCGGCTGATAACCAAGATACGGGGGTTGATAACCAGGGTACTGATTCTGATTATATGTGGGCCCCGTTTGAGCAACGTACGGATGTTTCTGCAGAGTATAAGTGTAGCCTAGCTGTTGAGGGTAAAAACTAGAACCTTGATGAGAGTTGTAAACTGTTCGAGACTGACCTTGAGGGTAGTAACCGCCCTGGTGTCAAACAGGCTGCTGGTAAGTGGGACCCTGCTGAGTCGGATAATTTCGGTGCATAGGTGGATTCGGATGTGGCATAGAATAGATCGATGGTTGAGCAGGGTTAATAGGCTATGCAAGTTATCCTGGTTGAATGGGTTGACCTAGTTGATGAGGAGCACCAGGTTGCCTTGGTCAAGTAGGTTGGCATGATGGCGGAGGTGGGCCAGGTTGTGCCTGATAACCAGGTTGACATGGGACAGGACCATAAGATGGCCCTGGTTGTGCAACATTTTTACCAACAAGAAATTGAGGTTGCTAAGGTTGCACCAAAGGTTGAGACGGATGGATTTGCACTCCAGGACCATATGAAGGTCTGGGTGGGTACACCGGTTGCCCTATCGGTCCTTGAGGTTTCCATGGTTGGACCACAGGATGAGGCTGCAAAGGTTGAGCTTGAGGATTGTAAGACTGCCCTTGCGGGATGTAAAATGATCCATGCTGGACCGAAGTTTGTCCCTGTAAGGTTTGTCCTTGCGGGTTGTACACATATCCTAGCTGGGCCGAAGGTTTTCCCTAGAAGGGTTGTCCTTGTGGGCCAGAAGCATATCCTTGCTGAAACAAAGGTTGTCACTGTAAGGGTTGCCCTTGTTGATTGGAAGGTTGCATAGGCAGGGTAGCTACAAAACCGTTAATATATTGATAAGCCTTAGGAGCAGGGAAACAAAAAGGGTTGCCCTACTCATCATATTGATATGGAAATACGTAGATTAAGGTACCATCGGCTCCGTAATGGGAAAATTAAGGATGATTAAGATCCTAGGAGGATTGACCGGCCTCGGGAATTGGCGGCTGTAAGGACAGCCGGTACTCCTCGGGAGAAATATTCTCTGGAATGGCAGTAGCCATATAAATGTCTTCAGGAACTGATGAAGTCCCAGCTGCCTGAGTGGTGACAACAGGTGTGGACGCTACCACGCACACATTAGGTCTAACAGGTACCGATGTAACAAAAGGAGATGTCGTGAGAGGTGTCTGCAGCGACATTCCTAATGAGGGAATGGTCGGTTCCATGGATAGAGTCGATATTCCCATAGAGGCAATAGCTGCCATAAACTGACTTAAAGATCTATACCCAGCTGGGAGCGAAGGACCAGGTGAAGACATAATAGACAGTTCAGGGTTGTCTTCGGGAAAGAGCTGGTAGTCCTCACCAGAAGTAGGAATTCCCTCACTAGGAGTAGGACTGGATGAGTCCATATCTAACCCTACCGTGAGATATTCTAAGAGACGACGGGGACTAGGAGGTACGACAGCAGCGAAAAATGGTGATCCCGATGTAAGAGGAGGGAAGTGTTCCCAAATCCCAAATCCAAACCAAGCATTGGACAAGGGCCAATTGAACTCAACTGGTTCTCCAAAGGGAAGCTCAGATAGAACTAGTCCCCCAAGTGGAAACTCGGATACAACGGGCTGCTGATGCTCAGCAGAGGACTGAGAGGCTTCTGATGAGTTTTCTGTATAAGGACTACCAGTGGACACAATTGATGGTTCTACCACGATGACTGTAGCAAAAAGAGGAAGAGATCAAAAACAAAGATGCACGAGCAAAAAACCAAGGCAAACAAAATAGGCCAAGAAAATTCAATCTCTAAATGGGGCGTGTGATCATAGGTGATTAATTTTACCACATTGAAACTGGAAATTTTAATTTTTCATGTTTTAAGAGTCTAAAAATGAGTAAAATATGACTCTATCACTTTCATTTTGGAAACAAGCGTGAAAGACAAGCGCTTGATGATCTTTTCAATTTTAAAGAGTCAATAAAGATCAAAATGACTACTATGGTAATCTAGGTAAATGGGTGTACCAGATATCCATGAACTGCCATATACACCTTGGTAAAAATGAAAGAGAAATCAAACAAGGACTTGACATACGTGCAGGTAATCTTCCGTAATGTTGTGTCCGGTGTATCACGGGTAAAAGGCGGCAGACTCAGCTTCCTACGGATAAAGGATTGCAACCTAATGGGGTCTCCCTTTATATACGTGACGGTACGGGGAGCACAAGTCCGTACTAGCGCTGTCTGTAGCCAGATGGCGAGCAACAGCTGCTAGGCTTAAAGATGCCAGAACACGTCTCTACCTTAGACTACTATATGTTCCGTTAAGTTCCAATGCTGCCTTAGGTTAATTCAGTAAATTTTAAAGTTGATATTCAATTTACATTTCGATTTCAAGGCCCTATCGAATGTTGCATCTCATAAAACCTCTTAGATGCAAACTACATGCCACAAAATATCACTTTGTTTGATGAATAGCTATCTACGGGAGAGTTGAGAGCTTTCAAAATGATACAAAATGAACACACGAAAACATCCACTATTGATTTCAATGCAAGCTAATGAAACTAGAAAACTTTTCCCTAGAGCTATATAACACTAGTAACGTGAAAGAGTCTTCAATTTTCATTATGCCAATCGAAATGCAAATGATTTGTTTTTTTTGTATTTTTCAATATATTAGACCGAATGCACTAACTAAATGAAAAAATAATGAAAACATCAATTCGAGAACGATGAAGGGAGAGATGAAGCAAGACAAGTTCACTCAACTCAAACAAACACAATCAAGGCTCAAACTGATGGCGAAATCCCTCAAAGTGAAGAAGAATCTCAAAAGAGACTCAAACAAACAGTGTAATCTAGGCTTGGAGTAACACAAAGCGAAATTGAAAGAAAGAGGGGATAATCACTCAATTAACGCAATGATTCAATGAGATACGGCAAGATGAACGCAAAGAAGTGAAAACAAATTCGACCAGGCAAGCAGAGACCCAAAACTCCCATGGGAGGCTCAGTGCATTGAAGCACCTAGAATCCCTAGGGCTAAAATGAAAAACTGATAGAAAAAGGAAAACAACCAGAGGACAAGGGCTAAACACAGTCAAAAATGTCTTCAAAGCACTCAAAATCTCAGAAAAAAAGAACCAGGACCAAAATTCAAGCTCAGAAAGCCCAAAAATAGGCAAACCCTAAAACCAAGCAGGGTTGGCGCGTCTGTTTGTCTATAATCTGCACCAAACAGGGGTTGGCGCGGGTGCCTAACCAGCAACAAGCGCCAGTCAGTGCGACTGTCAGGAGAAAAACCGCGCCAAGCTAGTTTACCCTAGTAAAAAAGATAAAAAAGGACAAACTAAGACTATATTTGGTCTTCTGGGGGCTGAACAAGGTTTTAGCACCAAGGAAGGTGAACCAGAAAAGAAAATAGATCAATCAAAAGCCAAAAAACAACCCAAAGGGGAGAGGACTAACTCCCACTGATCCCCTGTAATATTCCCAATTTTAGCCTCAAGCTAAAATGGAATATTATAGTTGCACATTTTATTTTTATTTAATAAAATGGGGAAGGAGACACATTAGCCCCTTTTTGAAGAAGAAATAACACTCCTCATGTGAAAAGGAGAATAAAGCAGCTGAAATAAACACCAAGGGTGTGAATGGAACCCAGCTCACTTGATTAGTCACCATTGACTAAATTCAACAACACTTCCCAAGGAGGAAGAGGCTTCCTAGAGAAGCTGCGTAATTTTGGAGGGAAGACACTCTCATGAGGGTGGAAACCCTAATTGGTGGGATCACGGTGGAGAAGAGGTTCCTTTATTTATAAGGAGGAGATGGAAACCCATTTGCATTCAGATTATGGTTTAGAATTTTAGACTTGGGTCTGCATAGCTTGCATCCCCGGGCTATTTAGCAGGGTGATGGTGCCCTCGAGCACTAGGGTGTTCCTGGGCGGGAATCCCTTCCTCTTCCTCAAGGAAGGATGAGGATTGAGCTACATTTTTTCAATCCGGCATTGGCCACAGCTGCATTCATCTCCTACAGCATTAGCTCTGCAGCAGAGAGGACGTTGTGTAGCTGGGCTAGAGAGGAACTCATGGAGTCTCTTTTGTCTAGTTTTCTTCAGTGGAGGAGTGATATATTCATTGGAGGAACTCCAAGGAGGATTCCCAAGCTGTATTTTATATCAGTGGCATGAGGCCACACTTCCATCATCTCCCATTGCACATTCCATGGAGGAAACTACGTTATTCTGGAGGAGGCAGTGAGAGAGGGTTTCTGGAGCTTCAGAGGAGGATGTTTCTGAGATAAAGTGATTAGCAATTTGTATTAGAGACATGATCAGATGAGGGCATCTACATTTTAGATCAACCACAGCCTCATTCATATCTTGTATCAGTTGCAGTGACAACTTGGTTGTCACATTTTTGTATGTTCCGGCATTTCTAGCAATCTCCATAGATTGGCTAGAAATCTTGTATTTCAACCCATTTCTTGTCATTGGGCTTATTTCTTGTATTCTTCATCCATATATGTATTTTATTCATATTCAGCAGCTTATACCTGTTGATTAGCGGTTGTCATTGATGTCAACCCAAGCAGCACCAGGGGCTAACCCAATATTGCATGGGAATTTTGACCTACCAAATTAATATATTCTAGTTCAATAATGCTTTTGATGGTTTCTACTTGTCGAGATGTTTCCGTTGATATATGGCACGCCATGTAATTCTTCACGGTTTGAGAGATATTCATGTTTGAAGTTTGTACCCCTAGTTAGTGGGCTAAAACCCCATGGGGTTGGGGCATGGGTCATTGAAGAGTCATAATTAATATTTTTTAAGCTCCTAAGATCCCTCCCACGTTCACTTGTTGAATCCCCTCTCAGCTTAAGCATTCATATAAATTGTGATCTTCATTTCCTCCTTATGCATGGGATTTGGCCATCTGAAACAGATCATCGTGGAAATTTCACTCTAACTTTTTTTCTATGAAGGTTCAGAAGCTGAAATTTTTATGAGGTGAAGCAGAAATTGTAAGGACACTATAGTAAAAATTTAATATCAATAGGCGCAATATTTTTGGAGATATGATCTGTGTAAGTCAGGGTTTTTGCAGGCTCCTGAAATTCATTTCAAAGAAGTGACCTTGGTAAATTCATCATAACTCTCTCTCTGAGTATCGGATTGGAATTCCATAAAAAATGATGGATAGTGCACAATCTTTAATTTTTTCTCTATCGGTTTCAGAAACAAATGATGAAATAGTGACACGTGGCATGCCGTACAAGTGCGCTCTGCTAAAACAATCCATAATTATGGCATTGTGAGAGATTGGTTATAACTCTCTCTTCAAGAATCCAAATTGGGTCAAACCTATGGCATTGGAAAGATGACTCAAAGGAATACTACAGGACCAAAAATAAGATATTAAGGATATGAAATGACAGATATACACCAAATTCAATATCGAGCTCCTAGAAGGCAAGAAAAAGCTAGATCATGTGTTGTCAAGGGTTGCAAAGGACCAGACTTTCTACGGCAGAAAAGCAAAGCAAGGTGCAGCAGATGGTAGCATGACAAGAGCAGCAACCAAGGTGCATAACAGCAGCAAGAAGTTCATCATATGAAGTCTTCAAGTGGGCAGCACTGCATACAATCATTGTAAAGGTATCATTGTAATTAGTCATTGTAAATACATTATTGCACAAATTGTAATAGTGTCTATCTGCCAAGGGTTGAAGAGGTAGTGTTGGGAGGTCTCGGATCATCATTAGGTGGTTGTATCAAAGTTGGGGTTATTGTCTAGTATATATTATTCTTCTACATCATTCTATATCATTGTAAAGTGGACCATTTTCCCTCGTACGGGAGTCCATTCTTCTTTTATTCTTCTATAGGGTGGTAGGGTGGTGCTAGGGTGAGTTGTAGCTCATTGGGTGTTGGGGCATCCGTTTAGTTGACTACTGAAGAATCTCGGGTGTTGGAGCGTCCATCCAATGGGAGCTAGAGAAGAATACTTTTCTAGATTCTAGGAAGTTGGAGCTTTATTTTCAATTGGAGTTGAATATTAAAGCATTATTAGAAAAGCATTAGGTGGTTTTTGTCCCGAAGTGGGTTTCCACCTTAAAAACTGTGTGCATTTGTGTTCCTCTTGTTTACTACTATCATTGTACAAACATTGATAATAATTGAAGATTAACTAATGCTCTAATTGAAAGGAATATTGATTCACCCCCCCCCCCCCTTCCCAGTATTTCCAATAATTGGGATCAGAGCTTGGTTCCTTCAATAGCAGCTTAACAGCTGGAAGGAGGTCATGGAGCATACCAAGAATGGTGTACCTCTATTCAATGAAAATAATTATGCACTTTGGAAAGGAAGAATGGAAGTCTATCTCTTGGCACAAGGTTACGAAGTATGGGACACTGTTCAAAATGGATTTACATCAACCGTGGATGAGCAAGGTAAGAAGAATTTGGTAAATGATGCAAAAGCAAAGAATATTATTATCAGTGGACTTATTGAATATGCTTATCATAAGGTGTTGGGTTGTAAAACTGCCAAAAATGTATGGGACAAGCTTGAGAATATATATGCAGGTGACTCAAATGTCAAAGAAGCAAAGCTTCAAATCTATAGAGCAAAATTTGAGCAACTCATAATGAAAGAAGATTGCAACATTGTTGCATACTTCCAATACGTTGATGAAATAACCAATACTTTGGAAGGATTGGGAGAGCCAGTTGACGAGAAGACTATTATACGGAAGATTCTTAGAACGTTACCAGGGAGATTCAACCCAAAGGTATCGGTCTTAGAATATAGTGCAAATCTAGACAAACTCAGCAAGGAAGAATTACATGGAGTTCTCATAGAATATGAAATGAGACTTGATGAAGAAAAGGGTACTTCAAATCTAAAAATTGTGTTCGTTGCATCTAAGCAAACCAATAAGGACAAACAACCTTCAATTGAAATGACATGCACCTGCAAGTGTGAAGAAAAGGGAAATGACGGAGAAGGTCTTTCAAATGAAGAATATGCTTACTTTACGAGAAAACTAAAACCTGGTAAGGGAAAATTCAAAGGTAAACTTCCATTGATATGTTTCGGTTGTGGTGAGGTTGGGCATTTCGTAGCAAAATGTCCAAACAAAAGTGATGGCAACTCAAAAGGAAAGAAAGGCTTTAAGAAATTCAACAAGCAAGGCAAAAATAAAGGATCCAAAAGGAACTTTCTCTCTAAAGAAGATAGCTCCTCATCCGATGAAGAAAGTGACAGCAAAGAAGAAGCCAATGACAAAGTATTTTTTATGGCCAAGCACAATAAACAAGAAGTATCAAACAATGAAGAAGAAGGGTTGACCGTAGAAGAATTTTATGAGGAGGCAATCAAGCTTATAAAAGAGCTCAATGCTGAGAAGATCCGTTCCAACACTCTTGAAGAACAAGTTCAAGGTCTCAAAATTGAGGTTGAAGAACACAAATGTATTGAAGATTCACTTCAGAAGAAGTTGGAAGAAAGCAACCAAGAAAGGGAAGCATTAGAAGCCGAAGTAGTCTCGCTGCGTAAGGAAGTGAAGAAGGGAAAAACTGTCCAAAACTATGCCAATAGCTCAAGGGCATTGGAAGAACTCATCAACAATCAACAATCTTACAACGACAGAACTGGCCTCGATTACAAAGAAGAAGAAGCAGGACCTTCTACAACAAAATACAATGAACCTATGAGATCTGACATACATGAAGACTTCATAGGACAATAGTCGCAAGCACATCCTTGGAAGACGATTCCTCGATGAAGATTTTCATCCAAGTACCAACATATTTTTCACGGATATTGTTATTCCTATGGAAAATTTGGTCATAAAGCTGTAGAATGTCGCACGTACCCTATGAACCAATACAACTCCATGAGATTCTTCAAATATGAACCTCCCAGGGCTCAACGAAACATCAATAGATTTGAAAATTTAAGAAATAATATGGAATGTTATAAATGTCAGAACTTTGGACACATAGCCAGAGACTGCATACTTCAAAATCCTCTAGAAGAATCTTCAAAGCCACAGAAGGAACGAACATGGAAGAAGAAGAATACTGATAATTGTGATCTCGCTCTCAAGGCTCAAAAAAAGAAAGATGTGTGGTATGTTGACAGCAGTTGCTCAACACATATAACTAGAGATAGAAGGAAATTTGTATCTCTAAAAGAGAAGAAGGATGGAACCATATCCTTTGGAAATGATGGATCTTCAAATGTTATAGGATCAGGTACTGTCACTCTCGGAAGCAAAGATGTTATAGCCAAGAATGTTTATTGGTCGAAACATGAATCACAATCGTCAATGCTGGACAAATGTGTGATCAAGGTCAATGCTATTCAACTCCACAAAATGTGAAATCGTGGAAAGGTATGGTAAAATCATGGCTATAGCAAGCCGAGCTCCAAACGATATATATGTTCGATGAAGCAACTAAAGCATGTCTACTACAAAAGGATGAAAGTTGGTTATGGCACAAATAAAATGGGTCACATAAATATCGACAATCTTTATCAGATAAGAAAAAAGGAAGCAGTACGAGAAATGCCGAAAATCTCAAAACCTTCCAACACACTATGTGAGGCATGTCGGCATGGCAAGCAGACAAAATTCCAATTTAAAACAAAAGAACACTTTTCATCACATCCATTGGAATTGATACATATTGATCTATGTGGTCCTATGAGAACAAAAGGCTTAGATGGAGAATTATATTTCATGTTGATGATAGATGACTATACTAGGATGACAGCCGTCAGTTGCCTAAAGAAAAAATATGAAGCATTTGAGTGCTTTAAGATCTACAATGAGTTGGTTGAAAATGAAACTAATTTGAAAATAAAGTGTTTAAGATCAGATAATGGTGGATAATTCACTTCCAAATTATTTCAGCAATACTGTGACGAAAATGGAATAAAAAGGCAATTTTCAACAGCACGAACACCTCAGCAAAATGGAGTTGCTGAAAGAAAGAACATAACTATACAGGAAATGGGTAGAACAATGTTGAAGGACTCAAAATTGGATGAAAAATTCTGGGTTCAAGCAATTGATACGACAATCTTCATTATCAACCGAAGTCTTCTCAGAAATAATTGCAACAAGACTCCATATGAATTATGGAAAGGAAAACCAACTAATGTAAAATATTTCAGAATCTTCGGAAGAAAATGTTATATCAAAAGAGAAGATCAAAATTTGGGTAAGTTTGAATCACGTGTTGATGAAGGTATCTTTGTTGGTTACTCATGCAAAATAAAGGCCTATAAATGCTATAATCTAAGACGAAAACAAATAGTGGAGAGCATAAATGTTGCATTTGACGAAGATGGTGTTCTAGCGAGTAATGATGAGGATCTAGAATCTTTGAAACTTGAGACAGAGGTTGAAAAAGACACAGATAAAATTGTAGAAGAAGAAGCAACTATCAACGAGGAAGAAGTAAACAATAATCATCAAGATATACCAGAACAACAACAACAAGCTCCTCCAAGGAGAACAAAAGAGTGGATTCAAAAGAACCATCCATCAAATCAAATCATTGGTGACATAAATGAAGGTCGACAGCTTCGTTCATCACAACAAGCTCACGTTGCTTTTCTAGCAACCTTTGAGCCTAGTAGTTTTGAGGAAGCCAGCCAAAATGAACATTGGGTAGCAGCTATGAATGAAGAATTGGATCAAATTGAGAAGAATAGCACCTAGGAATTAGTTCCACGACCAAAAGATAAAAATGTCATTGGGACTAAATGGGTGTTCAGGAAGAAATTGAATGAAAATGGGTAGGTTATTAGAAACAAGGCAAGATTGGTTTGCAAAGCCTATGCACAAGTGGAAGGAATTGATTTCGACGAAACATTTGCACCAGTTGCCAGAATGGAAGCCATCCGAATGTTTCTCGCCTATGCCTGTTCAAGAAAAATCAAAATTCTACCAAATGGATGTTAAGTCAGCATTTTTGAATGGAGAATTAGAATAAGAAGTTTACATCGAACAACCTGAAGGTTTTCTACTATCACAAAAAGAAGACTATGTCTGCAGGTTAAATAAGGCTCTATATGGTCTCAAGCAGGCTCCCAGAGCATGGTATGCTCATCTTGATGGATATCTACGTCAACAAGGGTTCAAGAAAGGTACTGTTGATAGCAATATTTATGTACAAATAGATAAAGATAATTTAACAATTGTTGAGGTATATGTGGATGATATAATTTTTGGTAGCAATGATGATCGACTAAGTAAGAAATTTTCTACAAAGATGAAAAGTGAGTTTGAGATGTCTTTACTTGGTGAGCTGACATACTTCTTAGGGCTTCAAATATCTCAACAAGAGAAAGGAATATTTATATGTCAAGCCAAGTAAATCAAGGAAATGCTCAAGAAATTCAAAATGGAAGATTGCAAACCCGTCCTTACTCCAATGGTAACAGGTTGCAAATTGAGCATAGACGACTCATCTAAGGATGTGGATCAGAAGTTGTATAGATCTATGATTGGTAGTCTTCTATATGTAACAGCCTCTCGGCCAGATGTTATGCAAGCAGTTGGACAAGTAGCAAGATTCCAAGCAGCACCAAAAGAATCACATATTATTGCCGTCAAAAGAATTATGTGATATCTAAAGGGCACAGAAGAATATGGCTTGTGGTATCCCAAGGGTAACAATATCATTATTCAAGCCTTTACAGATGCAGATTAGGCAGGAATCGTTGATGATCGTAAGAGTACTGGTGGAGCAGCGTTCTATCTAGGTGGTTGTCTCGTATCATGGTTGAGAAAAAAGTAAACTTCAATCTCGTTATCTACAGCAGAAGCACAATACATTACAGCAGCATCATGTTGTACTCAAGTCCTTTGGATGAAACAAACTTTGCAAGATCTTCAAGTACAATTCAGTGAGCCTATTCCCATATTCTGTGACAACACTAGTGCCATCAGCATCTCCAAGAATCCTGTCATGCATTCAAAAACAAAACACATTCCAATCAAATATCATTTTGTTAGAGAACAAGTCGCTAAAAATAATATCAAACTTGAGTATGTTTGTACAAAAGAACAAATTGCTGATATCTTCACTAAACCTTTACCTCATGAAGCATTTGAATATCTTCGTCAAAAGCTTGGGATTCTCCCAAGTTCTCATTAGATTTTCCTTTTTCAAGAATATAAAGTGGGAGTGGAAGTGTGTACAGGTCTGTAGGACGATTGTGTGTCAGCGGGAGTGGAAGTGTGTACAGGTCCGCAGGATGGTTGTGTTTCAGGGGGAGTTACCCTTTGCCATTGATGTCAAAGGGGGAGAGAATGTTGTAGGAAGAGGTTTCATGATCACAGGGGGAGTACTTGTGTTGCCATCAATGCCAAAGGGGAGATTGTTGATCAGCGGTTTTCATTGATGTCAACCCAAGCAGAACCAGGGGCTAACCCAATATTGCATGGGAATTTTGACCTACAAAATTAATATATTATGGGTCAATAATGCTTTTTATGGTTTCTACTTGTCGAGATGTTTCCATTGATATATGGCACGCCATTTAATTCTTCACAGTTTGAGAGATATTCATGTTTGAAGTTTGTACCCCCAATTAGTGGGCTAAAACCCCATGGGGTTGGGGCATGGGTCATTGAAAAGTCATAATTAATATTTTTTAAGCTCCTAAGATCCCTCCCACGTTCACTTGTTGAAGCCCCTCTCAGTTTAAGCATTCATATAAATTGTGATCTTCATTTCCTCCTTATGCATGGGATTTGGCCATCTGAAACAGGTCATCGTGGCATTTTCACTCTAAATTTTCTTCTACGAAGGCTTAGAAGTTGAAATTCTTATGAGGCAAATCTGAAATCTTGAGGATGTTGCAGTAAAACTTTTAGATCAAGATGCACAATATTTTTGGAGGTATGATCTGTGTAAGTCAGGGTTTTTTCAGGCTCCTCAAATTCATTTCAAAGAAGTGACCTTGGTAAATTCATCATAACTCTCTCTCTGAGTATCAGATTGGAATTCCATAAAAAATGATGGATAGTGAAAAATCTTTAATTTTTTCTCTATCGATTTCAGAAACAAATGATGAAATAGTGACACGTGGCATACCGTACAAGTGCGCTCTGCTGAAACAATCCATAATTATGGCATTGTGAGAGATTGGTTATAAATCTCTCTTCAAGAATCCAAATTGGGTCAGACCTATGGCATTGGAAAGATGACTCAAAGGAATAATACAGGACCAAAAATAAGATATTAAGGATATGAAATGACAGATATACACCAAATTCAATATCGAGCTCCTAGAAGGCAAGAAAAATCTAGATCATGTGTTGTCAAGGGTTGCAAAGGACCAGACTTTCTACGGCAGAAAAGCAAAGCAAGGTGCAGCAGATGGTAGCATGATAAGAGCAGCAACCAAGGTGCATAACAGCAGCAAGAAGTTCATCAAATGAAGTCTTCAAGTGGGCAGCACTGCATACAATCATTGTAAAGGTATCATTGTAATTAGTCATTGTAAATACATTATTGTACAAATTGTACTAGTGTCTATTTGCCAAGGGTTGAAGAGGTAGTGTTGGGAGGTCTCGGATCATCATTAGGTGGTTGTATCAAAGTTGGGGTTATTGTCTAGTATATATTATTCTTCTACATCATTCTATATCATTGTAAAGTGGACCATTTTCCCTCGTACGGGAGTCCATTCTTCTTTTATTCTTCTATAGGGTGGTAGGGTGGTGCTAGGGTGAGTTGTAGCTCATTAGGTGTTGGGGCATCCGTTCAGTTGACTACTGAAGAATCTCGAGCGTTGGAGCGTCCATCTAGTGGGAGCTGGAGAAGAATGCTTTTCTAGATTCTAGGAAGTTGGAGCTTTATTTTCAATTGGAGTTGAATATTAAAGAATTATTAGAAAAGCATTAGGTGGTTTTTGTCCCGGAGTTTCCACCTTAAAAACTATGTGCATTTGTGTTCCTCTTGTTTACTGCTATCATTGTACAAACACTGATAATAATTGAAGATTAACTAATGCTCTAATTGAAAGGACTATTGATTCACACCCCCCCCCCCCCTCCTCTCAGTATTTCCAACAATACCTTCATGTACCCAGCATAGTTGCAGCTACTCTGGCATTTTGTGGAGTTGTAGCTACTCTTGTATTTCATGGCTTATTCATTGGAGGTTGGATCCTAAAGTTTGAGTGGCTTGTCCCTCAACTATTTATTGTATATTTCTGCTGATATAATCATATGATCATGGTTGCATACATTTCCCTCTTATGGTGTATTCAGATTTGTAGAGTCCAGTGTTCATGTTCATATATTGCTGTAAGCTCTCTCTTTGAGCATTTTTTTAGAGATATAGTTTGGGGAGATCTGTATAACCCATCTAGCATCATTTATTTGAGCTCATTTTCTGCAGGGGAGTTATATTAGAGTTGATCTAGGGCATCCCAGCACTGGTTTGCCTTATTTATGCAGCAGCTTCCTTATACAGCGTCCTCAAGGACCTTGTGGTAGAAATTCCCAAGGTAGAATATTGCATATCCATAGGCAGAGTCTGAGAAGGGCCAGCTAGCCTCAGGATTTCTCCCTTATTTGGAAGGAGTCATATCCTGTAAATTCCCCATCAGTCAATCTCTGAAATGGACTTGCAGTAGCTCATTGAAGAAGGAATTGGAATATCTTAAAGATATTCCCGATGGAGCAGAAAATCCCTCATTTGGGATATTACATCCCCAGCAAAGTCACCAAATTTTTGAGGAGGTAAATCCCCTCTGCAGATAGAGGTGATCCCACTAGCCCTAAGGTGGGTCTAGCAACAATCAAAACAAGCAAAGTTATCGGTTCCTAGTTATAAAAGACAGGATCGCGATAGATCACTTACCGTGATTCCTTCGCTGTTGTTGTCGAAGAAGAAGTGGTGCTTCTACTCCTAGCTCAACAGGTCACGATCTGTGAGCTTGCTGCACTCAGATACATGCACACATGCAAAGAGAAATGACAACATACAATGCATTATTTCACAACTTTTACAACTATCGATCAGTCAGAGAGGAACGAATGAAATTGCATTAAATGATAAACAACACAATCATGGAACCAATATCAGAGTCATGCATATTAAAAAACAAGAGAATGATTACAACCGGTGCTCTAACGTCGTGATCTTCCTTCGACGGGGTTCCAGCGGGGCGTGTCTCACAAGCTCGTCAAGGATTCGACAGAACTCTCTCTCTCACAGGGTTCTCCTTAGCTTTGCTCTTGATCGTCACTTAGCTATAATTTCCTTCCCAAAATTTCAGCTAGCTAGCAAATGGAGAGGGCAGGCTTTTATAGAAGGATAAGGGGAGGTTGGGCTCCTTATAATCATGGGGGAGAGGCCTATCTCTTAGGAAGGTTCCATGAGAGGTGGAAAACCACTTCCTAAACAAGGAGATTTAGAGGCAAACAACCCAAACCCATTCTAGTGATCCATTCTGAAGTTGTTAGAATTCAACTTCTGCCTTCTATTCTTAAAAAACATTCCTTAAAAGGCTTGGCACGGGGTCAACACAAGGACAGAGCACTAGTTGGCGCGCCCTTTAGTGTTAAATTTCCCCATTGGCGCGAGGGATGAACTAGCTACCCGCGCCAATGCCCAAACCTATGTTTTTAGGGTTTTCCAGAGGAAATGTTCTTCAGGAGAATTGTTTTCCTTATGCATAAGGATGCCATCAAGGTGTTTTCAGGACATTTTACTGTTCACAGGTCACGGGAATAGTCCTCCAATGTACGGGATGAGGGATTGCAGGGACGGTGAGAAAATGTTGTGTAACAATGGGTTTGCTACTCTCCATGCGAGACTTCATCATTATCTCATTGGCATACTTGAGAGAAAAATAGTTCCCCATCTCCTTTCCATACTTCCAAATCAAAAAATTAGTGCATGAGCCCCATGTCCTTCATTTTAAATTATCTTGCAAGGTCCTCCTTACAAGATCTGATCAACTTATCATCACCAATTAAAATTAAATTATCGACATTTAACACAATAATAAATAATTTACCTTCTACCAGAATATGATAAAGGTTTGCATCTGCTTCACTTTTGGTGAATCCAAAACTGGTGAAATAATTGTTGATCCTATTATACCAAGCAGAGGGTGCTTGCTTG
Organism: Pinus albicaulis; assembly: GCA_034641835.2. Classification (NCBI taxonomy): domain Eukaryota; kingdom Viridiplantae; phylum Streptophyta; class Pinopsida; order Pinales; family Pinaceae; genus Pinus; species Pinus albicaulis. The sequence goes on from CM076570.1 coordinate 1,463,812,421, forward strand.
AGTCTGCACACATGTGATGCTTTATCAAACGTATCAAAACCTTTTGGCTTCTCAATGTACACCTCTTCATCAATAAATTCATTGAGGAACGTTGTCTTCACATCCATCTGGTGGATCATCCACCCCATCTGCATAGTCAATGCAAGATTAGAACTAATGGATGAGTACCTTGCTACTAGAGAAAAGGTATCCTCATAGTCAATTCCCTCAACCTGAGAGAAACATTTGACCACAAATATTCTTGTATGATTATCTGTGCTTCCATCTACTGCATGCTTTACCTTGTAAATCAATCTCAAACCTGCCATTTATCTATCGGTTTTAGTACCACTTCCCAAACATTATTTATGAAAATGGAATCATATTCCTCTACCATAGAATCAACCCATACATGTTTATCTACTTCTTCCTCAAATTAGGAATGATAAGTCTCTACAAGATCAGTCATTAGAGCCATGTATCCATTGTACCAATACGGTGACCTCCTCTACATGTGTTGTGAAGTGGGTGCTCCCACATTCTCTCTAGCATCATGCAATTATCTGTTAGCTTCCCTGGTTTGTTTCCTTCCATCTTTAAATGTATCTAATTGAGTGGTTGTCTCCACTCTCTACTCATATGCTTTTGGATGGTCCACAACTTCATAAGGCTCTTCCTTTGGATCCAAAATCTCCTAGTTAGGTTATAACTGAATCTCCTTCTAAAGAGAACATCTCATTACCTTCTCCTCATCAAACTTCACATCCCTTCAGACAACTTTCATTCTGATGGATGGAAAGTACACACGATAGTTGTGAGGTGTTTCTGTGTACCCCAAAAATATCCACAAATTTTCTCTCGGTTGTGGATTTTTCCTTGATTCATTAGAGACATGGTATTATACTGACGCTCCAAATATCTTGAAGTGTTACAAATCTAGTTTCTTCCCTGAAAAAGCTTCCTTTGGTGTAATCATGCCAAGAATCTGATCAAGACTCCTATTATGAAAATAGACCGTTGTGTTTCATGCTTCATCCCACCAGTGTAGTGGTAGTCCTTGGTCATGCAACATCACCCTTGATACTCCCACAATGCTTATTTTCTTCCTCTCATGCACCCCATTATTTTGTGGGTTATGGGGTTTTTTAAAATATCGTTGAATGCCTTCCTTTACACATAATTTTTTAAACTCATTTGACATGTACTCATCTCCATTATCGCTCATGAGACCCTTTACCTTCTTACTATTTTGTTTCTCAACAAGTGCTTTGAATTAAGAAAATTTGGAGAATGTCTGATCTTTCTTCTACATGAAGTAGATCCATCACTTCCGTGAGAAATCATATACAAATATAACATAATACTTATGCGTGGCATTGGAGGCTTTCGATAAAGGTCCACAGACATCAAAGTGGATGCTTTCAAGGAATGCATGCACCTTGTTGTCCCAATCATGGAAAGTGTATTTTGTGTACTTCACCAATGTACACCCTTTACATGTATCTCGTTGCCCTAGTGCTCCTTTGTGGAGGCTCGTGGAAATCTGTTGCATAATATTCAAACCACTATGATGAAAATTTCCAAGTATTCTATGCCATATTTCACCGAAAACTTGGCTTTGCACCTTCTCTACATTTTTCCTCAATGCAGTACAGTCTTCCACATATAGCTTGTAAAGGTTCTTCACACTAACCATGATTTGCATCACTTGTCCCATGGCTACGTGTCTTAGGAATGATTTCCATTTGTTGAAAATCACATCGTAACCACGGTCTTGCAACATCGCAATGGATAATAGATTCTTCTTTATACCAATCACGCTATACCTTCTATCATCTTTCATATGGATGTGAATTTGGAGCTCTTTCTCCTCCAAGTCATTGAAATTTTTTTTGTTCCACATCATGTGGAACGAGGCACCAATATCCATATACCACAAACTCCCCATCATTTTGATCACCATGCATGCAATGAGAGTGAATTAAAGCTCGAACTATGAATCCAAAGCTTCACGTTCCGCTCCTCTTGAGGTCTTCTTGTATGCCTTCTTGTGTGGACACTTCATTGCATAGCGCCCAATTCAGGACAGTGAAAGCACTTGATTTTGGAATCGTCTTTCTTCATGTACCCTTGACTGGAATCTCCTTTGGATTTGGATTTCTTCCCTTTCCCCTTATTTTCCTTTCTAGCTGAGGCACAATTTTATTCATCCTCACCCTTAGATGAAGTCTCATCTCTAATATTTCTCCTTATTTCCTTTTTTACCAAATCATACCATAAGCATTCCCAATTTGATAACTTATCCCTAACATTCACCAAATCTTGGTAGTTGTGGCAGATCTTGGGAAGGCCTAAAAGGGATAGTCTTATCAGATCATCTTCAATAAAAGTAACCCCAACACTACCAAGTTCATCATGACACTGTGTGAACTTGCTCAGGTATTGTGGGATGGTGTCGCTCTTCTGCATCTTAATATTTCAAAGCTTATCCTTGAGTGTCAGCTTCATGTGATCACTATTGTTCTGGAAAAAATCAGTCAATGTCTACCACATTGCATATGGAGTCTCTTACTTGTGGAGATTTGAGACAATATGATCTCGTACCCCATCCAATATGATCCTCCTCACCTTAGCTACACACTTATTCCATTTTTCTAGATTTTTGGTATCAGTTGTTGTCGGTTTCTGGATACATGTATCAAAATATCCCTCCACCCCATTATCTTCTAGCACTGCCTCCATGCAGTCCTTCCAAGAAATATAATTTGAGCTTCCCTCAAGGGAATACTTGAGTCTTAGTCCATATAAATCCATCCTGTTAGCTCTAAAGAATTGATCCTGCAAATTCTATCCTCCTATAATAAAAAATTTCAAATATCTACTCTAATGTGAAACTTCTCTAATACCATATAGAAATTATGTGTAGATCTGAAACTAATCATGTAATTTACTAAAACACAAGACTCAAATCTACTCTACTCATCTGCAGAAATTTATTCACGATCGAGAACACATATCATAATCATGCATAAATATTTATCACACATACATAGATATTTATCTAGGGGAAATAAATTGCTTAAAACCCCTTCCTATTTGTATTTCATTAATCAAAGAATATAGAAGAAACACAATGTTTTCTCAAGCCTGAGCACACTCTGCAAATGTATAGTCTATCTATTTGCCTGACTGATTGAATATAACCAATACTTACATAGTTTTCATGTCCTCCAAGCTCGTATTTCCTTGAATTGCTCCTTGATGAATTAGGCACCTATTAATTAGGAAATTCCTCAATGAGAATTGCATTATCCATTAGGCCCATCCTCTGACTACATGCACCACCTTTGCAACTTGGAAGAGTCTGCAATTGATAGTACACTTCCCTTGAACCTCTATCTCAACTGGGTAACTTGAGCTCTCTGCATGCATCAATTATTTTAGGCTAATTGATCAGTTAACTGAATGATCATTGAAGATGAATGAAGTCACAGCCCATTACTGGACCCTCCACTATTTCCTCCATCAATTGGAACTATTTTAACTAACAATATCTTAATTTAATTGAAATAGATTGGTATAAATTAGCAACAATTCATATTGTAGTGACCTCAATATTCTCCAACTTGAATTAACTGAGTTAACTAAGTGACATGTTCCATGTCACCTCAGTTAAACTTCCTTAAAGATTTTTGCTCAAATAGAAATTTGAACTCTCTTTAGTTTGACCAACGAAAAGTCAAATTGAGAATTTCTTGCTGCATTTTCAACATAAGAAGAAAAAAGATGTTGAACCTAAAAACATTGACCTCTTAGTAGAAGTAGATAAAGCTTTAAAATAAACGTAGTGCAACAACGCAACCGAATGAAATGGCGGCACATAAAAATGCATTTTGTCAGCACTCTGTTTGGCAACACATGACCCAGATATTTTGGCAGCGTTAAAATATATCTTGTTTGCAGTATTTTCTCTACAAATGAGTCATGCTGATGGAAAACTATATTTTTTGAAGAGATCAGATGACTTGTCTATATGTTGAGGAGACAGGTCAAAGGTCACAGTTGGAAATTTCCCATCTAGACTTTGTACAACGATATTAGCTAATAGTTTCAAATATCTAAAGCAGTTCTATATGCACTCTTCCAACATTGATATACATACATGTTCAAATTATGAAATTAAGAGTACGAGAAGCTTGTGATTTTGTTTCATCTATATAATTAGATTAGATTAATATAAGATATATGTGGACTTTAATATTTTGTAAATTCAATTTTCCTAGAACTGTGGATATAAATATTATTTAATTTTTCTATAAAACTTATGAAGAAAGGGGAACCAAGGTTTGGTTTTCTTTTGGGAGAAAAGATACTTGTGTTGTGTATCTATTTTTTAGTTTAATAGGATTTCCAAGACAGAAGTATTTGAAACTTTCACTCTTTTGATGATGTTTATCAGTCTATCTCTTAGTGATGTCTATTTATTTTCTTAATTCCATGAGTTTTTAAGTATTCATATTTGAATGATATTTGTATAAGTCTGCAAAATTCGTATTTATTGAGATGTTATATTGTTTATGATTTTAAATATTATCACCATTTATGATAAACTTACACATAATTCATCTTGATGCTTTGTTGTAATGGTTTGTTTCATTTTTACATAAACATTTTCTATCTCATCTCTAAGCTCTATTTGTTTTACCCACTAGATCTGGAAATCTCGTTTGGAATCAATTTGTGACCCCATGCCCAATGTGATGGGTTTGTGTTATATTCTATCCATGACTAGTCACGCGCAGGGGGGTAATAGGGGGGGGCGATAGCCCCCCCTGTACGTTGCGTTGGGAGCAACGTATGGGGGGGTCAGGGGGGGGAAGTAGCTCCCCCTGTCAGGGTCCGGGGCAGTGCCCTAGAAAAAAAAATTTGGTCCTTATTTTCCGGTGGGCGGACCTGCCCATGGTTTAATGCATGGGTTTGCACATGGTTTTGGGACATGATGGTTTTCGGCCCCTAGTATTTCATAGATCCGGTCAAGGGAACTACGGTTATGTTCTAATCCAGGGTTAATGGATTGGGGTTTATGTATGCTTCGGCATGTATATATATGTGTTGTAACACTAAAAGGAATAAAATGAAAAATCAAGCTGGTCGTCCCGATTTGGGATCTAGGGGAAAATATATGTGTTTATCTGTTTTATGTTTTATGCTCTCGCTATTGTTTATTTTCTGTTTTAAAGATTCATTCGTAGATAATTTCTGTACAGGGTTAAAACCTACATTTTGTATCACATCAGTTTCGACTTCAAGGGGATGCCTTTGCTGCTGAGGGTTTTTTTGCTTGGGCCTGAGGTAGACCCTGTTCAGTGGGAGATGTGCGGGATTGATTCTTGCGGTGAAAGAAGATGACAAGCGGCGGGAAGATAGAGATCGAGAAATTTAATGGTTAGAGTTTTGAGTTGTGGAAGCTCAAGATGGAGGATCTGCTAGTGGATAAATATCAATGGATCGATCCAGGTTCTAAACCAACGACAATGTCAGATGAAAACTGGAAGAAGCTGGATCGGAAGGCAAAGAGACAATATGGTTGTGTGCCTCAGATTTAGTATTTTTGAATTTATCTGGGGAAGCTATGGTGAAGACCTTGTGGGATAAGCTAGGGACTTTGTACCAATTTAAGTCTCTGGTGAATAAATTTTTCTTGCGGAAAAAGTTGTATAACCTAAGGATGAAGGATGAAGACTCGGTGACGGAGCATTTGAACGCCTTCAATACTGTGGTAAGTCAGTTGTCATCTGTTGATATTAAAATCTCATATGAAGATAAGTGCATCAGTTTGTTGTGTTCTCTACCAAATTCGTGGGACAGTTTGGTTATTGCAATAGGTAGGAATACAACTACCTTGAATTTTGATGACATTGTCTCAGCCTTGCTGTCGGAGGAAATGAGACGGAGAAATATGGAGGGTCATAATGGAGATGCCTTATCTATATGAGGAAGGTCCCTGAACAAAAACAAGAATAAGGTTTCGAGTGGGAGATCTAAATCTCCTGGAAAGTTTGTAAAGGTGTGCTGGAAATGCAGAAAGGAAGGGCACTACAAAAAGGACTACAGATCTAAAGCTCCTAAGAAAGGAAAGGGATCTGATGATGCTCCTTCTGCAGAGGAAAAAACCACCTTGGATGAAGGTGGGGATGTGTATTTGTCTTCTTCTTCAAATACACATGTAGATCATGAGTCATGGTTAATTAACTCGGGTGCATCCTTTCACTTCACTCCCCATAGGGAGTGGTTCTGCGAGTATGAGAAATATGATGGCAGTGATGTCTTATTAGGTGATGATAGGAAGGCAAGAATCGTTGGACATGGAAAAGTCAACCTGAAGCTACGAGGTGGAAGGATTAGAAAACTTCTTGGTGTTCTGCACATTCCTGCACTGGCTAGAAATCTGATTTCTATAAGCAAGATGGATGATGCAGGTGTAAAAACAGTGTTCAAGAAAGATACCTGTAATATGGTTCAGGGAGAACTGGTATTAATGTGCGGAGTTCGCATTGGAAATCTATACAAGCTTTAGAGCAGCACTATTATTGATGGATGCAACAGTTTCTTGGTTCCCGAAAGTGGAGCGGAAAGCTTAGCGGTCTCTAGAGAAAATACCATGCTATGGCATCAAAGGCTTGGACATATTGGACAGAAGGGCCTTTGGATATTGCATGGAAATGGTATGGTAGAAGGTATGTCTAGTAGCTCTCTGGATTTTGATTTCTGTGAACATTGTGTGTATGGGAAGCAAAATCGGGTGAGTTTTCCTTCTGCTGCTAAGAGGGCGAACAAGATATTAGAGCTTGTGCACAGTGATGTGTTTGGACCTGTGTCGGTTCCATCACTGGGTAAGTCTGTGTACTATGTTTCATTCATAGATGACTTCTCAAGGAATACATGGATATATTTCTTGAGGAATAAATCTGAAGTCTTTGACAAATTTAAAGAATTTAAGGCTCTGGTGGAAAACCAAACAGAGAAGAAGATAAAGGTGCTAAGGACAGATAATGGTGGGGAGTTCTACAATAAGGAATTTGAAGAGTTCTATAAGAAGTGTGGTATATCATGGTAGAAGAATACTCCATACACACCTCAGCAAAATGGAGTTGCAGAAAATGAACATAACGTTGATGGAAAAGGCAAGAAGCATGCTCAGTGGTATCGGGTTAGGATAAGAATTCTGGGCAGAGGCAGTGGAGACTACATGTTACTTAGTTAACAAATCACCTTCATCAGTGTTGGAGGATAAGACTCCACATGAGGTATGGACTGGTAAGAAACCCTCTCTTTCACATCTAAGGGTATCTGGATGTGATGCGTATGTACATGTTCCAAAGGAAAAAAGGATAAAGTTGGATAATAAATCTAAAGTGTGAATCTTTATTGGGTATAAGGATGGTTTAAAGGGTTACGAGATTTGGAACCCAGAAACAAGGAAGGTTGTGTATAGTTGAGATGTGGTGTTTAGAGAAGTGAAAGATATTGTTAAACATGAATTCCTACCAAAGGAACCTAAGAAGATAGATTTTGAGCTAAAGGAGGATGAATCATACTCTAAAACAGAAGAAGACTCAGAAGAGGAAGAGCCACAAACTCTAGCTATGAGAAGATCAGTTTGGGAAAGGAGAAAACTAGAAAGGTATAGTCCATCTGCTTTCTGTTCAAATTTTGCTTTAACTATAACTGATGATGATCCTAGAACTTTCAGGGATGCAGTAGATTTAGAGGATGGAAAACTCTGGAAGGAGTCCATGGTTGATGAAATGGAATCATTGCATAAAAATGAGGCATGGGATCTGGTGGAGTTGCCAGCTGGAAGAAAGCCCATCGAGAGAAAATGGGTGTTTAAGAAGAAGATGAATGTAGAAGGAAAGGTGGAATTTTGGTGATATTTTTTCTCCTGTTTCCAAAGTTACTTCTATTAGATTACTTTTATCTGTTGCTGTTGCATTATATTTTTAGGTAGAACAGATGGATGTGAAGACATCATTTCTTCACGGGGATCTGGAAGAGGAGATCTACATGAAACAACCTGAAGGATTTATGGTGAAGGGGAAGAAAGAACTGGCATGCAGGTTAAAGAAGTCTCTGTATGGGTTAAAACAGTCACCAAGGATGTGGTATCAAAAATTTGATACCTATATACGGGGACTTGGCTTCACCAGAAGCAAGGAGGATCATTGTGTTTATTTTAAATTAATTGGTGACCGTGTTATTTATTTGGTCTTTTATGTGGATGATATGTTTTTTATTGGAAATGACAAAGAAATTATCCAATATTTGAAGACCCAACTGTTCTCCATATTCAACATGAAGGATCTTGTTGCTGCAAACTATATTTTGGGCATGGAAATTAAGAGAAATCGGGCAAAGAGGAAGCTCTGGTTAAACCAGAGGAAGTATGTCGAGACTATATTGTAGAGGTTCAATATGTAGGATATTAAACCAGTGAATGTTTCGATTCCTGTAGGTACAAATTTTTCTGTTGAACAGTGTCCCAAGACACAAGAAGAAGAGGAGGATATGTCTCGTGTTCCATATGCAAGTGTAGTGGGTAGCCTAATGTATGCAATAGTTTGTACTAGACCATACATTGCACATGCAATGGGAGTATTGAGCAGGTTTATGTCAAACCCAAGGAAGGAGCATTGGACAACAGTGAAGCGGGTTTTCAAATATTTGTGTGGCACTAGTGATTATGGCTTGTGCTACCAGGGAAGACCAGGATTGGAAAGAGTGTTGGACATTTGTGGTTTTGTTGATGCAAACTGGGCTGGAGATCTGGACCAAAGAAGATCTACAAGTGGGTATGTGTTTAGCCTTTTTGGAGGTGCAGTCATTTGGATGAGTAAAAGACAGTCTATAGTGGCTCTTTCAACTACAAAGGCAGAATACACGGCAGCCACTCGTGCAAGCAAGGAAGCAGTTTGGTTGCAGAGATTGTGTTCAAGTATGGGGTTGGTGCAGCAAGCTATAAGGATAGACAGTGATAGCCAAAGTGCAATTTTTTTGGCTAAGAACCATGCTTATCATTCAAATACAAAGCACATTGATGTTCAATATCACTTTGTGATATATATGGTTGAGGCTAAAAGGGTGTTGCTGGTAAAGGTGGACACTTTGAAGAATGTTACAGATGCATTGACAACTTTTTTGAGCACTCAGAATTTCTCTTGGTGTAGAGAAACAATGGGTGTTGCAAAGTCGGGCTAATGACTCAGCTCTCCTGTGGACCCCTGTGGAAAGAAACAACAAGTGGGAGAATGTTGGGTTTGTGTTATATTCTTTCCATGACTAGTCATGCATTGGGGGGTAACAAGGGGGCGATAGCCCCCCCTGTATGTTGCGTTGGGCGCAACGTATGGGGAGGTCAGAGGGGGGGCGGTAGCCCCCTCCTGTCCTTATCTTCCAATGGGCAGACCCGCCCATGGTTTTGTGCATGGGTTTTCACATGGTTTTGGGGCATGATGATTTTCGGCCCCTGGTATTTTGTAGATCTAGTCAAGGGAACTATGGTTATGTTCTAATCCAGGGTTAATGGATTTGGTTTTATGTATGATTCAGCATGAATATATATGTGTTGTAACACTAAAAGGAATATAATGAAAAATCAAGCTGGTCGTCCAGATTTGGGATCCAGGGGAAAATCTTTGTGTTTATTTGTTTTATGTTTTATGCTCTCACTATTGTTTATTTTCTATTTTAAATATTTGTTCGTAGATAATTTCTGTACAGGGTTAAAACCTACATAATGTTTCTTTCCCTTGTTTTCCAACCAAACATATTATCTTTGTTATATAAGATCTAGACAATGTGTATAAATGACCTTTTATTGTGGTGACATTGAGCAATTGATTCATGGAGAGATCCCTCTCTGGATTGGTATGGATATCTCCCAACCTAAAAGAATGGTTTTAGGTTATAGTGGTAATGTTTTGCTACAGCCAGGGAAATTACGGGGTGATAAGACATAATATAAAATTATAAACTATTTTAATGCTTGCAGTATTTCTTTTTTTGCATTTGTTTGACGATAAGAGCACAAACAAGGTCGTTCTAATTTTTTCCAATGAAAAAATCGCAACTTTTTATTAATATAGTAAAAAATTACATGTGCACATGCCATGAGGCATTCAAGCTATCAGTCAAAAATTTGGTACTCAAAAAAGGGGCTCTAAATAATGAAGTACATTCATTTATTATTCAGTCTCTTTCTATTTTTTAGGTATTTCACAAGGATGTCTCGATCTTTCTCTTTAGTTGTTATGGGCTTTGCATGCCTTGCTCCCGACCTGGTCATACGTCTACGTTGCTCCAAGGGGGGCAGAGCATCAACTGCAATAATAAAGAAATTTTAAATTCATATTTACAATTATTATTATTATTACAAGAATTTTATTAATAAAAAGATTAGTAGAGTGTTCTTTACCTTCTTTAGTACTGGAGGGACGTAGAATACTTTCAGATGTGACCATATGTTCCTCCTCTTCTATGGCCTCATATTGTACATGATTTCGAGTAGGAACAAGAAAGGTTATAATTAATACACCATTTTCATTTAAATATTTTTAAGTGTAATCCATACTACAATTTATTTATAACACATGAAATACCTCTTGTACTAAGTTAAACATAAGTTTCAAGAGGCACTCCACCGTCACTAGGATCATGTATTGTATCTATATTTCTTTCCTTCTTTTTGCAATAAATCACATTACTTTATGGCCAAAAATAAAAACCAATAGATTGTATAAGTAATATTTTATAAATTATCTTTGTTGATTTTATTTACCTGAGTGTTAGGTTGGGTGCAGGAAGACTATGAAGAAGCCAAGCTTATCCTACGTTCAACCATGACTCGATAGCCATGCTTGTAAGAAAACTTGAAGTCTTCCTCTGTGGTAGCCTGATTGAATTGTGACCCCCACAATTTTTCATGAGAACATGAAATTTTCTTATTCTATGATATTAAATTAAAATTTTAAAAATTTATAACTTGGATGCCAAAAAAAAAAAAAAAAATTATACTTACAATTTTTTTCTAATTATTTTTTGATGTACCTGGGAGCCTACATTGAAAATATTGAAAAATTTAATTAGATGTCTCGACGAGATAAAGCATCATAATCTCATTATTAAAAGTGCCTCACACCTTCCTAGTCTGAGTGGTGTCTTCCCTTCTTTTCGAAGTGCCTTCTCATTTGCATCTTCCACAAGGGATTTCCACTCCCTCTCTAGAATCGCTGGAGGGCACTCATATGACCTAGTCCTTTCCAAATGACATATTTACCGATCTTGCAGATGTTTTAAATGTAATCCTTCATTCGAGGTAACTCCAATGTTGTTGAAGGTACCCTCACTAAATAGGCCAACCATCATGTTCATAATTTCATCCTTCAACTTGGAACTTTGGGATTTATAGTTTTTGTCAATGGTGGACCCCAATATTTCCAAGGTTAGGTCATAAAAATACCTATATAATGCATCATTTCCTATAAAAAGATATTATCATTAGTTTAAAACATTCACAGACTATGAGTTAATTTAAATTAGATTGCACTTAATTTTTAAAACACTTCTTGAATACCTGGAATTTTCTCTAATTTCATGGATACATGGCCATTATCTATCAATAGAAGCATATGACAGTATCTTGTTTAAAATTCTACTTGGTTGGGTTGCTTGAAATAATCTAGTATTTTAAGAATAAAAATCTTTTGGACCATTATTTTTCATAAATATTCATCCATACATCGTCTAATGTTATGTTAGAGGAAGTCATTTTTCTAATGCGGATCATCGTGATCCTATAAGATTCATCATATTGGAAGGAACTTGGAAGAGGAATTATGACCAGATAAATATATATTCCATATTGTATAAAAACAATACTTTGAAAAGGATGAAGGAATGCATTCAGTCAAGTTGCAAGCTCATTGTATGATACAAATAATTAGATGATTGTGTGAAAGATTAAGAATGCATGTTTAAAGTAACCTTTGGAATATATGATTCATATAATCTTGTAAGGAATTTTTGTCATATGCATAGTTAATCTTTCATTTAGCTATATGATTCCTAAAAACAATATTATTCATGAGCTACAGGACATGAGAGTAGGAGCCACAAATAAGTACAAACCATAATGTAACTGTGAAATATGACTAATCACATATAAACGCTACACCAATAATGTAAATTAGAGAATGAACACTTCAATAAAGCTCTAAGTTGATCAAGAGGTCGCTAGGATATTGTATTTTATGATTGAGTCAACAGAGATCAAACAAAGCCATAAATGACTTCACATAGATAAGTTGATTCATTTAAGTGAAATGGATACAAGTCTTGGACATTGAATGATCATAGATTTTTGAACACCATGTGAAATGCAACACATAAAGGTTCCATAAATTCAACACAGATGAACCTTATATTTAATTATTAGGGTATTTTACCATTAGCATGGGAATATTTCTCTAGGTGGTGGGCTTATACATTTTTCCTCTCTCTTTCCTATTAGCATCAAGGGACTAACTAACAACCTGGTTCTAGCTAAACTCCATTCATATCTATGTCTATAACTATCCATAGCTTTTCCCATGCATTTCCCCTAGGAGCATGTACTTATGCCAGATACATATTTTGAGTTCATTGCTTCACATTTAATTCATGGTACCCCAGTAGTGGTTCTAGTAAATCCAATAAGAATTAATTCATGCAAAGGAATTCCACCTAATAACATTCTAAGACATATGTGACCATCATCTAAATCTCTATATTTCTTTACAACTTTCCAATATTTTGTTTCATATTTACGTTCATTTTGAATTTTTTTATAGCATTGATTATAAGCTCAATGAAGAAATCTTTTGGAACCCCTCCATAAGTAAGCAACGCAATCAAACGTCTTGAAAGTGATGTTGTGATCGACTTATAGATGGTTCCACAAATTTCCAAGGAGTTTATACTTGGGTAACAAACATAATTTTCATCTCTTTCAACTTTGATCATTGACTCTCGAAAATGGAATGTCTTACATGGAAATATTTTGTTAACAAGAAATGTTCCTTTGACTGCATAACCATTATAGAAAAGATGACATTGAATGAGAAAGGGAAGACATATGAAATATGATTGCTTAAAAGTTTGCCTTAAAATAAATGTTTTGGGCATTATGAAGCCAAATAATCAGATATAAATCTAGTGCCATAAGTATATATCAGAATCTCTCCATTCAAGTCATAAACCTCCTTTTTATTCTCATCCAAACACAGTATATCCTCCACATGACTAAAATTTACATCTGAGATATCACCTTCAAAGGGAATGGTTTTTGAAAGAATCAATGTAAACTGAGCTATGTACTTATTCAAATTGGAAACAGTATGTACATGCATATACATGCATCATGCTTCATGGATATATTTTTTAAACAAAATGTATGTGATTTTTTCATCTAATTTTGCAAATGATTCAGTGAAAACAAAGTAATATTTGATTGATGATGACATGCGAATTTTCCTTTTTTCCTTGCCACCATCCTTTATTAAGTTCTGTAGGGAGAGGGAAGGTCTAGGTCTTAATGCAGTCTTGACAGGTGGTATAGTTGGGTTAGCGCGATAAGAAACAAGGGCATCTCTGAACTAAGGGAGCTTAGGATAGTGGTGCGAATAATGGCCATAGGCCCACCAAGATAACTCTCTAATTATTTATTTCCCATTTAGAGAAATCTTACTTATTATACATAACAATAATTCTACCTATGTTCAGTTTAAAGCAACCTTATTGCCTATATTTCTTCAAGTGAAGGTACTTGTAACCACCTACTCCAACATTTAACCAGCTTCATTGGTTTTCCCAGGATAAACATGAGCTGAGGGTCACTATGATAAGACTCAACCTCCTAGATGACCTTAATGAAATGGATTCGACAACTTAATACTTTGATTTTTACCCTCCTCGGGTGCTACAAGACCTACAAGAGTTACCCAACCCCTCCAGGTGTCCAACCCTTGAGCTAACTCTTATTTTCATTGACCTAGAGCCTTAATCACTTCCTTTCCAAGGCCTCCAAGCAATTTTAAGACTCTAGTTGCTCCCATGGGCCTACTTCCCAACGATTGTGGACTTTTACAGTTTTTTATGTGCCAACGACCCCGAATTTTGAGCCATTTTTTCAAGGCTAGGACTCAGGCCTCTGCCCAAAACTCATTGAAACTTCCAAAAATAATTAATGACATAGAAAAAAAGCTTCCAAACCAAAATTGAACTAGGAATTGACTTCACCCCTTCCAAACAGCACTGGAATTCCATGAAACACATGGTAAACATGCAACCTATAGGTCATGAATGCATATTTGAACATAAGGATCTAAAACTTATCTTAGGTTTGACAAGAAGGGTCAATTCCTTCTCACGATAGTTTTCATGGCACCAATTAGGTCATGCATTCATTAACCGAACATTCATTAATGACAATGTGATAAGAGACATACTTAAATCTGTCATATAACCATGATTATAACTAGCATATAACCATCTAGATAAAAATGATAGAACAACCATTAAAGCCACATAACAAGAAGTATATTTACTCATCAAAGAATGTTGAAATTTACAACAATAAACAGTGAAATTGGCATCCAGAAAGGACAAAAATTGACCACATAATTGTTGTGGGATTCTAGTCACACATGAGTGAGGAATTCAGTTACACACTAGTGCTGAATGTGGGCATCTAATTTATTTATCCCTTAAATAAATTGGAAATTAAGTTGTAATTTCATATCATAACAACTTGTATCAGTTAACTAAGTCACAAATATTGAGTTAGATCAAGAAATTCAAGTTGAGGGTCAAAGGTGATGCATGTAGAGTGATTCTAATATTTTGGGGGTCTAGTTGCAGTTAATGCATTAGTTTAGTGCAGGTTTAATTAGTTAACTCAAATTAAATGAGTTAAAATCAGTTTAAGTAGTTCTAACAGAATGATGAGCTACTGAGAGGTCAAGTGAATTAAATTAGATTTAATTCACAAGTAGTGATCTATCAGATAACTAAAGATTCTCTATTATTAGTTGTATGCATGTCAATTCTGATGATGACCCAGTTGAGGTAGAGGTTAAAGGGAAGTTAACTACCAGTTGTATTATTAGTGAATTGCTCGGGCGCAATTATAAAGTCAGAGGAAGGCTCATGAAGGATTGTGCAGTCAAGGAAGGTTAATTGTCCTATTTAATAGGGATTAATTGAATAGGGATTGAGTGAGCAAGGCTGGGCTAATCAGGGGTTTAGAATTGGCTAAGTGTTGGTCAATTTTTCCTAAGAATTGCTAGTCGTTTTTTAGCAGGATCAGGGTGAGACGATCGGTAGAGTGCAAGGTTTTCTCAGTGTGAGAAAACATTGCATTGCTTCATGATTATTTGACTATGTAAAATATATGATGGATTGGTTTTGAGCAGGTGCTTTCCCCAAATACATCTTGTGTTGTGTTATTGATAATTTCCTTTCTCTTACTTTCATGTGATTGAGTGATCGTGTTTTATATTCCCCAAATATAGTAGAAGTATTCAATATCTTTTTTTAGTACATTACATGATCGGACTGAATCCATTGGTATGGATTTTCTATATAATTTATACATGGTATTAGAGCGCCAGGAATTACAATAGAAGAGAATAAATTGAGTTTGTCTTGAATAGGTTGAAATTTGCAGATTTATTCTTTAGGATTTGGCAGTAGATCAAGATGTCTTTCAATGGCTTGAGACTTGAATTTGCACTCAAGGGAAATTATAATTATATTTCATAGAAGGACATGATGGAGGTAGTGTTTGGAGGGCAATGGGTTGAAGGAATTCATAGATTTTGATATTTCCAAGCCCGCAACAACAGATGCCCAACTTCTTGATGCATGGCAGAAGAAGGTAGCAAAGGCGAGAAGGATCTTGTTAGATGGAGTTCGAGATCATATTTTCTTAAGTCTCCATGGGAAGGCGACTCCACATGCTATGTAGAAGGCCTTGACATATCTATTTCATAATAGTAGTGACCACAAGAAGTTGGCGTTGAAGTACAAGATTAGAAATATCAAGATGGAGGAGGGTGATACAGTACCAACATACTTGGTGAAGATCACTCGATGTCGATATGAGCTTGGAAATGTTGGTGTGACCGTGAACAATGATGATTTGGTGAGCCTGGCACTTCTAGGCCTTCCCAAGAGCTGGAATAGTTACTAGGACTCTGTGAATGGGAGGGAGAAGTTACCAGACTGGGATCGTTTGTGGTCGGACTTGGTAATAGAAGAGATAAGGTGGAGCACCATAGACGAGACCTCCAACACCAACAAAGAAGAAGATTATGCATTAGTGGGAAAAAAAAAAATCCAAGGGAAAGAATTCCCAAGGTTAAGAGGGCAAGAGAGACTTGTCCAAGATCAGGTGTTTTCATTTTCATGAGCATGGGCATTATGCTTCGAATTGTCCACAAAATAAGGCAAGCAAGAAGGAACCTGCACTTGCAGTGGGTGAAGCATTGGCTTCATAGTTCGAGCTTGATTTTACTCTCATTTCATGCATGGAAAACACTGTAATGGGATGCATGTGGTATCTAGACAGTGGTGCCTCATTCCATATGACGGTGAATAGAGATCTCTTAAGTGACTTGGAGGAGAAGGACCTCCAGCAGAACATAGATTTTGGAGATGACGGGAGGTATAGCATGACCAGCATAGGTAGAGTTACCTTTCAGAGGGAGTTTGGCCCCCCTCTCAGATTAGCAAGTGGTTTGTATGCTCCAGGCCTAAGTAATAATCTTGTCTCTGTAACGGTATTGGAAGACCGTGGTTATGAGGTGATGTCTAGAAAAGGAAATTTTTTCCTTAAACACATAACCATGGGACAGGTGAAGCAAATCAGTTCAAGAGTCAAGAACATGTATGCTCTCAAGGTTTAGGATGCATGCAAGGATTTGAGGAGCAAAGCAGTGGTTAATGACTTGATGGTTGAGAGGGATAAATTACCTCTCAACATGCAGCCTCAAAAACATTCTCCGAAGGTTGTGGAGCAGCCACAATTGGAGAAGTAGAGAGGAGATCGAATGGAATATTTCACTCAAGAAGAGACCTCCAGGAGGGGGAAATTTTGAGCGAAAAGGGTAGAGGGAGTACATGCATTTATACCTCCATGTGTGAGGTGGGGTAATGTGAAAAATTAATCCCAAGTAGAAATTTTGGCAGGGTCCATTGAGATGGTGTGTCTCGTGGATCAAATCTAGGTACAAGGAGCCCACAGTATGGAATTAATAGGAAGGATTGGTTATATTGATGCAGTCAGATTTCAGGAGGACAAAAGTCATAGTGACAGATGTTGGATACTGGAGCGCAGGTCAGAGTTGGCAGCAGTGCAGAGTGCATGGATGCAGACGTCAGAAGCAGCGCAGAGAGTCCAGTATACATATGCAGTAGATAGTAGCAGTCAAAAGACTCTTAGGACAGATGCATTATACTAATTTATTTGTTCGGAGGCTATTAATTTTCAGGAGAATTTCGTGTGCAAAAAACACTAGAGAAGTGTTTCATGAAAGAAAATTCCAAAGGTACCGGACCGGGATAGATTGATTCCTTTCTTGTTGAGAGGGAGTGTTGAAATTTGCAACAAGAAACAATGAAATTAGCATCCATAAAGGAAAAAAATTGACCAGATAACTAGTGTGGGTTCCAATCACACATGAGTGAGGAATTCACCTACACACTAGTGCTAAATGTGGGCATCTAATTTATTTATCCCTTAAATAAATTGAAAATTAAACTGTAATTTCATCTCATAACAACTTGTATCAGTTAACTAATTCAAAAAGACTAAGATAGCTCAATAAATTTTAGTTGAGGGTCAAAGGTGAGGCATGTAGAGTGATTCTAATATTTTGGGGGTCCGTCGCAGTTAATGCATTAGTTTATTGCATGTGTAATTAGTTAACTCAAATTAATTGAGTTAAAATCAATTTAACTTGTTCTAACTGAATGATGAGCTAGTGAGAGGTCAAGTGAATTAAATTAGATTTAATTCATAAGTACTGATCTATCAGATAACTGATGATTTTCTATTATTATTTTAATGCATGTAAATTTTTATGACGACCCAATTGATACATAGGTTAAAGGGAAGTTAACTATTAGTTGTATTATTAGAGAATTTCTTAGGCGCAATTATAAATTCAGAAGAAGTATCATGAAGGATTTCACGACCAAGGAAGGTTGATTATCCTATTTAATAGTGATTAATTGCCTAAGGATTGTGTGAGAAAGGTTGGGCTAAGAAGGGGCTGAGAATAAGCTAAGTGTTGGTCAATTTTTCCTAAGAAAATCTCGTTAGTTTTCAGTAGGATCAGGGTGAGATGATCAGTAGAGTGCAGGGTTTTCTCAGTGTGAGAAATAATTTTATTGTTTCATGATTCTTTGAATATGTACAATATATGATAGAGGGGTTTTGAGAAGGTGATTTTCCCAGATATGTCTTGTGTTGTCTGATTGATAATTTCCTTACTCTTACTTGCATGTGATTGAGCGATCGTGTTTTATATTCCACAAATATAGTAGAAGGATTCAGTATCTTGTTTTAGTAAATTACATGATCGGATTGAATCCATTGGTATAAAGTGTCTATATAATTTCTAAAGAGACAAGGGAAACTTACTCCTTATTAACCATATGCAAAAGCCAAACAAGTTAGGTACTTCCATGTACCACCCGACCCTAGATTGGGATAAACCAATTCTTTCTTTCAAGCCATATTCCAAGAATTAATGTGGGATATCATGGGATAAGCCAATCCATAAAAAAACCAAGGGAATCCAGAGGTTAAACCACCTCCACCCTCACCTTAGTACAATCTCACCTAAACTAGTCTCAAGATTACAAAAGCAAACCAAGCTTGGATGCCTCAGAATTCCTTCACCGCCCCTTGAGGAATTTTCCTGTCTCCACCCACTTGTTAAGGGCTTCCCGGAGAAAACCATCTCCACCCCCAACCCTTGGTATTTTCTAGAGACCACCTCACCCGAATACAAAATGTTCCAACAATCCAAAGCTCAACCAAGAATGAATCCCATCACACCATGGATATCCGAAAATTGGTTCTCTTCTCCTCTCTGAGACTGATTCCAAAACTAAACCAAAAAAAGGCTCCAAATTGATGCTCTGGTGTCTCTTTATTCTTGATGCCTCTAATTTCTTCCTTTTCCATTATTTTCCTTCATTTTCCTCTTCACATGCAACCTTTCACCTTTCACCTTCCTTTTCTCCTAATTTCCTTTATTTTCATAAATAAAATGCCAAAATACATTTTTTCCTTTTCAATGCCATTGTCGTTGCCTTTGCCAATTTCCCCTTATCCATAATACACAACAAGTGATGACCACTAGGATATTTTTCCCAACATCCAACTTGGAATAAGTGTCCTATGGCCTTGGTCTTATTTTGCATTTATTAACTTTATTACTTGAACTTTTAACCTGAGGATGTTATAGACCCCTCCCCCTTAGGGAAACACTGTCCTTGGTGTTCTATGACACCTACTACCAGCAAAACCTATAAAACCAAAAATAGAATACCTATCGAGATTTATAACTTAGCTTGTTATAGTATTTACAATGATCAACCTGCTCAAAAGAAAAACCATCATGACAAGCATGACAACATGCCAACCATATCGCTTATTAGAGATTTATATCATAGCTAATTGGGATATTTATAATAGAAACCATACATAAATATGTAAAACTACCAAAACTCATTTTCCTCCACTGGAAAAAAATGAAGGATACATATCCCACATCTGATTAGTCAACTCCCATGTATCTTCTTCAGGCCCAAAGTGCTTCCACTGCACTTTAACTTGCTCGATTTATCTATTCCAAAGCATGAGATGTTTCCGTTGCAATATGCACTTAGGTTTCAGCTGGAATTCTCCTTTTGGTTCCACCTGAAATACAAATCAATCAATAACATGATCAACATCCTTTACATATATTTTAAGCAATGAAACATGTAAAAAATCATGGATTTTCACTTTCGTATGTAGTGCAAGTCTGTAGGCCACTGGTCCAATCCTCTCAAGGATCTCGAAAGGCCCACAATACTGTGGTGCTAACTTGGCACATGATCCAATCCTCAAGGAGCTATTCTTGGGCTTGATGCTCAAATACACATGCTCCCCAACCTGAAACTCCTTAAATGCCTTGTGTCAGATTACATAACTTTTATGCCTATCATGTGATGCCTTTAGATTCTTCTTTATAAATTTCATTTCCTATTCCATTTCTTCCAACATATATGGTCCAATAAGTACCATGTTCACTTAATCACTGCATATGATGGGATTTTTACAACTTTTCCCAGATAATGCCTCAAACGGGCCTGTCCTCAATGACTCCTGATAACCGTTGTTGTAAGAAAACTCAACCAATGGAAGGTACTCCTCCCATATCCTCTGTTATTGCATGATATACATCCTCACCATATCCTCTCGAATCATGTTGACCCTCTCTATTTTTCCATCTATCTGTGATGATAAGTTGTAATGAAGGCCAACTTTGTACCCAAAACTATAAACAACTCCTTCCATAACTTGGAATTGAACTTAGAATACTTTTCCGACACAATCTTATTAGAACACCGTGTTATCTCACAATATCCCTAATGAATACTTGTGCCACCTCACTAGTTGAATAAGTAGTCTTCACTGGAATGAAGTGAGATGCCTTGCTCAACCTCGACCACAACCATGATAGAATCATGTTGCTTCTATTTCCTCGGAAGACCTGGACCGAATTCCATGGAAATTACATCCCATTTCCACTTTGGAATTAGAATAGGCTGCAGCAACCCATCTAGATGCTTACACTCTGCTTTCACCTGTTGACAGTCCAAACATCTAGCCACAAACTCTACCACTCCATTTTTCAGATTCGGCTAATAGTATAGCTTATTCATTATTTTCAGTGTCTTCTGATATCCTGGGTGACCTAAATATGGCCATGAAACTCCCTCCAAATAAGCTTCTTGAGCTCACTGTCATCTGACACATAGATCTTGTCCCTAAATCTCACCAAGCCATCTTCAATGAGATTATAGTCCACATCTTGATCACTTGTACCCTGCTATAACATGTGCCTAAGCTCCCTCTATTTTTCATCCTATTGTACTACCTATAAGATATGATCCTATAAATTCATCCCATATGAGCTCACAGTTGTTATGTGATTTACATGTACTCTTCTAATAAGAGCATCTACATCCCTTTTCTCCTTACTTTTAATGTATCTGATCTTGAAATAAAACTCATTGATCTTGGCCAACCATCTAGATTTGTTGGCATTCATATTTAGTTTTTCAAATAGGTACCTAAACCCACTGTGATCGGTCATCAATACAAGACTCCTACCAAGAAGATAGTGCCTCCACATCTTCAAGGCATGAATAATAGCTTCCAACTCAAGATCATGAGTCACATAGTTCTACTTGTGCTCATTCAGTTTCCTGGACTCATAGCGCACCAATTGTCCCTCCATCATCAAGACTCCACCAAGTCCTCTTTTGCAAGAATATGTACACGCCATGAACTCTCTATCTAGATTTGCAATATTAAGAACTAGGGTGCTAGTAAGCAACTGCTTCAACTACTAAAAATTGGTTGCACATTCCTTTGTCTATTCAAACTTCTTACCTTTCCTTTGCAATGATGTAATACGATATGCAATGCGTGAGAAGTTCCCGATGAACCTCCTATAGTAACCTGAAAGCCCCATGAATGATATAACTTCATCCACATTTCTATGAGTTTACCACTCCATGATACACCTTATCTTCTCCGGATATAATGTTATGCCTTCCTTGGAGACATCATGTCGTAAGTAATGTACCTTTGTCTAAAATAAATTTCACTTGCTAAGTTTGGCATACATATGATACTCTCTTAGAAATCTCAACATTGTTGCTAAGTGATCTCCATGCTCCTCCTCATTCTTGGAATATATCATTATGTCATCAATGAATAAAATAACAAACTTGTCCGGATAAGGATGCAAGACATTATTCATCAAGCACATAAAAGTAGCTGGATCATTAGTCAAATTGAATGGAACTACTATAAGCTCATAATGCCCATACTTGGTCATGAAAGAAGTATTGTAGATATCTTCTTCTTTGATGCATACTTGATGGTATCCTGATCTCATATCAATCTTCGAGAACATTTCTACTCCCTTCAACTAATCAAAAAATTCCTCAATCCTCATAAAAGGGTACATATTCTTGATCATCACCTTGTTCAACTTCCTATAATCAATGCACAATCTGATAGTACCATCCTTCTTCTTCATGAACAACATTGGTGCACCCCAAGGCGATACCCTTGGCCTAATGCATCCCTTGTCAATCATTTCCTTCAGCTGCAACTTCAACTCTACTAACTCTGGTATGCTTATCCTGTAAGGTGTCTTTGATGTTGGTGTTGCTCATGGTACCAACTCAATAGAAAATTCCACTTCCCTATGAGGAGGAAACTCTGGAATCTTTGCTAGAAACACATCCTGAAACTATTGTAATACAGGGTGTTGAGCAGTGGAAAAGGTATGAATTCATTATGTGTTTTCTCATTCTTTTACTTTAAACATAATTATTTTTACCTTAGAAAGATGATTTATTACAAGAATTATGGTAGAATTGTGAAGATTTATGTTTATTGTAAAATATGACTAAGAATTGCTTTTTATTGTTGAAAACAGGAATTAGGCGAGCTGATCAGCTATATCAGAAGCGAGGCTAAGGTAAATGCAACTGTTGTTCCTCCAGCGTTGGACCAGATCCTTCCAAAGATAAGGAAATCCAAAAGCATCGCTAAGAAAAGGCAGGGGACAGCTCGGCTTCGGTCAAATTAAATCAAGTGACAGCTAAAAGAAGAAAAGCGGATCCCTCAAGATCCTTCGATCCTGAGGGATCATTTTTCAAACCTCATCTCATTCCTTGTCTTGTCTGTCAGAGTTTTTTATATAAGGAAACGCCTTTAGTGATTGGGAGGAGATCCTTTGATTAAAAATATTCCATTTGTAATATTACGTTTTATTGACTCTCGACTTTAGAGAGCGATCTCTGTAATACTTTTATGCTCGATTAACATAAGGTGTGTTTCATTTCATCTTTCAAGTTCTGAAGTAACCCTGTAGTGTTTCACTGGTGCTAAGGGCCCAGCCCTGGTGGAATTACTCTATTGTTTGTATTTCTATCCTTTGCTTACTGCCGTGTGATAATTTCATTTAGATTCATTACAATTACAGAGTTGTTTGATTGTTGTTGAATTGAGTTCGGGTTTGTTGTGAGCGTTAATGAATTGCACTATTATTCTATCTTAGCAATGATCATATTTACTGTCTTATTCATCTTGCTATCTCTTATAAAGCTTTGTCATTCTATACTTAATTTTGGTTGTTGTTCCATTGGTTTATGGTTCATTCCGATTGACTATTTCATAGTGTTGGTTGTTGACAGGGTTGGAGTTTAAGAAGATTTGTTACCTGATTGAGTTAAGTTTATAGTTTTTGTCCCATTACTATTTGTTGTTCCTTTATAATTCATAGGTTCATATTAGCAAAGAGATTGTTACAGTTGTTGTGTACACATAGGAATTATGAATTGTTGTTCCTTTCCAATTCTTGCTATTAGAAGAATTTCTTCTTAGTTATTTTCATCAGCAAGTAGTTCAAGTTTTATTTCTTAAAGAACAGGACCATCAACTATAGAGGACATTGGCTACTGCTTCCAAGTTCCCAGATTGATTGCCTTGTCTCAGTGTGATTTCAGTTGCATCGATTTCTAAGGGAATGATTTATTGCTACTGTATCCCTGATTGATGTTTGCAGAGTGGGTAGTTAATATTTTAGAGTATTTCCATTCATGTTACTGTAATTAGATTTATTTACAAGCATCCATTTACTCTTGTATCTATAATACTATACTACATCTTTCATAGCATTAATTTTAGCTAATTGCAGTCTCAGATAGAGTACACTCTTGAAATAAAAAGTCGCTCCGGGATTGATAATTAATGTAGGATAATTAGGTGTTTAAAAGATACCTTTTATGCCTCAACATTTTGGCACTGTTTCCAGGGAGAGTGTATGCCATTCCAAAGGAGTGATGCACAATTGATTTTCTTCTGCTCGCGAAGAATTGGGTATTAAAGATGGAAGGTAAGAACCTGCGCACCGGGCAAGGAACATACTTGCTCACAGCCCGCTTCATAGCAGAATTAGGTAAGCTTCTTTCTTTAGGTAGGAATGAAGGCTTGTTTTCTTGACTGAATAAACTAGCTAAACAAAACAAAATTCTTCCTAAACCCGAAAAACCTAAGGGACCAGTGACCCTTGGGCGAACAAATTTCATTGATGAAATCCTTAAAAAGACTTAATCTCAACCATCAATAGGACCTAGGAGAGTTATCTCTAGACATCCTACTAGTTCCCCTCAGGCCCCAGAATCACCATCTGAAGCCTTTGCTGAGATACATAGTCAAACAGTGGGAATTGAGCAAGATTACCAAGAAATTGAGAATCCCTGCCTAATTTCCCCACAAGAAGGGAAATCTAGTAATCTCTGTGAAGGAGAAGGGGAAATAGGAGAAGTAGAAGAACCAAAATATCCTCTTGAAATAGTCAAAATAGTAAGCAATCTAGATAAGGGAAGTGTTGTTAAACTCGTTCAAAACCAAGGACCTGAATCACCTCAAACAGTAGGCCAGCAAGGAATACTTATTGTTCCAGACCAGGGAAGTGTTGTCAAGGCCATTCCTACTCCTTCCAATCAGCCTAGGAATTCCCTTGAGATCCCAGAAGGATATTGGCACATCTTTGACCAAATGGCCCAAAACCAAAACCAAAACCAGCAAACCCCCTAGCAAACCTCTACACTGTAATATCCTATAGTAGATACTGCAGTTAATGCACCTATGAAAGCCATTCCGCTTCAACATATTCCCACATTTCATGGCTTGACATCAGAATATCTAGATGCATTTCTGTTCGAATTCGATGTGTTATGTAGGGGGTATGACTATACCACCTGTTGAGTCTCAAATCTGCATCTTTTCCATACACTTTTCTATACCTTTTTCACTCAGCTGAACCTCCCAAGTTGTCAATATCATTGTATATTAATTGCAAAAGAGCATCTAACATGGTTTTTAATTATATTTTTGTGTCTGCTATTTGATTTAGATTTTTCTCATCTAGCTGCGGAATCTTGCCACTTTCCGCAGCTGCTGCAACTTTCCGCAGCCATTTTGTGAAAATCTATGTTACAGGTGTCTACAGGAAAAACGAGCCACATGGGCAAGTCAGAAATGATGTGGACATGGTTCGTGTCCTATTGGCTCGAGCAAACTCGTCTAAAGAAGCTGCGGTCAAAGGCGTCCAAATGGAAGTCAACTGTAGAGTCCCACGGTGACAGGACTCTGTTTCGTGTCACGTGAAGGTTCATATGGCCGTTTCTGAATTGCGGAGGACAAATTAACATCTGTACATGGCTCCATAGCCGAATTCAAACATCCACTCCTCATATTTTTAGTTTTCAATACGGCCATGATCCTAGATCCGTGGACGTAATGGTCTACGTGTTCTCCACCAGCATAAACTTTAGGAATTAGTTATGTTTCTTTTGTTATAAATAACGTGTTTGCATACGCATATGAGATTAGTCAATGTTAGTCTCTGTTATCTTTTATTAGTCTGCTCTGTAATGTAATTACGTTGCCTTTGTGCCGTAATACCACCTTACTGTTATGACTGCATTTTAATATAAGAAGAATCTGTTTCCAAACGTAATTCGTACTTGAAGATTGTTTCCAAGGCTGGTGTAGAGGGCCCCTGCACTCGCCAAGGTTCTGTGCATTATTGTATAGTTCTTATTTTATTTCTTTAAAGCTCATTGTGCCATAATCCATTCACATGTTTATACATTGCATCCTTCATGGTATATATGCTTCATTTTTGTTTATAAACTTTCATGCTTTCCATTTCACTTTTGTCTTTCATGTTTTATGTTATTGATTACTGATCAGTGTTCTTGTTTCAGGTTATAGTTAGGCAACCCGGGCATTTTCATAACTTTTTGACTAATGACATGGAATTAACATTGTTCTGCTGCTAATTTGCTTTTCTTAGTCGTTTCACATCGTTTGTTTAATTTATTTGCCTATTCGTCGTGATAAATTAGTATATTAAATCGCTATAACATTTCTTAACAGCTCCGAAATGCTACGAGATCATGGTGAGGGATTAATAGAAACAACAATAGCTTGCAAATTTAGATATATTAAACTGCTCATAACATCTTCAGTTGCCTCCGAAAGCCACAGCTAGACTGATGGTGAGGGATTGTATTATGAAATGTGTAGTTTGGTATTAGTTTCCTTTCTGCAAATTTAGATATATTAAATTGTGCATGACATCTTCAGTTGCCTCCGAAAGCCACAGCTGGACTGATGGTGAGGGATTGAATTATGAATGTATGGTTTGATATTAGTTTACTTTCTGCAAATTAGATATCAGTTACTCAAGTTGTTTATGGTTACTTCCAAAAATCATAGCTGGACTAATGATGAGGGATCAGAAGACAAGTTGATGTAAATTGATTTAGATTTATTTTATTGCAACTTTTGGATTTCTTTCAGCATAGTTTATTTTGTGTTTAGACAGCAGCAAGAATAGTTTGGTTTCATGCTCACTAGTTCACTGTTTTGATTTATTAGACTAGCAGCACCTTTTCATTTCAGCAGCACATTTTCATTTCCTTTCAAGTTTTGTCATTGTAATTTTCAAATTCCTTTTTAAGTTTCAAGTTGGTAAATCATTATAGAGGAGATCATTTCCTTGAATAAACATAACCATACTTGTTTTTATTTTTAGAATTTCCATCTCACCTTAGAAAACCAAAAACGACAAAAAGTTAAGAAATAGGTTATCTTGCACATATAGTGCGCCGCACTTCATCAGCTTACGAATCCTGGATTGATAAATTAATGTAGAAATTTAGGACACACTAAATTGACCAAACATTTTGGCACCGTTGCTGGGGAAGTGTAACTAGGTAGCCAATTTCTTAAAAAAAAAACATAAAATCATAAAAGAAGGGAAAACTTGATAACTTCTTGAAGTATGCTCTCTTCTTGCACCTAGTGTGATCTGGAGGATCAGAAAAGAGAGTTATTGGTTTAGTAATTTCTTAAGTATGCTCTCTTCTTGCACCTAGTGTGATCTGGAAGATCAGAAAGAGAATTATTAGCCCAACTTTTTAAAAATAAAAATAAAAATGACATGCATAGAGCAAGAGATTCTAGGGGAAGGTTTATAGCTAAAGCCAAGAGTTCGATTTTCACAACTCCATATTCTTCAAGGCATAGACCAGATTCACCACCATCTACCCCTAGCCTTAATATTTTTGGAATACAAGGAACAACTGAATTAGAGGATTCTCCTATACCACCTACTAAATCCCATTTAGAAAACAAAGAGACTCTCTCTCATCCTCCCTTGATAGAAGAACTAGAGGAATTTAAGGACTCTAAAGAAACTATCATGGCAGAGGAAGTAATAGATGGAGGTAGAGGTAGAGGTAGAAGAGGAAGAAACAATGGAGACAACAATGGTGAAGGAAATAATGGTAGAAATAGGAAAGGAGACAACTTGTTTGGATTCCCTATAGTTGATGGGGAAACTCATACAACAATGAAAAATATCTCACCATCTGTCCTCCCTAACTTTTATGGATTGCGAAGTGAGGATCCTGAAACATTTCTGTTTGAGTTTGAAGTCGTGTGCCAAACCTATGACTATATGGAAGACTCTCAAAAACTCAAACTGTTCTGTTTCCTTCAACATTGAAGGGAGTCGCTTTGAAATGGTTCATGGGATTAGCCACCAAATCTATTAGGACTTGGAATGATATGAAACAAACATTTTTGGATAGATACTTGGATTATTGTATGCCCACCAATCACAAGGATGAGGTATTCAAAATGATGCAAAAAGAAGATGAAAATTTGGAAGATTTACTTGAAATATTTCAATACAACTTGAAAAGAGCAAAGATGAGCAACTTAGATGATGAAACCTTGAAAGCCCTCATATTAAAAGCCATTAGAGATGAATGGATAGATATTTTAAACATGATGGGGAAAGGATACATTTCTCAACTTCCACTTCGTGACATAACATAACTATGTGTCCATCTCTCAAGGGGAAAATCTAAAACAGGAAAAGGGCCTAGGGATCCTTCTCTTATTAGGACTAACAAATCTGCAACTGGATCAGTAAGTAGGGCAGAGATTGGTAACATGCTTGATGAGTTCAAAACTGATATCTTAGGGAGCCTTAGTGAACAACTAGACACCCTTAAAATCCAAAACAAGCAGAAAGCAGAAACAGATGCTTTAGCCATCTTTTGCCCGAAATGTAGGAAGAAACATGCTTTAAGGGAATGTCCCTTGGATGCAAAAGTTGTAGAAACATGTATGATTTTCTCAGAGAATCATGAGATCAAGGATTGTCCTTCAATTCCTGGACTCAAAGCTGTTTTTCAAGAAGACCCAAATTCAGTAGAATCTCTCTGCTTTGTTGCAAGAAGACCTTGGCAGGGACAACAAACTCAAGGGTTTAACAACCCTATGAATCTTCAAACCCCACCAAATTGGAATCCTTGGCAAAAACCTTGGCCCCAACATCAAAATTCATATCAGCCATGGGTACAAGGGATGCAAAATCCTTATGGGATATTTGCTCAATTTTATCAATATCCTCCATCTTTTCAAAATCAACAAGCTCCACAACTTCCAAACCCGAATCCACAACTTTCATTGCCATTTCCACAACAACAACCTTCTCAACAAAATCCAAATCCTCAACTCATGCTCCCATACCAACAAAAGACAAATCAACTTCCAGCTCAGCCATTGCCAAATCCTAACAATAAAAATCCTCAGAATAATTACATGGTAGAAGGACAACAATTTCCTACCTATATGATTGTTCCTCTCAACAATGTACAACTCAGATCTGGTAGAGTTTTAGAAAAACCTTCTATAGATATTCAAGAGCAAGATACCTCTGAGGAGGACTCTCTTGAAGTCAATAAGGGTTCTGAGGAAGAATCTCTTCAAAATTCAAACATTCAAAAAGAAAAAGAAAGGTTAACACCCACAACTCCTATAGTTGAGCAACCTGCATCTTTATCTACACCTCCTTTTCCTGAAAGACTACAAATTGACAAGGGGGTGGAAAAACAAATCTTGTTGCCTAACTATGACTTTCTAGATGAATTAAAGAATGTTTGTATCAAGATTCCCTTGTTACAAGCCATTCGAGAGATTCCTATTCTAGCAAAAACCATAAAGGAGTTGAGTTTCAAAAGACCAGGAAGGAAACTAAAAGACACAAGAAGAATCCACCTGGTAGGAAAGATTGCTGATATTATGATGGGAAAAATTACCATGCAGAAGTATGTAGATCCAGGAAGTCCAATTGTCAAGACACATATAAATGGGATAGAAATTCCAAACACATTGATTGACTTAGGGGCTGCTATCAACATTATGAGTAGACAGACTATGGACCAGCTAAAACTTCCTAACCTTCTTTTACACCTACTTTACTGCAACTTGCAGATCGATCAATTATTAAACCAGATGGTGTATTAGAAGATATTTCAGTCTCCTTAGATTCTTGGGAATATCCAGTAGATTTTATGATTTTTACTCCCAAGAGTAATCTAGGAGGGCACCCACTTATCTTAGGAAGACCTTGGCTAGCCACAGCTGATGCTTTTATTAGTTGTAGATCTGGGGACATGTACATTTCTAATGGTAATTCTACAAAGAAATTCAATTTGTATCCTCCAGCAAGAGCAATCACAGAAGTAGGAGACAATGAATGGGTTGATGATGAGGACACTATACAACCTGTCTTTACCATTTCTGAAATCAGTGAGGATAGTCAAATTCCGAACACATTAGAAAATTTTGAGACATCTTCAGAATATGACCCCACACAATTTCAGTTGGAATCTGACATAGAATATTTATCATCAAGACAAATGTCTCTTTACTCTATGGAAGAGTTTGTTAGTTCTACCATTGAGATTTTTCCAGGAAAAACATTGAATATCAACAAGCATTTGGAAAAGTCACAACAAGAAGAACTAACCAAAATCTTGCAAAAAAATTCTACTGCATTTGCATGGGAGTATACTGACATGAAGGTATTGATCCTAAGACTTGCATCCATCATATCTATATTGAGGAAAACAGTAGACCAATCAGACAACCTCAAAGAAGGATGAATCCAAATCTTAGGAAGATAGTGAAAGAAGAGCTCCAAAAATTACTCAATGTAAACTTCATTTATCCAATTTCAGATAGCCGATGGGTTTCTCCTTTGGTTATAGTACCTAAAAATAATGGTAAATGGAGGGTATGCATTGATTAAAGGGAATTGAACAAGGCAACTTTGAAGGATCACTTTCCTTTGCCTTTTATCGATCAGGTATTAGACACATTAGCAGGTAAAAAGTAATTTTCATTTTTGGATGGTTTTAGTGGCTATAATCAAATTCAGGTAGCACCTGAAGATCAAGATAAGACCACATTTACTTGTCCATGGGGAATTTTTGCCTACCGAGTGCTTCCTTTTGGGTTATGTAATGCACCAGCAACATTCCAAAGAGCAGTACTAGGAATTTTTTCTGATCTAATCCATGATTGTGTAGAGGTTTATATGGATGATTTTACAGTTTATGGTAATTCATTTGAAGAGGCATTAGAAAATTTGGGAAAAGTTCTTATAAGATGTAAAGAAACAAACCTTTCATTAAGCCATGAAAAATGCTTTATGATGTTTACTGAAGGGATTGTTTTAGGACATCATATTTCAGGAGATGGGATTAAGGTTGATAGATCAAAAGTCGAAGTCATCTCCAAGTTGCCTATTCCAAATTGTCAAAGAGATGTTAGAAGTTTTCTAGGATTTACTGGTTACTATAGAAGATTTATAGAAAACTTCACTAAAATAGCATCTCCACTTTTCAAATTGCTTACAAAATACTGTGAATTTAAATGGGATCCTGATTGTCAATCAGCTTTTGAAACTTTGAAAACAAAAATATCTGAAGCACCTATCTTGAGAGGACCAAATTGGAAACTTCCTTTCCATATTTCTATGGATGCTTCAGATACAGCTCTAGGAGCTGTGTTGGGTCAAAAAGATTTAGTTCCTTATGCCATTTATTACACCAGTAAAAATTTGACTCCCACAGAGTTGAACTATACTGTGACTGAAAAAGAGTTTTTAGCTTTTGTTCATGCAATTAATAAGTTTAGACATTACATAACAGGCTATGAAACTTTTATTCATACTGACCATTCTGCAATTAGATATTTAATGAAAAAACCTGTTACTAATGGCAGAGTGACAAGATGGCTTTTACTTTTGCAAGAATTCAATATTACTACGTTGGATAGACCAGGAAAACAAAATATAGTAGCTGATTTCTTGTCTAGAATTCAAAATACTAAAGAAGATTATCCTGTAGAGGATAAGTTTCCTGATGAATACTTGTTTGCAGTAACTATTAAGACTCCTTGGTATGCAGATATTGCTAACTATTTGGTTACAGGGAAACTACCTTCACATTTATTTCCAAGTGAAAAACGAAAAATTATTCAGAAGAGTTCAAAATATTCATGGATTTCTAACGAATTGTTTAAAACAGGGCCAGATCTTGTGATCAGAAGATGTGTCAGGGAAGATGAAATGCCTGATATTCTTAAGGCGTGTCATGATGAACCATGCGGCGGACACTTTGCAGACAAAAGGATGGCCTATAAAATCCTTTCTTTAGGATATTATTGGCCTTCCCTCTTCAAAGATGCAAAACAATATGTCAAAAGGTGTGACAGCTGCCAAAGAGTAGGGAAACCTACCCTTTCAAATGAAATTCCATTGCAAACACAGGTACTCATTGAAACCTTTGAAAAATGGGCTTTAGATTTCATTGGACCTATTAATCCACCATCTAAGAAAAAGAAGTATATATTGGTTTGTACTGATTATGTTACTAAATTGGTAGAAGCCAAAGCATTAGTATCTGCTACTGAAAATTCAGTTGTTCATTTTCTTTATGAGGATATTTTTACTCGCTTTGGTGTTCCAAGAGAAATTGTGACAGATCAGGGGAGCCAATTCACATCAAATTTGGTGGAGAAGTTGATGAAAGAATACAAAATCAAGCACAAAAGATCTACTCCTTACCATCCACAAGCAAATGGTCAAGTGGAGTCCACAAACAAAGTTCTTGAAAGTATCATCACCAAAACTGTTCATCTACATAGAAGAGATTGGGCAGAAAGGCTTCCTGAAGCCTTGTGGGCCTACATAACTACAATGGAGAAATACAACAAGACATTCTCCCTATGAACTTGTTTATGGGAAAGAAGTCTTGCTCCCCATTGAGTTCCAAGTCAAGACCTTCAAGATAGCAGTTCAGTTGGGGATGGACTTATCAGAAGCCCAAAAGCATAGAATGGAGCAGTTGAATGAGCTAGATGAGATCAGACAAGAAGCAATTTTAAGAACCGATCTAGTTCAATATCAAAGAGCTAAATGGCATGACAAGTACATCAAAGAGAAGAAGTTTCAAGAAGGAGATTGGGCATTGTTATTTGATTCCAAGTTTAAAGATTTCCAAGGAAAATTTCAGACTCATTGGCTTGGGCCATATGAGATTGACAAGATCTTTAACAATGGAGCAGTAAGAATCAAGACCATTGATGAGTTTCAAACTCCTCTTATTGTGAATGGCCATAGATTGAAAATTTATCATAAGCCACTCTCAAAAGAGGATTTTGTCAAAATGTTTCAAGAAAGTTCTGCAATCAGGCTGGTATATATATATATATATTTTTTTTAACTGAAAACCAATCACTGATTGGCAGTATTATACAGAAAATATAGAGTGAAAATCAGGAACACCTGACACTCTATATTTTCCAAAAAAAAAAAAAAAAAATCTCTCTCTTTCATTTCATAAATCTTGTGACCACCCACTCCATTCCATTCCACTTCATTCCATTTCATTTCACTCCATTCCACTTCATTTTATCTATTTCATTCCATTTCATCAAATAAAATTCTTTTTCATAACCATTTCCATCTAGTCATTTTTCATCAGTTCATGTTCATTCATCCAAATAATAGTTGTGTCAGTTTCCGCAACTGACATCTGTTTCCGCAGCTGACTCCAGTTTCCGCAGCCAGAAGCAGATTCCGTAGCTACTACTTTGTTTTCAAAAGAATGTACAGTCAGATGTTATTTCCATAATCATGAAATAAAATGTAGGTGAGAGGATCAAAAATGAAGACATGGAGCATTCAAGACACCAATGAAGAGCAACTAGTTGAAGACCAAGGAAAAAGGCAAAAGATTCCAAAGGTATGAGTAAAATTTATTTCAAATAGCATTGAAAACACATTTTTATATAGTTATGAACCATGAACTCCATCCATTATGTGCAATGATTATATTGATAATTCCGTAACCCTTTCACGATCTCCATATGATCCTCCCGCATCCATTCTCAAACGATTCCATAATTAAACCCTCGATCTTCACTCATATTCCTATATTCCACCAGTGATAATGAGACGTAATTGATTTGACCACGGACTCTTACAGCCGCATAAATCCATAGTCGTTGTTTAAACGTGCTCTCATTTATTTCGCAGCCACCAAATTTCAAAACACTGCCGGATGTGTTATACTTTGTTAATCTCACAGTCGTATCTCTGTCGTGCTCACGAAAACCCCTCTCTGTTATGTTCACTCCATTTCGTTCTCTATTACGCTATAGTCTGTATACCCACTCTCTGATATTTACCCACAGTCATTGCGCTCATCTCTATGCATTCAGCCGTTCTATTTCCGTTTGAACCCTCACGCAGGCAAATTTGTGAAGAGCAGAAAGAAGAATGGGTAAATTGCTAAGAGCATAACCGGAAGGACCTAAGTTCATGGAGGGATATCCGCAAGTAAGGGATATATTGAAGAAAGCAAAGTGGCTGCGGTTTATCCAGAAATTCAGAGGTTATCATAAAGAAGTGACAAAAGCATTCGCAAGGTCGTTTAATGGTTTGGAAGTAGAGATTGGAGACCTTAAGTTTGCGGTCAATGAAGCATCTATAGCATCTGCCACGGAACTTCTTCAAGAGGGTGAGCGTTGGTTTAAGAATAAAAGCATCAGTGATGAAGCCTGCAGAACAATCTTACGAAACCAAGGTATGGACATAACTATTTTTAAAAGAGGAATTCTTGTTCATGCATTGAAAGAGGAATGGGCTACTTTGCTGCTAGTTGTTCAGAAATTCATTACCCGTGAAGGCCGTTTTGGGTCCATGTATATGTACCACACCAGGTTGCTGATGAATTTTCTAGATAATCAAGCTCTCAATCTCCCATATTTTCTATTAAATAGCTTGAAGAAAATGTCTGTGACTGTTCAGAAGCATTTAGGAGATGTAGAACCACATCTATATCACCACGGTCTTGTAAAAATTTTGATTGAAAAAAAGTTAAAGGAGAAGAAAGACACATGGAAACAATTTTTGGTTAGAAATTTCTTTGAGGAACCTCAGGAAATTCCTGAAGGTAGTACAACAAGAAGGAGTAGAAGAAAAAGAATAAATGATGAAACTCAAATTACTCCTACTCAGGAAATTCCTGAAGGTAGCACAGCAAGAAGAAGTAGGAGAAAAAGAACAATTGATGAAATTCAAAATACTCCTACTACTACAATTGAAAGAAATGATAGGGAAGAGAGACTGTCAAAGAGGAAGAAGAAAGAAATCAAGGGTAAGAAGCCAATAACACCAAAAGAGAGAAAAACTATATAGGCTATACATCAAACCCCTTCTTCTAAAGAAGAAGATCATCAAGTGTTATCTGAAAGATTAGTTTATCTTCAAAAAAATTCATCTATGGCCAAGAAGACAGAGAAAGGAAAACAAAAACAAAAGGATAGTGTACTACAGCGTGTGAGAAGAAGCAGCAGACTTAAGGGGAAATTGAGGAAAATGCAAATGAAGGGTCCTCATTTCATTGATTTGGGAGAGGAGACATCTGAACAGTCCCCAGCTGACCATAGTCCATCTCAGTCAGTTAGTGAACCTGGTTCATTTCATTCCCAGTCAGACATTGAACATACTCCATCCTATTCTCAGCAAGATGTTGATGTAAGCCCTTCTCAGCCAGATTTTGAAGATAACTCTCCTTCACGGCATTTTGGAAATAGCCCAACAAAAATGACACCTGAAATAGACCCCAAGCAGCAGGAAGTATATGACTATATAGAATCTTTGGAAAAGGCAGCTACAGGTCCCAGTACTTCGTCCATTCAGCCTCATACAGTACAGGATGATTTAGTCCAATCACTAAAACAGGAAATCTTTGAGCTAGAGCTTTTAATAGACATATCAAAAATGAAAATGAGACATTGAAGGAACAAGGCAAACTGGACAAAATCATTCATGATAATACCATGCTACATCTAGGAATATGGCAGAAGAAGAACAAGAAATTGAAAAGGAAATGCCAAAAATTAAGCAGAGCACTGGTTAATATCAAATTTAGGTGCTTAATGAAGAAACCCAGAATGTTGGCAGCACCAAGGAAGAGGAGGAGAGGATTGGATGTGCTGGCTGAAGTGTCAAGGCATATGAACTAAGGAAGGATTATCAAAATTTTGGTTGCATGAGGACATGCAACATCTTCACAGTGGGGGTATGTTGAGTCTCAAATCTGCATCTTTTCCATACAGTTTTCTATACCTTTTTCACTCACCTAAACCTCCCAAGTTGTCAATATCATTGTATATTAATTGCAAAAGAGAATCTAACATGGTTTTTAATTATATTTTTGTGTCTGCTATTTGATTTAGATTTTGCTCATCTAGCTGTGGAATCTTGCCACTTTCTGCAGCCATTTTGTGAAACTCTATGTTACAGGTGTCTACAGGAAAAATGAGCCACATGGGCAAGTCAGAAATGATGTGGACATGGTTCGTGTCCTATTGGATCGAGCAAACTCGTCTAAAGAAGCTGCGGTCAAAGGCGTCCAAATGGAAGTCAACCGTAGAGTCCCACGGTGACAGGACTCTGTTTCGTGTCACGTGAAGGTTCATATGGCCATTTCTGAATTTCGGAGGAAAAATTAACATCTGTACATGGCTCCATAGCCGAATTCAAACATCCACTCCTCATAGATTTAATTTTCAATACGACCATGATCCTAGATCCGTGGACGTAATAGTCTACGTGTTCTCCACCAGCATAAACTTTAGGAATTAGTTATGTTTCTTTTGTTATAAATAACATGTTTGCATACGCATATGAGATTAGTCGATGTTAGTCTCTGTTATCTTTTATTAGTCTGCTCTGTAATGTAATTACGTTGCCTTTGTGCCGTAATACCACCTTACTGTTATGACTGCATTTTAATATAAGAAGACTCTGTTTCCAAACTTAATTCGTACTTGAAGATTGTTGCCAAGGCTGGTGTAGAGGGCCCCTGCACTTGCCAAGGTTCTGTGCATTATTGTATAGTTCTTATTTTATTTATTTAAAGCTCATTGTGCCATAATCCATTCACATGTTTATACATTGCATCTTTCATGGTATATATGCTTCATTTCTGTTTATAAACTTTCATGCTTTCCATTTCACTTCTGTCTTTCATGTTTTATGTTATTGATTATTGATCAGTGTTCTTGTTTCAGGTTATAGATAGGTAGCCTGGGCATTTGCATAACTTTTTGACTAATGACTTGGAATTAACATTGTTCCGCTGCTAATTTGTTTTTCTTAGCTTCTGTTTAATTTCAGTACTGCTTTGTTTAATTCAGTTTTGCTCATTTGCTTCAATAGTTAAATTTAGATATATTAAACTGCTCATAATATCTTCAGTTGCCTCCGAAAGCCATAGTTGGACTGATGGTGAGGGATTGTATTATGAAATGTGTAGTTTGGTATTAATTTCCTTTCTGCAAATTTAGATATATTAAATTGTGCATGACATCTTTAGTTACCTCCGAAAGCCACAGCTGGACTGATGGTGAGGGATTGAATTATGAATGTATGGTTTGATATTAGTTTACTTTCTACAAGTTAGATATCAGTTACTCAAAGTTGTTTATGGTTACTTCCGAAAATCATAGCTGGACTAATGATGAGGGATCAGAAGACAAGTTGATGTAATCTGATTTAGATTTACTTTGTTGCAATTTTGGATTTCTTTAAGCATAGTTTCTTTTGTGTTTAGACAGCAGCAAGAATAGTTTGGTTTTCATGCTCAATAGTTTACTATTTTGATTTATTAGACTAGCAGCACCTTTTTATTTCAGCAACACATTTTCATTTCCTTTCAAGTTTTTTCATTGTAAGTTTCAAATTCCTTTTTAAGTTTCAAGTTGGTAAATCATTATAGAGGATATCATTTCCTTGAACAAACATAACCATACTTGCTTTTATTTTAGAATTTCCATTTCACCTTAGAAAACCAAAAACGACAAAAAGTTAAGAAATAGGTTATCTTGCACATATAGTGCGCCGCACTTCATCAGCTTACGAATCCCGGATTGATAAATTAATGTAGCAATTTAGGACACACTAAATTGGCCAAAAACCACTAATCCCCAAAAATTAAAACTATTTCCTTCCACATTAAAAGGAGCAGCCTTACGATGGTTTATGGGGTTAGGTGGGGGTGTCATAACTGATTGGGATCAGATGAAACCTGCGTTTTTAAAGAAATATCAATATTATTGCAAGTCTCAGGAACTAAAAAGACGAAATATTCCAAATGACAGCAAAACCAAATGAAACCCTAGAAGAATATGTGGAACGGTTTCAATACAATCTTCAGAGATCTCCTTATTCATCCTTACCCTTACCTGATAATGTGCTGAAAACTACATTAATTAGGGGAATGAAATATCAGTGGGTTGAAACATTGAATATTATGGGAAAAGGTGATATATATCAGGAAAGCTATGTTAACATCATTGATTTGTGTATCAAGAGTTCGAGGGGCAACATAAGGTTAAAATCAGTAGAACGTGACATGATTACAAGGGACAATAAGACCTCTAATGAAGGTGTAACTCGTGCAGAAATTGGCAACCTGCTGGAAGATTTTAAAATAGATATACTAGGGACTCTAACAACACAATTCGACATTATGCAAGCCAAACAAAAGCCAGCAAAAGCAGAGAAAAATTTGGCAGTATTCTGTCCTAGATGCAAGAAGAAACACAACCTCAAAGAGTGCCCACTGGATGTAATCAAATTTTGCGCCATTTGCACCAAAGATCACCCCACAGAAGGATGTCCCTCACTTCCTGGCCTAAAAGCAGTCTATAAGGAAGCAGAAGAAGAATCAAAAGTCGTATGTCTACTTAATCAGCGCCGACAATGGCAGCCACGACAATCAGGTATGCCAAATAATCCATTTTCTTCTTTTCAGCCTCCTCAATACAATGCTCAGCAATATAATGGAATGTGGAAAAATCAGCCACCTTTCCCCAATTGGTCACAACATCCATTCCCTACATCATCATGGCCAAATCAAACAAATCAAACTAATTGGCCAAATTTTCCTTTCTGCCCACCGTTTTGGCAAAACAATGCTTATCCAACACAATGGTCCCCCTCTATTTCGCAGAGTTAGGCCTGGCAGTCAAACTGGAAAAGACCTACAAATCAGCCAGCTCGAATAATTCCCCTCTCTCAACCTACACTGCCAACTCCCTATACAAACCCCCAGACCAACTTAAGACCACAACTCCCAGCCCAGCCCAACCCAAACCCAAACAATAGGCTAGTTCAGTCTGTCCAAATAATGGAACCACCAGAATTAGAAACTGAACTGAGGGAGTGTAATGACCTCCAATTAAGGTCTGGGCGTATAGTAGAAATAGAGAGAGACAAAAATGTTCATATTGAAGATTGGTTACCTGTTGAACAAACATTACAAAAAGAGAAGGTGGTTCAACAACAAGCAACAACCTCTTCTCCACCATTCCCAGAACGATTAATCATACCACGCCCATTAGAACATCCTGATTTTGATCTTCTGGGAGAATTAAAAAATTTGTGTATAAAAATCCCTCTCCTCCAAGCTATCCAAGACATCCCCATTTATGCAAAAACCATTAAGGAACTATGTATAAAGAAGCCAAAGAGGAGAACAACCACCAACCCAACTGTCGAAATAGTTGGTACTCTATCTGACTTATTATTAGGAATGGAAACACCTCTAAAATATGAAGACCCGGGAAATCCTATAGTGACGGTGCAAATCAATGGGCAATTGTTCCCAAATTCCGTAGTTGATTTGGGAGCTGCAATCAATATCTTAACAACCACCACCTATCAAAAACTTGGAATTACATCACTGGAATCAACAACAACCTTATTAGAGTTGGCTGACCGATCGGTAGTCAAGCCAGAAGGTACACTACAAGATGTAATGGTATCTGTAGATTCATGGGAATACCCTGTCGACTTCCTGGTTATCAACCCAAAGAACCGGCTAGATGGACACCCGTTAATCCTAGGTATACCTTGGTTGGCAACTACCGATGCTTATATTGGATGCCGACAAGGCAACATGACAATAACAAGGGGAAACTATGTCAAGAATTTAGCTTTATATCCCCCAGCCCAACCAAGCCTATCAATAATCAAAACAAGAAAACAACCTCTATCATATATTATGGAAAATATGAGATCACCTCTAACTGTAGAAGATGCCCTTGATTTTAAAGACCAAACAGAGGATGATATCATTAATAGTTTTATTAATAAACCACAAATCAGATCCCATCTACAATGTCACATGATCAAGGCAGCATTTTATAATAAAGAAGAAGAAGATCCTCTGAAAGACATCCCTGATCAAGTAATACCAACTACTTCTGTGTACAATAGTAAGATTGTAGAAATTGAGTTGGGAAAAACTCTAAACATTAACAAAAATCTGACTGCTGAACAAGAAGAGAATTTGGTCCAATTACTACAGAAATACAAAGCAGCCTTTGCATGGGATTACCCAGACATGAAGGGAATTGACCCCCAATTATGCACACACCACATCTATATCGAAAAAGATGCGAGACCCATTCGCCAACCCCAAATAAGACTAAACCCACACCTTAAAGATATTGTGAAAGCTGAATTACAGAAACTATTGGATGTTAATTTAATTTACCCAATATTTGATAGCAAGTGGGTCTCTCCATTAGTAGTGGTACCAAAAAAGAACGGGAAGTGGAGAATATGTGTAGATTACCGAGAACTTAACAAGGCAACCCAGAAAGACCACTTTCCCCTTCCTTTCATTGACCAGGTATTAGACACATTGGAAGGAAAGAAATTATTTTCTTTCCTCGATGGCTTCAGTGGGTACAACAAATCCAGATTGCCCCTGAAGACCAAGATAAAACTACTTTTACCTGTCCTTGGGTGACATTTTCCTACCGAGCCTTACCCTTTGGCCTATGCAATGCCCCTGCTACATTTCAAAGGGCCA
This sequence comes from Pinus albicaulis, assembly GCA_034641835.2. Classification (NCBI taxonomy): domain Eukaryota; kingdom Viridiplantae; phylum Streptophyta; class Pinopsida; order Pinales; family Pinaceae; genus Pinus; species Pinus albicaulis. The sequence goes on from CM076570.1 coordinate 1,463,853,128, forward strand.
TTCTCGGCATCTTTTCAGATTTAATAAATAAAGGGCTCGAAGTATATATGGATGACTTCACACCTTACGGAGATGATTTTGAGCCAGCATTAGAAAATTTAGAAAAGGTGTTGCAAATATGTATTGACACTAGGCTTTATTTAAGCCATGAAAAGTGTCATATGATGATGACCGAAGGAGTTATCTTAGGGCACTATATTTCAGCAGTTGGAATTCAGGTGGATCCAGCTAAAATTCAGATAATTTTGTTAATACCCACACCCACCACACAAACAGAGGTATGTAGCTTTCTTGGATTTTCTGGTTATTATAGGATATTTATAGAACATTATTCTTGAATAGCTGCACCTTTATATGCACTAACTGGAAATGTTGGTTTTATTTGGACAGATAAATGTGACAATGCCTTCAACAATCTGAAAAATCTTGTCTCAACAGCCCCAGTGCTGAGGGGCCCAAATTGGAATTTTCCATTCCAAATTTCATTTGATGCCTCAGACACAGCGATTGGAGTAGTGCTTGGGCAGGAGGAAGATAAAAAACCATATGCAATCTATTATATCAGCAAAAATATATCTCCTGCTGAACTAAATTATATTGTGACTGAGAAGGAATTTTTAGTTGTAGTACACGCTGTAAATAAATTTAGACATTATATAACTGGGTATCCTGTAATACTATATACTGATCACTTTTCCATTAAATTTTTAGCAAATAAACCTGTTACAAATGGAAGATTGACAAGATGGTTGATTTTATTGCAGGAATTCGACATTACAATTAAAGATCGACTTGGAAAAGAGAACCCTGTAGCTGATTTTCTGACAAGAATGCCAAAGCCAACAGATGCAGAAGCAGTTGAAGACCACTTCCCAGATGAACATTTGTTCTCTGTTACTGTTAGAACCCCATGGTATGCTGATATAGAAAATTATTTGGCAATAGGTAAATTACCTAAACATCTAACCCTTAATGAACGAAAGCAGATAATACAGCGTAGTACCCGATTCTCTTGGACTGCGGGCTACCTGTTTCATACAGGGTCAGATATGAAAATTAGGAGATGCGTCTGGGAGGACGAGGTATTTGATATTTTGAAAGCATGCCATGACGGGCAGTGTGGCAGACATTTTGCAGATCGTAGAACCGCCCATAAGTTTTTACGGACAGGCTATTATTGGCCTACCATTTTTAAAGATGCCAAAAAATTTGTGCAGGCCTGTGATAGCTGCCAAAGGGAAGGTCGCCCTAGGCAGTCTGACGAAATGCCTTTGAACCCTCAACTAGTAATTGAACCATTTGAACGTTGGGCGCTCGATTTTGTTGGCCCTATTAGCCCCCCATCAAACCAAAAAACATATATCCTAGTTGCAACCGAGTATGTCACTAAATAGGTTGAAGCAGAGGCACTTTCAAAAGCTACAGAGGACTCTGTAATACAATTTCTTTTCCAAATATTTGTGCGATATGGCCTCCCAAGGGACATAATCATAGATGGAGGACCGCAGTTTGTAGGTAATAAACTAGCTGAAACATTACAGAATTAAACATTCAGCACAACATTACAACCCCATACCACCCACAGGCAAACGGCCAAGTAGAGAGCACGAATAAAGTGATCGAATCCATATTGACAAAAATTGTTGCCTCACACAGACATGACTGGGCCTACATATTTCTAGAAGCATTGTGGGCATACCGAACAACATGCAGAGCCACTACAGGATATTCACCATATCAATTGGTATTTGGAAAAGAGCCCATCTTTCCAATAGAGTTTGAAATTCAGACATTAAGAACAGCCCAAAAGGTGGGTCTAGATTTAAAAGAAGCCCAGGCCAAAAGACTGCAGCAAATTAATGAGTTAGATGAAATTAGGCTCTTTGCTCTTCAGCACACTGCGTTAATTCAACAACAGAGAGAAAAATGGCATGACACCCTTATCAAAGAAAATATCTTCCACGAAGGAGACTGGGCACTCCTATATGATTCTAGGTTTTAGGATTTTCCAGGGAAACTCCAAACACGATGGCTCGGACCTTACGAGATACAAAAAGTGCATGATAATGGCACCATTACATTAACCACCATTGATGGATCTAGACATTCCTTCAAAGTAAATGGTCATTGAGTACGATTGTATCATAAACCGCTTACTCGAGAATCCTTCTACCAACAATTACGGGAAGATTCTACCATGAAAATTATGGCTGAAGGGGATAACTCCTCCTTGGCACCCATTCATTAAATCATTTCTTTTCTTTGAAATTTGTACATAAATATTGTTCATTTATTTTGTTTGTTTGTTTCATGGAATTCTGTTTTTTTTTAACTCTGTTTATTTCACTTATTTTGAGTTTTTGCGGCTCCTTTCTAAAGGAACAGCATTTTTGTTGTTCCTTTCGAAAGGAACAGCAGCTTTTCTGAGAGTGTTTTCGCTGTTCCTTTTGAAAGGAATAGCAATTGTGTTGTTTATTTTCACTGTTTCACATATTTTTTTGTTGTTCCTTTCGAAAGGAACAACAGTTTTGTAGATTCTTTTTGTTGTTCCTTTCGAAAGGAACAACATTTCTGCAGATTGTTTCTGTTGTTCCTTTATAAAGGAATAGCACCTTTTGAGTGGATTATTTTTTGTTTTAGACTAGCATTTTGAGGATTTCTGATGACTCTTCTAAAGGCAAACATACTATTTATACAAAATCATACAAATTAAAACTTACTGGAATCAGAAAATCAAAAGAAATTGTCATTTTTTTTAAGAAATTGTTTGGTAATGATAAGAAAAAGGAAAAAGGGACATAATAAATAACATGACTTTGTTGTCTTACTATCACTAATATGATCAATTATCCTTATCATGTTGGTTCTTCCCCAAATTTTTATAACTTTCTTTGATTTTTACTCATGGAGTAGGAATAGGGGCATATTCTTTTCTATTGAGATGTTTAGACTTCTTCCACCATCCCTACTCTTAAGGAGTGTTGAGCCATCCTTTATATATAAGTAGGAAAGTGCTATATGAAAAAGAAAAAATATATATATTTCACTAATAATTTTATGATATGGTAGATGGAGGATAGGGGGTCTCATCAAGAGCCAGCCTACCATGATCATAAGGAAGCAAGTGAAGTGGCATTCCCATCATGGCCACCACACCAGGGATATGGTCCAATGGACAATTGAAAGAAAAAAATTAAGAAGTCATTGGAACAGGAGGTCTCATCACAAGCTGGCCTGCCCACTTTTCACTTCTTCCCGATGAATGGCATTGTGATTCATCTGATCCCCAAGCCAACATAACGGCCTCCGTTATGACATTTAACAGCACTTCCTAGGCATAAATAAAGGACAATGGTTCCAAGGGTGAGAAAGCAACTTTGTCAAGGTTATGAACACCTGTGGGCAATAGATCTCTGCTGATGGTATTGGAGTCACATTTTTACACATCAATAGTAATATTAAACCCTTTTTCCTATATCTCTATCTAAATATCAAATGAAAATATGAATCCTCAACCCTTGATTTCGAACCTATTATACATGAAAATCTATCATAAATCGATCACATTAGTTTGAGTGGGTAATAAACGCATTTGTACTTATATTCATCTTAGTTGTCCCTTCTCCTTATCTTTAAATCATTACAAACGTTTCTATATCTATTTACGATTTATCACATGCATCGATTTTAGTAAATGTCATAATTTGATTAATTGTATCATAAGTTTGCCTACTTTTTCCTGTTGTACAACTGCTGCATAGTACTTTCCTCTCTTAATTAATGGTCGAGGATGACCTATCATCCTCCAGGGGGGGTGTGGATGTCTCTTAATCATTGCATGCACATCAAATCCCTATATTTTTTTACCTGTATGCAAATCAAATCCCTACATTCTAGGGAATAACAAAAACTTAATGATATTATTCCAATTCACCGTGCTGTGTTGTTCCATTACATCGTTGTGTGTTTGGAAAGAAGTAACAATGTGCAGAGAATATGGGAGGATGACCAATTCATATTGAGCCACAAGTGCTAGTTGTTTATGATGCTGCATGAGAGATTTTGGAAAAATTGGGATGGATTACATACTTCACGAGGCTGCAACAACCCCATGAAATAGTAGCTATCGAGTTTTTACAGAATTTGCAGGAAGGATAATCCATGGTTAGAGGAAGATAGATAGTTGTAACATATGAAATAATTGCAGAGGTGTCTAGTCTACCAGTGCAAGGAACCATATGGACTCAGAAAAAGGTCAGGCTTCAAGAAGCCATGAATATTTTCTAGGATGACGGATAGACATTAGTCTTCAAAGGAAAAGGAGTTCAGCCGGCATCATTGGGAGAACCATGGATGGAATTGGCCAAGATAGTGCAGGCCTATATAACATGCGATGGAAGGAAAGATGTGGTAACACCTCACCACCTTAAGTTATTGGCAGTATTAAAGCAGAAATGTACTATAAATTTGCCTGCATTTTTAAATTCCTTACTGCATGATGTTTCCCGTAGTATAAGAAAAGCTCGGCACGTATACATGGTTGTAAGCCACCATTGCCTAATCAGATTAATAGTGAGTCGTAGTCTAGCCCAACAACAGACCAGTTGGGAAGAGTTGATATTTTTGATTGATGAAGGATTAGCCTTACCTACCCCAAAATGAAAGAGAATGGCTAGCTTAGTAGCTAAGCCATCAAGTTGTAGATAGTCCTTCCGTTCAAAAAGAAGTAGGGGAATGATAGAGGGCCTTCCGGGTAGTAGTAGCTAGCCCTTGGAATTTCCCGGCTCGAAGGATGAACAACCTCCACAATTGGAAGGAGGGAGTCCTCATACTGATGAGGAAGAAGAAATGAGCCACCACACCAGTGGTGAGAAACAAACCAGTGCAGAAGAAGGAAATAATGAAGAAGAGGAAATTGAGGGAGAAATTTGCTACTCTGATGAGGAAGAAGGTAGCTACCATACCTGAGAGGAGGACGAAGATAATCACAGTAGTGAAAGAGAAGGAACAGAGCCTCCCGAAAACAGTACTGCAAGTTCACCATGAAGCCCTTTGCAAGAAGACCAATTGGGCCAAATTCTGGCCAATATGAGTGACTATGTGCAGCCTCATAGCCCTCTTGACCTTAATATTGATATCAACCAATTGTAGGAGCACTCTACTATCAAAAAATAAATGGCTGAAGAAATTCCAGATGAAACAGCAAACCCTAACGAAATGATAGAATCAGCTGGGGTTGCTTCCCTTGAGAAGCATGAACAAGAAAAGGAGAACACTGAAGCAGTATCCCAACCTGAAAATTCTCAGGGGATTGCAAAGTCAATTGAGGGTATAACTCCTGTCGAATTTAGCCAAGGCCATATGAACATTGAGGAAGAACCCCAAGAAGAAAACAGAGAAGCAAGCCCAACTGAAGGCACGGCTGATGAGGACCAAAACCTCGTTGAGCAAGTAGGTCCAGAAAAACGAACAACCGTTCCATTAAGAAAAAGGAAGAAAGTAACTGAGATTGAAAAACTTCAGAGGGAACGAATGAAGCTTCAGATACTCATGGAACAACTCAGGAAAACCATTAGGGTTCTTAGAATGAAACAAATGCCAAAGCGAACCCCAAAGAGAAGAAGCATAGTCACCAAGCGAGCCTCGAAAAAGAGGAAAGTGGCCACTAAAATGAACCCCCAAGTTGCAGAAACTATGGCTGACCCTAATCATGGAGATATGGAGCAGCAGGCAGCTGTTCCAGAAGTAGTTGTTACAAAGGGAGCCACTTCAAGTGAAAATATTCAAGCCAGTAATCAAAATACTTTTAGTGACCCTACATTAGCCAGACTCCAAGAGGAGTTGACACAGGATCGACTGGAAAGGGAAAAACTGGAAGAAGACACTATCCCTAGGAGGAGATATCAGGAGTTGTAGCAGTAGATGAAGATCATCCATGAAGCAGAGGATGAAACCCATGAGAGGTGTCGAAAGGCAGAGGAAAAGGCTGAAAAGGTAATGAATCAATTAAAATTAGCCCAGAATCGAATGGACACTCTCTGCTCATTATACACAGATGTTTTAGCTTGTAGATGCCCTGCCAAGAATTATGCTTTATTTTTATTAGAAAGATATTTACAGCTAAAGATTAAGGTAGTTAGGGCAGGAAAATCTATAGAGTTAAAAACTATAGATGATTTTGTAACATGCTTCAAACTCTATGGGGTAAAGGTACAGCGCCTCCTGTGTGAGTTTTATTTGCATAATCTCATATTGGAAAATGATAGTGAAGCAAATCCTAGCCCTTTTGTGGGTGACATCCAATACCACGTGTTTATTTCCTTTGTTGTTAATCATTTAAAATGGCTTAAATCCTATAATGTTTTTCAAAGGCAGGAAAATGAATTAGATTTTTGGGTTAGGAGTGAACCTAAGCACCCGTTACAATTATGGGCTAGGCAGAAGAATTTGATGACAAGGGAGGGTGTTATCCAAGCATTGGGGCCTGTCCATAAATAAATTGTCTTGAATGGGATAGACTATTTCCTATCTATTGGAAACCAAGCTTACATAGCAGTTAAGGTCCGATGGGGAATTTCCAATCGGAATGTTCAAAATAGAGAACCATTTAACTATAAAAACTTTGGATTAGCTGCAGACCGCTTGATTTCCTATAGCAACCTCATTTTGAGGGAAGGACCATTCTGGCTAGGGTGTAGGTTTCAAAGCCCCATTGCATGGTATCCTGCTACAAATTACAAAGCCATTTATGAGATACCCGAAGGATAGATAGGGCATTTCTTCGAAGGATTAGCTGCAATGCATGGTTTTAGGCCTTTTGATGAAAAACCTTCTCCAGCTTATTCCTTAACTGCTCTACATGTGAACTATAGTTTTCATGAGGACATGAAAAAGGGTAAGCAGGGGGGTATGTTGAGCAGTGGAAAAGGTATGAATTCACTATGTGTTTTCTCATTCTTTTACTTTAAACATAATTCTTTTTACCTTAGAAAGATTATTTATTACAAGAATTATGGTAGAATTGTGAAGATTTATGTTTATTGTAAAAGATGACTAAGAATTGCTTTTTATTGCTGAAAATAGGACTTAGGCGAGGTGAACAGCTATATCAGAGGCGAGGCTAAGGTAAATACAACTGCTGTTCCTCCAGCGTTGGACCAAATCTTGCCAAAGATAAGGAAATCTGAATGCATCACTAAGAAAAGGCAGGGGACAGCTCGGCTTCGGTCAAAGTAAATCAACTGACAGCTAAAAGAAGGGAAGCGAATCCCTCAGGATCCTTCAATCCTGAGGGATCACTGTTCAAACCTCATCTCATTCCTTGTCTTGTCCATCAGATTCTGTTATATAAGGCAACGCCTTTAGTTATTGGGAGGAGATATTTGATTAAAAACATTCCTTTTGTAATATTATGTTTTATTGACTCTCGGCTTTAGAGAGCGATCTCTGTAATCCTTTTATGCTCAATTAATATAAAGGCACATTTCATTTCATCTTTCAAGTTCTGAAGTAACCCAGCAGTGTTTCACTGGTGCTAAGGGCCTGGCCCTGGTGGAATTAGTCTGTTGTTTGTATTTCTATCCTTTGCTTACTGCCGTGTGATAATTTCATTTAGATTCATTACAATTACAGAGTTGTTTGATTGCTATTGAATTGATTTCGGGTTTGCTGTGAGCGTTAATGAATTGCACTTTTATTCTATCTTAGCAAGGATTGTATTTACTATCTTATTCATCTTGCTATCTCTTATAAAGCTTTTCCATTCTATACTTAATTCTGGTTGTTGTTCCATTGGTTTATGGTTCATTCCGATTGACTATTTCATAGCGTTGGTTGTCGACAGGGTTGGAGTTTAAGAAGATTTGTTACCTCATTGCGTTAAGTTTATAGTTGTTATTCCATTACTGTTTGTTGTTCATTTCTAATTCGTAGGTTCAGATTAGCAGAGATATTGTTACAGTTGCTGTGTACACATAGGAATTACGAATTGTTGTTCCTTTCCAATTCTTGCTATTAGAAGAAATTCTTCTTAGTTATTTTCATCAGCAAGTAGTTCAAGTTTGATTTCATTTTGATTGCTTAAAGATCAGGACCATCAACTGTAGAGGACATTGGTTACTGCTTCCAAGTTCCCAGATTGATTGCCTTGTCTCAGTGTGATTTCAGTTGCATCGATTTCTAAGCGAATGAGTTATTGCTACTGTATCCCTTATTGATGTTTGCAGAGTGGGTAGTTAAGATTTCAGAGTATTTCCATTCATGCTACTGTAATTAGATTTCTTTACAAGCATCTGTTTACTCTTGTATCTAGAATACTATACTACATCTTTCATAACATTACTCTTAGCTAATTGCAGTCTCAGATAGAGTACACTCTTGAAATAAAAAGTCACTCCCGGATTGATAATTAATGTAAGATAATTAGGTGTTTAAAAGATACCTTTTATGCCTCAACACAGAGTAGCACTTGAATATTTTTTCATCCTCAACATCCTTACCCTTTTCACTGGATTAATGAACCGAAAACATTGCACATCCCTTCCTGCAACTCCACTTAGCCTACATAATTGTGGCCATCCTAATTGATGTAGGATTCTTCTTTCCCTGTAATATTCTCTTTTCCCCATTATGATCCAGGCACTCAATAGCATTTTCATAACAATCTACTTTGGTCTTGTGAAGATACATCCAATCCATACCCAAAACCATACTATATGATCCCAATTTCATTACATTCAGATGTATTGTTGTAGGAATACCATTCAGCTCAAATGCAGAAGCTCTTACCCAGTGATGAACCCTCTTCTTAGTACTTGTATCCAACTACACTAGCCATGACTCTGTATGCACTTATTTTCTCAAGCCACTCTTATCCACCAGGTCAGTATTAACATAACTATAATTAGATCTAGGGTCAATCAAAATAGAAACAACTTGACCACATATCTTAGCTTCCATCTCAATAATGGATGCCTGGTGATTTTCCTGGTTTTTGTCCACAACTGCATAAATTAGAGGAATGTTATGACCGACATCCAAAAATATCTCCGCCTCCTGGGAACTATATATCTAATTCCTACCACCCTGGTACAATGGAAAATCCTTCTTGCGATGATATTTTCCACATATCCAACATTAAAATGGTCCCCTACCATCACCTTTATTCTATTTCTCTCTAAGTTGTGACCTCTATCCCTTAAACTGCATTGAATTTATTATAAGGAACCAGAATTTCTTCTCACCTACATCCTGAGGTCTTCCTGCTTCGGTGGCCACTTCCCTTTAACTTTCTCATTTCCCTTCAATTCATGCTTAAGCTCATCTTTACGCTTTCATTAGGGGAATTTTGAGGTCTAAAATGGGCCTCCTAAGGAAATTATAAAATAATAGTGGAAATAATAAAATAAGATTTGATGACATCATCAAATTTTAGAGGGAAAAAAGAAAAAAACTACTTTTTCAACTTGTATTTTAAACTTATCTCCCAAATTTTTTACTCAAATTTTGAGAGGGAGTACTCGCTGGACAAAAAATTTAATTCCTCATCCAAGGAGTACCCATGTTGCATACTTTTTATGGACCCTACTACACTAAAGATGAGAAATACATGAAAAACGTGATTTCAATCACGTTTTTTCATGTATTTATCATTGTTTGTGTAGCAGGGACCATAAAAATTATGCAACATGGGTACTCCTTGGATGAGGAATTAAATTTTCTTCCAACGAGTACTCCCGCTTAAAAATTGAGTAAAAACTTTGGGAGATAAGTTGAAAATACGAGTTTAAAAAGTAGTTTTATTATTTTATTATATTTTAATCGCTTTTCCCTTTTACTTAAAAAATGGTGAATCATCCCCCATGGTTGACATCATCATCTTGAATCCTATTGGGTCTTATAAATTTTATTTTGGTTGTACATTTTTCTTAGGAGGCCCATTTTAGACCTCAAAATTCCCCTAATGAACTACTCATGACAATTCTTCAACCTCTGTATGGCCTCCTCCAATGATCTAGGCTCATGAAACTTAATACAGTCTCTATATGTTTTCGGAAATCCACCTATAAACCTTTGAATCTTAGCCTTCTCATCCTTGAGGTAAGGAACATACCTCAAAAGCTCTAGGAACCTACTAGTATACTCATCATCTGTCATAGAACCCATATGAAGCTCATAAAATTTCATATATTTTTCATCATAGTACCTCTCTGATAGGTAATTCTTCTTGAAGAGTCTCTCGAACTCATCCCAAATCAACTCTTCTTCTCGAATTCCCTTCACATTCTTCACATATTCCCACCAAATATTTTATTTCCCTTTAATATTGAACGTGGCTATCTTGGCCTTCATGTTCTCTGAGTAGTTATGAAATATGAATAATTTCTTCATTCTAAGAAAACAGACCTATATATCTTCTGAATTCTTCATCTCTCCATCAAATGTAGGAGGCTTGACTTTCTTAAACTCCTTAGGAAAGTACTCAATCCTCCTATAAGGATGATGATGGTGATGACTGTGATGATAATGTCTCTTGGATGAGGAACTAGAATGATGCCCATTCATACCAATCTTCCTGTCATATGTATCCAATGATCTGACACCTCTGATTGTATCCCCTTTATCCAACTTGTATCCAGACTGAGACCTTCTACCATAGGCTCCATTATTTTTCTCTTCCTAATCTTGACTGACCCTCAATTGTCCTTGTCTCTTCAATTCTGACAAGCTATGAAGAATCACTACATTGATTTCTACCTGCTTTTCATAAGCCCTTGCAAGTCTTTCCTGAGCCTCAACCAACCTCGCATTGTCTACTTTGCAACTTCTGATCTCTTCCCTCAAACTCCTCAATGTATCTATTATACCAGGAGAATACTCATCTCCTTGTTGCCCAATTGATATGTAGAGAGAGTCATGGGAACTGTAGTCTACCATTTTGCTCATCATCTTTGATTCTCTTCTTCCTCCAAGTGTTCCATGTTAGGTAAACCAAATATATGCCAAAATCACATCAATACCTCATTGATGTTAAAGGGAGGCTTATCTCATCTACAACATCAATCCACATTAGCATGGTACATATATAGTCATAATCATATCAATATAACGACATCATTCATGACCATAACCAACTGTATACCATGACCCCATGCATGAAAACCATAAATATGAAAACATCATATTTTACCCAAAGAGAGCACAACCCACTTTGATACCACCTTGTAATAGCCTCCTCCCACATTGGCCCACCTTCACCGATTTTCCTGGGGTAAACAGGATCTTAGGGTCACTATGATAAGACTCAACCTCCTAGATTACCTTAAGAAAATGGAATCGGAAACTTAAGACTTTATTGACCTTCCTTAGGTGTTACATGACCTATAGTAGTTACCCAACCCCTCCAGGTGCCCAACCCCTAAGCTAACTCTTATTTTCACTGACCTAGAGCCTCATTCGCTCCCTTGCCAAGGCCTCCAAGCAACTGTAAGCCTCCAGTCATCCCATGGGCCTACTTCCCAGTGACTGGGAACTTTCCAATTTGTTCTATGTCAGTGACCCCAAATTCTAATCCGCCCTTTTAGGGCTAGGACTCAAGCCTCTTCACATAAATCAGTGAAAATTATAGAAATGATGAATGACATAGAAACAAAGCTTCCAAATAAAAATTTGAACCAGTACTTGACCCAACCCCTCCCAACTATGATTGGAATTTTTTTAAACACATGGTAAACATGCAACCTACAGGTCATGAATGCATATCTCAACATAAGGATCTGAAACTTATCTGAGGTTTAACAAGAAGGATCAATGCCTTCTCAAAATAGCTTTCATAACACCAATTAGGTCATGCATTCATTAAATAAAGATTCATTAATGGAAATGTGATAAGAGCCATAACTAAATCTGTCATATAACCATGTGTATAACCAGCATATAACTAGATAGATAAAAAAATATAGAAAAACCATTAAAGCCTCATAATAAAAAACATATTTACTCATCAAAGACAAGGGAAACTTAGCCCTTATAAACCATATGCAAATTCCAACCAATTCGGGTACTTCCACGTATCACCTAACCATAGATTGGGTTGAACCAAATATTTATTTTATCCAATCATCGTCATGCCATATTCCAAGAATGAATGTGGAATCTCATGGGATAAACGAATCCACAAAAAACCAATGGAATATAGAAGTTAAACAACCTCCACCCTCACCATACCGTGATCTCGCCTAAACCGGTCCCAATATCAAAAAACCAAAATGATCTTGGATTCCTTAGAATTCCTTCACCATGCATTGAGGAATTTTCCTGTCTCCACCCATCCATTGAGGGATTCTTGGATAAAACCATATCCACCGCCAACCCTTGGGATTTTCCTGAGACCACCTCACCCAAATTTAAAATCTTCTGCAATCCAAATCTTAACCAAGAATGAATCCCATCACACCATGGATATTCGAAAATGGCCAGGAAAGGATAAAACCACTGTCAAAACCTAGAATAATATATGCCACCGACAGCAAATAAACCAAACATACACATGTATATACCATGCATTCCAAAACTAGATGGAAAATCATAAATGTAACTTGTTACCTGCAATTATTCCCACTGAAGATGCTTGATCCAAACTTTCCTTGCTTGATCCTTTCTTTCCTTTGCCTTCCTTGTCCTTCCTTTTCTTTTCTTGTCCTTCCTTTGCTTGCTTTATTTTCCTTCTCCTCTTTGAGACTAGTTCCCAAAATACATCGACAAAAGGCTCCAAACTGATGCTCTAATGTATTTTTATTCTTGATGCCTCTAATTTCTTTGTTTTCCATTATTTTCCTTCATTTTCCTCCTCACATGAAACCTATGACCTTTCACCTTTATTTCTCCTAACTTTCTTTATTTTCATAAATAAAATTCCAAAATGCCTTTTTTCCTTTTCAATGCATTTTCCATTTCCATTTCCAATTTCCTCTAAGCCATAATACAAAACAAGTGATGCCCACTAGGATATTTTTCCCAACATTCAGCTTGGAATAAGTGTCCCATGACCTTGGTCTTATTTTTCCTTTATCAACTTTATTACATGAATTTTCAACCCAGGTTTGTAACAGTACCCACAGTTATCCAAAGGTGAGATCTAGTATGAAAACGGAATGGGTATAAGTCGTGAACAATTCAAGTCTTATATATGTAGAAAATAAAAGGTATTGAAAGAGGTGAGGGGTATGAGAGGCTCTTTATAACACCAACCAAGTTCAGTGAAACTGGGAATGATTTTTTTTTGTAAACAACAAATCACAGTACATAAGTGTGCTATATCTCACAAATGCAACATATGTTTACCTTTTACTGAGATGTTCAACGAGTTTGGAGCTTTTTGGACTAGAATTGACCTTCTAAACATACAAATTTATCATTATTAACCATTTTTGTGTAAATTATAACCAAAGCAGTTGTCAACAGCTGAAAATTCCATGTTTCTCAAATAGACCTTACAAGAATTTGAACCAATCCTCTCGAGGTCCAAATTTTCAACTCGAGAGAAGAAAAAAACAATGGAAAGAATATACAAGACTGGGAAGGAAACCAACCGATAAATAGCTCCAAAAAATATTGCCTCCACTAAATCTGAGCTTCTAGGAAATCATTTTGGTTATACAATTTCCATCGACCTAAAAAATCCCTGAGATAAGGGTTGAATTGCACTACTAGATTGACTATTGGTTCATTAGCTGAAAAATATGGGAGGACGACTTTGTGGTTTTCATGGATGAAAAGAATTTGTGGGAAAAGAATGGAATTTTTCATGGATGAACAAAACCTCTTTCCCCCCACATTTTTCTTCATGAAGAATTTAACATCAAATCAAATCCCACAACTTAAAATCTTCAAATCCAAAACTTGTTGCATTTTACTGCACCTCAATCCAAAAATAAATCGAAATGGAAATTTACAGAATTGATCTATGTTGTGTTGGGTGAAACAAGGAATGGTTATAAGAATTAATAGCTTTTTTTTTTCCAATAAATTTCCCATGTTAAGAGAAGAAGTTAGGGCATAATAGAAGTGAAATATTTATATGGGACCAAGCTGGCAGATATGGTCAATGAGTGGAAGAAATCCATCAATGATGTCCAGATCTATACAAGAACAATGGGTAGCCTTCATTGAAAAAAAAATAAGACCTTAATGCCATATTTTTTTGTACCTTTGTGCCACCACATTCCCACACCTTCCCTCATGCTATTGAATGCCCTCTGTTGTCGAATGCCCTTGTGCCCTACTTGAATTCCCATGCTCATTTATTGCTATGCTTCGCGATGGGTTTATGTTTGATGTAGGGTTTATAATGTTTGTTTGTTTTTAGAATCATGCTTTAATACTAAATTACTCACATAATTATTATATTATTAAATTTTTATTTAAAATCTCGACAGTCATTGGATATCCGCAGGAATTCCTTAACTGTCACATATCAAACAGTGAAGTACCTCGTCATATATCTGGAGGTTAATAAATCTCATTGGATATTTGACTATAAGTAACTCCCATCAAATATCTGACAACTGTCAGGATTTAATAAAACAAAATACAAAAAAAATACATTTAACTTTTATTAGTTTTTCTGATTTTATCTGTTCCATCGGATTTTATCGTCAGATTTTCTGCCCATGTGTATTAGTGAATGCAATGAACAAACATTATTTAGGGCAGGTCAATCTCTCAAAACATTTTTCGATGGAAATAGTAGAGGGACGTGGGAGGATATCACACCGCACACTAAGGAAATTCATTTTACTAACAAAGTGGGTGAAGAACCCAAAATATCTCTTCATGCCTTGATTGGTATTTGTTCTTCTCAATTGTTAAAGTTTCTTAGATATATCAAGAATTAGAAGGTCATTTTTGTAGGTTTTAACCCTGTACAAAAATTATCTACGAATGAATATTTAAAATCGAAAATAAACAATAGCGAGAGCATAAAACATAAAACAGATAAACACAGAGATTTTCCCCTAGATCCCAAATCGGGACGACCATCTTGATTTTTCATTATATTCCTTTTAGTGTTACAACACATATATATACATGTCAAAGCATACATAAACACCAATCCATTAACCTTGGATTAGAACATAACCATAGTTCCCTTGACCGGATCTACAAAATACAAGGGGCCAAAAACCATCGTACTCCAAAACCATGTGCAAACCCATGCACAAAACCATGGGCGGGTCCGCCCACCAGAAAATAAGGCCCAAACAAATTTTTCCGGGGCACTGCCTCGGACCCCGACAGGGGGGGCTATCGCCCCCCCTGTTACCCCCCCCCCCCCCTCCCCCCCGCGTGTGACTAGTCATGGAAAGAATATAACACAAACCCAACATTCTCCCTCTTCTTGTTTTCTTTCCGCAAGGGGCCACAGGAGAGCTGAGTCATTAGCCCAGCTTTGCAACACCCATTGTTTCTCTACACCAAGAGAACTTCTGAGTGCTCACATAATTTTTCAATGCATCTGCAACATTCTTCAAAGTGTCCACCTTTACCAACAACACCCTTTTAGCTTCAACCATATATCTCACAAAGTGATATTGAACATCAATGTGTTTTGTCTTTGAATGATAAGCAGGGTTCTTAGCCAAGAAAATTGCACATTGGCTAGCACAGTCTATCCTTATAGCTTGTTGCACCAACCCCATACTTGAACACAATATCTACAACCAAACTGCTTCCTTGCTTGCATGAGTGGCTGCCATGTATTTTTCCTCTGTAGTTGAAAGAGCCAGTATATACTGTCTTTTACTCATCCAACTGACTGCACCTCCAAATAGGCTAAACACATACCCACTTGTAGATATTCTTTGGTCCAAATCTCTAGCCCAGTCTGCATCAACAAAACCACGAATGTCCAACACTCTTTCCAATCTTGGTCTTCCCTGGTAGCACAAGCCATAATCACTAGTGCCACACAAATATCTGAAAACCCGCTTCATTGTTGTCCAATGCTCCTTCCCTGGGTTTGACATAAACCTGCTCAATAATCCCACTGCATGTGCAATGTTTGGTCTAGTACAGACCATTGCATACATCAGGCTACCACTGCACTTTCATATGGAACATTGGACATATCCTCCTCTTCTTCTTGTAACTTGGGACACTGTTCAGCAGACAGCTTTGTACCTATAGGAATCGAAACATTCACCAGTTTTCTATACTACATATTGAACCTCTGCAATATAGTCTCGACATGCTTCCTTTGGTTTAACCAGAGCTTCCTCTTTGCCCGATCTCTCTTAACTTCCATGCCCAAAATATAGTTTGCAGCACCAAGATCCTTCATGTTGAATTTGGAGAACAGCTAGGTCTTCAAATCTTGGATAATTTCTTTGTCATTTCCATTCAACAACATATCATCCACATACAAGACCAAATAAATAACATGGACACCAATTAATTTAAAATAAACATAGTGATCCTCCTTGCTTCTGGTGAAGCCAAGTCCTCATATATAGGTATCAAATTTCTGATACCACATCCTTGGTGACTGTTTTAACCCATACAAAGACTTCTTTAACCTGCATACCAGCTCTTTCTTCCCCTTCACCATAAAGCCTTCAGGTTGTTTCATGTAGATCTCCTCTTCCAGATCCCCGTGAAGAAATGTTGTCTTCACATCCATCTATTCTACCTCAAAATCAAATGCAGCAGCAACAAACAAAAGTAATCTAATAGAAGTAACTTTGGGAATAGGAGAAAAAATATCACCAAAATCAATTCCCAGCACCTAGGAATAACCTTTTTCTACCAACTGAGCTTTATATTTCTCCACCTTGCCTTCTACATTCATCTTCTTCTTAAACACCCATTTCTTCCTGATGGGCTTCCTTCCAGCCGACAACTCCACCAGATCTCATGCCTCATTTTTATGCAAGGATGCTATTTCATCAACCATGGCCTCCTTCTAGAGTTTTCCATCCTCTAAATCTATTGCCTCCCTGACGGTTTTGGGATCATCATCAGTTATAGTTAAAGAAAAATTTGAACAGAACGTAGATGGACTATACCTTTCTAGTTGTCTTCTTTCCCGAACTGATCTTCTAATAACTAGAGTTTGTGGCTCTTCCTCTTCTGAGTCTTCTTCTGTTGTAGAGTCTGATTCATCCTCCTTTAGCTCAAACTCTATCTTCTCAAGTTCCTTTGGTAGGACTTCATGTTTAATAATATCTTTCACCTCTCTAAACACCACATCTCGGTTGTACACAACCTTCCTTGTTTCCAGGTTCCAAAGCTTATAACCCTTTAAACCATCCTTATACCCAATAAAGATGCACCGTTCAGATTTATTATCCAACTTGCTCCTTTTCTCCTTTGGAACATGTACATATGCATCACATCCAAATACCCTCAGATGCGAAAGAGAGGGTTTCTTACCAGTCCATATCTCATGTGGATTCTTAACCTCCAACGCTGATGAAGGTGATCTGTTAACCAAGTAACATGCAGTCTCCACTACCTCTGCCCAAAATTCTTGTCCTAACCCGGTACCACTGAGCATGCTTCTTGCCTTTTCCATCAACGTTCTATTAATTCTTTCTGCAACTCTTTTTTGATGAGGTACGTATGGAGTAGCCTTCTGTCGTGCTATACCACACTTCTTACAGAACTCTTCAAATTCCTTCTTGCAGAACTCCCCACCATTATCTGTCCTCAGCACCTTTATCTTCTTCTCTGTCTGGTTTTCCATCAAAGCCTTAAATTCTTTAAATCTGTCAAATACTTCAGATTTCTTCCTCAAGAAATATATCTATGTGTTCCTTGAGAAGTCATCTATGAATGAAACATAGTACATAGACTTACCCAATGATGGAACCGACACAGGTCCAAACACATCACTGTGCACAAGCTCTAATATCTTATTCACCCTCTTAGCACCAGAAGGAAAACTCACCTGATTCTGCTTCCCATACACACAATGTTCACATAAATCGAAATCCAGAGAGCTATTGGACATACCTTCTACCATACCATTTCCATGCAGTATCTGAAGGCCCTTCTCTCCAATATGTCCAATCCTTTGATGCCATAGCATGGTCTTTTCTCCAGAGACTGCTAGGCTTTCCACTCCACTTTCGAGAACCACAGAACTGTTGCACCCATCAATAACAGTGTTGCCCTGAAGCTTGTACAGAGTTCCAATGTGAACTCCCTGCATTAATACCAGTTCTCCTTGAACCATCTTACAGGTATCTTTCTTGAACACTGTTTTTACACCTGCATCATCCATATTGCTTACAGAAATCAGATTTCTGGCCAATGCAAGAATGTGCAGAACACCAAGAAGTGTTCTAATCCTTCCACCTTGCAGCTTCAGCTTGACTTTTCCACGTCCAACGATTCTCACCTTCCTATCATCACCTAAGAAGACATCACCGCCATCATATTTCTCATACTTGCAAAACCAATCCCTATGGGGAGTGAAGTGAAAGGATGCACCTAAGTCAATCAACCATGACTCATGATCTACATGTGTATTTGAAGCAGAAGCCAAATAAACATCCCCACCTTCATCCGAGGTGGTTTTTGCCTCTGCAGAAGGATAATCATCAGATCCCTTTCCTTTCTCAGGAGCTTTAGATCTGCAGTCCTTTTTGTAGTGCCCTTCCTTTCCGCATTTCCAGCACACCTTTACAAACTTTCCAGGATATTTAGATCTCCCTCTAGATTTAGATCTCCCATTCGAAACCTTATTCTTGATTTTGTTCTGGGACCTTCCTCGTATAGATAAGGCATCTCCATTCTGACCCTCCATATTTCTCTGTCTCATTTCCTCTAACAACAAGGCTGAGACAATGTCATCAAAATTCAAGGTAGTTGTATTTCTACCTATTGCAATAACCAAACTGTCCCACAAATCTAGTAGAGAACACAACAAATTGATGCACTTATCTTCATCTAAGATTTTAATATCAACAAATGACAGCTGACTTACCACAGTATTGAAGGCGTTTAGATGCTCTGTCACCGAGTCTCCATCCTTCATCCTCAGGTTATATAGCTTTTTCCGCAGGAAAAATTTATTCGCCAGAGACTTAGATTGGTACAAAGTCCCTAACTTGCCCCACAAATTCTTTGTCGTAGCTTCCCCAGATACATTCAACAATACTAAATCTAAGACACACGACCATTTTGTGCTCTTTGCCTTCCGATCCAGCTTCTTCCAATCTTCATCTGACATTGTCGTTGGTTTAGTACCCAGATCTACCGTGATCCACTGATCTTTATCCACCAACAGATCCTCCATCTTGAGCTTCCATAACTCAAAACTTCGACCATTAAATTTCTCGATCTCTATCTTCCCGCCACTCGCCAAATTCTTTCACCGCAAGAATCGATCCCGCAGATCACCCACTGAACAGGTCTACCTCAGGCCTGAGCAAAAAACCCCTCGGTAGCAAAGGCATCCTCTTGAAGCCGAAACTGCTCTAATACCAAATATAGGTTTTCACCCTGTACAGAAATTATCTACGAATGAATCTTTAAAACAGAAAATAAACAATAGCGAGAGCATAAAACAAAAAATAGATAAACACAAAGATTTCCCCTGGATCCCAAATCGAGACAACCAGCTTGATTTTTCATTATATTCCTTTTAGTGTTACAACACACACACACACACATATATATGTCGAAGCATACATAAACCCCAATCCATTAACCCTGGATTAGAACATAATCATAGTTCCCTTGACCGGATCTACAAAATACCAAGGGCCGAAAACCATCGTACCCCAAAACCATGTGCAAACCCATGTACAAAACCATAGGCAGGTCCGCCCACCGGAAAATAAGGCCCAAAAAAATTTTGACGAGGAGCTGCCTCGAACCTCGACAAGGCTACCCCCCCCCCCCCCCCCCCCCCCCCCTCCCGCGCGTGACTAGTCATGGAAAGAATATAACACAAACCCAATAATTTTCTTAATCATAGTGATAGTATCACTCCTAGTTTTGTCCATACCCCATGAAACACATCACTACATCCATGTTGTTAGAAACTTCCAATTATTATTACCAATGGGGGATCAATGAATTATGGTGGTTGGTTTGAAAATATGAAACTCCAAATGGGTAATTATTTCTTGAAAACTCATATATATTCACCACTAAAATGGGTGGTTGTGATATTGTTTTGGATATTGAATGGTTGATAACTTTAGGCCTTGTCACTATGGATTTCTTAGAGTTATACATGAGTTTCTAAATTATCCAATAGAATCCCTACAACTATCCAATAAGATAGTCTCATTTTTTTCTAAAATCATCTACACATGTAATAGTCAAAAAATTTCCATTGCAATTTGAATGGGGTCGATTGGACACTATATACACAAGAAATAGCCTATTGAAGTTGAATTCAAATACGTAAAAAAATACAGTGTTGATGTCACCCTCTTGATTGGATCTATACAGATATCTGACACATGGATCCATCAAAAATAAACATGTAGCAAGGTTTGTTTGGTCTTGAAACTAAGGTACATGTATGGTAAGCCCAAAAACTTCACAATCCAATTTACCACATGGATTCAAAATGGCACCCAGACTTAACATCGATTCTAGAGGCATGGAGGTTGCATTTAAATCATGTGTCATTAACAATCCCAAATAATTTTGGATAAATATAATTTTGTTATAAAATGAAGGGATATAAAAGCCTTTGAATATTGTGCCAACCAACAACTCCATATGTGATATGGCATGTCATTAATGTAATACACAAAGTGCTATGTGTGTGTGTGTGTGTGTGGACAGTTTAAGGGGGACTTGAAGCTCGATTTCTTTTGTCGAAGGGGAGAACCTTAACCACTTGACCACTTTCCTTGTAAACATTATCAATTAATAATAGTGTATTTGTATGTAATAGAAAGACCCTTTATTGGGAAAATAGGCAAGTTTGTGTTCAATATTACAAGAAGAGCCCATTGAATGTTGGAAGACCTATGTTATTCTATTCCTAAAGAACGTTGATTCTTTTTCAAATTGAAAGCCATTATTTGATGTAAGGAGATGTAATGGTGGAATTTGCATCATTTTTAATGGATCATTTCATCTTCTAAAGTGGACTCGGAGACATGTGTGGGATGAACTCCATTATCAATCTACTAAGTATTTTATATGATTGTTTATGTTTTATTCTCAACTAGTTCTTTAAATTGCTTTTTTTAATTTATTAAACCTTTTTTTACAAAATTGCAGGAAAGTGAAGAAGTTTTTCATAAGAATTCAAAAGTGTGGAAAATGGGTTTAGCACTAATTTTGGATCACTAGAAGCATGGGAATTCCTACATTTTGAAATTTGTCAAAACAAACTCTCTAGAAATAGTCGACTCCCACTATATGCAAAACAATATAGAAAATGGTTGTTCAAGAAATATTGAAAAATTTTGTATTATTCAAGCCTTTGTGGATGCTTCTTATCCAATTCATCTCAACTTGTAGTTAATTTTGTACAAACACTAATATGTTTTTGAAATTCCCTAAGGACAATCACCCTCGCATTGTGAGCATAATCATAGTATTCCACTACTCCCATGTAGCCCACTTGCATGTGTATTCATATCACCATGTTTTCTCTTAATAGAATGAAATCAAAAAGTTTTTCTAGTAATTATTGATGACATGAGTCATCCATATACCAACACCTATTCATCCTTGGTCATCTTGGTTCTTAAAAAAGACGGCACTTGGTACTTGTGTCTTGACTTTTAATCTCCTAATAACTTGACCATCAAAGATCAATTTCTCATTCTGACCATTAACGACCTCTTAGGTGTGTTACATCGAGTTTAGTTCTTCACCAAACTTGATCTTTGCTCTAATTATGACCAACTTTCATGAAGGAGGTAGATATCCTAAAACTAATTTCTGCACTTACAAAGTTCATTATGAATTTTTGGTGATGCCTTTTGGTCTTTTCAATGCACCTTGCACTTTTCAAAGCCCCGTGAATCAAATATTTTAATGACATATTGGTATATAATAAAACTTGGGTGATACATATGGATTAGGTCTTACAATTGCTTTGTAATCAACAAATGTTCCTCAAATTTCCTAAATTTACTTTTATTGTCCTGAAAGTGGAATATTTGGGAAAAATTATTAGTGGGGAGGGTTTGCATGTTAATGCTAAGAAATTTAGGTGATGAAAGATTGGTTTTTTCACAAGAAGAAAAATTAGTAGTGGGGAGGGTGTGCATGTTAATGCTAAGAAATTAGGTGATGAAAGACTAGTTTTTTCACAAAACCCTTAATAGTTTTCAAGCATTTATTGGCCTCATATGTTTCTCTATAAATTTTGTGTAGAAATATGGTAAAATTGTAACTCTCCTAGCTAACTTTCTTAAAAATAAGGGTTGAAAATACTTTTTAGGCTTTAAAAGATGCTATGGTTAATACCCTAGTTGTAGCCAAACCTAAATTTATTAATAAATTTGTCTTGGAATATGACAGCGTCAATAAATGAATTAGGTAGTGTAAATGCAAGGAGGATACCCATTAGAATTCACCAATAAGAAAATATGTGATAGAAACTTAGTTGATATGTGGACATATTTTTCATATTAAAATAGAACATTTCAGCATGAAATATCTCTTGGAACAATAATTTTCCTCCCTAGAGTAGCAAAAGAAGATCACTAAAATGTTAGTTTTTGGCTACAATATTATATACAAGAAGGGAAAAGAGAATGTGGTGGTCCATGCTTCATCTCCAATGCATAATGAATAAGGTTTCTTATTCACTTTACGTTTCCTAGTGTTTAATGGGTTGAATAAGGTACGTCAAGAGTGGTTAGTGGATACAATATAGTGAACATAATCCACTAGCTATATTCCAACCCTAACTCACCAAGTTAGACGAACAAAATTGATTAAATGTGAATTTCATCGAATTTCATTCCTAGGAGGATTTATTTCATGAGGTTCGCAAATATAATTCCAAAGACAAACACGAAAATTTCATAAAATTCATCTAAAATTCTATTGAAATTCATTTCAAGTTCATTATGAAAACACGGGAAATTTAAAGAGGTTCATTAAAAAAAACAGGTTCCCTACAATAATGGAACCAGAATGTTGTCTCTAAATGTCAAACTTGATGATGAAGGAGAGACCAATACCAGTTAAGTCATCTTTGGGAGGATTTTGGGAGTCGTGTAGTTAATTTACAAAAAACACGACTTTTTTAATAATATTTTTTCATTTCTATTTTAATGATATTTTTCATTTTTATTTATTTATCTTTATCTTCACAATTTTGATATGTTAATTTTATATGTATACCATACACATGTAAATTATATAAATTTATATAGTATAAACAATTATAGTAAAAGTGTATTATTTCAATAAAATATAAAACTTAAATAAATAAATAAAACAAACATATTTATATTAAAATTTTATTTTTATTTATTATTTTTTAATATATATGTATGTGTGTGAGAGAATTAATTATATATACATAGTTATAATAGAAGTGAAAAAAAAATTAAAAAGAGAGTCCATACAGGTGCAATGGTTTAACAGAATAGTGGAATAACCTGTTCAAGTGTATTAATGACCCAAGGGTCATTAATACACTTGAACAAGTTATTCCACTATTCTGTTAAATAGAAGTGAAATATTTGAATAAAATATTAAATTTAAATATATATTTAAAAAAACAAATGTAAGTTTATATATATATATATATAATATTAAAAAGATATTTTTAAATTTTAAATTTTGTATTCATTTATTATTTTTGAATGTGTGTTATTTTTTCATTTATATTATAGACATTTAAATAATATAACTTTATTCTCACGAGGCATAGATTATGTGGTGTCAGGGTGTTCTGTTAAGGCACTCCATGGTGTAAAGGCCATTGATTCGAAACTTCATGGCCAAAAAATCTAGTCATGCTAATGGTTAGTGTGGCCTAGGTTGTGTATAAGGTGATTTTGATGGCTTAGATACCCCGGGGTCACAGCTACTCAAGTCACAAATTAGGTGTGCTAGTCATCTCAAGATTCACATAAGCTAGCAAACAAAATATATATATATATATATATATATATATATATATATATATATATATATATATATATAGTGTTATAAAAGTATAATATTTCAATAATATTAAAAAATATTTCAATCTTTAATTTTTTATTTCATATATAAACACATTTATATCTTTATAAAAAAATTTATTTATATATATATATATAATTTTTAAATTTTTAGGATATTGACTTTAATAATGAATTTTATTTTGAAAATTTTAACTATCAATTTTTTATCAAAATTTAAAATTGTTGAACTTAAACACAAACATAAACCAAGTGACTTAGGTCCAACCCCATGCATATGCAAGATACACTTGACAACCTGATGAGCTTTGCTATAAAAGGGGTGTTTTTTTCTAAATTTGACACTAATAACTCAAGTGTTATCTAAAATACACGTCTCTTCCACAGCAACAAACTTTATGTTTTACATAATAAATGAAAGGAATTATATTTTTTTCTTTTGAATTTTCGGAAAGCATGAATATGGAAATCCACGACTTTATAGAAAAATGTGACATTTTCCAATGGTATAAGGATGAGATAGTGAATCCTCCCTAAACATTGCAACCTTTACCCATTTTAGTCACCATGTCGATTGACATATGGATTTCAATATGGGTTTTCATAAAATAAATGATCATGGTAGTTGTAATGAAGCAATAATATTTGAACGCCCCTTCTTGACATAATAATGCTTTCAAAACTGCGTTGACAACATAATCATGAGTTGACAACAAAAACATGAATAGAAACTTAAAAATATTTCATTTTTAACTTACCCTCCATAATTTGGAATGTTGGTAGGTGTCCCATTGAGTTGTCATTACATTTGTAGAGGTAGAATCCCAATCTCATTGAATTTTATTAATTCTCAAATAAGTTAGACAACTATTTATGTTGGACAAGTTTTTTTTGGTTCCATTACTCTATTGAAAAAATTATTGTCATTGATGTCAAATGGTTTATATCATTGATATTATATGGAAGTGTCCAAGTGTATTAAAAAGGGATTTTTCGTGAAAAAGGAGAAGTAAAAAAGTGAAATGGTGATTTAAAATCCATGGACGGTAATTTCAATTCCATGTATTAGGAATTTCATGGTATATTTTACCGACGGGACCCGGTTTGGAAAATGGGGTTATGAAACCTTTCCAGAGCATTTTGAGGCATAAAATGATGTTTTTTGGGATTAAAATTTTATGCTTTAACGCTACTCCTCTTTTGCATATTCTAAACACATATACCTTTCCAATGGTGCAAGAATTGCCTCAATGAGAGTCCATATGCAAAAGTTGTGTCACTCGTAAGTTGACCTTCATGTTTTCACAATCATAATTTGAGAGGATGTCACGTCAACCCCTATAACTCATGGAAAATGGGCTAGCCACATGATTATTATGAATAATATAGTCTAAAATATTATCTTTTGTAACTCTAGTTAAGAGTTGAAGGAGTCAAACCTAACCACTAGTAGGCTATCGGGTTGTGTTATAACTATTAGTGTCAGTGTTTGCATCCTGCCATTAGTGATCAAAAATCCTCTTTTCATATCATTTTAAGGGTCCCACTGAGAAATTTTTTATCCTTCCACTAGGTCATGCAAAAATTTACTCAGTAATGGTAGCCCTAGTCCAAAAACATCACTCTTCCTCAAATTTGATTACTTGCTCGTTCAGTTTCATACCTTGCTAAATGTACACCATCTATAAAGTTAATATCAATTATGTCATCTTGAAATTCAATCTTTCAAATTCTCATTAGGTCTTTGGGGTTTTTTCAAGGTTTCATTAGTTTTCTATGGTTTTTCAAGCTCCAATAAAACTTCATTTCCATTGCATAAGACCAACAAGTAAAGGGTGATCAAATAAAACCTCTTCGCCATATGAAGATGATTTGTAAAGAAAATTTCTTATTTCAGCATGTAATTTTGGTTTTCAGATGTAACTTTTAATTTTCAATTATGTAATTTTATGTCTTTCAAAATGTAATAATTTCACCATCCCAAGCTACTAACTCAATGTTCCAAAGATGCCAAAGCACCAAAAAGTCGAATTCAAAGATTTCTCAAAGACCATCAAAAGATCAATTTTTCGAAGGAAATAGTCAAGTGAAAGGTAAAGTTTCAAAAGATTAAGTAAATGCCAAAGGGAATTGTATTTTCCCAAGGGTGCCCAAATCATCATTACAGAAGGTTGCTTCAACGATTTCAGGTCCCATCAACCAAACTAGTCAAACTTCCAAAAGTCATCAGTGTTCCAAAACACTTCCCATCACTCCTATGCCTCAAAATCATCATTTTCCACAAACATTAAACCCTAATTTCCTCTCCCATTGAGCTAGGGTTTGCTATGGAATCAAATACATCTGAGTAGAGGAGGCATAAGGGAGATCATATCAACAATCTTGAGGCCATTCCAACTCGGAAACATCATGTCTCCATCATTTTTCAAGAAGTCATTCCAAGGGACAAATCATTTGCCACACCTAGGGCCAGTTTTTCTTGAAACTATGTTACTGACCAAATGGTGATGAATTTTACAAAAGTGAAAGAGGTTTTTTTCCATCATAGGTCAACTAATAAAACCCTCCTTCATTTTTTACGCAGGTGTCCTATTTTTGGATAAATTTCAAAAATATAGTTGCTACAAGAGAGTTGTTGCACTTCCGGAGTAACCTTGGGAAAATCACCTTTTCTCCCTGTTGGAGTGTCCAAATGACTTTCTTGATAAGTAAAATGATAACTATACATAGATATATTTACAATGAGCTATCAAGAGCTCAATTTTGAGTTGAGGAAGGCCTTCCAAAGTTTCCTACAAGAGCACACTAAATTTTTTCACCCCCATTCTGCACTTTTTGACCAATATTGGGAGAATTGATTTTTATGGGGCTATACTTGATCCTTTTCAGTGCTTGATAGGTCCATTGTGTATAAAAGAGAGATATATTTCTAACAAGCTATCATCCTCTCAATTTTTACACTGGGAAGGCCTCCAAAAGTGGTATGCAAGTTGGCGTTGCACATAGGAGAAAGGTGTTGCACATAGAGCAAAGGCACTGCGCACCTGTCCAATTTTGTCTGTAAGCTCCAAAAATTTGTGCAAGTAATCCAAAACTTCAGAAAATAATTTATCCACCTCCTAAAAATTAATTATGGCCTCATCACACCCTCCTTGAATTTCTTAAATGCAAATTTCATGGTTTTAAGTTTCTTGTGTGAAATTTGGATTTTTCAAAGCTTGCGAACCCTAGTTCCATTACTAATTTCCAATTACACTTCCTAAGACATCCACTACACTTCCCACATTACAATTAAACTTTCCCAACCCCTATATCACTATATCCCTTTCTCTAAATCCCTTTATTACCTTAACCCTAAGACCTAGGTATTTCAATTTCCTAGGCTCCCAAATCCCCACACTTGTAATAAAACTCCTATTCCCAAATCCCACAAAATTTATACTCCCTATCACCTCCCTCAATTTAATAATCCCTTCCCCCATCTCCCTAATTTTTTCCATCCCATTCCCCACTCCCTAAACCTAAATTTCACTCCCAAATCATCTCCCTAGGGTTTCTAGACTAAGACACCATGGAAGAAGACATAGACTATATAGAAGAAGAGAAATATCAGCAAGAGGAGCAAGATAGATTTCAGGAGGAGGAAAGACAACATATAAGGCCACACAAAGGAGGGATAATCCTAAGGCTGGAGCCCACCAACACAAATGAACTGATGGCCTCTCCTATGATTGTCACTTTTTTTGAGTATGTAGGTTGTCTTGATTTTTGCAACATGATTCAGAGGGCCAACCAGCATCTTGAGAAGCTCCTAGAGAAGGAAAACAAGGAAAATGATATATTGAGAAAGAGGGCCAAGCACTGTTTCAAGAAAAACCAAATTGCAAGCTCAAAGCTACAAATGGCCAAATCAAGACTTGAAACCCTAATTAAGCAGAAAGAGAAGGGTAAGTTGGATTTTCTCATTGATGCATAAATGATAGCATATCATACCATATCAGGTCTCCATGAAGTAATTTTGAAGCAATTTTGAGGAAATTTGAAGAAAATTTGGGAAAATATGAAAAACTCTTCGAAGGCACATTTTCCAAAAATTTCCTGTTTGGTCACCTTTTTTCGGAACATCTTGTGGCCAAATGAAAATGAATTGTGGGAATCTCGAGGAGGTTTTTTTTCCTAAGATATCAAAGTACAAAAACCTATCTCACTTTTTATACAGCTATTACATAATGAGATATCCATTCACAACCTATAGTTCTGCCTGTGAAAAATCTTGTTTGATACACCTTTTTGCAGAGAATATTGTGGCCAAAAAAAATGAATTTTGAGAAACTGGAGGAGGTTTTTGTTCAAAACAAGAAAAATAAAAACAATCTCTCTCATTGTTTTAAAAAACATCATGGTTAGTGATATATATCTCCATATTGGAGGCCAATTGTTTAAGAAAATTCAAAATTTTTACACAGTTTGACTGTCCTATGTGTAGCGCCCGTTGCGCACCTATTTGAGGCATCTAATGGCCAAAAAGAGACCACCATTGGATTCATAATGATGAATACATGCACCCTAGCAACTTTCCTAAGTTTTTTTGGACAAACTGGTCAGTGAAAAGGTCTGAAAACACCCAAAAAATCATGTTTCTACCTCTTTTTTCACCTTGGCGCTGCGCATACAGCAGTCTTGGGAGAATCAATTTTTGTGAGGTCAAATAAAGTCAAATCTAAATAATAATAAAAAATTGCATATGTGGAAATTATATTGGATAAGATTTGCAATGAGCTATCCTAAACTCAATTTTTACATCAGAAACCCCCTCAAGAGTTAGCTTGAAGTTGGTGCTACACGTAGGACAGTGGCGCTGCACATAGGACACATTTTCTAAGTTTGCTGATATTTTTCAATTTTCTTGTTTTTTTCCAGTTTGACCATGGTCAATGAAATTTTTACCATTTAAAATCATGAATTTAAAATTAAATATGATGTGGTTGACTTACCTATGGTAAATACATTAGGTAAAAAATTTTGATGACATGTAATGAATCAGTTTTCAAAAAGTGAGGGATGAGTCAATTTGACCTCCCTACACTCTAGGTATTCAGCTCACTTTTTGGTGGAACACCTCCTCAACTTGGGAATTCGACCCCTGAGGTTGGGAGATGTTTTTTGAGGTCTATATCATGTACTTTAGACTCATTTTAGAGGTTTGATTTTGTTGGATGTTGATGTATTGATCAGAGACTCTAGTGTAATCATTTTGGCGGGAAATTAATGAAAAGGTTGTAGCTATTTCTTTGGGATACCTGTGTTATGGAAATTTAGCATTGTTCTTCTTATGTCTCATTATGTATGAATGTTTTGTTTCATGATCCATTTCATTTCTATGATATTTTGGTTTTTAATTTGATAAATGGAATACATCTCTCATGCTCTATTTTGGGAAAACCTTCATGGTTTTTCAATCTTCTTCAGTTTAGAAAGAATTCATGCTTAGCCTTACTCTTTATAGCTCCTCACCTATCTAATCCATCCCACTCAAGAAAACCTAAAGTGTTAGGTTTTTTACCTACCTTGCCCCATTGAATCTCTGCAACCCTAATCCTATATTCCATGACTTAGCCTCTTTGACCTAATTATCCTCATCCAGCAACCATAATTCAGCCAAATCAAACCCTTGTACTTATACCTATCCTAAAACCATAATTCTCCAGCCCTCCTGGCTGTGACATTGTGGAGAGAACCCTCTCTGGTTTGGTAGGCCTAGATACCAAGTCAAAATATTGGTTTTTGGTTACCTCTATTGGGATTTCTTTTTTAGCCTTAGAGATCTGGCGAAGAGATAACAATAACTAGGCCACTAAGAGGAAAAGGGGTTTTGTTGAGAGGCCAAAATGTTACACCAATGGTAAGGGGATTTCCCTAGTGGAAAGTCCCAATTATACCTTACATCATTTGGAATAGGAGCCCCATCTTGTATGTGATACTGACTTCCACCATGTTGTTTTGAAGTTTGTTTTGGATGGAATGAGACATGTGTGAGAAAACTAATATAACTTTTGACAAACACAAGTTAGAATAGATTTATGAAATACTATTCAAGTAAGATACAAAATACATAGCTGCAACCAAAGTAAATAACATGAATCTTTCAAGGAATGATGTAAGCATACTTCAATTAAGATACATGGATAAAGAAATGATTTGTTTATCAATTGTGAATTAGTTTTCAACCAACAATAATGATAAAAGCATGAATAGCATAAAACTTAAAATGATATAAGTGTTATAAACTAACGAAAGAGTTCATTAAATTTAAAAGATGGAAATAAAAACGTATACCATCGAATCACTACGCGATAAGTCACATAATGATCAACAATACATGCATGAAATTGATGCCTTGGCTCAACAAGCTTCTTGATATTATGTTGAAATGTCTAATGCACCATTATAGGGAGAATCCATGAAATCCAATAGTGGAAGTGCTGAGCTACAACTTGATTTCTCATAAGGATGTAAAATCTTACCTAAACAAGGTGCTCAAAATGGAATCCAAAACTAAAATTCCTTTCTAACTAGCCATGAGGGTATATTTATACAAAAATGAGGTTACCTTTAAACTTCCCTCATGACTCTTCACCTTTTTTATGACCTAAATGAATTTTCTTTCTAAATTCTATTACAAATTTAATTTAAAAATAACTTTATTTACAAATTTTTCGGATGCGGATGTATAGCAGGCTCGATGGGACAACCGCCCATGGCCAACTCCCAAGGTGCTTGGCATGTGGTGGCCACATGGCCCTCCACGGCGCCATTAAATTGGTATTCAATTCGCCTGCGAGCAAAGCATTTACTCCACAGCGCCGGCTCTTCATCCTCCATGGTAAGCCCGGTCGTTTCATTATGGACGCGGATTTGGTTTTTGTAGAGCTCTCTGACTCCACGAGCAGATGTTTGGAACCCCTTGGCGGTGCTTGCCCTGTGGATTGTGTAGAGCCCAGTGCTCGCACACACATCGGCCATCGCTGATCGCTTTATAGCTGCCTTGAAACTCTTCCTGGTTCTCATTTCTCTCATAGCACCCTCTGTCAAGCGAACATCGTTTCTCAATTTCCTTCTGGCTCGCTCTGTGCTCCAGCGCCTTTCCAAGCCTCTCCCCATTGCCTGAGACCGGTTCACGAAGACGAGTCGGCCATGCCAAGACTCAGACAGCGAATGACTTGTCGCCGAGGAGGCACTCGCGGCAGATCTGTAAGTGAACGGCCCTCCTCCAGTCGGCAATCCTTTGACTTTCCCTCTGGCCCTGCCCATGCTCATCCGCCTGCCTCTCCCCCTCATGAAGCGCCTCGAAACAATGCCTCTTCTGCCCCTTAGCCCTCTGGTAGCCATTTTATTCCTCAAACCATGCAGAGAGTGGAGCTACATTTTGACAGTGCTTTTAATCGTCCCACCATTACGGCCTTTATCACCATTACCCTGTGAGAAGAAGCTACTCTTCGTTCTCCTCCTTGGCATGAATCCCCTCCCGCTTCTCTTGATCCCTCTCCCGCTCCCAATGACCCCCGCCTTGCTGTAACGTCCCATGCCGATATAGGAGAACCCCCTATCATTGCAGCGCCCTCCTTGGGCCTATTCTCTATGCAGGTGGACGCGAATGAAGTTCAAAACGCAGGAGCTCAACAAGCGGATGCTGATGTTGAAGATCCCGGGGACAACTACGGATGCCCCATTGAGGAGGAGCAGCCCTCTCCCATCAACACCAATTAACACTACTATGACATGGCTCAGTATGGTCTCTGAACTAGATTAATTTGCTAGAGATACTTGTTTTTTGTTATCCACAGCAGCATACTGGTTTTTGTTGTTGATAGTGTTATCTTTCTGTTGTTTTCTCATGACAATTGTTATAAACACCACACCGGTTTCCCTATACAAGGGCGGTGCAACTGTTTTTATAGAACTGGTTTCCCTATATGGGCAGTTCAGTATCAGGATAAAGCTTGGCCTTCAAGCCCAGTTTTAGGCTATCATAGCTGAACTGAGGCAGTTTTGTACTATAATGTTTACATAATAGAATTAGCACAATTTAGAAAAAAAAAAAAAAAAAAAAAAAAAAAAAAAAACTTTATTTAGAAATTATAAATAATTTCAAAAGACAAGGTTCCTTAATTGAACCAAACCCATGAAAGCCATGTTATGTGCCTCTATGTGTAACTCTTGATTCAACTATTTGTATCAAGCCTTGTATTCAGAAGCGATAGGTTGAAACTTCCTTGACAATTTTCTTTTGAATCTCATTTGGCACTTTATAATGTCCAACAACAAGATCCTCATTTCTAGTTGTCTCTGATATGAAATCCTAGAGATTTTAGTGTGCAACTTGGTTTGTCCTACAATGTGTTGTGCAATTGCTTCCTTTGTAGGTTCCAATTTGTCTTGAGTAGCCACTTGCTTCATCGTATCTAATCTCTCCTTCAAGTCTTATTATTCCTATTGCACCAATAGTGGATATTGTGTATTCCTCAACTAGATCTTCAAACTCGTTGTACTGTTTTTTATATGAATTTATTATTGTATTCATGTTTTCATTCAAGTTTTCATGTGATTGCACTGTCATCTTGATTCTTTCCTTATCCTTGTCAATACTCATTCTATATTTTCTCAGAATCCCTAATGGTGCATCCAGAGACTCTTTGCACCATTCAAATATGTACTCTATAGTTAAGAAGGCATTTTTTTCTTAAAGCCCCTCTCCCATTCAGATCACCTTGAAATTTTGAAAATGGAGATATTATTTTGTGAAGAGTGGTCATTCCTTCATAAACCAACATGATGACGTCTTCTACTACCTTCACCTCCTCCAACATGGTTGCCTTGAAATCGTCTTTGTCCGAAATTGAGCTTGAAAGAGCATGGTTCTCAGCACACAATGTGTCATTTTCTTGTTATACCTTCACCAAATCCTCTTTTAACTTCTTCACTTCATCTACCAATAATTCTAAATTGTGTGCAGTGGTAGTAAAGAATGCATATACGCAGAGGCTATGGAAACTGGGTTGGTTGTAGTGTAAACCACTATGACCCTATCAATGGTAATTTAACTAGGCTTATTTTGATCTCTTTCTAAGTTCTTTCACCTCTCTTGGTATATCTTTTTCTTGAATTGGTCGAATATAAACCATGAGATATCCAATTATTTCTCTTATTCCTCAAAGGTAATTCTTATTTCATCAATCGGATGGTGTCCTCAAATGATAGGTGTATAAGGTTGGACATCCATAGAGGGTATAATTTCTTCTATTTTCATGTTATTTGACCTAGTGTCTTCTTATTCTTTGTTAGATAATTCTTCAGCAATGAGCTCTTCCTCTAGCTACTTGGCTACTTCTTCTCCTTTTCTTTTTCTGTCTTCTTCCTATCTCTTCTTCTCTTCCTCTTCCTATTTCCTCTTGGATTATTCTTCTTCTTTGTCGCTTCCTGTCTTTTCTTCTTGGGTGCTTCCTTCTTTTTCCTTTCCTCTTCCTATTTCTTCTTCATCTCCTATTCTTATTTCTTTTTCCTTGCTTATTTTTTAGCTTGATTCTTCTTTTCCTCATCTTCATCCAGTTTCTTTTCTTCTCACTCGACCCTTTGTTTCTTTAATATTATTTCTTGGCTTCTTGCTCTTGTTTTATCTTCAATGAAACTCTCCTCTTTTCTATATTCAAGTCCTCATGTGAGTCTTCCTATAAATGTTTAGGGTTGTTTAAAGGTCGAGAGGTGTTAACCCCTTGGGATGCTTCTGAGACTTTGGAGAAATTGAATAATTTCTTCACCTTCTCCTCGTCTTCATCAATAAGTGAATCATATTATCCACTATAATTGGTTGCTTTACAATGTATGGTAGCAATGCCTTTAAGATAATGTGTATGAAAACTAAGTTCACCAAACTTGAAGTATTCCAAATCCATGGCTTCCACTTCTGCATCCTTGAAATTTTTAGTATAATAAGCTCCAATATTCAAATGAAATGTCGGCCAGGGAGCTTTCATGTATTTCACTAGAGACCTAATCACTCCCATAGTAAGTTGGTATGTTACTTCTTGAAATACCACTTTGTCTGTAATAGATGTTGGTAATTGGTGAGGAGGCTTGTATGCATCAAATACCCTAATGTAGATAGCATCTCCAGGGGTGAGCCATTCTGCAATATCCTACAAGGATGACCTAGATATTTATAACATACACAGAGGCTTCATGTTAAACAATCTTTAATATAGTGTTGAGATAAAGTGTTTAGTAATTTTATCATATGTCATCCATCTGTATTGTGTGTCCTAAAAATGTTTATAGTATATGTAAACAGGAATAATGTCATGATTGAAACTCCATTTTCATCCCAACCCTTCAAAATCACACTTGGCACACAAGGCATCTAGTAAGTGAGACAGTATTCATCATTTTAACATTCATCTAAATGGAGGAAGCCAAGATATCCAACCAATTGAATATGGTTTCATCTGTGGCACATGCATATATCATAAGAACCCAAATTTCTTCAAAAATATCTACATCTTATTTACCATACAACCTGCAATACATGGCTTCCAGCATCTAGTAGATTTTCCAGAGTGATTTGGTCATGTAAATTCCATCATCCTTATTCCTAAAGTTTCTTGGATCCTACCACCAATACTTCAAAATATATTTTCTCAATTTGGTGAAGCTATCAACTAATTTTTTTTTTAGGATTATGTTATGCTTAGGAAACCTATAATATTTAGTTATGTCATATGAGGTGTAAGCTTCTACAAGTTCACATGGGTCATTTATAACTATGGTATCATTTCATTTATATGTTGAAGAATTTGTTCAATTAGGCTCCACGCACATAAATTCATTCGGATGGGCTAGAACCTTATGAAACCATGATTTTTTAACCTTAATAGATGCTTGGTGATCTTCTTCATCCTGTGACACCTCTACCTCATTCCTAGAAAACAATTCATATATCTATGCCCAATTTATATTCAGTTTTTTATTAATGTAGCAAGAAATGTTTGTATGTACAGTACTTAGTTGAGAGGGATTTCAACAAATCCCTCAATACTACTCTCTAGTAGATCTCTCCCAGAAATATTCTTAGTTGTTGGAGTCATTTCACCTATAGACAATGAAATATTGAAACAATCAATATCAATAGTACCTGACATTTCAAATATATTCATCGAAATAGAAAATATTAGTCAAATTACAAGATAAATCAGTCTTTAAAACTGGATCACAAGTTGTGAAGCTAGACCATGGTTGGCCTTAACCGAAAATTTGGAGAGCATATTATGGTTAGCTTAGCCACAAATTTTAAAGATGGGTAGCAGATGGGTTCATCTATGGAATGCGATAAAAAATTGTGGTAACGTGGGAATCATGACTCTCTTAGTTATACATTGTGATATTAGTAAGGAGAAGGGGTTTTCCTACACTGTGTGGTAGTGGTTTGTGGTGAGTGATAGCTAATTAAAAAACCATGAGGGTATAAAAGAGGTGAGGTTCAGTTGAGGCCTGCGGTAGCGGTCTACAGTAGTGTGGTACACAATTAGCCAAGTATTTTTTAGCAGATGACATCATTGTGGGAGATCATGGGTGATATGTGGTGTCAAATGAAGGGGACAATGATAGGTTTATATAACTGGAGGTCTGAGGTATTAGGTCTCTATACTTTATTAGCAATATTGGCAGAGTCCAATTACAGAAACAACATCGTTTCAACCACTTTGGCATTCTAGGATCTAGCCCTCCTGAATCCGGAGAGGGATCTCTCCAATGAGTGCAAAGATGGATTTGTCTTTGAAGTTTGGGGTAAGAATGTTAGGCTAGTTATGAAGACCAAAGGTTTGTTTGTTTTTTGGATGGTTGAGCATGAAAACAGATTGAGGGGAAAGTTCTGAATGCAAAAAGTTTCAAAAGTGAGAAGTTGCAAGCAAGAGAACAAGCTCCAGCTAGACAAGTAGGTAACTGTAAGTTTTAGTCCATTGGGCTATGGAGTCATAATAGGGTTTAATCGAAACAGCAGGTTCAAGAATGGTCCATGGGGCAAGTCATCTATGTCTAGGATCTCTTTGAAGATCGATTTATGGAATGAAGTGGTACACTAAGAAGGAAAGTTAAACAGATGCAGAACAAAGAGCAGCCTAGGATCTGGTAAGTACTTTTAAACTAGCCAGCCTTTGACTAACACTTAAGAAGGACATGAAAGCAGACTAGGATCTGGTAAGTACTTTTAAACTAGCCATCCTTTAACACACTTTCAATAGAAAACATACAAAAACAGGGGGAAACACAAAGATGACACAGAATGGCCTAAGATCTGGTAAGTACTTCTAAACTAGCCATCTTTTCACACATTCCAAGGGAAACGTTCAGACAGTCTTTGGAAATGAAACTAGGACCAGGGCACACCATATCTTCCAGAGTTCATCTCTATTTAACTAATACTGAACGTAACATTCAAGACTGATTATTCAGCTAAACAACAAGATGAGGGAACACCAGCATCCCTAAGCTTAAACCGAATCAAATCATTCTCAAATACATAGTTTGAAAGAAAACATTTAAATAAAGATTTCTCAGCCAGAGAAGGTTAGTGATATACAGTAGGTCCTAACACTGTTTAAATTGTTCTTTACAGAAGAATATGAAACATAATGAAAACAGAAATAAAATAACAAGTTACAATGAGAATAACATCACCGTCAACATAGACCAGGATCCCATAAATCAGTTCGTATTGATGTTTCAAACCAGTTACAACTTAAGTCCAATGCTATAGTTCAGCAATCATCTAAACTATCCATCCTAACTAATCCAGTGCAAGTAGAGCTCCAAGGGCCAGTGAACACTATGTACAGATAGAAGTCTTAAGCTCAGATGTTTTTCAGAGTTTTGCAACCAACAACTTCTCATCTTCTACTGAAGTATTTATAGAAGACTGAGGGGAAAAGATCTGAGATAAGATCTTTTAAGACAATAAATACAGATTCAAGACTTCTCGACCCTTTGAGGGGCTCGATGGAGAAGTTTACAGGTGGATCACTGTATTAACTATTTTACATTTATGAATCAAGCTCGGTGGGAGCTTTATTTGACTTTGAGGCTTTGCGTAATGTTTGGAGTAACTCTGTAGATATTTCTGCATTGATTTCCTTGCAGAAGTAACTCCCTAGCTACGTTGAGGAAAAACATCTTCCTTTGCAATAACTTCGGCCCTAGTTTGAAAGGTTTGAGGCAACAGGTGGCGTTTAGTTGCTGGGAGGAATCAATTCGCCTCCTTTTTGTGGCGGTGGAGGGTTTGTTGTCACTAAAACACTTTAGGTATTCTACAGACTGTGTTTTAGATTGGGGGATTAGGCTTTTGATAACAGTCTTAGCCGTAATCCCC
The DNA here is from genome assembly GCA_034641835.2 of Pinus albicaulis. Classification (NCBI taxonomy): domain Eukaryota; kingdom Viridiplantae; phylum Streptophyta; class Pinopsida; order Pinales; family Pinaceae; genus Pinus; species Pinus albicaulis. The sequence continues at coordinate 1,463,890,673 of CM076570.1, forward strand.
ATAAAACTGTCTTCAATTCTCTGTGCTGGAACATTTCTGGTCTTCTACAGCTGATACTCTTTGATTATGCCGGATTCTTGGTGCTTCGCTGTTACACAGGGATGCGCAGGGTTATACGGCATCAATGCCTCATGAAACACTGATGAAAACGTGAATTTGACACCTGCGAAACGATTTCCTTTGATAAATCGAAGGAGGGAGGGTCGTCATCCTCATCTTTCGAATTTCATCTGAATATAGCAAAAAACGTTAAACCCTGCGAAATACAAACAAAAGTTATGAAATCCTGCATTTATAGGTTAAACTGCATTGGAGGATGTGCGGAGGAAGCAGGGTCGTTGGATGGCATCATCCAACGGTCGGGATTAATTGGAGAAATCATAGAATGGTGGAAAAAGATAAAATCTAAGCCGTCGATCGCGCTAGATCGACGGTTGGGAGAAGGCAACGGAAAAACCTTTGTAAACAATACAATATGACGTTTTTTTAATTTTACAAAGGAAAAAGGCGCATTTTATATGAGCGGCGAGGGGATCGTACGGTGGGCCCGGCGAGACTGATCGCAAATCGCAAAAGTGGAAAACGCGATGGCGGATTATGCTATGGAGAGAAAATGCGATATTGCGATTATGCGATGGGCGCCCGATTGCGGGGCCGTTGGGCACATGGAGGAACATATGACCAAGGCGTTATATAGGGAAGGGGCTTATCGCAGCGCAAAATTTCAATTTTTCGATGGTCTTTCAATCAACCCATCGCATTTTCTGCGATTGCGATTTTGCGATGGATCACAGCGCAGATTTTTGTGATGAACACTTTAAAATAAAACTGCAATTTGGATTTCTGCGATTTGCGCTTTACGATAAGCGCCAAAGGGTTTAGAACTCGGTTCCAGGGCGCGGGTATATGGATGAAAAAGAGTTAGGGGCTTAAGCTCGAGGGGGCTTAAGTCCTATACATAAAAACATGTATTTTCATGGTTTTTGAAGGGTTTTTTGAAGGAAATGAAGGTTTCGGTAAGGTTAAAAAGTGGGTTTTTAACCTTTTAAAAGGGGTTTTAATGAAATGGAAAGGGAGAAACATGAAATTGTGGGTTTTTCATGGGAAATGGAAAAATAGAAAATGAGGTTAGTGAGGAAGAAAAGGAAGGGGATCAAGGGGTTCTGCAGCAGTATTTAACTTGGGATTTTTGAAGGATTTCAGAGGCTTTTGGGATGTAAACAGCAATAAGGGATCTGGACAGAGGCATGAGGCCTTAGAGAGACTTCAAGAGCCAACAATATTTAGTGATAAAATTGTTCCTTGGAGGCTCAAAAAGTCTTAGCCACCTTTTGGTATAACAAAATATTATAGGTGGCTAACATGAGGTAGATGGACTATTGGGAAGGTGAAACGGTGGTTATCCAAAACAACACATCATGAAGAAAATACCACAACCACAAATGGAAATACAAAGATGTGGCACTACCATGTGTCCATCGCTAATCACGGTCACAGGATGCAGATGTAGAATGCATTCTGAGGAGCTCCTTTGTGTCATGTTCTCACGATTGAACAGGAAAAGTGTGGTGTATAAATTAATAGGGGGTGGCTCCCCTTTACATACAATTTTCTTTACACGTGTAGAGGTAGGGTCATTAGATGCGCGATCACAGGATGAATTGTGGTATGGAAAGAGGCGATGTGATGGAGTCTAGTTACCGCAATTCAAGTCTCTATCCACATCGTCGCAGTTTATTTAGTGGTACCACGAGTCTATTTGTAGTCAGATATTACTCGACCACAAATCAAACCTTTAGTGAGTAGATGAGTTTATATTTCAATCTACGATAGCAGTCTACAGTAAGGGGTTTTTTAGATCTCTTACATGCAATGCAAAACAATAGTGTGGTTAGTCGCACACTTTTGCGACAAGGGTTTATGGGAAAATTTAAAGTGTTAGGACTCAAAATAACCATAGGGGAAAATGATTTTAGGATAACCATCATAATTCATTTTCTGAGGACTTCAAGGTGGGGGATCCAAATTTTAGAGTGTCAAAACTTTGGGGACTATTGTAGGTACTAAAACAAGTTCCATTATTTTTTAGTGCATTTGTTCCATAGATTAGCAGCCTAGAGGGATATGGAGATAGTACACAGATATTATTTTTTCACTATAGAATACCATGAGCCATAATCCATACTTATTTATACACATAGCTATTTTATATTCAAAGAAAGAGAGTAGAGCAACCTCACCTTCCAGCTTGATTTTCTCTCGAAAGGATTTCCCAAGTTATATCTTGTGTCAAATCGTGGTTTGTGAATAACCCTCATGGTCTTGTAGGGGAGAGTAATTTATATATGGAAGCACAAGTTGCAGATATAATTTGTAATGTGAATCTCCTCATTTCATCCCTAAACAATAGGATCATGATACTTGGAGAAGACGGGGGTTCTAACGTAGAGGAAAAATAAGAGGGGAGATCAGGATATTAGGAAGAAATAGAGAACTAGTTGAAGAAAGGACCTAAAAGAGATCAACCCAGTTTGAGTGTCACGAACCATTCACAAACCCTGTTCAAAATGGAAGCAAAGGTCGATATCAAGTTGTATCAAGATGATATCGACACTTTTAAGTTAAGTCATTGTTTGCAACAATCATTAGAGAAATTTTTAGGTCTAAAATGGGCCTCCTAAGGAATATTATAAAATAATAGTGGAAATAATAAAATAATATTAGATTACCTCATCAAGTTTTGGAGGGAAAAATAAAAAACTACTTTTTCAACTCGTATTTTCAACTTATATCCCTATGATTTTACTCAAATTTCGAGGGAGAGCACTCGTTGGATGCAGAAATTAATTTTGCATCCAAGGAGTACCCATGGTGCATACTTTTTATGGACCCTACTACACAAAAAATGTGAAATACATGAAAAATTGTGATTGCAATCACGTTTTTTCATGTATTTCACATTTTTGTGTAGTAGGGTTCATCGAAAGTACAAAACATGGGTACTCCATGGATGCAAAATTAAATTCCGCATCCACCGAGCGCTCCTGCTCGAAATTAGAGTAAAATTGTAGGGAGATAAGTTGAAAATACAATTCGAAAAAAGTGGTTTTTTATTTTACTATTTTTTATCTTTTTACCTTTTTACTCCAAAAATGGTGAATCGTCCCCCATGGTTGACATCAGCATATTGAATCCTATTGGTTCTTATAAAGTTTATTTTTGTTGTACATATTTTTTTTGAGCCCATTTTTTACCTCAAAATTTCTCTAATGTAGAAGTGCATTTTAGTGTTCATCATATTGAGGAAGAACAAAAGATTTCATTTGTGCAACTAAAATTAGAGGGCCATGCCTTGACTTGGTAGGAAATACACACGAAGACCTTAAGGTTGGAGGGAGATCCTCTAGTGACCAAGTGGGAGGAATTTAAAACCATCATAAAGTCACAATTTTAACCTACCCAGTATGTAGAAGACCAGTGGATTTGGTGGAACTACTTCAGGAAGAATTAGGGGCAAAGTGTATAGGAGTACACCATAGAATTAATAAAAATGGCCATAATGTTGGGTATCTCCATAAAGAACCTATATCTACTCCTCAATTATTTGGGGCATCTACACAACCATCTATGGAAGCAAGTGATGTTGTCCAAGCCCAAATCAATTGACGAGGCTTGTGTATAGGCACAATATATAGAGAACATATGCTAAATAAAGGGAAATCAAGTGGATTGAAGAAAAAGGAGAAATAGGATGCTTCTTAGGGGAAGAAGAAATGGAAATGGGGAAAAGATAAAAATATAGTAGCCACAACACACCGGTGTAAGGATCCAAAGAACCACTACAACCATTGTAATATCGATGGACATACAAAGGAGAAGTGTTAGAAGTTGCATCTAGAGCTTAACCCGAAGAACAAAAAGAAAGAAAATAAGAAGAATAATCTCATTTCCATTAATTTGAGCAAACATGTTGAAATAAACTCGGGCATGGATGAGAATATCATTTGTACATCAATGCAGAAGGAGGTGAATCTAAGTAGCCTTTAGCAATAGGAAGAGAAATAAATGACCAAACTCTTCCACATAAAGATACAAGTCAAGAAGATAAAGATTAATGTTTTTTTTAATCATGATTGTAGTTGAATCTCATTGTAGCAGAGTTGGTCAACAAATTGGGATTGAAATTTCATGATAATCCAAGTCCATATCCATAGGGATGGGTAAATAAGGATGCAAAGTTGAAGGTAACAAAATAATGAAAAATTAGATTTTGTATTTGTGTTGAATTTATTGATGAAGTATAACTAGATGTAGTTCCCCTTGATGTATGGGGTGGTGTTTTAAATTCCATACATGCATATGCATGATGCAATATTCATGTGATATCCAACCAATAATAACTCATCAAGGATGGGAAATTTTTCGCCATCAATGCCCACAAAGGAAAATAAAAAATTTCACTAGTAAGTTCCAACCAAGCCAATAAATTGATTAGTTCTAGAAAGAAGTATGTTTTACTATTTAGTTAGAAAGAATCAGTATGTAGAAGAGTTAGTGAGAGAAAAGGCATCCCTAGAGGGGTGTACTAAGAAACAGAGACAACAACTGGAAGAGTTGCTACTTGCATACAGGAATATGTTCTGGGAGCCTACATGGCTACCAACCGAGAGGGAAGTCAAGCACAAGATCTAGCTATTGTCGGATTCCCCATTACCAAACATTGGGTTCTACAAGAAATATATTATAGAATCAAATGAGGTGAAGAAATATTTGCAACAACTGTTGGAATAAGGTTTCATTCATTTGAGTACATCACCTTGTGGGTCACACATCATCAGTGTACCAATGAAGGATGGGACTTCACAGATGTGTATTGATTACAGGGTCTTGAATACAATTATGCTCAAGAACATGTACCCCTTGCCCAGAATAAATGATCTCTTGGATTAGTCATAGTGAGTGAAATACTTCACCATGCTAGACTTAAAGTTTGGATATCACCAGGTTCAAGTCAAAGAAGAATAAACTTGAAATACCACCTTCAAAACCAAGTAAGGTTTGTATGAGTGGTTAGTCATGCCATTCAACTTATCCAATTCACCAACTACATTTATGAGGTTAATGAATGATATATTGCGCCCTTTTATAGATTCATTTACCATTGTGTGTTCGAATGATATATTGGTGTATAGTATCACTTGGGAGTAGCATATCTAAAATTTAATATCAGTTATGGAGACATTAAAGAAGCATCAGTTTCTATCAAATATCAAGAAGTGTGAGTTTGCACAACAATCATTTTTGTATCTAGGGTATGTGATAGGTGGAGGAGAACTGAAGATAGATCCCGCCAAGATGGAGGCCATCATGAAATGTCTGATGCCTACTAATGTTTCTGAGGTTAGGAAGTTTTTTGGGATAGAAAAGTACCTTAGGAAATTCATAGCCTTGTTTTCAGTGGTACCAATAACACTCCATGCCATAAAAACAAGTGGCAATAGTTTCCATTGGGGAAAGGTCAACAGAGGTCCTTTGAGGAGTTAAAGAAGAATATCAGTCAAGCACCAGTTTAGTCATTACCAAACTTGTATATTCCCTTCAAAGTGGAGATATATGTGAGTGGGTATGTTATGGGAGTGGTCTTGATGCAAGAAGGAGGGCCTGTATGCTACCATTTAGAAGTATTTCATGGAGCAGTTCTTAACTACCTTTCTTACTACATGGAGCTCTTTACCTTGGTGCAAGCTACGAAGAAGTGGAAGCACTATATTATGGGAAAGGATACAGTAATCCACAAATATAACCATCCACTATAGTACTTGTAAGCCTAGATTAAGCTACAACAAACCAGGAATAACAGGTGGATGGCATTTCTACAATAGTTTCATTTAGTGATCAAGTATAACAGAAGCCTAAACAAGTTGTTCGACGTGATTTCAAGGCCACCCACATCAAATATCATAGCTTCAGGAACTCTGATTCTCATGGATTCATTCACCCATGATGCATATAGAGAGTAAAATTCATAGTGAGATTCATGTGCACGATGTGACAACACCATTGACTGCCATCTCTAAGACAGGTTACTCTATAGGCTAGAATAGCTATGTGTTCCTGAAGGTGAGAGATTACAATTGATTAGAGAGGCTAGAAACTCCAAGGTTGCGGGACCTTAGGTGTAGGAAAGATAGTGGCCAATTTTTAGAGTTATGTGTATTGGCCCAAGATGAAAGAACAGGTAGCTAGGTTCACAAGAGGATGCATGATCTATATTACCGACAAGCCCAATAACAATAAAAATGGTTTATATCATCCCTTACCTATTCCCACTCATCCCTAGGAAATAATTTCCATGGACTTTGTGGGAGGTTTACCAACAACCAGGAAGGGACATTAATACATGTTCATGGTAGTTGATAGGTTCAACAAGATGTTTATTCTAATCCCCTATAAAAAGACCATCAGTGGGAAAGAAGCAACAAAGTTATTTTTTGGACAAGTCTGGGAGAACTTTGGGATACCAAGGAGCATTGTTTCGGACCAGGACACAAGATTTATCAATACATTGTGGGAGAACATGGACACAAAGTTGAAGAGGTTTACAAAATTCCATCCACAGACTGATGGACATATATAAGTAGTCAACAGGATTTTGGTGCAACTTTTGAGGGGTTACAATCATAGGCATCTTAATACCTAGGATGAAAATATGGTGTGTGTCTATATATATATATATATATATATATATATATATATATATATATATAATAGAGTAGTCTGCACTTATACTACTAAGTCCCCATTTAAAAAAAAAAATTGGATATTTTCCACCTTCACCTTTGGATATTGTGTATGAGAAGCAAGGAGGAGTAAGGGAGGATGTTACAAGGGATGCCTTGAGGGATGAAAAAAATGTTGATAAGATTAGGAAAATCCATATATAGGTATAGGATACACTACAAAATTCATAGGAAAAATACAAGGCTAGGCATGATCAACATGAAACAAAAAAGGTGTTCAAAGTGGAAGACAGAGTATGGTTACAGTATGGTTACAGTTGAATAGGGAGAGGGTACAATATCCTAGTAAGAAAATAAAGGCTATAAGATATGGTCCCTTTGATATACTAGAAAAGGTGGGAGATAATGCCTATAGACTCATTCTACCTCCATACATGCACATTTACTTAGTTGTGAATGTGGAGAATGTTAAACTTTATGATCCTTCCATGTTAGATCAAGAAGAGAAACATGTCCTGCCATTTGTGGAGGATTTGGCACCAGATGCTCAAGAAAATTTAATAGAGGATACAATTTTGAAGAAGAGGTGCAAAAATACAATACAAGGGCAACTTGACCTATGGTAGATCGAGTTGAAAGGATAGCTTCCAGCCAAGGCTAAATGGTGGAAAAAACTTTTCCTCGCCTCATATAGTAGAAGCTTTTGGGGACCAAAATTCTCCTAAAATGGGGTGGTGTGATCCGGATTTGATCATTATATTGTTTTTAATCCGTATTTATGCTTTCAAAGTGGAAAAAGTAGATGAATCAACTCACAAGACCATTTTTACTTGTGGGACACAATTTGGAAAATCGGGGTCTGAAACCTTCCACAAGCATGTTGAGGCATCAAGCAACATTTTCTAGGGGTAAAAATTTTCCACTTTAGTGTTGCACCTTTTTTTCATATTGTACACACAGCAACGTAATTAATAAATTTTAAAAATTTATATTTCCTCAGCTGTGAGGAATGAGAGGGACTGCCATATACCAATGGAAAGGTATTAGAATAATATTTCTAACCATATATGTTTGTTTCCATTTGAGATAGGTAAATGGAGTAAAAATGCATTCAAATAAATGGTATCAAATTCTCCTTTTCATGGACAACCTTTGGCATCAACGATAACTTTTTTCAATATTTTTCACTATAAAACATTTTATGTTACATTTTAAACCATGATATTTTGAGTACATGGAGTTGATATACCTTGGTACTTATGGTCAATTTTTCAAAAACTGGTTCATTATAATTTTTGAGATATGCCCTATGGGGGTTCCTCAATGTTTCTAAAATCAATTTCAAATAGGTCAATTTGGAATTTTCATTATAACATATTTTATGGGAGGTTTCAATCTGTGAAATTTTGAGGAGAAGGAGATGAGATCTCTTTTTACACGTGGATAAAATTTAAAAAAAAATTTAAAAAAAAATGATGTATTTTAAGAGATATTCTATGTGGAATTTAGGGTCCTTGAATGCTCCTTAATTAGTTTCAAATATGTTAGTTTGACATTGTCACTGTAACATATTTTCTGGGATGTTTTAAATTATGAAATTTTCATATATATGTGAATACATATAGAAATACTTCAAGTATAAATTTCACACTTTGGTTTGATATACTTTCGTAGCTATGCCCTATGAAAGTTAGGCCTTTTGAATGGTAGAGACATGTATTAGTACCTCAATGTAGAAATTATAAAAACAATATGTATATCATGGATTCAATCCAATCTAGCAATGTACTAAAGCTAAATATTGAATCCATGATATACATATTGTTTGTATAATTTCTACATGGTATCATAGCAGAGGAAATCACTATAGTGGAGGAGAAGTTGAGTTTGTGACTAAATAGAATTCGAATTTGCAGAAGACTCTCTTGGTGCTATAGGTCATTCGGGATCGAAATGGATTTCAATGGCTTGAGATTGGATTATGCACTCGAGGGAAGCTCTAACTATATTTCTTGGAAAGACAAAATGGAGGCAGTATTGGAGGACAATGGGTTGAAAGAATTTATTAACAATGATGTTCCCAAACCCGTTGTGACAGATGCTGCAAATATTAATGCTTGCCAAAAGAAGGTTGCAAAGGCGAGGAGGATCTTACTGGAGGGAGTATGAGACCAAATTGTCTCAAGTCTCCATGGAAAAATGACACCATATGCAACGTGGAAAGCTTTGAAAGATCTATTTCAAAGCAGCAGTGATCATAGAAAATTGGAACTGAAGGATAAACTTAGGAAGATCAAAATGGAGAAAGGCGACTCCATACCAAAATATTTAACAAAGTTTGTCCAATGTCAGGATGATCTTGGGAGCGTTGGCATTACTATCGTTGATGATGATTTGCTGAGCCTAGATCTTCTAGGACTTCCCAATAGTTGGCATGGTTATCAAGACTCTGTCAATGTAAGGGAAAAGTTTCCAGATTGGGAACGACTTTGGTTGGATTTGGTGCAAGAATAATTTAGGTGGAATACCAAAGATGGATCTTCATCTAAGAATGAAGATGAAGAAGATTTTTCTTTGGCTGCCAAGGCGAAGAAGGCAAAAGGAAAGAAATTTAATTCCAAATCAGAGTCTGGTAAAGATGGCAAGAATCTCGACATGTCCAGAGTGAAGTGTTTTCACTGTCACTAGCATGGACATTATGCCACTAATTGTCCCCAAAAGAAGAAGAACAAGAAGGCTTCAGGATCTACAGCTAGTGAGGCTTTGGCCTCGCAATTTGAGCTTTACTTCTCACTCATTGCATGCATGGTGTCAAGTGAAATGGGATCAGTGTGGTACTTGGATAGTGGTGCTTCCTTTCACATGACAGGAGACAAAGAACTTTTCAATAGCTTGGAGGAGAAGGATCTCCATATGCATATCGAAATGGGTGATGACGAGCGGTACAATGATACCAGGATTGGTACCATTACCTTCCAAAGATAGTCAGGTAAACCCTTTCAATTAAAATATTTAATGCATGTACCAGGCTTGAAGAAAAATTTAGTCTCAGTTGCAATGTTGGAGGATAGAGGCTATGATGTTATTTTCAGTGAAGGAAAAGCTTTACAGCGACACAAAACAACAGGACGAGCCAAGAAGATTGGGATTCGAGTTAATAATATCTATAAACTTGATGTAGATGGTTGCGCAGCATTGATGGGTAAGGCAGACAAAGTGGTGAGTCAGGATGAGGGTGAGTTATGGCATAGGATATTGGGCCATCTACACCATGGAGCCTTTAAGGTCATGCAGCAGATTTCTACGGGTCTTCTCAAGGGTATACTTGCATAGTCAGACACATGCAATGGATGCACTGTAGGGAAGTATGCAAAGGCTAATTTTCATGAGAAGGAGAACCGAGCTTAGGAAATCCTTGAGAGAGTTCACTCATACATGTGTGAACCATTCTCTACTGCTTCAATAGCAAAGCATAAGTACTATGTGATATGCGTTGATGACTTTTCTCGAAAGTGTTGGATCTACTTCATGCAGAAGAAAGATCAGACGTTCTCAAAGTTTCTTGAGTTCAAAGCACTGGTGGAGAAAGACACAGGGAAGTATGTGAAGGCTCTTAGGAGCAAAAATGGTGGTGAGTAAATCTCCAATGAATTCAAGAACTTCTGCAACAAAGAAAGAATTCAGAGAGAATTTATTGTGCATCATAAACCACAGCAGAATGGGGTCGTAGAAAGAAAGAACAGAACAATTGTGGGTGCAGCAACAGCGATGTTTCATGATCAGGGCCTATTGTTGCATCTATGGGTGGAGGAATGCAACACAACGGTATTTGTGAAAAATTGTTTTCCTCATAGGATACTTGGAATGAGTACACCAGAAGAGGCTTTTACTAGTAAGAAACTTGATGTTTCACAATTTAAGATTTTTGGCTCATATGTTTATGTGCATGTGACCAAAGACACCAGGAAAAACTTGGAACCAACAGCTAAGATTGGGATATTTTTCAGGTACACTGGAACTCCCCACAACTATCAGATGTATTTTGAAAACAGCAGAATGATTGTTGTGCAACGGGATATAAAATTTGATGAGGATAAAGCCATGCGATTGTCCCTTGAGAGAAAACTAGATTTTCATGCAAAGGAGGAACTCTTGGATCCAAAGGATGAGCCTCAAGATGTGGAGCAGCCACATGCATAGGATCATGGAGTGGCAGAAAACACTCATGCAGAGCCATCCACCAGAAATGGTAGAAGGGACACCACGGAAGCTGATAGATTGAGACTTGATGCAGCAGAGAATGTAGGAGCCCCTACTCCACTGCGCAGACAGAGACAGTCTCCAAACAGGTCTATTGGATACATGGCTCTTATGAGAAAGTGTATTATGATATAACCATATTCCTTTCAGGAAGCAGTACAGCGACCAATTTGGGTTGATGCTATGGTAGAGGATTATGACTCCATCGTCAACAGTAGTTCATGGGATATTGTCCCAAGACCGGTTGGCAAATCAGTGGTTGGATCTAGATGGATATACAAGGTAAAGCAAGTTGTTGATGGGAGTGTGGAGAAGTACAAGGCCAGATTTGTGGCCTGGGGATTCTCACAGATTGAGGGGATCGACTATGATGAGACTTTCGCACCAGTCGTGAGGTACTCTTCCATTAGATCTATCCTTGCACTCTCAACGTAGATGGGGTGGCGCATTCATCATATGGATGTGAAAACTACGTTTCTCAATGGATTTATCGAGGATTAAGTGTACATATAGAAGCCAGAAGGTTTTGAGATCTTTGACAGTGAGTCACATGTGTGTCGACTCAAGAGAGCACTGTATGGGCTGAAGCAAGCACCTCGTGCTTGGTACACTCGGATTGACAGCTATTTCATCGGGTTGGGATTCACTCAAAGTGAAGTGGATGCAAACCTGTATGAGATTGTGGTTGATGGTAAGCTCTTGATTATCGTACTTTATGTTGATGATCTAATTTTGACAAGTGATGAGAGGCTGATAAACTCATGGAAGGAGGATCTTACAAGGGAGTTCTAAATGAAGGACATGGGACTCTTTCACTATTTCCTTGGTTTGGAAATATGGCAGCGGGATGGTGAAATTTTTATTTCTCAAGGAAAGTGTGCCAAAGATATATTGGGTAAGTTTCACATGGAGAGTTGTAAACCTATGGACACTCCTCTTCTAGAAAATTGGAGGGAAGAGGATGCTACTTATGGAGTAGTGGATGCTATTATTTACAGGAAGTTAGTAGGTTCACTGATGTACTTGGTGAACACCAAACCAGATATTTTCTACGCAGTTAACAAGTTGAGTCAAGCTATGTTTAAGCCCACCAAGCTCCTTTGGAAGGCGGGGAAGCATGTCTTGAGATATCTCGGGGGCACTACAGAGTATGGATTATGGTGCAGACGGATAACGGTAGTGAAGCTTCAAGGCTTCACAGATGCAGATTGGGCAGGTAGTCCATCAGACAGAAAGATCACATCAGGAGGAATCTTTAGCATAGGATCGACAGTAGTTTCTTGGTACAGCGGGAAGCAGTGAACTGTGGCACTCAGTTTAGCGGAGGCAGAGTACATGGTAGCAATTCAAGCTGCATATGAGGCCATCTGGATGAGAAATATCCTGGTTGGTTTGTTTGGTTCTCAGATGGATCTGAGAGTGATACATTGTGATAACCATAGTTTCTTTAAACTCTCGGTTAATCTTGTGTTTCATGATAGGTCCAAGCACATAGACATCTGGTACCACCATCTCAGAGATTGTGTTTAGAGGCACATAATTTCACTTCAGTACATTCCCACGGAAGATCAGGATGCAGAAATTCTGGCGAAGGCGCTCACCAGGAGAAAATTCGAATACCATAGAGGCAGGATCAGGGTGGTAGATAATCCCTTTCTTGTTGAGAGGGGGTGATGAAGTCCAACAAGAAATTTTAGCACCTACACTAGTGTGGGACCAATAGGTTCTAGCAGCATCTACACTAGTGTGGGACCAATAGGTCTTAGCAGCACCTACACTAGTGTGGGCTAAATTTGGTGCAGTGTCTATTTTAATTTTCCCTTAATTAAAATGGACAATAAAATGTAATATTATCTCATGATCACTTGTAATAGTTAACTGAGTGTGATAAACTCAGTTAGCTCGTTAATTTCGAGTTGAGGGTAGCTGGTGAGGCATGCAGAGTAGTTCTAGTTATAACAGAGTTCAAAGTGCAGTTGGTGCATTAGTTAATGCATGAGAAATCAGTTAACTCAATCTAGGTGAGTTAAAGTCAGTTGAGCTAGTTGTGACTGTTTGTTGCACTAGTGAGAGATCAAGTGAATTAAATATTATTTAATTAACAATCAGTGATCTAACATGCAACTAATGATTTACTATTATTAGCTACATGCATGTCAGTTCTAGTGGAGACCCAATTGAGACAAAGGTGAAAGGATGTTAACTATCAGTTGTAGGATTATTGGGTTGCACCCATGCAACCAAACACACATTGGATTGCCCATGATCCTTGTGTAGTTTAGGAAGGCCAAATTCCTAAACAATAGGAATTGTATTCATCAGGAATTGTGCAAGAAAGGCAGGTTGTTTAGAGGCTGATAATTGGCTAAGTGTTGGTCAGCCTTGTCCAGGACAATGTGAGACAATTAGCTAAGTGCTAGAGACCCTTGTGAGAAGAGTGCATTGTAATTGTTTCATGTTTCCATGTTGAATATATAATAGAAGATAGTGGGGTTTTGAGCAGCAAACTTTCCCCGGGAAATTATCTGTGTTGTGGTTTGATTTGATTCTTTCTTTGCTTCATGTGATTGGTGATTGTGTTTGACTTACGCAATTGATTTGTAGAAGTGATTCAGTATCTAGCTTTAGTACATTGTTAGATCGGATTGAATCCATGATATACATATTTTTTGTATAATTTCTACACTCAATTACAATTTTAAACTTTGGTTCACTATACTTTCAGTTGGAAAATGTAACTAGGTTCGGTCATCATTTAATGTATTTGAGTCATCATGAAATGTACTTGTCAAATAATAAAGAAAAGAATTTTATTAGTATTATTGTGACATATTAAAGCATGGGTTTCATTCTTGGGTCACTTTGTTTTAGTTCAATCTCCCCATTGAGGACTTCTAGGATCTATTATGAGTTAATAGAGTCATTGTGCATTTAAATAGGCCCTTCTTGGGCTTTTGAATCATGTAAAAAGTTTTAATATTGAGTAAAATATGAATTATGTGACCTCCACACCAAGTCAGCCTAAAGGGGATCATGTTGGCCTAAGAGACACCTATTCAACCTCACCCAGAGCTTATAAAAGGAAGGAAATTGAATTCATTTGGAACACACTCTCTCACAGCAAGTTCGATATCTCTTGTAGATGGGAAAATTTCGAAGTTTGTTGCCGAGAAGCCGAAAAAAGTGTGATTTTGGGGAAGTCTAAGGAGAAGAAGAAAAAAAAAATTGGGTGCCTCTCTCTCTCTTTGTTTCATGCCCTATATTGGGATATCAAAGTATTCTAATTTTTGTTACTGCCAGAAGTCGTCTAGTACTAGAAGTTGTTTCCTATTCAAAGTTGTTGGAAAGGGGTCGAAGATCTGGGAGGTTGACTTGGTGTGGAGGGAAGGTCTGGTATATTTCTAGGGTGAAGAGTCTCAAAGAATACTACTGAAAGGAAGAATTATCTTGATTGGTTTTTCCCCTCGAGGGGGGGTTTTCCTCAGCCTAGTGCATACATCTGGTGTCTATTGTTTTATGTGTTGCTGCTTGGTAATTTCTTGATGATCTAAAAGAAATAATATAGAAATAATCGTAATAACAAGAAACGTCACAAGACTTAATTATCAATAATAAGAAAATGTTTCTTCCTTTATGCTTTTCTAACATGGTTTCAGAGCTTTGGTGAATAAGGAAGAAAAAGGCAGTCTTAAACACTTAATCAAGGAACCATTCAAAGGATTATCTCAGGGAATGAGTAGACTACACTCTAAGAATATGTATAACACAATCAAAGGAGAAAACAAGCTTGAAGGAGCATCAAACTCTAGGTCCTGGAAGAAGAGAATTGACCTCGTCCTTGAAAAGAATAAGGTACAAGACTTGGTGAAAGAAAAATTAAAGAAGCCTATAGAGGATTCTAGTGATGGTGACAAAGTGAAATATAGGGAACTAGAATTGGTGCCCATGACTTTAATGGTAGAAGTAATAAAGGACAGCATTGTCCCATTCATAACCAACATCGACCATGCTCAGGAAATGTATGAAGCCTTGTCGAAGTTATTCACTATTAAGAACATTGGTCAAGTAGCTACTTTGAAAAATGAGATAATGACTACAAATATGACTAAATAATACATAGTGGCCTCCTTCTTTGTGAAGATAGCAAGAATCAGGAATGATATTTTGGAAATTAATGAAATTGTTCCAGACAAAGAAATTGTGATCACTGCTCTATTAGGATTTCCACCTACTTGGGGTGCCTTTGTTATAGGACTTAACAGTTGCAAGGTAGCAGCCACCTTTGAAGAACTATGCACTACCTACAGTTAGGAAGAATTAAGTATCTCATTAGCTTCCAATCCTAAAGGAGTATCAAATTCCTACATTGCTCAAAATAAAGGAAAGAAATCAAAAGGACAAAGGAATAAAGTTGACATATATAAGGTATAATTCTATCAATGCCATAATAAGGGACACTATAGGAGTGACTGTCCCGACAATCCAAGAAACAAGAAGAGAGAAAGAGATCAAGCCAACATTGTTGCAGAAGGAGACTCAAAGAAATTCAAGCCCGAAGAATTTGACATTAGGTACTTACACTACTAAGTCATTTTCTTGTAGCTTTAGATATCCTATATGTTTTATAATTTATAGGTTTCTAACATGTTTTTTGAAAATGCAAATTAATGTTTTTATAAGTTTATAGGTATCCCTCAAGCTTTGGAGGGAGCCCTCAACAATTTCCACGGATAAGTATCTCATTTCCTTTCAGTTATTGGTTTCATGTACTTCTTTAAGTTTTGAATAGGAAACCTTATTTAACACTAATCACCTTTCTCCCTCTATTGTATTGAATAGGAAAACATCTACTATATTCTCAAAAGAGTATCAAGGAGGACCTCTCAAGACAAGGTTTGTCAAAGAAACAAAGGTATTATTTAAAAAATTGATTTATTTATATTAAAGGTTTATTCATTGACAGCCTATTACTAACATTGTTATGTCTAGTTATATTGAATCATAATGATTATTGTTATGGGTGATTCATCATTTGATAAATCTACCCACCCCACTCATATTCTTAATTGTTTTTGTAGAACCCTAGACAAGTTCTGGAAAACCCTAACCAAACGATAAGCTAATGTGAATGTTTGAAACCCTAAAATACTTAGGGATGTTGCGAAATTTTATTTGAATCTTTATTGATGATGTCATATTTTGGATTTTGGTATGATCAGAAAAAATAAATAAATAAATAAATAAAAATAAAAATAAATAAAATAAAATAAAAATAAATAAAAAAATAAAATAAAATAAAACAAAACAAAAACAAAAACAAAATCAAAAGAAAACAAAAAAAATACAAAACAAAACAAAACAAAAAAACAAAAAAAAAAACAAAAACAAAAACAAAACAAAAAAACAAAAAAACAAAAAACAAAAAACAAAAACAAAAAAACAAAAACAAAACAAAAACAAAACCAAAAAAACAAACAAACAAACAAAAAAACAAACAAACAAAAAAACAAAAACAAAATAAACAAAAGAAAACAAAAAAACAAAAACAAAAACAAAAACAAAACCTAACTTATAAGGGTTGAATGATAAGTTCTAAAATCTCGAACTTTGAATTTCTAGTAATGTTGGGTTTGCTATGTTTCTACCTTGAAACCCTGACCCATTAGGGTTGGGTGGAAAGTGTAAGCAAGACCCTTATATTGTCTTAGAAATTATCTCCTTGGTATGTGTCTGTTTGTCTGATCAAAGCCTAGTCTAATCAATTTTTTTATTGATCTACTGTGAAGTTGGGTTTGTTTATGATATGAAATGCTTTTGCTTGATGATGAAACGCTAGGTATACAAAGACATGTCCTTTTGATCTAAACCCTAGCTTGGTCTAGGTTTGTATATGCCTTATATATGTTTTCAGACATATGATATTCCTTTGCTTAATAATGAATTCGTAGATACATGTTTTGACCTAGTTATTGATGGTCATAAATCTTAGGATTTAATATAAATCCTTGTCTAAGATTCTACGATGATGATGTTTAGAAATCTAGGGTTTTGTAGCTAAAACCTATTAGTAGTTAAATTCTCTAGTATGTGTGATATAATAATTTGAGATCTATTTATATAATGATTTTTGAGGTTGTGAGAATGAAATTTTGGGGTTTTGAAGTTGAACCTTAGTAGAAGTGAAAATATCTGATGAATAATGACAATATGATGATTTAAGATTTGTGTAAGACTGATGAAATATGAGTTTTGATTGGATTTTATGGTTGATTAAAAATATAGGGTTTGCAACTAACTCTAGTGGAAGCTGGTCATATTAATGACTAAGTTGTGATTGACTTTGATTGATTCTCTTATATGAAATCTAGGATTTGTATAAATCTCTAGTGGAAATTCTATCATATGAATTCTAAAATTTGTTAGATATCTTGTATATCTATATTTAAAATTGTTTCTAGGGTTTTCTATATGTTGTATTAGGGTGTGTTACACCTTTGAAAGAAACATTGAAACCTTATATAGAATGAAATTTGTTATGAAGTAGTTTAGGGTCTATGACAAAGTCCCTAGCAAAACGTTGAAGATTATATGTCTCTTGTTTGTAATTAAGTTTGGGTATCTGATATGTATAAAAGTGAAATGATTCTATGATTTTGATATAACTAACTTCATGCTTCTATATATTTGGTTGTACTTACTATCTAAGTTGTGCAGGTACACAATCTTCAGTATGGTAAAGATGCTCGTTGATGTGATAAGCATGATGAGGATAATGATAAATCGGATGAAATGGTTGGAAGCCACAAAATATTCTCCAATGAAGAAGCTAATCTCCCTGAGGAAGCCTGAATAGAAGAGATCTCCCTAATATTAAGAGGGGGTCTAGATAAAGATGCTCCCTGGTTGAGAGGGAGGGCATAGCTTGGTTTTGATTGAAGAATGAATTTGGGAGGATATGTTGTTGCATGAGAAGCAGAAGAAGGAAAGTGTATGATGAAGGAATCTTCTATCAAATATTCGGTTGATAGTCCTACTATGAAAAGTTGAGAAGCAACATCAAGTTGTTTGAAAGACCACGGAGATTTGTATTTGTTTATGTACATTTGAAAGTATATTATTGATTGGGGTTTCATTTAGGAAAATATCTCGAAGAAATTGATAGCATGTTGGTTACCAATCAGTTATATTGGGAGGGATTGGTCATCCATGATCTTCTAGATCAAGGGGTGTTGAGTATTTGTGAGTGAATCATTTCCTAGGAGGACATATGGTCGGCACTTTGTGTTGATGTCTAGGTCTCGAAGTTTAAAAGTTTGTGTTGATTAAAGAGATCTATTTTTTGGATACACACCTGGATCACTGGGTTGATGGTTAGAAAGTAAGCTTGATGGTACCTTAAGGGGATGAAAGCTTGATTCCATTTTAGTACCACCTGGATAGATTTTCCTATTCAGGAATCTAGCATGTGGCATTGCAGTGCCTAAATTGTTGAGAGGAAAATGGATAGATTTCCCTGGTCAGGAATCTAGTACATGGCATTGTGGTGCCTAAAGTTCTTCATTGTTCATATAGTATGATATCTTCCATCGTACTTGTATATGATGAATACCTCCCTAGTTAAGAGGGAGTGTTGGAAAATGTAACTAGGTTCGGTATTCATTTAATGTTTTTGAGTCATATTGAAATTTACTTGTCAAAATAATAAAGAAAATAATTTTTATTATTATTATTGTGACTTATTAAAGCATGGGATTCGTGCTTGGGTCAATTTTTTTTAGGTCGAACTCCCCATTGAGTAATTATAGGATTTATTCTGAGTTAATAGAGTCATTTTACATTTAAAGAGACCCTTCTTGCGCTTTTGAATCATGTAAAAAGGTTTAATATTGAGTAAAATATGAATTATGTGACCTCCACACTAAGTCGGCCTAAAGGGGATCATGTCAACCTAAGAGACACTATTTGACCTCTCCTGGAGCCTATAAAAGGAAGTAAATCGAATTCATTTGGAAAACACTCTCTCATAGCAAGTTCAATATCTCTTGTAGCTAGGAAAAGTTCGAATTTTGTTGTTAGGAAGACGAAAGAAGTGTGAGTTTGGGGAATTCTAAGGAGAAGAATAAAAATGAAATTGTGGTGCCTCTCTCTCTCTGTTTCGTGCCCTTGATTGTGAGATCGAAGTCTTCCAAGTTTTGTTGCTGCTGGAAACCGTCTGTTGCTGGAAGTTGCTTCCTAGTCAAATTTGTTGGAAAGGGGTCAAAGATATGGGAGGTTGACCTGGTGCAGAGGGAAGGTATGGTATACGTCTAGGGTGAAGAGTCTCAAAGAATACTATTGAAAGGAAGAATTATTTTGATTAGGTTTTCCCCTCGAGGCGGGTTTTTCCCTAGCATAGTGCCTACATCTGGTGTCTATTGTTTTATGTGTTTCTACTTTGGTAATTTCTTGATTACCTAAAAGATAAAAGATATAAATAATCGTAATAACAAGAAACATTACAAGTAATTATCAATAATAAGAAATATTTCTGCCTTTATGATTTTCTAACACTTTCAAATATATTCCCTATGGAATTTAGGGTTTCTAAATTATCTTGTAATCAAAGTCAAAATGCAAGCTTGGAATTTTTTTTATAACTTCTTTTCTAGGATTTTTTATGCTATGAATACCTAAGGAGACATATATATGTACCTCAACTAAAAATTTCAAAATTATATTTGTAAAATTGGATGCATAACATGATGTACAATTTAATTGTTGGGAAGAGGCCAAAAAGAACAATCCTTCGGAGATTTACCATAAATTTCATATGGAGATTCAAATTTATGGTCATGCCTAATGAATGCAGATGCAATGAGTAGAATTGATGAAGGAAAAGTATCATGTATACTCAGTGAAGGTTAAATTTGAATGTTATCATATTTTCAAGAAGTTATCATTACACTGAAGAAGAGTTGTAATTGAGGGTTGTTGCTCAAACAAAGGGATTGGTGTCTCTTGCCAAGTTGGTACTTAGAATTTTGGATTGGTGTGGTTAGTAGGTTAGTGCCTACAAATATTCTCAATAGTTGGGATTTGTATCTCCAGTAAGTTGGTGCCTACAAATATTTGCAATAGTGTGGATTAGTGTCTCAAGTAGGTTGGTGCCTATGAATATTTGCAATAATGGGGATTTGCGTCTCTAGTATATTGATGTCTAAAATATATATGTAAGAGCCAACGAGGATTTGTTTCTCTAGTATTTTGGTGCGTAAAAATAATTAGACAAAGAAGTTCTATGGTTTTCTCCTGGAATGATTTCCATGTAAATATTGTGTTCTATGTTTTGTAGCTGATAGATCTCTTATGTGATTGTTTTATTATGGTTCATGAATGTTTAATTAATGAAAAATAATCTCATACTAATTCACACTCCTGCCCCCCACCTCTCAGTATAAGTGTGTTCTCAACACACTATTGGAGTTCAAACCACTTAGAATAAGTAATCGTCGTAGTTTCATTATCATCATTCTTAATCTCATTGTTGGAATTTTTTCAATTATGAAGTCTTCAATTCTTGGAACTATTACTTTTTTCTTTCCCTTGCTTGCTTTTAACCTATTCTTTTAAAAGGTCATTTATCTCTAACTTTAAAATTCCTAGTTGTGTGACCTTGTTTTAAGCAATAATATTAGTCTAGGTCTTCTTTGTTGACTTTAATTAACGCTGCATTTTTGTGTTTTATATCTATTAACTACTATATTTTTTAAAGCTATCTCCTCATCACATAGCCTCTCCTCTAGAGGTGGTATCATGTCATCTAAACTATAGTAAAGGAAATTAAATTACTATAAATATTATGTGACTATAACTTGAGAGTAAACTACTTAACAATACAACTTTTGTGTCTTCTTCTTCATTCGTCATGCCTACTTCCAATAAAAAAATTATTAATGACCTTAGATCATTTGCATGACTTGAAATATTTGTTCCATTCAAGAGATAAATTTGGTGTTTAATGCTTTCATTCTAAACATTAATCCCACGCCAATTTAGATGTCTTCTCTAGGTCAAGATGATGTAATTCACAAACACAAGTCGTATAATTGATTTGGCCTTATCATCAATGTTCTATTGATAAATTAATTTTTCAAACTACATGGACTTGGGTCACACACTACATTCTTTATTATTTGCATATAAAGGTAAAAATGGTGCATATATCTCATTATGTGCATGGCTTGTAAACAAGGGAAATTTCTTGCCTTTCTTATTTTTTTACTAGAAATAGAAAATATATTATATTAATCAAAATGATACATTCAAGGAAAGAAACATTGTGTGTGTGTGTGCACGTGTGTGGGCACACGCATGCACAGGTGTTTCCCTGATACAAAATTAATTCTTTAAGGCTACAAACAAAAAATTACAACATACTAAAATGTAGATATTCCAAGTTGACCTACATGTGGTCTACTTCACAAAGACACATAATAGTATGATAAAATAGAAAACATATTTTTTAATGAAAAACATGGAGACTATCTACTTCTTATTGATTGTTATTTGCATGAGGGATTTATGTTTTTCAATTTACATTGGATCAGGCTTTACCTAATGGATTTTTTCATATTCTTTGAGCCCAGCATGGATTAAATTCTCAAAATACATGTTGTTTGAAGTAGTGGATGGAGTATTCTTACAAATATTGAGAGCCATATTATGGAGCATATTGCATTATGCTTCAAGGATGTCCATTCGCTTCTTCTATCGAACCAATAGATTCATGCTATTTGCATGATAATAAGTGCAATGATGCTTGTTCTCGTGGACTTTAGAAGTTATAGAGAGTAATGAACTATTTTTAGAATGAAAAAAATTCGCATGCCTACTCGAAACTTTGTGAAGGTCCATCACATCCCTATTATACACATTTCTAAACTTGCAAGACAAAACTGGAGGTGGAAACCTAAAGAAACATTGTATACCCTATCCAAAGAGAAAATTAAATGTCTTTAGGCTCTCCAAAAAAACAAAGGAGCCCAAATTCTTTTCCAAGGGAAATATTCCAAATATCTACAATAAAGTTCATTTGCAAGGAAATGTTGGATACTAAACCTTCAAATTAGATAAACAAACAAATGCATCTTTATAGAGACTTGAAATTATATTAACTTCCCCATAAATCAATGCCAGAACCAAATTTATTCCATCACATGAACTTCATTAGATTCCCTATGTAGGACTAACCAAGAAGCAAGCACAATAAACAATACAAGTAAGAAAATAGAGGCACAAAATACAAAATTGAAATGCACTTCTCCATAAAATTATAAAACCCAATATTTATTTGGCATTGGACCTCCAATATCCACTGCATTTAGGTTTGAAGTTGTTGAACACCTAATCCTCAATGGATAGGTGTGGAAGGCATATAGACAAAAAAAGTCCAAGAGAGCACTTAGAATTTGAAATCAAATGTCACTTAATATATATATATATATATATGAATTATAATGCAACTCATGCTTATCTTGTCTCTTTGTGTATATTTACCTTATTTGCAACGATTGATTTCAACATGGTATCACAGGAAGCAATTGTTAGCCCGGCTCCAATTAGCTAAATTCTAACTGGTCTCTGCATTGTCTACAGTATTGAAATAGAAAGTGTTTAACTCCTATTTTCCTCAACACATATATTAGTTGTCCCTTGGGATTGCTATTCTCCGTGGTGCCATTACTCCTTTAGGTCAAAAATAAAATAATTTAATGGATATTTCTATCTAGCCATATTCTGACATCGCCTAGGAAATTTCTTACCTTAGGAATGGGCGCGCAGAGCCGGAGTAGGTCTGCCATTGGCCATATTTTGACATCCCCTTGGAAATTTCTGACCTTAGAAATGGACGCGTAGAGCCAGAGTAGGTTTGCCATCACTGTGTAACCGCTCCAATTATTCCTTGAACCGCAACCTAAACCTTATCCTATTGTTTAATTTTCTATGGTCTTCCTTCACTGTGTAACCGCTCCAATTATTCCTTGAACCGCAACCTAAACCTTATCCTATTGTTTAATTTTCTATGGTCTTCCTTAAACTGTGACTGTTAATACACCGCTCCATCCTCCCACGGCCTCGGTGGTATCTCCTTCTGACTGTTACCTCCCTGTCGGCCCTCCCGCACAAATCTCCTTCACACTTTGCCTCCTCCCCCACGTTGCTCCCATATCCCCAGGCCCCTGCCTCAACGCCGCAGGCCTCTTTCAACATCCCTCGTCACTAGATAGTCAGCATCCACCACCCAACCTCGCATTCCTTTGCTCGATACCCAACCTCGCATTCCTCTGCTCACCCCTCCCTAACAGACCTCCCTCCTCGGCCCTCAGCCTGTGCACCGACCTCCCAACCCCTCACCTTAGTCCCCATCCCCGCTTGACTCGCCCCATCCCCCTGCTCTCCCTATCCCCCTCCCGCAAACGCTTCTTCCCCTCTCTACCCTCCACTCCCTTCCTCTCACTCCTCGTTCCCCTCGCTGCTCTCCCACCCTCCGCAGCCCTCTCCCATCCCTACTCAACGCTGCCCCCTCCCAGCCTGCTCCACGCAGCTCCCTCCCACTCTGCGCTCCCTCCCACGATATCTCCTCGGCTTCCTCTCACTGCCAACTCCTCCCTTCCCCTACTCCTACTCCCCCTCACCTACGTGGCCCCCGTCGACCGCTACCTCTCCCTCCACGCAGCCTCATTCTCCCTCCAAACTGCAGCCTTCAGGTCACCATAGCCGCATTCGCTCTAGTGGTGATCGCAGATAAATTGCAGTGCCCCCAGCATGTACTTGGTTGCCTCATCTTTTTTCACAATAATAGGAACCGAGAGCCCGTGACTGGAAACAGCCGCCTGACCCTCTGCACTAGTAGAGCGACTTCAAGAGGTATAGGCATGACCCATCCACGCCACGTCCCGTTCCATGAGTATAAGCAGTAGCCCCTCGACGGCCCCGACCTCTATGGCCTTGACGTGATTCTTCCCAATAGAACAGACCACTAGAAGGGCCTTCTAGTGGATACCACCAAAGGTTCCCTGGTTGTGACTGTGGCGTCATAAAAAAAAATGCAGAGACCCCTACGTGGCAGATCGGTGGGCTGAAGAATGCCGAGGGTGATTGGACAAGGTGCCGCTGACTAACACCTTCACCGCCGACGGAGGAGGAACATTATCAGTGGACTGGTATCATTGAGTGAATTATGAATAGTTGTCATGGAAGCATGGTATGCTAACAATATCACATTGTCATCAAAGCTTTTCCTTGGAAAAGTGTATAGCAAATTAAATGTCATTATGGAGCTAAGAATCGCCCATTTTGATTCAGATGAGGGATGATATGCTATAATTTTTTAGAGTTATATTTGAGCAAATAATGATTAGAGATCCATCACAAATAAATAAAGAACAGAATTTGCAGGTT
Source organism: Pinus albicaulis (assembly GCA_034641835.2). Lineage (NCBI taxonomy): Eukaryota > Viridiplantae > Streptophyta > Pinopsida > Pinales > Pinaceae > Pinus > Pinus albicaulis. The sequence continues at coordinate 1,463,915,113 of CM076570.1, forward strand.
GTAGCAACTTATAGGAACAATTAAAGGACAAAACTTGAAGACTTGACTATTTTGAAACACATGCAACAATGAAGGTCTTTGATGGCAGTTCCAGGGTCTCTCAGAGTGTCACATGGTGAATATAATAATATTTATCAATAGTTGCAACATTGAAAGTAATGTTAAATCAATGGTGAATGGCATATAAGTTTTTAATATGCCTTGGTGATTGATATTAAATTCCTTGATGTGTTATATTGACTACTACATAAATAATTTCTAAATGTATAAAATTGATAATTTATTAGAGTTGTTGAGAACTCTAATGGCATCTACCATTGAAAGTACAGTTAGAATCAACAAGGACACCATTTTTGATATTCAAACATGTTTACAAGATACACAAGAAAAGATTGATTTTTTGCAGCTTGAATCTCAGTTTCAACAAGCAGAATTACATTAGAAAAGTCATCATTCTAAACTTGTTTTTGTTCAAAACATTGAGACAAACTCTCATCAACAAAAAGAAACTATTCTGATCATAGAGCCCTGTACAAGAGAATACTTGCATGCTGAAGCAAACATCCAGCCTACACTTCCCAAACACATCGTCAAACCTTGGGAAGAGCTTGTCCATAACAAACACAAAACAGGTCTTGGATATGACAAGGAGTTTTCCTTTCATATTCTGGACTACTCCAAGCCCATAAAATTTCAGTGTTGGATTTCTTCATGATAGTTCACCTTCAAGTGTTCTAGATTTTGCTCCTCTTCCACAGCAGCAACAACAGATTGTAAAAATCCAACACTGTGATCGAGTTGGCCATATGAAATATCATTGTTTCAATATTCACCCATGCAAGCATTGTGGTCGGCACACCCATTCTTCATGCAGATGCTTCAGAAACAAGCCTCGTGCAAGAACAAAGATTCATCTTAGATGGATCACTTCTTGGCAATGGGCATCTGTTGAACCCTAGAATTTCCCTTTTCTTTACAAATTTCTCATCTCATTTCACCTCTTTCATCAATTCATAAGCCCCAATCAATGAAGAATGTTTAGGATTGTCCCAATGATACATGCAATTGATTAACATATTGTATTTTCATGGTTTTTGCTATTTTAATAATTTTGTGCAGAATAGCTACAGAATGCAGACATTCTGCCACTGACTGGATGTTCAGTAGCTGCTTTTGTGGTTGAATATGTTACAGGTGTCCATTGAAGGAAAGGCCCACATGGGTAGTTTCAGAATCCTTCCTACATGGATTTCTTCCTATCCACAAGGACCAGATCGACAAATAAAGAGGCCTAATCCGATGGTTAAAGATCAAAGTTAAGAGACCATTTCACACAGTAATTAGGACTCTTGATTTTCTCCGCAGCAAATCATGAGTCCTAAGAATCCCAGTTTGATTGTAATTCGAAGATACACCTGTAGCTATCTTTATTCATAGTTAGTTATGCAATTTACTTATAAATAAAGGTTCTGTAGAACCGAGAAAGCTAAGTCTTTTGTAGCACAAGTTTAGAATTACAGTAAGATACTTTGTTTCATAAAAAAATTGTTTTTAATCAAGAAGATCAGTTCCCAGATGTTGTTTTGATCGCACTTTTAAGGAGTTAAGGAGTTCATGAACTTGGTAGCAGAGGGCCCCCGCTGCCTAAGGAGGTTTTTTATGCTTTCTAGTTAAATTTGCTTCAATTCTGTATTTTTTCTATTCATGCTTAATTTCCAGTTTTCAATAGTTAAATGCAACTGTGTAGATTGGCCTTCCAAAACGTTTTCAAGGAGATTGGTAACTCTGTCTTCAGTATTGGAATAAAAGTTGAAGTGTTGAAAAGCATGGTTGCCTAGTTTATTGCTTTCATCTTTCAAAATAGTTGTCAATTACTGTGTTTAACTCAGCATTTATGAAGACCATTTTTCCTATTTACCAAATCTTATATTGAATGGCTAAATGCTTTATGAGTGCAGTGGTTGAATAGATTTCATTTCCTGTTATTTGCTTGCTAAGAATTAAGGGTGTAATTGGTTTATCCAAAAGCCATACCAAGGGGTCACAAGCTTCAGAATTGGATGAGTCTTGATGAGTCAATTATTCACTTAATTAGTTGTAGATAGAAGATCCTCACTTCATTGCAACAAAACAATCTTTCAAAGGTCATCCTGACAAAGACTAATTTGAATATACTTTGCAAGGATGATTACATGATTAGATTCCATGCAGTGTTTGAGTTATTGTAATTCCTTATTTTAGACAAATGCAATGATTGCTTAGATACATTACCTCAAGGGGGTCACTCTCCACATATTGGGTAGATGGAGTAATTAAAGCATCTTAGATAAATTTCAATTGCATTCTTTCTGTTTTGGATTTCAACAACTAAAGTACAAACAGTTGATTTCATCTCATAGGGCTTTGACCTGATCATTGAATGTTGAAACAATTTGAAGTACAATAGTTGCCATATTTTTCTGCTTTCATTTTTCAAATCTCAATTGAGTCATAGATCCGTGGATTAGGTTTACTCACTAATTGAAAGTACTTGCTTTATCTTTTGTCAAGAACTAGGTCTTAGAACTTGTTTATAAAAATTTGGCTTCTTTCATAGAAAATTAACTTAGTTTCATAACACTTCCTTTTCTTCATTTTCAATTAGATTTATTCTCACTTTTCAAACTAGGACAACACACTAAGGACTAAAAACACAAAACCTCCAAAACAATAAGAAAACCATCAAAACAACGAAGTAAGGAAAATGTCACTTAGGCACATACAGTGCACTACACTTCATCAAAGTTACAAGCCCTGGTTGATAATTAATGGAAGCAATTTAGGAACACTAAATTGACTAAACAGCATCAGCAGGCAAGAACATTTTTAAGTCATATGTCGGAACTTGTTCTAGAATATTGAACAATCTTGCAATTGAGTTTTCGCCATCATCTCACCTTATACCTGACAGGGGGGGAATGGGGGTCATCTACAAGCTTTGAAGACACATCAAGTGAGCCTGAGCCACAATCTCTCATTACAGATTCAGAGTTGCAGCCAGAGACATAACAGTTCAAGCGAGCATGAGCCACAACTTGTCATTCTAGATTCAGAGTTGTAGCTAGAGACACATATTCCCATGAGCATGCCTTTGGTTGCTGGTCAGCCTTAAACCATTTATGTGAGGTTGATATTCTTCCTCTTCAAAGAATTTGGGACACTTCCTCTAGCAAAAGACTTCAGCTTCTTGCCAGTTTTGGTAGAGTTCCAGGAAATGCATCAAGCATTCCAGAGTTGGTGGTCATCCTTAAACCATCGCAGGTTGTAGTCCTCCCTTCTTCTAGGTTGAAGGAATCCCTCTTCAAAATATGAGGAGCACTTCCTCTAGAATAAGACCTCAACTTCTTTCCAAATTTGGAAGAGTTCCAGGAATTTCACTAAGCGTTCCAGTGTCGATGGTCATCCTTAAACCACCTCTTTATGCCAACATTTAAGAGAGCTCATTCAACCTAGTGTTGCCATTCATACTTTGCAGATGTGTATTACAACTCTCTTCTTGGACTCACACATACTCCTTTGGATTAAGGGGGGGAATGTTGGACACCTAATCCTCAATGGGTAGGTGTGGAAGGCGAATGGACAAAAAGAGTCCAAAAGAGCACTTGGAATGTGAAACCAAGGTTCACCTAATGTATTATATATATGCATCTTTATGAATTATAATGCAACTCATGCTTATCTTATCTCTTTGTGTGTATTTACCTTATTTACCATGACTGATTTCAACAGAAGCATTCCAAATTGGTATGACATAACCAACAAGTCACCCATAATAGGAAAAGTTATCGAGTAAGGCATGTACTCTATAGAAACAGATAATATAACACCCATTTCTGGTCCACTACCCTGTCATTATCCCACGACGCTTAAGTTTATTACATATGAGGCATTCATTATTCGAAAGAAAATAAGAGGTTCATATGTTGTGGAGGATATGGCATGTCCTCGACTCTTTTATGCCAATGCCACTATGGAGATGTGAAAAGATTTGAATAATGTGATAGTTAATGTGAATGACATACATTTGAAACCAATAATTGACATATTGTTCAACCCAAAACTTAGGTGATGAATTAATGCTCACACCCCCATTTTTAAACTAAATTCCTTACCTTAGCTTTGTGACATTCTTATCCCATTGATTTGTGTCCACTTTGAGTTCCCTTTTGATGTGATAGAAGGATATTGTAGAGAATGACCTAGCTTCCTTTTTTAATCGATCGACAATGATATATAGTCTACATCCCGGGGGAGAGGGGGGGGGCGGCGGGGGGGGGGGGGGGGGTTATATGAGAATTTCCTTGATAACAACCATTAAATCTCCAAAACATAATAATGTTATGGAATTGACTTCTTTGGAAAAGAGAAGGCCACACAAAACTGCATATGCTTCAACCTAATTGCTTGTGGCTTGGCCAAGTCCTTCAAAAAAGGATAAAAGAATTGTTCCTTTGGGATCATGAAGACTCCCCCCAACTCCTACCACCCCTAAAAATCATGCCTTTCTCACTAAGCATTGGTGAGTTCACTTTTTTCAATATTTCTTTATGCCTTTATTTTATCTGTAAACTAGGACACAACTTTGCTCAAAAAATATGATATGTATATTCTAAGGCATGTACATTTTTGTGGTTTCCTAGGTTAGTTTGGAGTGCTTTGAAGTGAAAATGGATCTTTTTCTTTTGTTAAATGAGTCCCAAGGGGATTTTATTTGCTACTATTTTCCTCAAGGCTTTCCTCTTTGCGTATCTCTTCTAATATGGATCAAAACTTTCATTACATTGCCTACCCTTTCAAGCATTGTATTTTCCTATGCATTTACATGTATTCTAGAGTATTCAAAGTTGGAGTAATTATTTTGTTATTATTTATGTTTGTTTATTTTTCTAATGTACAAATATTTTTGAAAATTAAAATAAACCTTCATCGCCATAAGAGGATGGGCTAAGTTTGTGAAAGTTGGGCACTTCTATAAGCTCCACTATGGTTCACAACAAATTTTCGATGCACTCTCCACAAGAGGGCCATTGCATTTCCCAGAGGTTTTTAAGTTGCATTAAGTGGTTTCGCAATGTAAGTAATGCTTCACCTCTTGGTAGCTAGTGAAGATATTAAGGAAGAATCTTGATTTCAAAAAAAAAACACTTGCATTTTGAAACCTTTGATCATGACTTCTAATCATCATGAACTTGAATCTATTTTAACATTCAAAATTTGGTTCTTTAATTAAGTCCTTTCTATCAAATTCCATGTTAATATTGGGCATTCATAAGATAAATTAGATACATAAATTAAATATTTCATTAATGGATTCATTTGATACATTAGAAATGCTTCCCTTTTATGTCATTCATTAGCTAGTTGTGTTATCAACATGACCTAACTACCTCACGATAAGGGCATCTAATTAGCATCCTATTCACTTATACTTGACATTATGATTCTTTAATTAAGTCATTTATATAATATGACTTAATTGCATTCAAAATAATCCAACATGTCCATGTGGCATCGATTTTAGCAGCTACACCTAGTTGATAATGACAAGTTTCCATCCATCTCTCTTGCAATATCAAACAAGAAATACATCAAAAAGAGAAGGAAATTTTAATTTTATCCCTAAAGAGAATCCCTGGGATGCAAGCTAGTCCATGGATGGAAATGGTGATATGCCACCACCTCCAATGGGTTTGGTGGTGCTAAAATCATATACTAGAAATATGTTTAGCTTCTTTTTGTTTATGCATGTTAGCTAGGTTGAGCCTTTCCTAGGGTGAGCCCCAATGTTGGATGGAAAAATTATCTACCCACTTGTAGGATGTTGTCACCAAGATTGTGCAAGGCTCAATCGAACTTGGATACTATGTGGGACAATTTTTATCCCCATATGTGGCTCCTACCCACAATACATCCCCATGAGATTTGAACCAGTGACTCAGTGGGGACACAGTGGGGACTTAACCCCACATAAACCAACTAGTCTACACCTCATGGGTAGTTTTATTTTCATGTCAAATACATGTTTATTTTTATATTTAACTTAGCACAAAAAGGTAACTAATGTATTTTGAGCATTTTTTTGTTTGGTCCAAAATATTAAGTTTTTATATGATAGTTCTTCATATGTACCAGTGATGTTTATAGATAAAAATCCATGAGTAACTTCATATCCCTTACATGCATATCTGAAAATAATCAAATATGATAATGAGCCCATTTAGATTATTTTTCATAGTTTATGTCAAAATGATTATATTGGCCATTTAAAAATAAAAACAAATATACTTTTTGATATTGTCTAGTAGTGTTGTTTGATATATAAAACTAAAATTGACTAAGACAAACGATTTCATAAAATCTTTCAGAAAATTGAAACTAATGCATGACAAGATGTTATTATCCATGCTTATCTAGAAATGGTAAACCATTGCATTGATGAAGGGTTCCAACTAAACTCTTCTAAAATCAAATAACAAATTGACAATATTGGGTGGGATATCCAATAGTGATCATCCATTCAATGGATATTATGGTGTTTAGACTTGCAAAATCACTATGAATTTGTCTATACTTGAGTCATAAACACCTTGATAAATTGAAATCCTTTGCAGTGTACTTTTGATGAGTAGGTCTTAGTGTTAAAAATGTTTTTGAGTTCAAATATTTGTTTCATTGAAATATATATGTTCTCCTTCACTATTTTTGATGAGAAGTTGTCTTCAAATCTAAATTTTAAATAATAAACAAGAAATGGTTTATCTTTTCTCACATTGCATCCAAGCCACCTTTGAGGGTGTCTTGTTTTATCATCATTCTACCTCTCAATAAATTCTAATATTTTCTCTATTCTCCCTATGTAATCTTATTTTTTCTTCCATTATATGTCCAAGAATGATCACAAGTTTTGTGCCCTATCATGCCTTCATCTTCATGCACTAGACTCCACCACTCCCCTCATGTTCAAAATTCAAATTGGGTTATTAATAATATCTCAAAGAATGTATGCTTGTAAGGATATGTGTTGCATCACTACCTTTCCAAACTTAGGGAATTATTGAAGTGTAAATTGATGCATGGTGTGGCAAGTGGGTCCAAAAATAATTTCGTTGAGCTATTAGCATTAGATATTAGAAGAAAACAACCAAGCAACATGGATATAACATCCTAATGGTAAAAGGTGATTCCCAACTAGTCATTAGCACTCTCAAGAAAATCATGAATGGTGCCCCCATCAACACACTCTCCAAGAGCTAGATATTGGAGCACTTTCTCCACCAAATCACCTCCCTCATCTCCCCTTATCTCATATTTCTTCCTACTCACATCGTTCGCTCCAATAATAAAGTTGAAGACAATCTCTCTAATGTACGTTGCTCCCAAACTAAGGTTCTCCTCTCCTCCCTTAGCTTGAAATCTCCTCTTCCCCACTTCTCTTTTACTACAACTCTCTAATTATTCAGGACCAAACTCAAGAAGGCTCCAAGATTGCTTATTCTTCGTCAATTGGGGTGGCCACATGCATGAGGGAGGGCAATGGGATGGCTCCTATTGAGAATGCAACAAGATGATGAGCTTAGTGAAAAGAGTCACCTTCACTAAGTGGGCCCGCAGGGTATTTTTGGCGCAAAGTCTATTTTTAGACTATGTCTATTTTTAGACATATGGATCATGTTCTATGAGTTGCATGATGCTATTTGTGGATGGTTGGTCAAGTCGGAAAAAATAGATGGACTTCTATTTTTAGACATACTGGGCGGAATCTATTTTTAGATTGCCAGTCTAAAAATAGATATGTCGAATATTATTAGCTCTTAATAATATTTGGACTATAAACATTATCTTATCCTCTTGGAGCACTTCAGTTTGATGCCTGGATGTGGCACATGTAACTGACAGAATGAATTACGCTATTCCTAGGGTTTAGTTGAGCTATTGAATGATGGAATTCAGTTAGAACTCATGTGAGAGAATTTGGTGGAGTTGATTGAGGAGTTAATGGAGTTGTGTTCAGTTTAACTGAGTTAGACATAGTTGAGCTAGTTGTATCTAGTTGTATCTAGTCTAACTGATTGATACACTAGTGAGAGTGGTGTGAATTAATTATTAATTAATTCACTAACTAATTAACTAAATAACACATCAGTTAACTTCAGTGCATGGACAGTTTCAGTGGAGACCAGTGGAGAGGTAGGTGAAAGAGCATGTTGACTATCAGTTGTGACTATACTGGTGCATGAGTTTTGCACCACACTTTATGGAGAATCCAATGAGGATTGTGCAGTACATCTTGGTGGGATTCGAACTTGGATCTCATGTTTTTCCATATTGGATTGCGCAGTAGAGGTTGGCTAACAGGTGGAGCAGATTGGAGCATGTGATGTGTATGATCTGAGCTTGTGTAGTGTGTAACAATTGGAGATAGTGCTGAGATCTTGTGAGGAGTTTGTACTATGATTGTTACATGATCTATATGATTATAATATACAGATATTTGGGGGTTTTCAGCTTTAATCTCTCCCATAAATACTGTGTTTATATGTGTGATTGTTTATGGTTTTAATGTGCGCATGCGATTGTTTATATTTCTGCAAATTAATGATCAATGGTAGAAGAGGTTATGTATTATGCATGAAGATCAAATAGTGTGTGAACAAGATAATCTCGGTGAATAATTTAACAGTTATTCAAATTTCTACATGGTATCAGAGCAATATTGATCATTGGAGCAATTGAAAAACATTGAAGCGGTTGAGTCTTGTGCTGGTGGAATTCAAATTTGCAGCAGTGTTTTCTTGGTGTCGAAGTTGAGATGTCTTTCAACGGATTGCGATTGGAGTATGCCCTTGATGGCAGCTCAAATTATATTGCATGGAAGGACGGCATGGAGGCGGTGTTAGATGACAATGGGCTGAAGGAGTTCATAGATGCAGAAGTCCCAAAGCCTACTTCTACCGATGCCGCCATAGTTGAAGCTTGGCAAAAGAAGACAGCAAAGTGTCGAAGGATTCTGTTGGAGGGTGTGAAGGATCACATAGTGTCCAGCCTTCATGGTAAGGCTTCTCCATTCTTGATGTGGAAAGCCTTGACAGATTTATTCCAAAGCAAGAGCGATCAGAGGAAGTTGGTGCTCAAGGATAAACTCAGAAACATAAAGATGGAGAAAGGCGACAGTATGCCCAAGTACCTCACGAAGTTCATCCAATGCAGGGATGAGCTGGGAAGTGTGGGGGTGACTGTAGATGATGAGAACTTGGTGAGCTTGGCTCTCCTTGGTCTTCCGAAGAGTTGGCATTCCTATCAGGACTATGTCAATGGTCGGGATAAATTGCCAGGATGGGAGCGAATTTGGGCGGATCTCATGCAAGAGGAGATAAGGAGGACTACTAGGGACGGATCTTCATCAAAGGTATCTGATGAAGAAAATTGCACTTTGGCTGCCAAAGCAAAGAAGGGGAAGAGCAAGAAAGCTTCTCGGTCTGGTGCGAAAGGCAAGAAGCAAGACATGTCCAAGGTGAAGTGTTTTCACTGTCACCAGCACTGACACTATGCCACAAATTGTCCGCAGAAGAAGAAAAATAAGAAGGCTGCTGGATTTGCAGCGGGAGAGGCATTGGCCTCCCAGTTCGAACTGGATTTTTCACTGATCGCATGCTTGGTCTCAAGTGTGATGGGATCAGTATGGTTCTTGGACAATGGTGCGTCATTTCACATGACAGGAGATCGAGATCTGTTTTCAGATCTGGAGGAAAAAGATCTTGGAGTGCACATCGAGATGGGCGATGATGGTAGATACAGTGCGACCGGTATCGGTACCATTTCCTTTGAGAGGGAATCTGGTAAACCCTTTGTATTGAAGGAAGTGATGCATGTTCCAGGATTGAAGAAGAATCTTATCTCTGTGGCGATGTTAGAAGACAAGGGATATGATGTTGTCTTTAGCGAAGGAAAGGCTTTCCTGCGCAGTAAGGCAACTGGTGAGACCCGGAGGATAGGGGTTCGAGTTAAGAACCTTTATCAATTGCAGGTAGATGGCTGCGCAGCAATGGTAGGCAAGGCAAAAGGAGTGGTGAGCCGGGATGATGGCGAGTTGTGGCACTGGAGATTGGGCCACCTTCACCATGGAGCTTTGAAGATACTGCATCAGATTTCTACTGGGCTTCCTAAAGGCATGCGATCGAGACCAATGCAAGGGGAGATTGTACCTTGGGAAAATTTGTGAAAGCCACCTTTCACGAGAAGGATAGTCGCACCACGACAATCCTTGAGAGAATTCACACAAACGTGTGTGGACCTTTCTCAGTAGCTTCGACAGCAAAGCACATGTACTATGTGATATTTGTTGATGATTATTCTCGGAAGTGCTGGATCTTCTTCATGCAGAAGAAGAGCGAGACATACTCAAAGTTATATGAGTTCAAGGCACTGGTTGAGAAGGAATCGGGGAAGCAGGTGAAGGCTCTTAGGAGTGACAATGGTGGTGAATTCATCTCTGGAAAATTCAAGGACTTTTGCAGTGCAGAAGGGATTCGAAGAGAGCTCATAGCACCTCATAACCTGACCAGAATGGGGTTTGGCGGAAGAAACGAACGATCATTAGAGTCTGCACGGGCGATGTTGCATGATCAGAGCCTTCCCATACACTTGTGGGCTAAGGCATGCAATACTGCAGTATATGTGCAGAACCGTTGTCCTCACGGGATACTTGGCATGAGTACACCCGAGGAGGCGTTTTCTGGTAAGAAGCCTGATATTTCCCATTTGAGGATTTTTGGTTCACCTGTTTACATTCATGTGACGAAGGATGTCAGGTGACGAAGGATGTCGGGAAGAAGGCACAGGCAGCAGGGGAGTTGGATATTGTGGGGGTACACGATAAGCCCCAACTATCGTGTCTCTTCCGAGCAGTCACAAGGCTGTTGTGCGATGGGATATCAAATTTCATGAGGAGAAAGCCATGAAGTGTTCGCTTGAGAGGGAGCCACACTTGCATGTAGATGAGGAGCTATTAGTTCCTAAGGATGAGTCTCAGGATGTGGATCAGCCACGAGATGAGGTTCATGGAGTGGAAGAGACCACTCATGTAGCGCCAACCATCAAAGGGCAGAAGTGCACTACAGAAGCTGAGCGACTGGCTCAAGATTCAGAGAGGATTGTAGGAGCACCTAAATCACAGCGCAGACATAGACAATCACCTAATCGGTACACTAGATACATGGCTCTCATGAGTCAATGTATCGTGACAGAGCCATCCTCTTTCGAGGAAGCTGTGGAGGATCACGCATGGGTAGATTCCATGGTGGAAGAGTGGTCGATTGTCAGAAACAGTGCATGGGAGATTGTCCCGAGACCGGAGGGGAAATCAGTGGTGGGTTCGAGATGGATCTACAAAGTGAAGCAAGCAGCTGACGGGAGTGTGGAGAAGTACAAGGTAAGATTTGTTGCCCGAGGCTTTTCACAGATAGAGGGGATCGATTATGAGGAGACCTTTGCACCTGTCACAAGGTATTCTTCCATACGGACGATCCTATCTCTCTCAGCGCAGATGGGGTGGCACATTCATTAGATGGATGTGAATACTGCGTTCCTCAACGGAGTCATTGAGAAGGAGGTGTACATAGAGCAGCCTGAAGGTTTTGAGATCTTCAGCAGCGAGTCGCATGTGTGCAGGCTCAAGAGAGCGTTGTATGGGTTGAAACAAGTACCTCATGCTTGGTACACACGGATAGACAGTTATTTCACCAGACTTGGATTCTCCAAGAGTGAGGTAGATCCTAACCTATACCAGATTGTGGTGGAGGGTAAGTTGCTGATCATTGTACTTTATGTAGATGATTTGATTTTGACAAGTGATGAGCTGTTGATACTCTCATGCAAGGAGGATCTTGCAAAAGAGTTTGAGATGAAGGACTTGGGCCTCCTTCATTATTTTCTGGGATTGGAAATTTGGCAGCGCAGTGATGGACTATTTGTTTCTCAGGGTAAGTATGCCCGGGAGATACTGGAGAAGTTCAACATGCATGGCTGCAAGCCTGTTGATACTTCTCTTCCTGGTGGTTGGAGGAAGGAGGATGCTACTTCAGTGGAGGTAGTGGATGCCACTGTTTATCGACAGTTGGTGGGGTCGCTTATGTATCTGGTCAATACAGGACCCGATATATGCTATGCAGTTAACCAGCTTTCTCAAGCTATGGTTAAGCCTACCAAGCTCTTTTGGAAGGCAGGGAAGCATGTATTGCGTTATCTCAGAGGCACATCGGGATATGGATTGTGGTACAGACAGGAGGATGAGGTGAAGTTGTGTGGCTTCACGAATGCAGATTGGGCAGGAAGCCCAACGGACAGAAAGAGCACATCTAGAGGGATTTTCAGTATCGGTTCGACAGCAGTTTCATGGTACAGTAGGAAGCAGAGAACCGTGGCACTCAGTTCAACAGAGGCCGAGTATATGGCAGCGAGTTTGGCTGCATGCGAGGCTATATGGATGAGGAAGATCCTGGTCGGGTTGTTTGGTTCACACTTGGATCCTACTGTGATTTATTGTGATAACCAGAGTTGCATCAAACTCTCGATTAATCCAGTTTTTCATGATAGATCCAAACACATTGACATCCGGTATCATCATATCAGAGATTGTGTGCAGCGGAAGATCATGTTACTTTCATACATTCCTACAGAGGATCAAGATGCTGATATCTTGACGAAGGCGCTCACCAGGAGCAAATTCAAATACCATAGAGGCAGGATAGGGGTTGCAGATAATCCATATCTTATTGAGAGGGAGTGTTGAGAATGCAACAAGATGATGAGCTTAGTGAAAAGAGTCGCCTTCACTAAGTGGGCCCGCACGGTATTTTTGGCGCAAAGTCTATTTTTAGACATATGGATCATGTTCTATGAGTTGCAGGATGATATTTGTGGATGGTTGGTCAAGTCTGAAAAAATAGATGGACTTCTATTTTTAGACATACAAGGCGGAATCTATTTTTAGATTACCATTCTAAAAATAGATATGTCGAATATTATTAGCTCTTAATAATATTTGGACTATAAACATTATCTTATCCTCTTGGAGCACTTCAGTTTGATGCCTGGATGTGGCACATGCAACTGACAGAAGGAATTACGCTATTCCTAGGGTTTAGTTGAGCTATTGCATGATGGACTTCAGTTAGAACTCATTTGAGAGAGTTTGGTGGAGTTGATTGAGTTAATGGAGTTGTGTTCAGTTTAACTGAGTTAGACATAGTTGAGCTAGTTGTATCTAGTCTAACTGATTGATACACTAGTGAGAGTGGTGTGAATTAATTATTAATTAATTCACTAACTAATTAACTAAAGAACACATCAGTTAACTTCAGTGCATGGACAGTTTCAGTGGAGACCAGTGGAGAGGTAGGTGAAAGAGCATGTTGACTATCAGTTGTGACTATACTGGTGCATGAGTTTTGCACCACACTTTATGGAGAAGCCAATGAGGATTGCGCAGTACATCTTGGTGGAATTCAAACTTGGATCTCATGTTTTTCCATATTGGATTGCGCAGTAGAGGCTGGCTAACAAGTGGAGCAGATTGGAGCATGTGATGTGTATGATCTGAGCTTGTGTAGTGTAACAATTAGAGATAGTGCTGAGAGCTTGTGAGGAGTTTGTACTATGATTGTTACATGATCTCTATGATTATAATATACAGATAGTTGGGGGTTTTCAGCTTTAAGCTTTCCCATAAATACTGTGTTTATATGTGTGACTGTTTATTGTTTTAATGTGCGCATGCGATTGTTTATATTTCTGCAAATTAATGATCAATGGTAGAAGAGGTTACGTATTATGCATGAAGATCAAATAGTGTGTGATCAGGATAATCTCGGTGAATAATTTAACAGTTATTCAAATTTCTACAGCTCCACCACCCTCCCATCCATCAGCATTAATGCTTGCACCTTTGTAACATCATCCCATACCTAACAGCATGCATCACTTAATTTCATTGTATTACACTTAATGGGAATTATGTCATGGTTTTTGACCCCATGTTTTGGCTCTCCGCTGCACTTACCATTGTTATCTACCTATGTGTGAAACGCCTTCACTGAAAATTTATTATTGGATTTTCGATAAGGGTCAGCCTTGGTCTTCATGACAGGGCCACTCCTTTCCCGTCCATCTGCCTTGATACATTTGGAGCACACACTTGTATAGTGGTTAGGCCATAATCTTGGCCCTCCCTCACCATCGATTTCCCTACATTATTAGAACTCAGTGGTATGACTTTGAAACATTGGCAGCAACTCATCATAGTCTCAACATATTCATCTTGGAACCCTCTAGCAAAATTCCTCCTCAGCGAAAGAAATGTTATATCAACCACAACTCCACAAGTCTTAGTTGGATGAATGAGACCTAGCATCAGGTATTGATCTTTGGTAGCTTTCTTGGAGGCAATTATCTCAATTTCACATAATTCATTGAGATTATACCTCTATGTTACACACACACACATATATACGTACGCATACACACACACACACATACATGTATATATATTGCAACAATGGTACTGGATTATGCTCACAATGTAAAGGCCTCCCATCTTTTCTGCTACCTTCTGTTGAAATTTGCAACAAGAAACAGTGAAATTGGCGTCCAAGAAGGACAAAAATTGACCACATAACTAGTGTGGGATTCCAGTCACACATGAGTGAGGAATTCATTTACACACTAGCGCTAAATATGGTCGTCTAATTTATTTATCCCTTAAATAAATTGGAAAATAAATTGTAATTTCATCTCATAACAACTTGTATCAGTTAACTAAGTTAGAAAGACTGATTTAGCTCAAGAATTCCAAGTTGACGGTCAAAGGTGAGACATGTAGAGTGATTCTATTATTTTGGGGGTCCAGTTGCATTTAATGCATTACTTTAGTGCATGTGTAATCAGTTAACTCAAATTAATTGAGTTAAAACCAGTTTAGCTAGTTCTAACTGAGTGATGAGCTAGTGAGAGGTCAAGTGAATTAAATTATATTTAATTCACAAGTAGTGATCTGTCAGATAATTGATGATTCCCTATTGATAGCTGCATGCATGTCAGTTCTGAGGAAGACTGAGTTGAGACAGATGTTAAAGGGAACAGAAATATCAGTTGTATTATTAGAAAATTTCTTGGGTACAATTATGTAGTCAGAGGAAGGCTCATGATGGATTGCGCAGTCAAGGAAGGTTGATTATCCTATTTAACAGAGATTAATTTTCTAGGGATTGCGTGAGAAATGTTGGGCTAAGAAGGGGCTCATAATTGGCTAAGTGTTGGTCAATTTTTCCTGAGAATTGCTAGTCAATTTTGAGTAGGATCAGGGTAAGACGATCGATAGAGTGCATGATTTTCTCAGTGTGAGAAGGCATTGTATTGTTTCATGATTCTTTTACTATGTAAAATTTATGATAGAGGGGTTTTTAGCAGATGCTTTCCCCAATAACTTCTTTTGTTGTGTGATTGATAATCTCATTTCTCTTACTTGCATGTGATTGAGCTATCGTGTTTTATATTCTGCAAATATAGTAGAAGGATTCAGTATCTTGTTTTAGTACATTAAATGATCAAATTGAATCCAGTGGTATAGATTTTATATATGATTTCTACATGGTATCAGAGCACCAGGAATCACAACAGAAGAGAAGAAATTGAGCTTGTCTTGAATAGATTCAAATTTTCAGATTTATTCTTCAAGATCTAGTAGCAGATCAATATGTCTTTCAATGGATTGAGACTCGAATATGCACTCAAGGGAAATTCAAATTATATTGCATGGAATGACGGGATGGAGGCAGTGTTGGAGGAAAAAATGTTGAAGGAATTCATAGATATTGATATTCCCAAGCCCACAGCAGCAGATGCCCAACTTCTTGATGCATGGAAGAAGAAGGTAGAAAAGGCGAGAAGGATCTTGTTAGAGGGAGTTCAAGATCATATTGTCTTGAGTCTCCATGGGAATTCGACTCGATATGCTATGTGGAAGGCCTTGACAGATCTGTTTCATAATAACAGCAACCAAAGGAATTTGGCGTTGAAGAACAAGTTCAGAAAGATCAAGAAGGAGGAGGGCGAGACGGTACCAACATACTTGGCGAATTTCACTCAATGTTGATATGAGCTTGGAAGTGTTGGTGTGACCATAGTCGATGATGACTTAGTGAGACTAGCACTTCTAGGCCTTCCCAAGAGCTGGCATAGTTACCAAGACTCTGTGAATGGGAGGAAGAAGTTACCAGACTGGGAGCATTTGTGGTCTGACTTGGTAATAGAATAGATAAGGCAGAGCACCAGAGACGGGACCTCCAGCACCAACAAAGAAGAAGATTGTGCATTGGTCGAAAAAGGAAAGAAGGCCAAGGGAAAGAAATCCCAAGTTAAAGAAGGCAAGAGAGACTTGTCCAAGATTAGATGTTATCATTATCACGATCATGGGCACTATGCTTCGAATTGTCCACAGAATAAGGTGAGCAAGAAGGAGCCTGCACTTGCAGTGGGTGAAGCATTGGTTTCACAGTTTGAGATTCATTTTAGTCTCATTGCATGCATGGCCAACATTGTAATGGGATGCATGTGGTATCTAGAAAGTGCTGCCTCATTCCATATGATGGGGAATAGACTTCTGTGACTTGGAGGATAAGGACCTCCAGCAAAACATAGATTTTGGAGATGACGAGAGCTATAGCGCGACCGGCGTAGGTACAGTTACCTTTCAAAGGGAGTCTAGCTCCCCTCTCAGACTAGCAGATGTTTTGTATGTTCCAGACCTAAGGAAGAATATTGTCTCCGTAGCAGTATTGGAAGACTGTGGTTATGAGGTGATGTTTAGAAAATGAAATGCGTTCCTTAAACACATAGCCGTGGGATAGGTGAAGTATATCAGTTCAAGAGTCAAGAACTTGTATACTCTCGAGGTTGAGGATGCATGCAAAGCTTTGACAAGAAAATCATTGGTTAATGACTTGGTGGTTGAGAGGGAGAAATTATCTCTCAATATGTAGCCTCAAAAGCACTCTCAAAAGGTTGTGTAGCAGCCACAATTGGAGAAGCAAAGAGGAGACAGAGTGGAAGAGTCTACTCAAGCAGAGACCTCCAGGAGGGGGAAATTTCGAGCCAAAAAGGCAGAGGGAGTACATGCAGCTATACCTCCAGGTGTGAGGTGGGGCGATGTGCATAATTAATCCCAAGAAGAAATTTGGGCAGGGTCCATTGAGATGGTGTGTCTCATGGATCGAACATGGCTACGAGGAGCCCACAATACGGCAGTAGCATGAAGGATCGATTAAATTGATACAGTCAGATGTTAGGAAGACAGAAATCAAAGTGACAGGTGTCAGATACTGGAGCGCAGATCAGAGTTGGAAGCAGTGTAGAGTGCATGGATGAAGATGTCAGCAGCAGTGCAGAGAGTCCAGTAGACATGTGTAGTAGCTAGCAGCAGTTAGAAGAATCTGATGACAAATGAATTATAGCGATTCAGTTGTTCGGAGGCTATTCAGTTTCAGGAGTTGCAGGTGAAAACAACACTAGAGAAGTGTTGCATACAGAACATTTCGAAGGTACCAGATCGGGATAGATTAATTCCTTTCTTGTTGAGAGGAAGAGTTGAAATTTGCAACAAGAAACAGTGAAATTAGCATCCAGAAAGGAAAAAAAATTGACCACATAACTGGTGTGGGATTCCAGTCACACATGAGTGAGGAATTCAGTTACACACTAGCGCTAAATGTGGGCGTCTAATTTATTTATCCCTTAAATAAATTGGAAATTAAATTGTAATTTCATCTCATAACAACTTGTACCAGTTAACTAAGTCAGAAAGACTGAGTTAGCTCAATAATTTCGAGTTGAGGGTCAAAGGTGAGGCATGTAGAGTGATTCTATTATTTTGGGGGTCTAGTTGCAGTTAATGCATTATTTTAGTGAATGTGTAATCAGTTAACTCAAATTAATTGAGTTAAAATCAGTTTAACTAGTTCTAACTGAGTGATGAGCTAGTGAGAGGTCAAGTGAATTAAATTAGATTTAATTCACAAGTAGTGATATATCAAAAGACTAATAATTCGCTATTAATAGATGCATTCATGTCAGTTATGAGGAAGACCCAGTTGAGACAGAGGTTAAAGGGAACATAACTATCAGTTGTATTATTAGAAAATTGTGTGGGTGCAATTATAAAGTTAGAGGAAGAGTCATGATGGATTGCGCAGTCAAGAAAGGTTTATAATCATATTTAATAGGGATTAATTTCCTAGGGATTGTGTGAGCAAGGCTGGGCTAAGAAGAGGTTGATAATTGGCTAAGTGTTGGTCAATTTTGCTTGAGAATTTCTAGTCATTTTTTAGCAGGATCAGGGTGAGACGATTGGTAGAGTGCAGGATTTTCTCGATGTAAGAAAGCATTGTATTGTTTCATGATTCTTTGACTATGTACAATATATGATAGAGGGGTTTTGATAAGCTTCTATCCCCAAGAACATATTGTGTTGTGTGATTGATAATTTCCTTTCTCTTGCATCTGATTGAGAGATCGTGTTTTGTATTCCGCAAATATAGTAGAAGGATTCAGTATCTTGTCTTAGTACATTAGATGATCGGATTGAATCCATTGGTATAGAGTTACTATATAATTTCTACACCTTCATTGTGTTCTCTTCTTTCCTTCGACTTCCCTTCCTCTTGCTTCATGCTGACAACTTCCCACCTTGGTTCCATGTCACTCGGTACTACACCATGCTCTATTCCTACTCCCCCTAGCAATTTCTACCCTTGCACTGCATAGTTGTTCTTTTTCCAGCTTCGTTCCCTCTCACCAGCATGCCTCAAGAACGAATGAGCATCCATAGAGGCTCATTGAACCATGGTGTAGGCAGTGCCTTAGCTTGTTATAGATCTTTTACTGCAGCTAGGATATTTCGAGCTCTTATTCCTGACACTATCCAAATGGATTTACATTGAGCCACTACAACAACCATAGTTGAGCGCAATGACTTCATTGATGGCGAGATCTTTGCATCCACTACTGAGTGGATCCCTAACTCGAACCACACGTGGTAGAAAAACTCAATACCTTTTTATAGCCAGGTACAAGCAGAGACCCATGCAATTTGTAAAGAGATATACATGCAACTCAATCATAACAGAATTGAGAATTGTGATTAGTCTATGGAACACCTAGATTTATCCATGCGAGTGGGATGCATCGAAATCATCCTTTTCCAAGGAAAAGGTACAGCTTCTCCAAGAACACATGTAGCTCTAATTATTGTGTCTACGTCAACATGATCTTCTTTAGGCTATAGTGGCACCTTGAGTTTTTTTATGGAAAAATTTTCAATGTTTATGGTCTATATTTTTTATATGCAACAACATTTATTTTATGTTATGGACAAGTACACTTAATTTATTGGTCACTATGCTAATTATAGTAGTTTTATATCATGGATGGAACAATATAGTGATAATTTTATATGTTGGTCTAAAATCATTTTTTTATGCCATTGGTTTGGTTTCTCGAGTGGCAGACCGCACCAGGACAAACATATATGGTTGTAATTGATGATTCTTTATGATTAATAGAGTCAAAGCTTTAAAAAAATGTAATTTATAAACATTAATAAAGAAGCTTTTTTTAAATACGTTTTTATGTATACATAAACAAAAATATAATGACATTTTAACTTCTTTACAAATGTACCATTTACTTTGGAATTCTATATTTTAAAAAATTTAAAAGAACAAATCATTTTTTTCCATGAGAAATATGAATTTTTAGTCTTTGAGTGACTACTTATATAACAAGGCTTGAATCCATTACAATAAATTTTCATCATGAGCTCAACATATCACATGCATGAACTAAACTACTTAACTATGGCCCCACCCCCTTTTAATTCATAAGAGAAAAATGCTTATCTAAAGAAAAAGGACTTACAAAAATTATTTAAAGATCAAAAGAAAAATAAAAGAAAGGGGAAGTGTTTGTAGGTTGAAGTAGTAAAGGCTACCTCCCACGTGGCGTTGCAAATGAATGAAGACCCCTAGCCATATTCTAATCAGCTATTTGGACCAGGCTTAGACTCCTAGCATCGTATATGACTTTGGAATTTAACTCGTAAGTTACCCTTAAATTCCCTTTCATAAGTTAATGTCATCCACCTACTTTAGCTAGGAGTACTTAGGAAATACGTTATGTTCTAGCCAAAAAACACATGTGATATGGGTAAGGTTGCCCACCTTGATTAATTTTACGTAAGTTAGCAACATCTAATAAGTTATTTGAGTTAGTATATCCTATCTATGCCAATGACTAACAACTAGTTGAATTTGGATGTGTTATTATAGGTTTGGAGTTCTACATTGGGATACATGTACCATTCCTTGAGGTACATGTATAATGTCTCATGATTTGTGCACCTACTTTGGGATCCATGTCCCTACATACAACCATATCTGATCACCTTGAGATACATATCAATGTTTCTTGGGATACATGGCCCATGCATTGGGACCTTTGCCATGCTAACAAGATGATGACTTGGATACCACATCATCACTAGAGGTCTACACTATGACTTATATACAACGTCATCATGTTTTTTTAAAAAGAGAGTCCATACAGGTGAAATAGTTTTCAGAATAGTGGAATAACTTGTTCAAGTGTATTAATGACCCAATGTTTCGAACTTCTCAAGTGAGTCCATCATCAGGGGTGAGTGCAATACTTTTGACAGATTTGTGATCATTTAGGGCAAAAAGAAAAATGGTATAAATAGAGTAATTTGAAGAAAAAGATTTTATTTATTTTTTTAAATTAAGGTTGGTTTGGAAGAAATGAAATTTGTTTATTATTAATAATTATGTTATTATTATTTTGTTTTATTTCATTATAATTTATTTTGCACAATTTTATTGATTAATTTTGTTTTAGTTATTATATATATAGATATAGATATAGATATAGATATAGATATAGATATAGATATATATATATATATATATATATATATATATATATATATATATATATATATATATATATATTATTATTATTATTATTATTATTATTATTTTTAAGATAATTATGCTAAATTGATTATGTAATTATTAATAGGAGAGGTTATATTATGATAAAAGGAAGAGAAATAAGAGGAGGATTGAGATTAAATATCACTTTAGAGGTTTATAGGATTTTTTTTATTTATTTTTTTTATTTTTAATAGATGTCTTGCGGTATGATATATTAAGGGTTTCCAGGTATTGCTAATGTTAAGGCCATCATCGCGATTCATGTTATTTTTCCTTTTTTCAATTTCTATAGCTTCTTTGATTTTTCTTTTTAAATAATGATCTTCTTTGGAGATAATTTTAGCGTCCTCCATACGTATGTAATGTGAGGAAGAAAAAGCATGTTCTGCCAAAGCTGATTTTTCAGTTCTGTTCCTAGATATGTCAGCAACGTGCTCTTTGAGTCTGATGCTAAGAGATCTACCTGTTTCACCAATGTATTCTTTTCCACAAGAGCATGGTATGACATATACTCCTTTTTGCAATCTTGGGTTTATGGGGTCCTTAGCGGAGTCTACCATGTTTCTGATGGTATTAGGGGGAGTGAAGGCAATTGTAATGTTATGTTTGTTTAGGATTCTGGAAATTTTATCTGTGTTTCCTTTTATGTAAGGCAGAGATTTTAGGTAAGTCAAAGGTTCTTTTTTTGATATTTTTATTAAGAGTTTGGTTGATGGTTTTATTGATGACGTCTTTATTATATCCATTATGTTGAAAGACATGTCGAAGGTGGTTTATCTCAAGTTCTAGGTGGTGAGAGTATGAAATTCTAGAGGCCCTAGTAGTTGGGGTTTTGATGATGCCATATTTTTGTTTGGCATGGTGATGAGAGTTTGCGTGCAGGTATCTTTCGGGGTGAGTCTTCTTTCTATAGACCTTGGTACTAAGTTTTCCATCTTTTTTTGTTAAAAGGATATCTAGGAAAGGTAGTTGATTATCCTTTTCTATTTCGATGGTAAATTTAATATAATTTGAGATATTATTGATGTGTGTTAAGAAATCATGTAATTTTGATATTCCATGGATCCATTTTGCGAAGATATCGTCTACATATCTTTTCCATTCTTTAGGGGTGAATGCAAATGATTTGAGAGCTTTTTGTTCAAAATGTTCCATGTATATGTTAGCAATTATAGGAGATAGAGGTGAGCCCATGGCTACACCATGAGTTTGTTCATAAATTTTTCCTTTGAAACTGAAAAAAGAGGATTTTAAACATAATTTGAGGAGATCTACTGTCTCACTATCAGTAATTGTTTTCATAACTTCAATGGCTTCATCTATAGGTATCATAGTATATAGGGAGACAATGTCGAAACTTACCATGAGGTCTTCATCTTTCATTTCAAGGTTTTTGACCCACTGAATGAAGGATGTGGAGTCTTTAATGTATGATGAGGTGTTTCCGACCAGGGGGCGAAGCTTTTTGGCAAGGTATTAAGCAAGGAGGTAGGTGGGTGAGCCTATGGTGTTGACTATGGGTCTTAGAGGGATGCCTTTTTTATGTATCTTGGGAACTCCATATATTCTAGGAGTGATCGAGCTTGAAGGGGTGATTCTTTTCTTAGTGATGGTGTCAAGAGATGAGTTTTTTTATTTTTTTGGTTACTTCCTTAAGAATTTTAGAGCTGGGGTCTTTATTTGATATTTTATAATAGCCACTATTGTTAAGGTGTTCTTCCATTTTTTTTTATCATAGTCAGACCTATCCATTATAACGGTTGCATTGCCTTTATCTGCTTTTAAGATAATAATATTTTTGTTTCTTTTTAAATTATTTAGGGCAAGTTTTTCTTCTTTAGGTATGTTACATGAAGGAGCTCTGGCATTTTTAAGGACTCTAGCAATGTCTTGTCTTATTTCTTCTGCTTCAATAGAGTTAAGGTCTTTTAAAGCCAATTCAATATTGCTGATTATGTTGTTGACCGGAATTTTATTAGGAGTGATGGAAAAATTTAAGGCTTTTTGAAGAAGTGAAATGGAAGCTTGGTCTAGGTTAATGCTGGAAAGGTTTATTACAGAGGAATTGATAAACTTTAATTTTTGTGCATTCTTGTGGGATGGGTGCGATACTGAAAGGGAATCAATGAGTGTAGGTAAGGGATCAAGCATAGGACTATGGTTAAAAGGGTTGTGTTTATTTGGATTAATAGAGGCGATGGAATCGATGGAATCGGCATTCTCTTGAGACACGGTGTCAACGATATTGTTTAGATGCACAGCAGGACTTGCTTCATCGTTAGGATCTTCATGAGTCTCAATCTGATCGATCTGCGAAGTGGCGGGGATGGTTAGGATAGATTCATTGCTTTTGTGAACAGAATTTCCATTGACAATAGTCTTTCAACTGTTCGAATAGGTAACGGAATCGATGGAGTTGGCATTTTCTTGAAACACGGTGTCATCGATTTTGTTCAGATGCACAGTGGGGGTTGCTTCATCGTTAGGATCAATCTGATCGATCTGCGAAGTGGCGGGGACGGTTAGGATAGGTTCATTTATTTTTAGAACAGAAATGCCATTGACAACAACCTTCTAACTGTTCGAATGAGGTGATGTGAACATTGTGTCAACGTTTGACTTTTCTAGAGTGTCAATCCGAGACTTGTCCAGATCGATCTCATAATCTGATTTCTGTAAAATGATATGGTTGTTGCCATGAAGAACGTTGCATTGAGCAGAAACAGAGTCAGAGTGTCCACTATTTTGAGGTGCGATTTGGTTAAGGGTTCCGAGATGCGATAGGATAGCATAGAGGGATACAAGTACAGGGACAGCGATGCTATTTTCTTTTCCTTCTTCAAAGTGTCCTTGGATTGCCAATGATCCGCTTTGATAAAAGTGTGGGCATCTAAGGAACGCCACAGTTCAAAGCGTAGGGAAGAGGCTAACAAGAGATGTAAACTTAGGAGTTTCTAAGAGATTTTAATAAGGCACAGTCTCATCATTTTTATTTCATTTTTTATTAAGGAATCTCTTAGTTTTTTGAAAATTGAAAGGTTGCGGCCATGATTGAGAGGGTGCTTACACACAGCAAAATTTGGAGTAAGATTGTTGTCTCTGCAATTTTTTAAAAATGATAAGTTAGAAAGGAGTTTTTCCCTGGATAATCGCAATTTTTCCAAGAGTTGTGTTGTTCATTAAGTCCCTTCCATGGTAGGACTGAATATTTTTAAAAAGAGAATCCATATAGGTGAAATAATTTTCAAAATAGTGGAATATTTGTTGTATATTGTATATTGGTGCATGTATGAGGCGAGTCTCCTCTTTGATGTATCTACATTCATACTAGAGAGAGATGCTGTAGTTTTCTATAAATTTTCAAATCTTCTAAAATGAGGTACTTTGTCCAATTGTTAGATCATACACTAGACTCAATTTGATGTATTATTTACTTTTTCCACCTGAGAAGTAAAACTAGGCCTAGATGAATGGGTGATCTAAATGGGAATATTAGTGTTTGTTGTGCTAAGATCCAATTTAGAATATAAACAAAGTGCTTGAGGATTATGAGGTAAATAGAAAGTTTTTCATTAGTTTTTATGTGTTTTTATATGAATTTCTTGTGCAAATTAACATAAATAAAACACTAAACAGCAGCATCTAATGGACATGAATTGTTGAGATTGCAACAAGATGATGAGCTTAGTGAAAAGAGTCGCCTTCACTAAGTGGGCCCGTAGGGTATTTTTGGCACAAAGTCTATTTTTAGACATATGGATCATGTTCTATGAGTTGCAGGATGCTATTTGTGGATGGTTGGTCAAGTCGGGAAAAATAGATGGACTTCTATTTTTAGACATACTGGGCGGAATCTATTTTTAGATTGCCAGTCTAAAAATAGATATGTCGAATATTAATAGCTCTTAATAATATTTGGACTATAAACATTATCTTATCCTCTTGGAGCACTTCAGTTTGATGCCTGGATGTGGCACATGCAGCTGACAGAAGGAATTACGCTTTTCCTAGGGTTTAAGTGAAGTTATTGCATGGAGACTTCAATTAGAACTCATGTGACAGAGTTTGGTGGAGTTGATTGAGGAAGTTAGTGGAGTTGTATTCAGTTTAACTAATCTAAACATAGTTGAGCTTTTTGTATCCAAGTTAACGAATAGATACAATTAGTGAGAGTGGTGTGAATTAATTATTAATTAATTCACTAATTATAAACTCATAAATCAACTAAAGAATACAGCAGTTAACTTCAGTGCATGGACAGTTTTAGTGGAGACCAGTGCAGAGATAGGTGAAAGAGCAGGTTAACTATCAATTGTGACTATAATGTTGCTATTTGCAACACACAGATAGGTGGAGTAGCCCATGAGGATTGCGCAGTTCAGGCCAGGTGGTTTATCTATTTAATGAAGCCATCCCATAGCTTGAAAATGCAATAGAGGCTGGCTATCAAGTGGCAAAAGGTTGGAGCATGTGTTTTTCTAGATCTAGCTTGATAGTGTGTAGCAATTGAGGGTAGTGCTGAGAGCTTGTGAGGAGCTTTGTACTATGATTGTTACATGATCTCCATGACATGTAATATACAGATAGTTGGGGGTTTTCAGCTTTAAGCTTTCCCATGAAATACTGTGTTCATATGTGTGATTGTTTATGGTTTTAATGTATGCATGCAATTGATTTTATTTCCGCATGTGATGAGCAATGGTAGAAGAGATTTTGTATTGTGCATGAAGATAAAATACTGTGTGATCAGGAGAATCTCGGTGAGTAATATATCAGTTATTCAAATTTCTACAGTCACCATAAACAGTAACACAATAGCACATGATGAAGGAGTTCACCCCGCCTGGGCTACGGCTCCTTGGTCCAGCTTCCAATGGCTTGGCCTTATTCTATTATGCTCAAAAGTGTGATTACATATGTTTACAATGCTCAAATAGCTCTGAAACTTGTTCCATCAGCTCCGGAATGCCAAAAATGTGTGTGCAGCCTCTTTTTGCATCGAATTTGGCCAAAAGTAAGTAAGTTATGACTTCCCCAAGTTTTGGCACTAACCGCTCCACATTTTCCACAAAATTCAGCACCATCCTACAAATCCACCTGGAATTCAGCTAACTAAGCGCCAATTTCGCCAAAAACTGGGCGAAATTATCAACGCTTTAATTTTTCCAATAAGGCCAAAATTCCGAATTTATTTTTTAAATAAAAAATGCTTCGGTTTTGTTTCTAACCGTCGATGGTTACCGCTAAGGGTGGACACATGGCAGATAAGGTGAGCGATTATGTAGGCAGTCACGTCGCTCCGACGATTACGGTGGAGGTCTTAGGCGGTGGACACATGCCGCGATCGGTGGAGTTAACGTTAAATTTTATGGTTAGTGGGGGGGTGGGGGGGGGCGAGCACGGCTAGCCTCCCACCCATGGTCCCGCCCCCTGCGGTGACCAAGGTTTGGGCTAGACCTCGGCCCCCTCCTCCCAATGCGTAAACAACATTATAATAAAATTATATGAAGACCATAGTAGGTTAAGGAACATAGCGCGAGGCGCAATGGTAATGTGTTTTCCTTGTGGCGATGATGTCTTATGTTCGACCCATACAAGGGTGTGGTTTGAACCTTACCATAATTTTGGTGGCCCTCAAGCTGCCATGTGGCAGCCTATGATTGGCCACCAAATCAACCAATTAAAATCTACCAATTCAACCCAATCAAAACATTCCACTTGGCACAATTCCATTCATCGAAGACAAGCCATTGACCAAGTCAACCCGCACAATCATCCTGCCATGTAGGCATGCCTAGTAAGTTGTACGGACTGCTGACTAGATTGTCCTGCATTTTATTTTTAAAATTTACTTGTTTGAAAAAGTGGACCGAACATGTTTCTGGGAGCATACGGTGTCGATTTTCCAAGAAACGAGTTGCAACAAATTCATAACGTCAAGATCCACGCATTCATTTAGGTTCCACAGTATTCTAACAAATTAAATTTTTTAGCATAATTTTGAGCACCTAATCGCTCCTCCCACTCGAAGCTTTTGGAACCCAAAAGATCACTTTCAATTGTTCAGCAAATGAGGGTACATTTCCCTCACCTTTCCAATCCTGATCCATTTGGCCTTGGAAGGATTTGTGCCTTTGAGCCCCACACGAAGGTAGTCTACACTCCCTCGTTTTGATGTCCTTTTTCTTTTGTCAATAATGTTGTCTTGCTGAAACTCGTCAAGGTATTCAAGAGAAAAGTATTTAATAGAAGGAATCTGAACTTGTTCTCCTTGATCTTCAATCAAAGGAGGCTCAAACAACCTCAAGTTCTCAACACTAACAACAGAGTAAATTTGCATGTATGAAAGAAAATCTAACTTGAAGGAATTTTCACCAATCTTTTCCAAATTTATGAAAGGACAATAACGGATTGGTTTCAGTTTTTTACCTTCCCCTTGAAGCCTCTCTTTGCTAATTTGAAGCCAAACTTCGTCACCAACTTGGAACTTGTGATCTACACAATGCTTGTTGTGCCTTGCTTTATACTTGCCTTGGCTCTTTTCAAGTTGATCTTGAATTGTTTGATGTATCAATTGGATTTTTTCTATGAACTTATTGGCTCTGTCTATGTCGATATGGCCATCAATAGAAACATCCTTCCCAAAAATTAAATCCAATGGTGATCTAGGCAAGTATCCAAGACATGCCTCAAATGGAAATGTTTGTGTAGAGGAGTGTTTTGCACGGTTGTAAGCATGTTGTATGGAGTGCAAGTTTTCATCCCACAACTTAGGATGCTTGCTGCAGTAATCTCGATGAAGATGTATGATTGTTATATTGACCATCTCGGTTTGAATATCTATTTGTGGATGAAAGTTTGTACTCTTTTTCAACTTGGTATCCATCAATTCGCACAAACTTGACCTAAGATTCCCAACAAATCGAGAATATCGATCACTAAAAATGGATGTGGGTAATCCAAAATGTACACAAACATGCTGAAAGAATAAGTGATTTGTTTGTTCAGTGGTGATTTTCTTTTTACATGGCATTAAGATACACATATTTTTGAACCTATCCATAAATACATATAAATAATCATGACCTCTTTTTGACAATGGAATACCTCCTACAAAATCCATAGAAACACTCTCCCATGGACATGAAGGTACGAGAAGTGGTGTGTACAATCCTAACTTCCTAATTCTAGACTTACTGACTGCACATAATGAGAAACCTTTAATGAAACGTGACACACTTTCAAACATACAAGGCCAATAACAATACCTCTGAAGATGTGTCATTGTTTTGCTTACACCGAAATGTCCAACAATAAGATAAGTGTGTGTTTCCCTTATGACATTCACTCTCTCCCCCTGTGGAATGCAAAGCTTACCCAAATTATACAAAAAATTTATTATATACATGGTAATCCAATTCCTTTACTTGGTTGCCTTGACTCAAGTTTGCAGAAACATCTTGAAAGTCATTATCAAATGCATATTTCCCAACATAACTTTCATGCAAAACGGAATTATGCTTGAGTACAGTAGTTGCACTAACAAGGCCTAGAAAGCATATCAGAAAACCTTGTTGTATATACATTTCTTATACCTGATGACCAAGTGGAATTGATGTAGGAAACCCATCCATCAAAAGTGCCTTGATTGTTGCAACTTAGTTTTTGATTGCAAGTATTGCAATGGTTGGTGGTCGGTGTGTATGATGGTTTCATTTCCCATCAAGTAGTGTTTCCACTTTTTCACACTTTGAACCAATGTATAAAGCTCCTTGTCATAAGTAGGATAGTTAATCGCTGCACCATTGAAATTTTATGAATGAAATGAAATGGGCTTACTATGTTGCATAAGTATTGCGCCCATGGCATAGTCACTTGCATCAGTTTGAATCTCAAAGGGTTTTCTCAAGTCTAGTAGTGCGAGTACTGGGGTTGAACTCATCTTCTCTTTCAAAGCATCGAATGATTTTTGTTGCTTTCCTCCCCACTAGAAGACCTTTTTCACACTATTCAATGTATGCAAAGGATTTGTGATAGAAGAGAATTAGCAATACACTTCCTCCAATGTTGGGTTGCTCCCAAAAAACTTCTTACCTCAGTGATTGTCTTGAGCGTTGGCCAATTCACAATGACCTCAACCTTAGAGGGGTCTATCCTCAACTCACCTCCTCCAAAAATATGCTCCAAATACACCAAAGAAGTTTTACCAAACTCACATTTTGATATCTTCAAAAACAATTATTCTTTCCTTAAAACATCAAGTACTTTTCTTACATGCATGACATGTTCATCAAGTGATTTACTGAAAATTAAGATATCATCTAAGTAGACGATGACAAACTCATCAAGAAATGGCCTTAAAACATCATTCATCACACACATGAAGGTAACAGGAGCATTACATAACCAAAAGGCATAACAAGCCATTCGAACAAACCTTGCTTTGTTTTGAATGTTGTCTTCCAAATGTCACCTTTGGCGATTCTAATTTGATGGTAACCACTTCTTAAGTCCAACTTAGTAAAATACTTTGCATATTTCAACCGATCAAGTAAATCATCTATTCTAGGGAGTGGATAACGGTTCTTTACCATAATCTTGTTCAATGCACGGAAATCTACGCACATGCGCCATGTTCCATCCTTATTTGGCACCAACACAATAGGTGACCCGCATGGCGAAGTACTTGGTCGGATGATCCCTTTGTCAAACAACTCTTGAATTTTATTTTTGATTTCAGCACTCTCCATTACCAACATCCTATACATGCCAATGTTAGGAAGAGAAAAATCTTGCTGCAACTGTATTTCATGTTGGATTCCCCTCTTGGGAGGTAATCCCTTTGGTTCCTGAAACATCTCATTATTTTGATTAACCACTTCAATCAAATCAGATTTCAAATTTGGATTACAGCCTTGGAATGCTTCATAATCAACATCATTATTTGGTTTAATCATAAGAAGCACAAAATTCTTGCTTGAATTCACTAGTCTTTTCATTTGCCCTGCATTAACTAGTGAAAGATTTAGTTTCTTGCGATGAGCTCTCACAATATACTCCACGCAATCTTTGAACAAGTGGTACTTGTTTTCATGGCAATAGAAGATGGTTTTTCTATCATATAGGTAAGGACGTGCCAAAACAATTCCTGAAATATAAAGCGGTACAACATCTAATTCAACTTCGCCAATGGGTTTTCTATGATTGCAAACCAAAGAATACGCTTTCTTGTAACCTGTAAATTTGTGTTCTGACATATCCAACCCAATGGATATGGTTTGGGATGAGGAATGGTTTCAAGATTAAGTTTCTTGACTAGGTCTTTAGATATCAAATTGGCTTGAGACCGACTATCAAATAGTGTGTTGATTTTTGTATGTTTTGAAATAACCCTCACATGAAATAATTCAATCCTTGTTTCTTCATTTGGAGTACTAGTGTGACAATTTGATGAACTAGTGCTAGCAATAGATTCTTTTCATTTCATACCCATCGCTGTAATTTTAGTTTCATCACCCGAGTCGGATCCCAAATCCTGTTGAGTGGTTGCAATTTTTTTTCCCCTTATTGTTGAATTTCTTGGGCCTCATCTCTAGATGAAGCTTCCAACAATGGTCTTCATCATGACCCTCTTTGGAACAATATGTCATTTTCTCTCCTTCCTTTTTAACGGATTCATTTTTCTTTCCTTTTCCTTTGAAAACCTTTCATTTTTCTCCAACCTTGAATGGCTTCTTTTTACCCTCTTCTGGAATGTTTTTCCCTCTTGCATCATGGTGAGTGGCTTACACACAAACCTCATCTAGAGTAGTGGGATTGAACATAAGGATAGTATGCCTTAGGTAGCTATTTAAACCCCCTATATACTTCAGCAACATGTCTTGTAATTGCAAATCAACACCTAACATAAGAGCTCTTTTTCTAAATTCTTGGGTGTAATCTTGCACACTTTGACCTCTATGTTGTCTAAAGTTATGCCAATTCATGATGGCTTTCTGCATATGTGCTAGAGGGTAAAATTTTCTTTTAATTGCAGCAATAAAATTAGACCAAGAGATTAAGATCTTACCATGTTTTTTAATATCATATGTGTCTTGGCTTCCCACAATACTAGTGTTGCACCCTCCAGTCTCAAGGAAGCTAGTTGAATCTTTGTATCATCATCCTGAAAGTTTTGAATTATCCAGTAGACCTCCAACTGACGAACCCAATTGTCAAGATTCTCTGCATTCACTTCACCATTATACATAGGCAGCTCAAATTTAATATCAAGTTTTAACAAGGGTTGTTTACCAATTCCTTTTGAGGTATGTTGATGAGTATGAGTAAGGGTTGTAGTAGTGGAAGAAGATGAAGATGGTGGTGAGGATGATGGTGGAGTAGATGGTGGCTTATCACCATTTCCATAGAGAACCTTGTCCCCTTGGAGGCTTGGAGCTTTCACCCTGCAACCTTGTATTCCTCTCTTCATAGAGGACCTTCACCATCTCTGTCATGTCAAAGAAAGCCTTCCTAAAAGCCTTCTCATCCTCTGACATGTTATCATTTCCTCTTTCATGAGACATGCTTACTGAAGCTTCTACTGCAATGTTGGAGGTGAATCTTGTGGTGGAAATTTTGGCAATTGTGCCCTCCTCCTTGCTCCAACTAGAGAACCTTCACCCACAAGCTTTCCAGATTTTTTTTGTTATTTGACGAAACATTTTAAGTCGTGATAATGAGATTTACTTAAACATTGTTCATGGTTAATAGTATCACATATTAAACTATTACAAATTCTTAAATGGGTATGAGATGTTATGATACATTATGGATGATTAAATATATTTATATTTACATGTTCATTGTCCATGTGATTTATCTTTCCTCGCACACATAATTGCAAATCTCATTGTGAAAATCTTTTATGTTGAATTTTTTTAGTAATCCATTCTTGGTTATGTTATATGTATCATGAACTTTGATTTAACAAAATAATTAGATATACACTCACCACATTAAGTTTCAAAATAATTTTAATTTGAGCATTAAGAGAATCATATTAAATTTACATTTGAACAAGGTACAATTTTCAATCCTACCAACTTCACCTTCACTTTCTTGAGAGTTCTCCACTATTGTTTCCAAAACTACCCCATTCATCCAAACTGAGTAATTTGGGTAACTTGGGCTAATATTGTAAGCATTCAAGTGGATTTCTTAAAAAGGGTTAAAGTGAGTTTATCCTAGGTTTTTAGATCACCAACTACCATAATGATAGATCTTAGGATTAGCCAATAAGATTCCATCATTGACTTGGTATATCCAAATCTAAAAGGAGTGAACCTTTTTAGCAACAATGGTGATTCACTTGATAGTTGCTTTAGGCATTCACATTTCATAAAATTAGACTTTTCCTTTAGGGTCTGAGAGCTAACACTCCCTTTTGATATTTTCAGATCGAGCTTGCTTCTTTCTACTAATCAAATAATTAACAAACAATAACAAGCTACTATGAAAACATGGACCCATAATAAGAATGTAATTACATTTTATGAGCCAAATAACCAAATTCACTAACAGTAACAAGCTATTGTGAAAACATGGGCCCATAATAAGAATGTAATTACACTTTACGAGTTGTGCCAACAAAAATCAAACTCATTTTTAAGCAAGAATTCTATACTAATATAAAAACAATTTTATTATTGAGTCGAGAGGCACCTTCTACAACCTAGTATAAGGGAAATGGGTGATTTTGTCTGTGCTCAATGTGGAGTCGACACATCTCTGTTTTTTTTTTGTAAGCTTGGCAAGACCATTTTCGTTCATTTTCATCAAAAATAGTCAGGTTACATCCATATTAAGATGGTTAGGTGGCCTCAACCTACCCATTGGGAAACCACATATGTTGGCCACCTTACCACATTATAAGCCATCCAAAAAAAAAGGTTTGAGATTGTATATCATAGTTATATATGTTTGATTATCCTTAATTCTCCTAGTATCTAGATAACTAAGACATAATAACAAAGTCTGCAAAGCCTTCATCTATACAGAGCAAAAATAAAAAGCCAAACTATTCAAATCGTGTTACTAATCATCAGAAGAGTCCACAGGTGTTGGGTATTTTGCCATAGAACTAGGTAATTTCGTCTGAGGTTGACATGGAATATGCTTCTCTATGTAATTGAGGCAAGCATTCTGTTGCTGAATTTGAAATTGTATGAGCTGAAATTCCTTATGAATTTCCTGGAGTTCAGGATCAATCTTGGAAGGGCCAACTGAAGGAGTCACCAAGGCTCTAACCACAATATTCTTCATCAACTAGTAAAGATAGACAAATTGTTTGTATCGAGAGGACTGGCCTCTAGGGCGTCCAGGATCCAACACCAGGTCTCGCCATTCCTCCACATCCAAGCCCACCCAAGTTGCCTATTGGTTTAAATCTGCTTCCCAGCCAAAGATTAACTCGCGAATCTGAAGTTGCATGCCAATCTGATATGCCTAAACCGATTCCCAAATTAGGCCAGAAGTAGATTTACAACCCCAACCCTGAGCTAGACATGGCTAGGGTTGGTTGCCTCCCCATCGGTGACCAACACTTCGGTTCCTCTCTCGGCATCCCCTTGTTGAGGTGCCTTTGCCAGAGGAAGGACACACCATGTTGTAATTCAGTCGACCATGAAGGTGATATGATACCCTGAAATGGAAATCCAAGACCTTCAACTCGAGGCGTTTGTCTAGCTTAAGTTCCCAGCGTGCACACTGAGAATTTAAACGTGTAGGTATGCCACAATGGAATTCCATATAATTGTGACCATTAAGGCAATAAACCAAACGTTTTCCCATGATTATGAGATGGGTATGCCAAGATAGGCCAAACACATCAACCAAGGGCTCCCCGAGCCTTCTTGAGACAAAAACACATAATTCATTCGAGTGTATCCTTTCGCAGGAGACCCCTTCTCTTAAAGGCCAATAGGTCCATCGAAAAAACAAGATAATAAACAAAACCATCCATGTAGGAAATGCAAATTGAATTTCAGTGCTCAAACCCCAAATACATACCCATCCGAGAAAATAAAATTCCATAACAAACAGAGACAATTTTACTATATTCAGACAACCCATCCGAAAAAACAACTCTTTCTTCCCAAATTTCACGGAAAATTGCCCTTCTAACCCAAGACATCGTCTCAGAGACTTTTCTCCAATGAAATATCAGACAAAATTGAATCGCGGGGACAAGGGCATAAGAGAAACACACTAAGTGAAAATACTTGTTGTTGTCATCCACAAGGAAGAGGGTGAGACCATATGCACCAGGATGGTAGACCTCATGAAGAACCTTCGCGTGCGACCCAAAGCTTTCCAGCAAACCTATAACCATTCTAATAATAATACCTCCAAATGGATCTGAGCTCATAGCATAAAACCTCGACAAAGAGATGCCGCATTGTCCTCTCCAGTCACCACTAATATCTTGCATGTGTGTTGCCACCTTGATGTTGAAGGCAAGTGTGTGAGGGTTGCAAAATGACATTCCATCGTCCTTTCTTATTGAAACTATGGCCATAGCACGGATTCGGACAATGCCTAACTGTCTACTCGCACCCTGATTGGGGAGACACGTCTCTGTTTTAAAATAAAAGTAAAATATTCTTTAAATAAAAAAGCAACGTGGGCTATAATAAAATTAAAATATGGAAATATATTTGGTTAGTTTTAAGTAAAAGTACATAAAACATCAATAATTTCACTCTAATTGTCCTCACTCTGTTTGGTGTGCCTAGAGGTATAATTTTGCAACCTAGGATGAGAGAGAAGTATAATTGGTTTGAGTTGACAAGTGTCCCTTTTAAAATAAAAAGAAAATATTTTCTAAATATAAAAACAATAACAAAATGAATATATATTTGGCAAATTTTAATTAAAAGTACTATAAAACATCAATAAACTCACTCTAATTGTACTAGGTTTGTTTGTTTGTTGATTTTACAACTCAATTTGAAGGATTTGTGGTAAAAGTTCACTTTCATCTTCAACCATAAATAAAATATTTGGATATCTTTATGAAGTAACATAATTATATATCAATTTTAAAAAGAGATAAAATAGTTAAATGTCAAAGAAATCTTATATTTTCACTTTTGAATGCAAGGAGAAGAAAATATCTCTTATACTTCTAAAAAATATTTCATTTAGAGACTTAAATAAATTATATAAATTATTTGAATGTCTATGTTAATTAGATAAATTATTAGAATATCCATGTTAAAGTTTAAAAGAAAATTGCCTTTACTAATAAAAGTAATAAGAGTGATAGGTACACTTTATTTAATTTTTAATATAAAATTAATATTAATGTGTATATATTTTATATTGAGAGAATAAAAACAATTGAAAAAAATAAATTCATTCATATATATATAATAATAATAAAAATTGAAAAAATTAAATTATTAGAATTAAAATATTTCAAGTAGTTTTGTTATTATTTTTTTGGAGTGTGGAATTTGAGGAGAGGTTCACACTCGGAAAGATTTTATCCCTCAACTCCTAATAAATAATTAAATCCAGTGTTAGATGAATCTAAACTGATATATGTATAAATTGCCAAAAAAATCTCAACCATCACAACATCTTACATCTTGCAGTTTTCCAGGATACGTGAATTACAGGTTTTTCTGTTATTTTAAACTTAGACGTTGTTTCAACATTGCCTCATCCATCTTAACCATATAACCATCACAATGGTTTGTTAATTAAGATAGTGGGTGAGCATATGGAACTTATGGATTAAATTTGCAGTTGCTTTATTAGGAAGTCATCTGGATGACAAACGTTCACTCGTTTTGGAGAAATACATTATATTGCAAACATAATTAAGATAGAACATTACTTCATCAAAATAATAAAACGGCACCATTTATCATAAGAACATTTGATACCTTTACCAGGAAATCTTGCAACAGCTTGCAGCTTTCCAGGAAATGCAAATTGCATGCTCTTCTTTTATTTTAACATGTCTTGTTTCAACTTTGTCTCATCCATCTTAACCATAAACATAGGTCGATGGATTGTTAATAAGATATTTGGTCCAAATAACGTTGTATCACTCTTCAGTATTTCGAACATACAGAGTCAATTTGCAGTTGCTCTATTAGCATGGAAGTCACCCAGATGACAAACATTCACTCATTTGGAAAAATTTGGAAATAAGACTGTATAATATAATACCTCGTTGTAGACATCAAAGGCGTGCTTCTGCAGTAACGGGAAAATTGATTTTGAAAACCATTTGGTTGACGACAAAAAATTTCATCTAAAAATATTTTATGAAGAAATATGAGGTCATTTATTTCACTTTCTTCAAGACATCAAGCAATGACACCAGCCTTGGAAAATAATCTTAATACATTTTGAGGCAGCAATGAAATGTGCCCCTTATCATGCCAAATGCCTGCTATAGAGACACAAATTTCTTGAATGCAATTATTGGCACATTAAGAGATAAAACCCAAGAATCATGATTAAAAAGCCATCATCTTCGCTGACCCTTTTCACCATCATAAGATGATTTGTCAAAACTCCTTTATTTTAAAAAAGAATTAAAACTCTGGGCATATCAATATTGAAATAAGTCCAATCACATTTCAACGGTTTTTGAATGAGATAACATCAAATGAATGCCACCACGTATATTCGAATTGTCTACACTAATTCAAACAAGACGGGCCTGAAATAACCATGTGCACATGAAAACAGCATCAATAGTATTCCCTCCGCCACAAGAAAAACTGTAAACTAAAAAATGTAGAAATGTGAAACCTATAATGGTGGGTCAAGACAGGACATAGTCCTTTCAGAAGGGGTCTACAGAGTGAGCTCATTGGGTTCTTCAATCATTTTTGAAAGTGTTTGCAAAAAGGCAGCCAGGTCAGCACCATATATAATCCTGTGATCTGCTGTCACATTAACCTGAAATATAACAGTTGAATATTAGATGCCTCCTTCAGTCTGATGCCAATACAAGCTTCAGTGCATGCTGAATTGCATTTAATATTTTTTGACAGATTTAATATTTTCTTTGATATATATATATAATGTCAACCAGATATAATACAATTGCATGATCAATTTTTTAAGTGAGAATTCTAATACAATAAAGATACTCGATCACATTGAGATGCTCAAGATTTTCAGATAGCTATTTGACAATGAGGAAGCTGATTAAAAATCTCCAGATGCCTTGCCAGCCTATTAGGAAAACACAGTCTAACATGACAAACACTTTTTAAGTCGCAAAAATTAGAGAGATCTGTACCTGCATTTGGTTTTTCAAACCGATTAATCCATCAGCAGTTGCAACAACTGTTGGTTGGGACGCCCCCACAGCCATAATTGCTCCCTGTCAAACATTACAAAGTTCACTTTAACAGTTAGCCTTGAACAAAGAGAAAACCTGTGTGGCTCGACTTGAGAATGGAATCAACTGAACCCCTTTGAAGACAATAATGCAGCGTTTACTTACAGAACCAGGAGGCAGGATCGCATCAAAACGGTCCACACCAAACATTCCTAAATTAGACAGAGTAAAAGTTCCTGCAAAGAGGCCAGGCCTATAAGAATTAAGCTTTTATAGTTGACCTTCTGAAACTCAAGACACATCTACTTCAATGTGTAGGACACAAAAAACAGTTATAATGACAGCCTTGTGTTGGGAATGGCTAAAAGCTACCAAACATTAGACAGGGAAATTCTCTTTTGATCAGAAAATCAAAGCAGATCCAGAACACGAATAAGCAGAACAGATTCATGGTGCATTTTCACAAACCTGTATTATATTCCTGAGGCTGAAGCTGCTTTGCACGAGCCTTATCTACCAATTCCCTCCATTTCCTAGAGAGAGTATATATATCAACCTAAATGCAAGATACAAACTCTGAAAAGTTTAGACTTATAAAATTTCAGTCGGCAAGTAATGTACAATACTGCTAAGGCTTCATAAATTGAACCATCAAAAAAAAATGTAGCAAAAATTTGAATTTGATATAACAGAGGCTGAGATCTAAATTATATATGATCTAGATTCCAAACCTTGTCTGCATCCTGAAGCACAGGTGTAATTAGGCCTCCATCCATAGCCACAGCGACTGCAATGTTTATGTTGCTATTGTAGGTGAAACTCTTGCCATCTTTGCAGCTTGCATTGATTGCTGGGTGTTTGGCTAAAGCAAGGGCAGTGGCTTTTGCAAGCAATGCAGTCATTGTCACTCCTTTAGACTTGATCTGCACATGAGAGTCCAACTTGGCAAAATTAGTAGTACCTCAAGGCATCTGCATACAGCAAAGCTCTTCTGCCTCCTCATGACATTATAAATC
Source organism: Pinus albicaulis (assembly GCA_034641835.2). Classification (NCBI taxonomy): domain Eukaryota; kingdom Viridiplantae; phylum Streptophyta; class Pinopsida; order Pinales; family Pinaceae; genus Pinus; species Pinus albicaulis. The sequence continues at coordinate 1,463,953,578 of CM076570.1, forward strand.
AAGTTGAATGTTCATACTGCTGGAAACAAACTTCTCAGGGAAGCTCAACATCAAAGTTGCATCCAATATGCCCATCATTGGCACATGTGGATAGCATCAAAGTCGACAGTGAGTAAGACTACATACTTTAAAAACAAACTCTCACGAAAAGAGGCCTGGGGCCTCATCCTGCTATAAATTATAATACATGCCATAATGGGAACCTAAAGTCTGGATTATGTTGACCAGGTATAACCTACAGGGAAGATGCACAAACCAAAAATGTGGAGGAAAAAAATGTAACTAAAGTATAGCAACGTTGAGAACAACTGCATAAAGCCACAAAATGCCAATTAATAAACAAGAAATCACACCCAAAATTTAATCATGGAAATTGCACCATGCTGAAGCTCAAGATATCATACTGATAGATGGATGGAGAAGAAATTTGCACTCCCCAACATATCATAGTTACAGAATGTGACAGTGAAAACATGGGGGAGGAATAAATCAAATATGCAATGCCAGAAAACATACTATAATCAAGTTAAGAAATGTGAAATTGTTTTCATTTCACAGTTCATACTTTCAGGTTAGTTATGGCTAAATATACCCAAGTATAGGCACATCAGTAGAACCAGGTACTTGTTAACCATGGTGTTTATTCAGAGACATAAAGTTGGAAACTATGTTCTGGATCAATGAATTGAAATGCCAACTCTGCAAATCACATTTTCAGAAGACCCATAACTTATGTTGGTGCCACAATACCACAATTCTTAATTTTTCCTGGTCACAATAAATGTTAAAGAATAGAAAACATTATAATTACCATCTAGAAAATCTTTGCAGGTTTACCATGCAAGCATGTTTAGTTGAGAATTCCAAAATAAGCTTTGAAATTTGTGGGGAAGGCTTGAATATGTGCAAGACAAAAAAAAATGTCAAATATATTGCAACAAAATAAATCCATTCATTCCAAAAAGATTGGAAATGAATGCTAATTTATCAAGTTATCACAATTTTTTAAAATCAAGCCAGGCTAGGGCATATATAGGCTCATCAATATTTAGGATTCAAATCCATTTCTAGATTTTTTTAATATTGGAACTTACTATTTAGATATCCAATTGAACACTGATAAATATTTTCCCATCCCCATCACAATTTTTGAGGTCCACCTAATCTTCTCCTTGGTTCAGTTAAAACTTAAACCTGATTATATAATAAATCTAAGGAATTTTCCTAGTAGCTTTCATCAAATCAGTTGGTTCATGTTCAAGGATCATGAAGTTCAAAAAATATCATTAGTGCAAAATAATATGAAAAAAATTGACATTAAGTTTGAAGAAATATATAATTCTAAATTCAAATCCCATGCAAATTTAATCCTCAAATTCCGATATTAAATGAATTTAAACAAATTTAATGCCAGACTTATGAATTTATTCAGCTACCATGGCATTTGCTTGATTTCAAGCTTCAAGGATTAAATTAAGTCAGCACGGTGACTCATGCTTTATTTAAGATGAGAAGCTGCTGTATTTCATATTGTTTCACTGGAAATATAGGCCAATAGCCCAAGAGAAATCAACAGCACGTCACATAAATAATAGACACCAGAACTATAGGGAGTAAACCCTCATGGGAAAAACTCCACCCCAAATAATTGCTTTTATAACATAATTCCAACAAGTGAAATTACAATGGGGTGCATGGCCCCTTTATATAGTGATTAACTTAAACTAATTGCTGCATTAATTACAGACCGCTAGACCACCTTCTAACTAGCTTATTAATGTAGGACCACTAAGGCGAATTTCTAACCACTGCAATAATGAAAGACCATTAGAGCCTTACATAAATGGCATTACTGACCACTAAAGGGGCCACTAAGTTGAGCTTAAACACATAAGCTCCAACATCCCCCCTTAAGCTTGACTTGGGGATAAAGAAAGAAAAGGTGGAATAGATATGTATTGTCCACGTAAAGATAACATCCAAACATAGCACCTTAATATTCACTTGGGAAAGCTGTGGTACAAAAACAATTGGCTAAATAAACATTACAAAAACCCCCCCTTAATGCTAATTGGCTAGGGAACACAACAACGTTCAATGCTAAAAACGACTTGGTTACAGCAAGGTGCAAAAAAGCTCTCAATGGAGAGTCCACCTGTAGAATTATAGCCTCCAAAACACCTTCACACGTCCTCTTCGGAAAACGACAAAACAAACACAAGTTTAAACAAAGATTCCCACTTCCAAGCTATAGCCTTCAAAACACCTTCGCATAATTCTCTTTGGAAAATAAAGAAGCAAATACAAATTTAAAAAAGCATTGCATGAATGGTCGAAATAAGCAATCAAATCCCCACAGTATTGGCAAAGAAGAATATGCAAAAATGACATAGTAGATGGCAAAAAGCATGTTGAAGCTCAAGAGAGCTATTAAGGCAAGAGTGTTGAAAACCAACAAGAGGGCTCCAATCATGCAAACCAAGAATCTTAGTGAAGCTAAAACATATTTATTTTATTAATGCCCAAGAAATGACCATAAATAGGTCAAAGGAACTACTAAGTACATCACAATCAAAACACAAGTTGGAGCGCAAACGCAGTTCCTATAAAGGAAAAACAAATCTAATCTTATGAGATCTAAGACTTAAATGTAAAATCTATCATTCAGTATTGAGACACGTAGTTGGAAACCAAAAGAAGAAAGAATCCCTATCAAGAGCTCGAGAGCCTGGAAGAATGTCTCAATTAAAGAGGCCTAAGGAGAGTGCTTAAGATCTCTTGGTGCCACCACCTATTGATAAGGAGGGGACATTGTTGAGAAGAAGTTGTTGGCCTCTAAGTTAGTTAGTACTTATACTAAGTGGATCTCTCCTATCATATAAGGTCAAAAAAAAGAAACAACTAATGGAAGATTTTATAAACAAGCTAGAGTTGGAGCTAGAAGCTTTGGAGTAGTTATGTGGTGCATCACACTACCTACAAAAGGTCGTCCTCTACAGAGATCTAGAGGAGAAAGAATAGAAATGCTTGATGTGACTGAATATATGTTCCAAACTTGAACATGACACCATCGCAAAGGTCTCACAGGTGAATTTTGGATGTCTCCCCATGGTCTCACAAATTTGGAAGCCTAGGTGGAGCTAATGTCCTCTTGCTACTTTTTTCTATAAGCACTAGAAAGGAAGAGGTGATTGTCTTAGTATTATCTAGTGGTGGAGGCAATGTAAGTGTAGAAGATCTAAGTTTGAGAGCATCCCTTATGTATAAGGCCAATCACTATGGGTTCAGATATCTAAAGAAGATGGAGAGGGAATTCTAGGATTCCCTTAAAAAGTGATAATACCATCCTTGGATATCACAATAGATGAGGCACCCAAAAAAACATTCACATCTTCATCTCCTATAAATGGTAGAGTAGGCAAACCCTATCAACAAGTGTGATATGGTGATCTTCTTCCACTTAAAGACAATGTGAACCAACGTGAAACTCGCCGAGATGGATTATAGGAATGTGTGCATCCAATGGGAAAGTGCATAAGATGTGACAAAGCTCAAGTGTTAAAGATCAATAGGAATGTCTCAAATGAGGAATCAAAGAGCACTGGCCACATGCCTTTTTGTGAAAGATGGTCAAAAGTCAACAAATGCTCCAAATAACACATGCACCAAGATGGTCTTCCCACCATAAAGTGCACAAGTTCCAAAGAGAAGCAACAAATAAAGCACCATTTAAGCAGTGCTCCACAGGGACGCGTCCCCACACGCACCCCATGCTTTCCATGCACCTGAGATGGGGGGACACCTGGGGAAATGTTCCCCATGTCCCCCTTTTGGGAAGACGCGGGGAGATGCAAGGGGAAACATTTCCCCAGTGTAGAGGAAATGTCTCCCCAAAAGGAGTGCTTCTGGGCACACCCCCTCGAAAAGGAGGATGCCCAGAAGCACCCCTTTTGAGTTTCAAGCACCCTTTTGAGTTTCAAGAACTTTTGTGTGGGGAGGCCTAATATTCAAGCCTATTGCCCTATTATTGCTAGGCAATTTATGGTAATGTTAAATTCTTAAAGTACAAAGATGAAAATGATTTTTAACATTACCATGAAATGACTCGAGATGTTTGAGAGTGGTTACAACCTCATTGGATTTCATATGGAAAGTAGAATTTTAAATCTCACACAAAATCCACCAGACTTAACAATTTTTAGGATTTCAAGATCAGGAGGATTTCAACGTTTCCATTGGATTTTGTCATGTATGAGGATATGGAACTAGTATTTAATCAAGAGCACCAAGCCCTATGTGTACCTTGATGTTAGTGGCATTGGTTGTCGAACTCCTCTATCATGACCCTACTAAAAATGTACCCATTACTTAAACAAAAACTAATTTGACATAATATGTTTTTTCTATCTTATTTTAATGCTTAGACGGTGATATTGATGACAAAGATCCCAATATAGGTAATGATTTTGATGATACATAGGTATTTGTTGTAGCATGATTTATTTGGATGCTAGAGGCCATCTAGAACCTATTTGTCGATGTATTGTCGGTTCAGAGATGGATTGAATTCAATGCTATTTTGGTTATGTGCACCCTTACATGTTATAAATGAGACCTTTTGCTTATTTGTGTACAAATGGTTTGGATTCATATGGATGCACATGAATATATATATTTTTCTTTAAAATTTGAATATTTTAGGTGTTTTTGATCGACCTGTTTTTTTATGATTTTACCGGGTCTGGTTCAGTTCCGACTTGTTCTTGGTTCGAAGGGTTTTTCGATTCAATCACCAGTTCGGCTCCAATAACATTGGTATCTACTATAGTCTATTTTGCTTAATACTGATTTGATTCTAGAATGATGAATGATGAATGATGAATTTAAATTTTAAATCAATTTACATTCTAGAATGATGAATGATAAATTTAATTTTTGAATCAATGTAGCTTGTAGAATGATGAATATAGATCAATGTACTTCATTATTGAATCTCGTGGTGTATGGATGAATGATGATTACAAATGATGTATGTACCAGTATGAATGACGAATATGGATCATTGTATTTCATTATTTAATTCAATTATGTATGGATCAATATATTTATGCTTTCATTATTGAATTTGAATTTGGATAAAAAATAAATAAATAGCTTTTAAAAAAAAATTATATATATATATATATATATATATAGAATGCCAAGATACTGAGTTAAATAGATCCTAGCATATGAAAAATTTATGTGCTTCCCTCAAAATTAAATATTCTTCGTTAAAACCACAAATATGTTCAGTTCAAACAATACATATGAAGGAAAGAGAGCCATACAAATAAAATATTGATATAAAACATAAAAACTCTTTGGCCAAATATTACAATGGGCGGCCTCTTGGCTCTCGGCCCTTCAAACCATTTCTCTTACTCTCTGTATTCCTCACTTCCTCACTTGTTTTTTCTCACCCTCACAAGCTACATATTTATACATAAATATAATTTATTCCATTCCATAATTTCCTCCACACAAATCTCAACTTAAAATCTAATTTAGATTTATCTTTTTTTAGACTCAAATAAGTCCCGTTTATGGAATTCCTAATCCCTAGATTATCTACCTAATTCAACTCTACTCATATCCTTAATTATTTAAGGAATATTTACAATAATCCTCACATTTATATTTTCTTTCCTAATTTATTAAAAATGAGCAAATTAATTAATAAAATAATTAAAAATCATCACCCCCCTAATTACATAATTGAATAATGAAAATTTAGCTTTGATGCTCCTGCATCAGACTCCCCATGTAGAGAAGTTTCCATAGACTCCTATCTATGAGGTTTGTCGCTTTTCTGTAACAATGCTCCAACCACAAGTCCTGATGACTTGCTCCCTCCAAGATTTCAAACTCTATTCTACCACTGGTCCTTTGAAGTATCAACTCGATTTGGTAACTCATCACTCACTCTGTCAATTGGATTCCATCAGCTTCTCCAACACTTTCTTTCGCCAATTCCTCGGAGTAATACCTCTTTGTCGAATTCCTTCATCTCCAACTGTGTTGTACACTCAACTTTCTGCCATGAAGAATAATCAAGAACTCCTTCTTCATTACAACTATAGTTTCTGATTGCTTTTATAGCAACAACTTTCTCGTCCGGCGTTGTACCTGCATTCATCAACAAACTATTAGTTTTAAAAAGATAAGACCCTTTGGTTTCTTTTGATGCTTCAAGCACCAATCTCCCATCATCGACTTTCTGGATTTCAGTAGATTTTGTTTTGAACCGCTGGCTGCTTCCATCTTTATCCTGCTGGATCAATATTTATGTCTCCTTTATGTCTCTACGGACATAACTTTCTGTTGTTTCTGATCTTCCATCCCAATGCCAAATAATTTTTGCTCAATTTCTCTGATTTTGACATCATATCTGTTAATGTCGGGTTTTGTACCTATAGTTACATTATTATCTGAAAAGTTATAACATTCATTCAACTCTATAAATGTTAAAAACATTTCATCCCTATTACACATAGTAACTGCAATTCCTTCTAGATCAAGTTCTGCAATCTTCACTTCTCCCTCAGGTTCCTTAAGCCATCGTTCCAAGAACTCGATTTCCATATGAAATCTTTCCAACACTTCATCACAACCTTCATTCCTAGCTCCATTCTTCTTCTGGTAATCTCCCTGAGTTTTCCTAGTTTCAGCATCATTACATTGTAAAATTCTGGCAGCAAATTCACTAAACAAATACATTTGTTCACCTCCTTGGAATATCTCTTCGACATTTCCTTTATGCTCCTGCTCCATAATAGCTTCAACTGGTTGTCTTAGCCCAACCAAGAATTCATTTATGATTTCTTCCTGCTGCAACAAATCATTACCTTCCTCCTCTGAAAGGCATTCTCCATCAAACTTCACCTCAAGAGTTTCCTTCATCTCTGTGACAGTTTCATCAAACTGTCCACCATCTTTCGCACATCCTGCAAACATACATAAACTGTGAGATTTAAAAATGCAAGGCTTCATAGCCTCATCTGCTTCTCTCGCCAACACATCTTCAGATTCTTCTGAACTATCCCAATAGTTCATGAGATCTTCCTCATTGATCTCTTCACCCAGAATTTCACCCTGTTCTGGGCCACAAATGGAAACATCCATTTTTAACTCAGCCTCTCTGAGTTCTTCACACCACAACATCTACTCGAGCTTCCTCAGCTCTTCTGCCAATTGTATGTTTACCTATTGCTCCCTCTTTGTGTGTAGTCTCTGCCATTTTACCTTCTTTCTCATGGTCCAACCATGTGTCTGGTCTTTCATATTTCTATGCAATAACTCCATCAACAATTCAAGGTGAACTGTTATCTCAGCCTTTTCCCACTCATAATCTTCATCAGTCAACTGTTCACATATGCCACTTACCTTGGCATTTTCCTTCTTCTTCCTTCTGCTATGATCTTCATCAAATCTTCTGAAATGACTATCAACAGTGATCTTCCCCTTCTTTGTGAACTTCATCTGTTCACGTGTGGATTTCAATCAATCCTCTTATCAACAATCCTTTACAATTGCCATTCAACAATGCAAGCTTTCTTCCGGCGCTTGACCTCTTTCGGTTGTCCATGTTGGAATCAATCTCTGGCAACTCTCTTGCTTCACTTTGCTGCAAACAACACTTTAGTAATGCTTGTGTTACAATGACCAAACTCTTTGGGTGTCGGGCTCTGCCAATCATGCACCCCATTATATTCAGACTTTTTACTTAGCTTACGACACTTTGACTTCAGACTTACACCAATTCTTCATCTTGGATGAAAAATACTCAATCTTAACTCAAACTATCCAAACTTTCATTTGACCCTAACCTCTGTTTTGACTTCAAGGCTTGACTCAATAATTTACTAGTGGATATTTTGACTTAATTCAAGTTATACAATCCTCCAACGAACATACACCCCTAATACATTCTTAGGATGTAAAATTTTAACTCTCTCTCATTCTTATGAAAAATCATCAGTTTCCCATTATCATTTCACATGATACTGAAGTCTTTAGTCGAAATGCAATCCATGTTTTCATAGATTTATTTTATGGTGAAAATAAATAAACCATTCACTTTTCAACATTCAAAAATACCTTTCTGAATTATCATACCTTGTGCCATGTTAAGGTTATTAACAAACCTTCTCTTCGCAATCTCAATTCTCTGGTTTCCATTCTTCTGTGCCATCTTTGTCACTGTATATACTCGCACGCCCATAAGTTCGTCATCTTAATGCAAACATTTTCCCTGCACTTTTATGCACCATACAACATCAATTCATGTCTCTTCACCTGTGTACAGAGAACAAGCTATTCATATTTCAACCTCTTCGATGAATGATGTACATCTCGTACATTGTGTCCATCCTGAATATCACCTCCTTAGATACCGCCACAAAGATTTTACAACATCAAGCAATTGTGTTTACAATCTTAAAACACAAATCAAAAGAATTCTCCTTTTTCCAACTACAAGCTTTGGTCCAAAATGATTTAACCAAAAGTACGAAGAACCCACACTATGCATAATAAACCCTCTCACATACAAATGCATGTTTCTCTTTATATCACCCAAGATTAGCACATTTTCATTCACTTTCCATTCATTTATACCTCCGCATTTGTAACATTTTCACTTTAATTTTGAACCGCATGTTGACATATATATAAATCATCTCCGCAAAAATACTTATTTATAATTTCGATTTTGGTTAAGAAAACCCAAAATGTCAACACATTTCGATTTTGGTTAAGAAAACCCAAAATGTCAACACATAACCTGCTCAGTCATACCTTTGCCCTTGACCCATAATTCCGTTGCGCCACTCCAATTCATATTTTCTGTCTAGGCGAATTTCAGTTTCACTGTTCCATGGCCTCTAATTATCGCAAATCATGATTGCGCTTGCAATCATTGAGATCTCCACCGATCTCCATCTCTCCTCAACGCACAACTTCAAACAAAACACAACCATGGACTTCATTTGTTAAGCGAAAAAACTTATTCCCAATACAGTGGACTCTCCATATATGATTGGTAGTCACACTTTCCTTACCTCTTAATGTGCCACTTTGATTTCCATCCAATTATAAAACATAGAACAACTTTTGTGACTACACTAATTATCAACGGAATTACCATTCCATCACAATGATGTAGCCTAAGCTGCATTTACTCCATTAGACATTCCAACAAGTGCTTCAAGATGAGGATCAAGCTCAATTCGATATTTGTTCAAATATGCATCTAACTCGTCTGCGCCAAGGACCTTTTTTCCTCCATCGTAGATCCAGATCTCACTTTATTTGATCCATATATATGACCCCTCATAGTGTCACCAAATATATATTTCTGCCCATTAATATCCCAAATTGAATTTTGGAGAGACAATAATATAATTATGGCAATTCATTTAACAATTCGACTTTGGATAATAAACCAAAGGTGCCAACCACACAAATATGGCCACATTATATTTCAAACGTACCCATTTTGTCGTCGATCATTGTACATCCAACTGTCATTGCTTTATCGCGCTCCAAACTCCACCTTTCAAACCAGTACCGATCACTTGAAGCAAATTTCTCCAGAAGCTTTATTTTATTCTTTCAACGCAATTTCTTCCTTTCTCCACGCGATCTTTAGAACTGACAAAGTCCCACTTACATGCAGATAACAAACAGTCTCTAGCTTGGACGAAACACAAACTTCAATAATTTGGGGACTTGCATAGGCACTGATGGACCATCAAGATATATGGTCGAATTTATGACAACAGTTGCAGGCTTTGGTGGCTGCTTCTGTAGTGAAATGTGTACTAATCAGCGTGGAGATAATACCTGACTTTTGGCAAGGTTGGAGAATGGTCCCTCTCAGATCTCCGAATAATTACTCCAATCACCATTGAAAAGCGAGGCTTTTTAAAAAAAGCAAGATCTTTTTCATTTACTCAATACGCACTTCAAGTTGTGCCCTGTCACAATCGATGTTGGACTTCCTATAATTGTTCCATTGCATTCACCCCGGGCGTACAAACATGAGAGACACTTTTCCACTGCACTAGTTCAAGCAGAACGGTTTCTAAGCATCTAACGCTCTTGCTGCGTCTTTACTCACGTCTTCATCTGCAAAATTTATAAAAAAACTCTGCTATCCTAAACTAGTATATTATGATAGCTCTCATGGCGGTTCCACAATGCCTTTGACCGTGAGCACAATTTCATGCGATGTCCAGTAATCTCCAACTGATGGGACGTCTTGATTTTCCAAATTTCAAAGTTCTGTAAAATCAAATTTTGATCCAGTTGAAATGACGAACGTTATATCCTCCTTGATGCAATTACCTTCGATTATCGAATCCATGCTTAAGTGTGTAGATACATGCTTCATATGTCAGATCCACGCTTCCTCTCTGCACTAGTGGATGAACAAAGGAAATCAATTTCGTGGACTTTGGAATTTGTAAACAAAATACCACCAACCATTTGAATCCACAGCTTCACAACCGCTATGGCAATCAAGCAAACGAATATAGTTCCAACTCCGTAATTTGGAATTTCGTTTGGAATCTGCACTAATCTCCACGCAGTGATTCAATGCAATCTTAATACTTGAACCTGCGGTTTATATAAATCACACAGCTATCACACGATATAGCCAAGCAACATCAACCAAAATTTCTATTCCGGTCTAAATGTTATGTAGTCCAAAAAAAAACCCACAATCGTTGTTGTAGATGCTAACACAAGGAAATGACAGCATCTATATAAAATTCAATGTAACAGAAGCCACTAATTTGCAATTCTAGAGGTGTTTGCCATTAAATCATTGGCAATACTCCTCTACGTTGCGGTCAAGGCCACTCTGCGATGCTAAAACATGACACTATGATCACGTTGACTGCGTTCCATCTGAAGCATTGCGTAACTGTATAACGTTGTTAAATAAGCCGAACAATCCAATGCTTCCACTGCGTTTTACCTTATTGCTTGTGTGTTTGCCTACGTCCACACCAAGGCCGCACTCCACTACAATGCTTTAAAACTGTGTATCACCCTCCACAACGAAAATCGTCTCCCTGCAATTTCCATACTAATCTATGGCATATCAATATACTTGCAGATTCAAACAAAATGTAGAACAGGCATCTTTCTGGCTCTAATACCAAATGATGCCAGGACACTAGGTTAAACAGATCCTAGCATATGAAAAATTCATGTGCTTCCCTCAAAATTAAATATTTTTCGTTAAAACCACAAATATGTTCAGTTCAAACAATACATATGAAGGAAAAAGAGCCATACAAATAAAATACTGATATAAAACATAAAAACTCTTTGGCCAAATATTACAATGGGCGGCCTCTTGGCTCTCAACCCTTCAAACCATTTCTCTTACTCTCTATATTCCTCACTTCCTCACTTTCTCGCTTGTTTTTTCTCACCCTCACAAGCTACATATTTATACATAAATATAATTTATTCCATTCCATAATTTCCTCCACACAAATCTCAACTTAAAATCTAATTTAGATTTATCTTTTTTTGGACTCAACCAAGTCCCGTTTATGGGATTCCTAATCCCTAGATTATCTACCTAATTCAACTCCACTCATATCCTTAATTATTTAAGGATTATTTACAATAATCCTCACATTTATATTTTCTTTCCTAATTTATTCAAAATGAGCAAATTAATTAATAAAATAATTAAAAATCATCACCCCCCTAATTACATAATTGAATAATGAAAATTTGGCTTTGATGCTCCTGCAACAATATATATTAAAATATTTATATACCCTGACGTCTCCTCGTCCCCCCCCCCCAAATTTCCCAAAAATTTGAGGGTACTCCCACACGTCCCCCCTATGTGTCTCCCCACACCCGCATCCCCCCATCCCAGAGTATTAGTGGAAGCATTTACGTTGTCAAATATATAGATTGTTGCTATGATCAACCAATCAAAAAGATTGTCGAGGATTTTATAATTATACAGTGGACGACAAAAGTTGATAGGAAATCTTCACACAAGTGCTCAAATTGCACCAAAACCAAATGTCAATCTAACCACAATAGACCCCAGTACACATTATTGATCCAAGATTTTTCCTTTTACTCCTCTAAAGCGTTGTAAGAAGAATTGCCAGCATACCAATACAAATTTCAAAGCCTAGATAAAAAGCGAGAATAGATTTTATCACAATAATTATGGTGTCAATATGGTTGAGATGTGGATGGCAAAGAATCTAGCATTGATTGAATAGTGTTATGATCCTTAACCATTCAAATTGAATCACAAAAGAAATATCAAAAATGTTCAACACTTTATTAAATATTCAAAACCATTAAGGTAGACCAACAACTTACAATGATCCTTTTATGGAAGGAACCCACTCCTATTCACTTGTCTCTTCAAGAAGGAATCATTCTTATTAGCCAAGCTCCAATACATCCTTCATAAGGATGACTCCATCCTTATCTATAGCTAACTAGAAAACCATAATCATAACCCAATACTAACTACTTTGTGAACCTTCTTTGATGAGAACACATTATATTTAGTCCATGCTAACTATTAATGGGCCTCCTTTAATAATAACAAACGTTGCCCACTTTACATTGACTAGCGACTATAACTACACTATTATTACTCTAATAGTCCCATCACCTAACCCCCATCCGACACCCCTTCCCCCTTCCCCCACCCCTCCACCATTACACTCTCAGGGAGGATCCCAACACTCCACCCCCCCTTCAAATAGTGTTGTCCCCAATAATTGTAGTGAGCATGTACAACCATAAACTAAGGTGCCATGTATAAGTGCTAACTGCAATAATGAAGTAGTCTAGGTAAAGAAGGTCCCATGTAGAAAGGTCAATTGCAACGTTGAAGTAGTCCAAGAAGCTTGTCCGCAAACTTAGGTCCCATATACAACTGTTAAACAGTAAAGTAGTCCTAGAAGCTCGTCCATAAGCTAGGGTCCCCATGTACAAAGTACTAGCCTCAATGTTGAAGTAGTCTAATAAGCTCATCCATAAAACCTAGGTCCCATGTCCGAGTGCTCATGCTAGCTCCCAACTAATGACTCTTGAGTGTGAAAAATCATTGAATATGATGCTCCCAATGCACGCATGGTCATGTGGATTCAAATAAAGAGAACCATACATGTCTAACAGATCATCCACATAACTATAAAAGGTTGATTGTGAAGCGAAAAGTAACAATAACATTGGAGAATGTGCAAATTGAAAACTAGCAGTCATAACCTAATCGACTTTCCTCAATGATGTTCTCTTCATGTGATTGAATCCAATCATCAAAGAGAAGTTGGAAGTAGTTGTTGTTCATGAAATTACAACTATCCATATAACATTCATCACAAGCCTCTTATAAATCATCCCATGCATATATGTCTCTTGTACACACCACTTCAATATGTATCCAATGTTATAACATTTTGATTGCTTCATAGGCTTTTTGTACTTTCTATACTATGTGCTCCAAACATAGTTTCTTTGTACAAATCGCTAAGTCTTTTAATTGAGTAACCATTGTTGAATATACTCTTCATATTCCATACATAGTTCAAGAAAACTTACAGGGGACACTTCTTCCACATAATTTTCATCTTCCAAATAATTTGCATAGAACCTTGGATATTCCTCAATGATGGAGGCTAATATATGCATGTAAAATGCTATGATCCACTATAAATATGAGAGCTAGGAGCTTGAGGCGGTGAATTGAAATGGACATAACTTCTTGAATACAAATTAGAAATATATCATATTATATGTGAACTTGAAACTACTAAAGTGCTCTTTCACTTGGATTTTGGTTTAGCCTCAATCTGAGCAATTTGTAAAAGCTATATACTCTAAAATACCAAAACAAAGTCATGGTCGTAACAAAAAAGCTCTAATATGGTTGATTGTAAATCAAGGATATCTTCACTTTCAGAACTTCAATTTGAACAATTTTTTCCTTTGAAATTTGGTATTTTTTCTAGAGAAACTTAGATTTGTGATTGGTTTCTTCCAATTCTACATAGAAAGCTACAAGAATTAATCTAAGTGTCACGACCCTCTTTTTCCCTTTGAAAACCTATAAAATGGAAAAAATGACTTATTCATTTTTTTCCAAGAAAGAGTTTTGATATCATTTGTAGTAAACCTTAGAAAACAAAAGATAAAATACAAACATTTAACTTTAGAATAACAAATCAGATCTACACAAGACTATAGAGAAGACCCTTAAGGTTGGGTGACAATGTGACATCATCAAATAGTCAATATGGAAGGAATCACTCCACAAACATGCTTGCTACAATACAATCCTCAAAATCTAAAATATCTTATACAATGATACTCATGTGTATGTATACTTACTCATGAGTATGCAAGATGTGGTTCCTACAACTCAAAAAACAAATAATTGGCTTAAATCACATACTCAAGCTCCAAGATATCATCATTAGTATCATTTCATGCTCAATATGAGTTACAGTAACATGTCCATGTTTACCAAGTCCACCACTTGTATATGTCATCTAAAAATGTAATTCAGAGACAATGTCTTTAGTATGTTGATCAGAATTAGGAGAAACAACCTATGGGTGGCCAATAGTACATGACAAAATGCATCAAAAGAAGATTGAATATCCATTTGCAAGGTGTCATGTACCTCTTTCTTCTCCCCTAATTCATTCATGAATTTTTAACATACAAGTTCCAAGTTTTCTTCCATTTCGTCAATATGCAAAGTACAATCATCAACTTGTTCGTGATGCTTCTTAGAAAGACAGGAAATGATGCTAGAATCTCTATCAAAAGAAATGTGACATGTTTGAAACACCATCCATTTATTGATCTTTAGTACTTCTTAATTCAGTTTGTACAAGATGTTGACTGAAGTCATAAATTCAAGAGGGACTTCTTCTTTTCAACCAATTGATCATGGAGTTGGGCAGTATTATTCAGCAAGGAAACAATCTCACAATATAGCTCATCATTAATGTCTTGCAAGGAAACAACTTCATTATGAAGTCAATCATTAGATTCTTGCTGTAATGTGACTTTCTTCTCATGAACTTTTTGGAGCTTCTTAAGAGCTAATATTTTGTCCTCATCAAGATTGGTCATAATAGAAGAAACAAGATATTTTGTAACTGTTAAAACAGTTGCAAGTAGCACAATGTCTAGGTAGGTGCATAAAGTGCAATGGCTCGTATAGAAAGAAAAGTGAATTTTGTTACTTAAAAAACCTCCTCAAGGAAATTACCTAAATAAATATCTCTTCCTTGAAAAAAAAAATGTCTCCACAAAAACTACTCCCCCTTATAACATCCATATTATACGTTTTAATAAACACTTTTAAAACAACAGAAATTTGTTTTCAAGGTACTAAGTTCTCTCTTCCACAAATCTTCTTTTGTTAATGAAGAAATTGAGAGTAAGGTCCAGAGTATAAGAATTTGGTCACTCCCTTGCCAATCAGGCAACTTATCAACTCTCCTCACATACTGCTAGATCACATATTGATGAGGAGGAAAGAGGTTCTAGCAAAGAGGGCACCTACCACATCACAACCCATAAAGCAACCAAGTTATAATCAAAGGTGTGTTACACTGTACAACAAATAGTAGTGTTGGGATGAGAAAAATATTGTGAACTAGTAGATGCAGCTCATGGAAACATTGATTGTTGTTGAATCAAATACCAAGGGGTGCCCAAGACAAGCATAGATGAAGACATTAATTTGATTAACCATGTGAACTTGGAATGCTAAAATGACTTTGAAGGAATTTTTGTGAGCTAAAATGGTAGATAAATTCTCAAGCATATACCACAAACATAAGTTGCAAGTTCCAAGGCCCTTGCTTGTTCATTGTAGCAACTATAGGAAGCACACTAGAAGACAGGAGAGTTAGGGCTCTTTGTACTAACTTTGGTAGAGAATGACAAACTCTTTGCACCTTGAAAAATTATTCCAAAATGCACACTAACCATGTCTAAAAGAGGTCGCACATTGCAACAAGAGGAGAGTCACACATGCTGCTATTATTTGTTGGTATTGCTACCCAAAAAAAATGCACCAAGGCTTCAAAAGAGCCAAACAATGTATAGTGAAGCTCCCCACAAAAAATGCATTTCGTAGAGCTATACACGAATATCAATTCCACAACAAAGATGCCCACCGACCATCACATGTCAAAATGAGAGCCCACCCCCTTCCACTGCCATGGTCCCCATGTCCAGGACTCTAGCTACAGCAACAGGGACTTCATCTTCAGTTCCACCTACAGCTTCTTCTACATAGTTTCATCCCACTCTGACTCCACTACCACCACATGGAGGCCCATACAACAATCATGGTGGTGCAAAGATGAAGGAATGGTAGGTAAAATCATGGATATTGGAATAATTATTTCTACTTTTTCACTACTTTATATGTCATCAATGATAAATTCATTTTATTTAGCAACTAGCTCTATTTATTGCTTCGGACCTCTCGTCTTCATACTTCAATGTGTAGATGGCCTATTTTGTGAACATAACTATTTGGTTGTGTTATTGTTGATAGATGTTGGCTAACCTATCTCATTCCATAAATTAATGGCCTACTTTTTCTTAAAATTGGGTAGCATCGGGAGGTACACTCACATTCCCTTGGTGCTAGGCTTGTGAGAGAGAAACACCCACAAAGTGTTGAAATTCTGACGTTCTATGTTGTTACAATCACTTAAATCCATAACTTCTTTATGCTGCAAAATATGTTAAGTAATTGTAGATAGAACATAAACCATATAAACCATATGCACAATGGAAGATAGTCAAGAACTCAATGAGACATAGAGAAGTTAGGTCAATGACCACGGAAAAACCTACAAGGGGAAAACCCAACTAGATTCTTCTTCTATTAGAAATCAATTGTTCAACAGAGATACAAAGTACAGTGAGAGAATGAAGAAGTTACCCAAATCTGAAGATGATCTCTGATAGCAGTAGTTGATGCAAACACTGAATCACTTTGGCTCTCCGAGATCTGCTCTTGCTATTCAAGACTCTCCCTCTCTCTCTCTCAATCTTCCTCTAGACTCTCAAACTCTCTCTTTCTCAAGTTTGAATTCTCCTTTCACAAGCACAAGTGTGTCAAGTGAGGATGAGAGGCACAAATATGTTGAGAAATCTAGGGCATTAGCATTAAGTGATTTCTCTTCCATTAGTGATTGCTTGTGAATGCTTCTTCCTTGTTTAGATTAGGATCTTCTTCATGTTAGTTTATTAGTGTTTTCTTCATCAAATAGTAACCAATGAATGAACATAAATAGACAAGAGACACATCATGAAGGCTATCAGCCAGGGCCAAAACCCCTCACTCTTTGAGAGGAAACCCTGAACAAATTCTTCTTATAAAAATTCCAATTGACAAATACCAAGACCAAGACCCTTGACCTATTAGCCACTCCAAGACCAAGGCACTGATTCTCTTGACTGTCTTTTCTTCTTCTTGATTCCTCCTTTGATTTGACCTTCTTATGGTCTTCACATCACTGTCTTGTCAAGACCTTCTTATCATTGTCTTCAAGATCTTCTTCTCGCTGTCATGACCTTCATAGCACCGAAATGTATGACTGTGATGCACTATGAACTGTCTCATCTACTTCGTTGCCACTGTAATACGCACTATAGAGGGATCCGAATTCCCTAGACACCCAAACTCTGCCTCTATATCCTTGACGGAGTTTTGTTCTCATATCTGAATCACAGAGATGTCCGACCTCTATTCACTGTGCATCATAACCGAAAAACTCAGATATCTGCGAGGTCTGAACTATATCTTGACCACCGAAACTTCAGAGGTATCCGAGCTTCACTGTCACCAAACTGTGATTTCCCACCGAGAAATTCAGAGAGGATCTGAGCTATTTGTATATCATTTATGCAAAGACCACATGGGAATATATATTAGTTTGCCACAGTGAAATAAACCGACCTAAACAATTGAACAATTGTAACTTTATATGAGTTGAACCGACATGAGCATGATGTGTATCTTTGAGGCCGACATCAAGAGGAGAGCAGTGTTTATCTTTGGAGGGCTATCTAGACACTTTACATTGACCCATATATAATGACATAGGCTCAAGAAGAGCTCTTCATACATGACATTAATTCTTTGACTCTAAATGACAAATCCTAATGCTCTCAAATGAGAGCCAACTAAAATCACTTACTAATGAAACCCATGAAGCAAGGCTTACAAAAATAATTTCATTTTTCTTTATTACATCCTTTACACAAGTCACAATTACATGTCATTATGAAGACCAAACCTAGTTACATTTTTCAACACTCCCTCTTAACTAGGGAGGTATTCATAATGGTACTTGGTCATTCTCAATCTGAAGAATTTCTCATAAGAAGAATCGGATTGGTAACCCATCTGTATAGCATCATATCAACCAGCATTGTCACATAGCAAGGCCTTGACTAACAGCCCCATCTCTCCACGAGATCTTGAGCTCAATGTTGGCGAGACCAATGATTTAATAAACACCCTCATCATTGTCTCTCTCAGATCATACCCCACCTGGGTTCTCTCAGGGTATGTTCTACCGAGACTATTCTTATCTTGGATTCCCAATCCTCAAAGAATATCAGTCCTTTCACGACTCCTCATATCTTGGATGCCCTACTACATCCTCAAAGAGTATCGAATGCCAGATGATTACCCAATCCTCCATTATGTCCTCCCGGGTGAAGACCAAAATGACGTGTCTATCTCTCCCTCTCAATTAGAGAGGACATATTCCAATAAAAGAATGTACTCATTCCTACACAAGGAATGTACCTAAGCTCCCTCTTGGCTTAGGAATTTCCAAGTTTCTACCAAGTAAGAAACTTGTTTCAAAGCTCCCTCTTAATCGGGGACCTGCAGCAACTCCTTAGGTGGAAATAATGGGACAACCAACTTCTCTGAATAACTCCTTCCTTCGATGTCATAAATTTCTTCTTCGTCATGGAGTCTTCATCTTTTGGGACCTCTTCATAGGGCACATACCATCTATCACTTTCATCCACGAGTTATGTCATCATTCCTTTTCATCGAAGAGTGATCCATCAATCTTTCATTTGGCCTTGTTTCATGTCATGCTGCTATCTTCATACCATATTTCTTCAAGGATCTTTCATCCTACCACATGGTTATCAACGGTGGAAGACATACACTTCCTTTGGCAACTCTGCATAAGCCCATCCAGATATTGTTCAAAATAAAGATAAATACTTAAATCAAAATTACCTTTGAGATGGTCTTTCATCATGACATCTTCTTGTAGGTATCATCATCCTGCATACATGTTGACACATCTCCCAAAGATATCCATTGTCAAGGGTCTCTATCTTTTTTCCAAACTTCCATCAGAGTCTTCATATCTTTCCGCGAGATTTTCTAGTCAAATCTTTTCTTGGTCTTCATGGATGTTGATTGCCTTTACCATGGTTGCATATTTTATGACCTCTTCCTTCCTTTCTTCACACATTCCATTCCCAAGAGCTTCTAATCAGAGTTCCTTGATTGTAGTCAACCACCTCATACTTCATATGAGGACATATTATGTTGATTTCATCTAGTGTGACCTATGCCTTCCTGCATTATTTCAGAGGAGAAGATCATTTTCCTTTGATCATGCTTTTCAAGATAGAAATAGCGATCCATGTTACCTACAACCATAAGACATGACATTATAATATTAAATACAAGCATACATACCTTAATTACCTTCAGGTCATTTAGGCTTCTTTCAACAGCTTCCTTGATTGAGAAAAATCTTCAATCATTTGATCTGTTTCATCTCCTATGTCATCCTATCATCATCCCATGAACTCCACAAGTTGGAGTTCCCGATTTAAAACACTTGCTTTCTCTCTGGATCGGTGAACCCTCCGATGAGGATTCCATCATAGAATCTTGAGGATCTTGCATATCCCTATCCGTCAGATGTTTCCCTTATGATGTATGATGAGCCTTGTCCTGGATGACTTCTTCCTTTCCTTCAATTTCCAATGAGGTTCCCAAGAGTTATATCCTTCATAGTTGAGTGCCATGGATTTTGTTCCTTTTGTCCTTCATGATTCCCATGGTGATGTCACCAGCTCTTGTGTCTAATGATTTCATGATGCCACATTGCATCTTATTATTTATTATAACCATATCCTATAACAAAATATTTAGGAGCTATGACAAGGCCTTTTGTGAGGGAGACTATCTCAATCATAGTATAGATCTCTTACTCCCTCTTTCCTTGATCTTCTTTAGCTTCCTCCATCTTTCCAATGATATGAGCTTCCTTTCTGTAATGTCTGAGTCCTTTAACTTTCAGCACTTTTGTCGTCAACTTGTCTTCTTCTATCTAGCATAGAAGCCACAAGTTGTTAGATGAGGTAACTTTCTTGTCCCATGGACATTTGTTAGCTTGATGATTATCTTTTTATCATTTCTCCCAGATCTCACAATTGAGATTTTATGAAGATATTCCTTCAATTTTTATGTAGATCAGGTCTAAGTGATATGACCTTCTTTGCTGCATCTTCATAGAATAGTTTTTCCAGCTTATCATATGACTCTTTGATGTCCCCAATCCTGCTACATAGGGATGAGGGGACCTTTGATTGATTTCATATGAATCCTTTGAGGCCTTTGATCCCTTTCCATGTAATTAGACAATACTTGACCTTCAGAGACTTTTCCATAGATATCAATGACTTCACTTTCTTCAAGGATCATGTTTATCCTACTTTTTCCATGTAAGGAGTTTTCAATGACCCAACCAACTTATGGATATCCTTGCAATCACAAAGTCATTTTAACCAAATTTGATTATAGAATGAAAGATACTTACTTGACAAATGAAGATGAAATCTTCAACTTTGTCACTTTGATGGTGGATGAAGAAGATGTATTGATGCTTCCTCAGATGATCTTCTTCAAGGATAAGGATGAGATCCTTACTGTAATGATAGGGAGCTTGCCTTTTAGCTTTTGAAGATGATAATGCCTTCTTGCCTTCAAGTTACTTCGACTTTTTTTGTAGTGAATGAAAGCAGATCAGAAATGCTTCTAGGATCTCCAAGATGATGTGATTTTGGTTCTCTATACTTTGGGTTGCCTTGCCTTGTAGATCTCTTCTAGACTTATAACTGAGATCATATCGTGATTCCATTTTATGGTTAGATCTCCTTACTGTCATATTACCGAGATCATCTTTACTATTGATATCAGACCTTTCCAAAGGTGGCAAAGAACCAACCTGAGTGATATGTTTAGTGTGTTTAATGAGGGAAGCTTTGAATGATATAACGGATAGATCTGAGATATAACATCAAAAACATGTGACTGTAATATTGTATGTGCCTTTAGTACTGAGATCTGAGATATAGTGCCGAGACAGTGAGAAGAAGTCACTATGGTGCACCCGAACCTTCAATGTTCCAAACTGCATTTGACCGAGCTCCTTCTTGAGTGCCTTTTAGATGAACTATTGACTGTGATCTAATCTTTAAGTGCCTCTTAGATGCCCTTCTTTAACTGTCACAATAGCTCTGAAACGATGTTGAGAAATCTAGGGCATTAGCATTAAGTGATTTCTCTTCCATTAGTGACTGCTTGTGAATGCTTCTTCCTTGTTTAGATTAGGATCTCCTTCATGTTAGATTATTAGTGTTTTCTTCATCAAACAGTAACCAATGCATGAACATAAATAGACAAGAGACACATCGTGTAGGCTATAAGCCAGGGCCGAAACCTCTCTCTTTGAGAGGAAAACCCGCACAAATTCTTCTTATAGAGATTCCAATTGATGAATACCAAGACTAAGACCCTTGACCTATTAGCCACTCAATGACCAAGACATTGTTTCTCTTGACTGTGTTTTCTTCTTCTTGATTCCTCCTTTTCTTCGACCTTCTTATGGTCTTCACATCATTGTCTTATCAAGACCTTCTTATCACTGTCTTCAAGATATTCTTCTCATTGTCATGACCTTCATAGCATCGAAATGTATGACTATGACGCACTACCAACAGTCTTATCTACTTCGCTGCCACTGTAATACGCATTATAGAGGGATCTGAATTCCCTAGACACCCAAACTTTGCCTCTATATCCTTGACTGAGTTCTATTCTCATATCTGAATCATAGAGATGTCTAACCTCTATTCAATGTGCATCATCACTGAAAAACTCAGAGATCTGTGAGGTCTGAACCATATCTTGATCACCGAAACTTCAGAGGTATCTGAGCTTCACCATCACCGAACTGTGATTTCCCACCGAGAAATTCAAAGAGGATCTGAGTTGTTTGTATGTCATTTATGCGGAGTCCACATGGGTATATATAGTAGTTTGCCACAGTGAAATAAGCTGACCTAAACAAGTGAACAGTTGTGTCTTTATATGAGTTGAGCCGACATGAGCATGATGTGTATCTTTGAGGGCGACATCAAGAGGAGAGTAGTGTTTATCTTTGGAGGGCTATCTAGACACTTTACATTGACCCATATATAATGACATAAGCTCAAGAAGAGCTCTTCATACATCACATTAATTCTTTGACTCTAAATGACAAATCCCAATGCTCTCAAATGAGAGCCAACTAAAATCACTTGCTCATGAGACCCATGAAGCAAGGCTTACAAAAATAATTTCATTTTTCTTTATTACATCATTTACACAAGTCACAATTGCATGTCATTATGAAGACCAAACCTAGTTACATTTTTCAACAAAATATAGAGGAAGAGCAAGGAGGTTGAATTCATGAGGGAGTAACTCCTATGCCTTGAGGAGGAGTTACATATGCCAAAATAGGAGTGTAACTTATGCCATAAAGGAGAGGAGTGTAACTTATGCATTTAGGAGAGAAGTGTAACTTATGCATTAAAGAGGTGTAAGAGGAATTTTTTTATGACGAGTCAAAGTGTGTAAGAGAGTGTAGGAGGTGTGTAAGCGCATTAAAGAGAGAGAGGAATGAATCCATCAAGAGAGAGAGAGAGAGAGTAACATATGCATTAATTGAGCGGAGTTACATATGACATGATTGAGAGACTTGAATTTCTTTTTAATAATAATATAATAATATCATAAAGAGGATAATAGTAATAATAATAATATTGATGATTAAGTTAAAATTTGAGCAATTGAGATTGATTAAGGACAAGTCAAGTGATTTTTCGTTGTATATATATGATTACGAATTGATGGAAAGTGATTTACTATTTTTGGAAAGTCATGGTTGCAAAGATAGACATGACTTTCTATTTTTAGAAAGTCACTTCATTTTATTCAAGGAAATTCATCCCATAGCTGTCAATCTCAGCTAGGGAGGAATTTCTTTCTGATACAAGGATCTATGCTATCTCTGCTTTAAAACAATGATGTCATAATCTAATGAAGAAGAATCATCATAGGGGAGATACATCCATCACCCTATACACACTTGGGGGATCCACTTGTCAACACATGACAAGGATCTCGCATATCCAAGGTTTATCATCCATGAACACCCTCTCTAGGAAGGGTCACATCTGTTAGTCCAAGCAGCTCTCTGAAAACCAAGAACTTTCCTTTCGGCAAAGACTTGACAAGAATGTCAGCGATCTGGTCATTAGTCGATATATGATGAAGTCCTACTACTCCTCTTTGCACCATATCCAAGATATAGTGATATTTGATCTCAATGTGTTTGGACTTGTCATGGAACACGGGATTTTCAACAAGTCGAATCCCACTTTTATTGTCACAGTAAATTACTGTAGTATCCAATACTTGCTCAAACAGCGCTCCAAAGAGTTTCCTTAGCCATACTACCTCACAGCTAGCCATGCTAGCAACAATGTATTATGCTTCAGCCGTGCTAAGGGCAACAGACTTTTGCTTTATGCTCATCCAAGATATCATGGCAGATCCTACTTTGAAGTAGCACCTTGATGTGCTCTTTCTGTCAGTAGACTTACCAGCCCAATCACCATCAGAGTATCCATGTAGCCTTACATCTTCGGCAGTATATCTCAATCCAAGGTTGATGGTCCCATACAAGTACCTCAACACATTCTTTGCAGAAACCCAGTGCGCATGAGCAGGCTTAATCACGTATTGACTCAGAGTATTGACTGCAAAGCATATATCTGGTCTAATGTTCACTAAGAACATTAGTGCCCCGATCAATTGACAATAATCAGAAGGATTAGCCAAATCAGGTCCTACAACTTTACCACAAAGCTTCTTGAAATTCATTTCCATTGGAATATTCATGGACTTACACTCAGTCATGCCAAACCTTTCTAGTAGTTTGACAACATATTTTCCTTGAGAAAGGAAAATCTCACCAGATTTATGCCATACCTCCAAGCCCAGAAAGTAGTACATCAAACTAAGATCTTTAATTTCAATTCAGAAACTAACTCCTTCTTACACTGGAGAATAAGAGGTTCACTACCGGTCACAAATAAATCATCAACATACAATACCAAAATCAAAGGCATACCTTCGACTATCTTAAAGTAAAGATTTGGATCTACATTGCTTCTGGTAAAACCAAGCTTCATCAAGAAGCTATCTATGCGAGCATACCAAACTCTTGGAGCTTGCTTCAATCCATAGAGGGCTTTCTTCAGCCTACACACATGAGTTTTTGGATCATGTACTTCAAAGCCTTGGGGTTGCTCCACAAATACTTCTTCTTGAAGGAAGCCATGCAGAAAAGTAGTCTTCACATCCATTTGGTGAAGAGACCATCCATGGCTAGCAGCTAGAGATACAATAGATCGAATGGTGGTGTAACAGGCAACAAGTCCAAAATTTTCGTCATAGTCTATTCCCTCTTTCTGAGAGAAACCTCTAGCCACAAATCTAGCTTTATATTTTTCAATACTACCATCAAAACCATGTTTAATTTTATACAACCATTTAGAAGATACAACAAATTTACCTTTGGGTCTTGGAACCACTTCCCATACATCTTTATGAATGATGGATTCATATTCTTCGGCAATTACATATTTCCACACTTGGGCCTTTACAGCGTCTTCAAAAGTGCACGATTCAGTTTGAATAATGTTGCTCATGGCTACAACATATCCCTGGAACCGGAAAGGTTTCTTGCTTTCTCTGAAAGTTCCTCTAAGGACAGCATGTTTATCAGCATCTTGAAGAGTGTCACGAAGACATAAAGGTCTCCTTTTAGAAGGAGGATCACATGGAGGAGGATGCAAAGGATCCATGGGCTCCATGGGCTCATCAACAAGATCAGTTTTAGCTTCAGGATCTTCTTGTACTTCAAATACATCATCTTGACTATCAACATTAGCAGGAGGAGGAGTTTCTTTTGCTTTTCCAAGAGCTACATCTTCAACAAATGTTACATCCCTTGAGGAACAACAATTTCCCCTACAAGCAGAAGGAGCTTCTCTTCTTTTGTAATCAAATTTGTTGGAGTGAACGTTGAAGTTGGATTTTGATGCTCTTTTGTTTTCTGAACAGTCACGAGCATAGTGGTCATGCTTGCGATAGTTGTAGCATTGGACTTTTGATAAGTCTCTAGTCCATTGAGAGGAGTTGTTGGGAACAAACTTTCTTGAATAGTGCATTCCTCTTCTTCCTTTCTTGTTCCTGCCTTATACAGTAGAGGCTGTAGGTTCTCCCTCCTCATACTTGGGAATTCTCCTTCTGGAAATCATTATGCCTTCTTCTTGACGACACTTTCCCAAGAGCTCATCAAATGTAGGAAATTTGTCATTATTACTGATGGTAGTAATAAAAGTTTCCCAAGAAGAAGGAAGACCTCAAAGCATAATCAATACCAGTCTTTTATTGGAAAAAACTTCACCAGAAGTTGACAACTCATCTTTGATTTTCGATATCCTCGTGAACTATGCTTGAATGGTTTCTCCTCGATTCATCTTAACACCCTTGAGTTGATTCTTCAGAGCAAGAATTGTTGATTTTTGTAGCATTGAAGAGTATTCCAAGTCTCAAATTTGTAAGGAGGCTTGGACATCAGTATTCCAGAGAACCGAGAAACCGTTTGTGGAAATTCCACTCGGTTTATGTTTTATTAAAATAATTAATTATCTTAATGTAGGCCATAAGTCTAAACTTAGGGAAATTAAATAATTAATGGATATTAATAAAACAGAGTGTGAATCTTCTAGAGAACGAAGATCAAGTCAAGTTTTAATCTTGGTCATTGATTAGACTTCTAATCTGGGTCGTTGATTCGTCAATGAGAAGATTATAAAAGAAGGCTTGAGGGTCATTTGGAAAGCAAGTTGGGCATACACTCAGTAACCCAAAGTAAGTCGATTATGAAGGAATAGAATTCGATTTCAAAGGGAGAGTTGCAGGGCAGAGTTGCTGAGGCAAAAGAAGGAGAGGGAGTCAGCAGTGACAAAGGTCGAGGAGAGAAGGACGCAGAAGGTCACAGAAGGAAACACAAAGCAACAGTGCAGAGAGCCCACGCAGAGTGACGCAGTTTGACGCAGGCACTGCGCAAAGAGACACGCAGAGTGACACAGAGGGAAGCAGTGGGTCTTTCGGGTGTCAGAAAATCTCCAAAGGGTTCCGGAGAATTCATCTCAGGTGTTTTCTAAAGAAGTCTTCCAGTATTTTTCCTTGTAAAGAAGAAGTCTGCCAGTCTTTTTCCTTGTAAAGAATTTCATTGTGGAAGAATAATATATAAACCCTCATCTACTGCACCAGTTTTCTCGCATTGGGTT
Source organism: Pinus albicaulis (assembly GCA_034641835.2). NCBI lineage: Eukaryota > Viridiplantae > Streptophyta > Pinopsida > Pinales > Pinaceae > Pinus > Pinus albicaulis. The sequence goes on from CM076570.1 coordinate 1,463,980,401, forward strand.
TTTCCGAGGACAATTGTCCAAAAATAAGTGTGTACATGTGATTAATTCTTATGCTTGTATTTCTTGCTATTCCTTTCTCTACATACACTTAAGTGAATGCTACAGTAGTATTTATTTCGAAATTTACTGGAAGAACTTTGTAAATAACTTATTGGAAATAATAAGTAGGAGAAATAAATCTATCATTACAGAAATATTTTTTGGATACATTCCAATCAGCTTGTCATACATTTCTTTGGCTTTCTTCAAATTGGAAACATAAGTGATGAGGTGGTCTCCAAGAGAGTCAAGGATAATCTTTTTATCCTTGACTTCTCCTTTCTTGTATTTGGCCTTGATAGCAGCATAGAAGTTTTCAGCTAGCTCTGCTACTCTCCTTCAACATACTCTAGAACATCATGTTCCTCAAGAGTAATATCCAATCTGACCTTCCAAGGGAAAAAGTTTGAAGCATCAACCAGTTTCTCTTCATTCTTAAAGTAGGAGGAAGATATTTTGATCTGCTCAAAATTTCAGCAACAAATAGAAGGGGACAGAAAGAAATATTTCAATGGTAATTGAGATATTTCAGCGACAAAATGGAAGAGAAATTTCAACAGAAAATGAGCAGTAAGTAGAAAGAACAACAAGAGATATTTCAGCAAAAAAAGAGCTGCAAATGGAGCGGACAACAAGCTATATTGCAACAAAAAAGGAGTTGCAAATGGAGCGGACAACAAGTTATATTTCAGCAGAAAGAGAGTTGCAAATGGAGCGAACAACAAGCTATATTTCAGCAAAAAATGAGTTGCAAATGGAGCGAGCAGCAAGTTATATTTCAGCAGAAAGAGAGTTGCAAATGGAGCGGTCAATAAGAGATATTCCAGCAGAAAGAGAGTTGGAAATGGAGTGGACATCAAGCTATATTTCAACAAAAAAATAGTTGCAAAGGGAGCGAACAGCAAGAAATATTCCAGCAGAAAGACAGCTGGAAATGGAACTTGTCTTCACCAAATCTTTGATACCATGTTGAAATTATGATGTTCTATGCTGCTACAATCACTTAAATCCAGAACTTTTTTATGTTGCAAAATATGTTAAGTAATTGTAGATAGAACATAAACCATATAAACCATATGCACAATGGAAGACAGTCAAGAACGCAATGAGACACATGGAAGTTAGGTCAATGACCAGGGCAAAACCCACAAGGGGAAAACCCAACTAGATTCTTCTTCTATTAGAAATCAATTGTTCAGCAGAGATACAAAGTAAAATTAGAGAATGAAGAAGTTCACCCAAATCTGAAGATGATCTCTGATAGCAGTAGCTGATGCAAACACTGAATCACTTTGGCTCTCCAAGATCTACTCTTGCTCTTCAAGACTCTCTATCTCTCTCTCTCTCTCTAGACTCTCAAACTATCTCTTTCTCAAGTTCATATTCTCGTTTCACTAGCATAAGTAAGTGTGTCAAGTGAGGATGAGAGGCACAAATATATAGGAAGAGCAAGGAGGTCGAATTCATGAGGGAGTAACTCCTATGCCTTGAGGAGGAGTTCCATATGCCAAAATAGGAATGTAACTTATGCCATAAAGGATAGGAGTGTAACTTATGCATTTAGGAGAGAAGTGTTAAAATTGGACAAGTAGGTCCAAACTCCATGTTGTGATGCTCAAATTAAGATACTGATATTTTTGTTGGATTCCTCTTTCGGAGAGGTGTAAGATCCATATAAAATTTATCTTAATCCGATGAGCAGAACATTTATTTTGAATTTATTATTTATAATAAATTATATGTGCAGGTCGGCCTTAAGGTTTTACACCCCCGGCAGATGTGTCACACACCTCAATGATGTATATAAATACAGTCAAAGTTGGAGAGCATTTCACACTCACTCATCACACATCTTCTTCTCTTCTTTGATTTAGTACGAGCTCCTTGGAGGACGATTTCAGCTCACACGTGGGAGGAAGGACGAATTTGTACAGCCAAGAAGAAGGACGAAATTGCTGCAGCTAGGGTTTCCAAGGAAGTTTGACCAGCGTTGACTTTGGTCAACGCATGGTCCAAAAGGGCTGAAATTTGTTGGAGACTTCGATTTTAGGAGGCCGTACACATTGGCACAAAAACCGAGGTCAAAAGGTTGACCGAACTTGGAGCTGCGTTGACTTTTATGTTGCTGCCCTGCGTTGACTTTTCTGGACAACATTGACTTTTCTGGAGTTGACTTGTGTTGACTCAGTGACTGATTTGAGGATTGTTGTGACACATTCTGGGTTGGCTGATCAAGGAGACTTTGCTGGTTGAAGCATCCTGTTGACCGCCGTAACGCACCATCACATTCTTCTGTTTCTGGTTTGTCTTCTATAGATCCACTGATATGTTCTATCAGCGTTTTACTTAACTATTTGGGTGATTGCTGTAATAAAAGTAAAGTTGCATCAAGCATAGAAGGCAACGCATGCCTTACAGAAGTGTAACTTATGCATTAAAGAAGAGTAAGAAGAATCTTTTTATGACGAGTCATTAAAGTGTGTAAGAGAGTGTAAGAGGTGCGTAAGAGCATTAAAGAGAGAGAGGAATGAATCCATTAAGAGAGAGAGAGAGTAACATATGCATTAATTGAGGGGAGTTACATATGACATGATTGAGTCTTATGATGGAGAGGCTTGAATTTATTTTTAATAATAATATAATAATATCATAAAGAGGATAATAGTAATAATAATAATAATAATATTGATGATTAAGTTAAAAATCAAACAATTGAGATTGATTAAGGACATGTTAAGTGATTTTCCATCGTATATATATGATTACGAATTGACAGAAAGTGATTTACTATTTTTGGAAAGTCATGGTTGCAAAGATAGACATGACTTTCTATTTTTAGAAAGTCACTTTAGAAAGATTGGAAATGAAATTTCATTCACGGAAATTCATCCCATAGTTGTCGATTTTCAACACAAAGATGGATGTGTGGGATTTGCACCCAAATTTTGGGGTTTCGGACCCCATGTGAGTGGGTTTGGAACCCAAGGAAATTATAATTTAATGATAAGGTCGAGAGTGGAGGTTCCTTGAAGGACATAAGGGCTTCTTAAGACACGTAAATATAGTAGCCATTGGAGAGGCTAGTTGACATTGGACAAGAAGCATAAAGGATTTTCTTGTGTGGAAGGCTAAAATTGATCTAGCCAAAGGTCTAAAAAGGAGGCGGCGAAGGACAGCTAAAAGGTCGAGTTTTCTTGTGGTTTTGATAGGCTAAAGGAGCAGCCGAGATTTGTTTTGGAGAGCAAAAATTGTTGGCCATGGGCCTTAAATGTGACCGTAGGTCAGTGAAAGGTTGTTTAGGGCAAGGTTGCAGAGCTAGAACAGCAGAAAAGAGGGTTGCAAGAGGCGGGCCATGGGAGGGTCTCAAGAGGGTCGCAAGAGGCCGCAGGGCTACTATAGAAGCTCGTTGGGCTTAAGGATGCATACATTGGCTTGTTTATGGTAAAAATAGGGAGGCCGAGGCAAAAACCAGTTGATTAAGGTTGTTGTAGCAGCGAGCAGGGTTGGATGAAGGGTAAAGGAGCAGACAACAAGCTAGTAAAGGGGTTGAAGGCCAAAAGGAGTCGACAAAGGGCCCAAGAAAGCTACAACAAGAGGACCATGGGCTAAAGGATCATGCCTAGGTAAGTTGATTTGTGTGAGTAATCTAAAGTGGATTGGAAATGCCCTAAGTTGTTACAACAAGTTATTTAAGTGAGTTGTAGGTGTTGTATTTTGGGTAGAAGAGGACCTAAAGGAATTGGCCTGAACCCTAGGTATTTAGTCAAAGGACATACTTGTGTGTGGCATGGTACTAGGATTGTAAAGGGCCACTATCTCTAGTATGGGAGCCCTGTGAGTTTTCTTATTAAAGGAATTGTAAGAAATGAGATTGGGCATATATATTGTGTACTATACTTTGATCTAATTGTTGGTGTAATTTCCAGTATGAAAAATTGTTTGAAGTTAGGAATTTTCAGTGTGTTTATGTTTTCTAACTAAGGGCATAGACCAAACCTTGGGTGCATGCATTTCTAACTCTTTCTATTATATGGCTTAGAAATGTGTATGTTTGTTTGCAATTGTTAGAATTTAAATTTGGCGTTCTACATGTTGTATTTAATATAAATGCAATAATACACACACACACACAAAATGATGCTCCCATTCCCTAAAACGCTCACCCTTCCTATAACTATGATCCCAATTCCTTGTTAATTGTTGTGAACCCTTGCAAGTTTTGTTGTCTTCAAAATTTTCCAATCAACAAATTCAACTATTGCTAAGAAAAAGATGCTTACTCAAAGCACAAAGAATGTCCTTGTTACCCACCAAAATGGGTACCCCCCTAGGAGAAAAATATTTCTCCTATTTTGGATAGCCAGCTAGCTAGCAGCCCTATGCATTTGCTTATTGATGACGATATGCCAGTTCCTCCACCATCTGCACCAGTTAGACACCTCTCACCATCTAGCATTCTTCTTGCATGAAGGTGGGCTACCACTCAACATGTACTTTGATCATTTTGCAATCAAGTGCTTTTACTTAATGTTTTGGGCATTTAGTATGGATAAAGGGGTGATTTGGATGATTGATCGATCTTGATTGCAAATTTGTTTTCTCACCTTCTGAAGGGGATTAATCTTTAGCCCTAGTCTAGTGGGACCTCCTCCAAGGCCTTAGAGTCACAAGAAGGGCACAACTTGGAAGACCTAGATTGAAATAACATGTCCATTCTCCCTTGCCATACTTAACATCTTCCATGTCACATTATTGTCCTTTGATACCATCTCCGATCTTTGGGTTAACTATCATTGGTTCATTGGGATTTGGCACTCTCTTATCCACATCCTTGAGTAGGGCCGAGAAACAATGCCTTGGAGGTTGATGCAGCTAAAAGAATGGAAAAGCATAAGATAGCCACAAATAAAGAAAAGGAAAAGTTAAAATGCAAAAGATGGTCGACACATAAGATAGCATGTGGGAAAAAGCCTAGCATGAGCTCTAGAGTCTACCCTTCTCATTAGCCATCACACAATTCCTGAACACTCGATGCACCATCTCATCAAAAGGAACCCTTGAATGTCCCAACCCTAATGAGCAATAAACTACCTCATTATCAAAAAGAAATAAAAGTCGCACCAGAGGGGTGGAAAAAGCAAGTTGAGTAGGGTAACTCATGCATCCATGATTGCTTCCTCCATTACATCTATACACTCAAGATGTGGACTCCCATTAGTTGGTCCCCTGACCACAGCACTTGGGCATGAAGTCTCTACCCTCCATTGCCATTTATTTTCAAAACATCTATTGATTGAAGGGTTAACCCTTGGAAATGCCAGCTCCCTTTGGGGGCTAGAAGCACCTAATAGGCTTAACTACTTAGCCACCCCTACAAAGATAGGAACACATTTATGAGACTTGGTCTAGTTAGATATTTGAAGGTGATCCTGCTTTGAAGTATTAATACTCCCTTAACACTTAAGTATGGGCCACTTAGATGCATTTATGATCTTAGTCTCTAATAAATGATTGCCTTCACTTGAGTTTGAGTTGGTTTTGCCAGGTGGTCTGGAGCAACAAAGGCCTTGAGAACACCCTACTCCACATGATTCCCAAGCCATACATCACATTCTAGAGAGCATGATGACTTAGCAAATACAACATTGCCCATTTTTGCAAAGTGTTGGGCCTTTCGATGACTTCAGCAATTGATATACATCCCAAAGGACACCCAAGAGCCAAAACATTGAGCTTCTCCTGCTTAGCATGGAGGATTCTTGATGATGTACTAGTGGATCGGGGACCCTGCATGCCTCCAGGCTGGCATTGACACTACTTGGTGGGCATACCATGATTTGGGACCCAGATAAGGATGGTCATCCTTAGGATGATTGAAGAGGGCTTGTTGTACCTGACAGAGCCCCAACATTGGAGAGAGAAGGCACCATGTTGCGTACTTGGCACCCAAGGAGATGATGTGCGGCACACACAACTGGATCTTGGACCCTTGGAGCAATTGTGATGCTTGATTTGGGCATTTCCCTCAAATAGAGGATGATCATGATGTTTGGCAACATTTGTAGCCTTGTCTTTACCTTGACGAAGCATTTGGATCCCTAAAAGGGCATGACATCATCACCCTTTTAAGCCTTGGACTCACACATGTAGGCTTATTTTGGCATATCTTGTTGTAAAGCGAATGGTTTGGCTTGTAACCCAACTTTACTTTTTGTCCACTCAAAATCAAACTTGTGTGGGGGCTTTTGGTTAAAATTAAAAGAGCTAGACCTCATATAAATAGAGGATCACCTCTCTCATTGTTTCATCATCACTTGTTGAGAATTTTGCCTCTCTTAGAGAACCTGGCCTAGTTTTTGTACTTCGCTACTTTGTGGAGATGTGATCTTATGTGGACTTTTAGCTATTGGAGATTAGTGCTTGTTGTGGAGACGTAATTTTGGGATTGAAAGAAGTCATGTTCTTGGATATATTGTGAGTACATTTTGTTGAATATCATTTATGTTTATTGCATGTAATGGAATATTGCTAGGGTTTCTATGTTCCTTGTCTAAATGCTTATGTTTATTTGAAATGCTTAGTAATTTTTGCATGCTTTAATATTATATCCTCGAACTCCCTAAAAAACCTCCTAGAGAGCATTCTCTAGTGAATTTCTCCCCTCATAAAGTGATAGCTAGGGTTAGCAAGTGAAAACCTAGGGTTTTCCCCCATACTCTTTTCAAGGGTTTGATATTTCCATTGCCAAAGTCCTTAAGACTCCATCACCCAAGTAGATAGAAAGCATTGACAACCAATTAGTGATCAAAAACTCTAAATTTTGGCCCTTCGAGGAAAACCACCAAGGTTAGGGTTTCAAGCCAAATTCAACTAGGGCTCGAACATTGAGCTGATTTGAGGCCTTTTCACCTTGCTTGGCCTTATAACATCAAAATCTAGCAAATTGCATGGTTGAAACTTCAAAGTGCCTCTCTAGGGCTTATTTCATCAACCTTAGGCAATTCTAAGGCTTGTAAAAGCCTAATTTTGCATAAAAGCTTCAACTTAGGGCCATTTGAAGATCTATCATTCTATTTATTGATCACATCATTCAAACAAATCTTTTCCCATTCACTTGTATGCTTAGATGTGCCATTGTTGAGCCACATCTTGAAAACCCTAGGCTTCAAGACTTATCTCATAGGCCTCTTCATAGGTACGCTACTTTGTATCACAAAGAATTGGGGCCTTGTTCCTAGTTTGGAACCTTGATCAAACATTTCAAAGTGTCACCTTGATCCTAATAACCTAGAATAACCTTAGGTGACATATACTAGGAAGCCTCCCATGTCGTGAAATTCCAATAAAGCACAAGAGGTGGAGTGCTAAGGTGACAATGGCATCCAGCTCATTGTTGTGTCTTAGTCTCGCTTTTGAATTGTGAGGCCTCTTACAAGACCTGCTAGATTTTGAAGCAACAGTCCCCATATATGTGAAGCCACTAATCCTAGAAGAATGAGATGTTTGACAAAAGTAGACAGAATTCTTCCCAAAGTTAAAGCAAAATCCACAATTACAAATAATAATTCACCTTGCAAAGAAAGTTTTGTGAGCCTCTATTCCATAAGATGAATGAAATGATGCTGGAAAAGGCGATTAGTTTCTGCATATAAATCAAATTCCCTAATTATGGAGTAGAAAGTAATGGTGAGATTAGTAACGAGTTCTTTCAATCCATAAAAATTATATAACCAACCAGTGTTGGCATCTTCTCAATAAGATCTATTAAGCACTGCTGTGAAGGCTAACTCACGATAATCTTGAAATAAATTTGCTACACCTTCAAGTTACTTAGATCTACTTTAAAGATATTGTTGGAGCTGACTTTCAACTTAGCAGACAGAAAATACCTAGTCTAATTATCCTTGTATATCAGTCCATACAAGAGAACCCAATAAAAGCAGGTCTTAAAAAAAAAGGCAACATTGTTGATGTGCTCCAGCAATTTAAACAGTGCAGTCAGATACTGGAAAACTATAATAAACAAGGCCATAACATAAATAAAAAATTTGCAGCAAATGGTTTATGTTATCAGACGCTCCTAAATGCAGTGCCATATCTGAGTATGATTCTTGGATCCTTGTAGGATTTAGTCAGGAACAATTTCCCAACCAAATCTTATGAGGGAGGGCAGAATCATGATGAAACTGTGAGAAACCTCGTGACCCTCTACATCAAGTGAGACAGATATCACATCTAAACCCAGTATAAAAACAAATAAAAGCCTTAATGTGGCCCCTAACAAACATTATAAGGCCTTTATATCAAGTTCAACCTACTGCCCTATCTTAACTCTTAATGATAAACACTTACTTTGAATTATGCATGTTTTGTACTTTTGCAGGCTATTGAGAACCCTAATCTTAAGAAAAGTTCAATCATTAAATTTTGAAAAGTGAGTTGCACTTGCACCCAAATCACACTCATGTTGCATATAACGTCCGAAATTACTGGGCCTTAGTTCACTGGGGAGACTGACAAAGTGTTAAGTCATCCACTGGGATTCCATTCACTATGGTCTGCCCCATAGATGAAATAATTGTAATCAACAATTAATCAGCAAGGCTCCCAAAAAGCTTAAATCAGCAATACTCTTGAGATATTTGGAAATAATCAGGAAAAATTGGCCAATATTGCCACGCCTATAGTATTAAACAAAATAATAGAGATTATTTCAAATAATCATTTCGTTGATTGAAAAGGGATTAATTTGATTAATTGGAGATTATTTTATCTATGGTGTGCCATGTCCATATCATATGAGTTTGAGGCTGGGTTCAAGTCCTAGGAAATTTTGATGGAATAGATACCCATAAAACAAGGCATCTAAGCAGGCATTAAATCTGCCCTTTGTGGTGCAGTCCCATGGGACGTGTTGCTTGAAGCGTTTCAAATAAAAACACTTCGGAAAATATGTAAACAGAATCAACAGAACGTTTAAACCCATGCCTCTGATAACATTGAGAAAAACAAAAAACAGAAGCATCATACCTTTTTGTAGAGGGCATCAAGATTGTTTGTGATGATGCTATACCCAACGCGGAAAGTGGGAACTTGAAGGCTCTCTACCATATTCCTGCTGACTGCACCTTGCATTGTAGTGAATGGCACAGTGGTGCCGGGCACAATACTTGGAATTTCAGTGGGGCTAACCACCAATGGTTTAGAAGGGGGGGCAGACACAGGTTGAGCAACTGAAGGAGCCAATTCTGGCTTGCCCTTAGCTGCTTCTACATCCTTGGCCACAATCCGCCCCATAGGACCAGTCCCAACAATGGAAGCCAAATCAACATTAAACTGCTTGGCAAGCTGCTTTGCATATGGTGTTGCAACTACTCTCTTGCCCCCTTCTGATGCCGGATGGATTGCTGAGGCCACAGAGGCTGCAGCAGAGGCTGGTTTCGATGGCAAAACAGCTTCAGAAGAAGGTGACGGGGATGGTGCAGCTGAAGTTGTTAGGGATGGGGAAGGCGGCATTGAAGGCGGTGGGGATGCAGTGATTGTAGAACTGTTGGATGCTTTCAATTTGGCCTCTGAGATCTCTTCCTGGTTTTCTGCTAGCAGGGCAATGGCAGACCCAACAGGGGCAACGCTACCTTCTTCAACCATGATGGCGGCAAGAAACCCATCATAGAATGTTTCTACATCCATGTCTGCTTTATCTGATTCAACTACAACTACACTCTCACCTTTCTGAACCTTATCTCCTTCAGATTTCGTCCAAGACACAATCTTGCCTTCAGTCATTGTAGAGCTCAATGCAGGCATGAAAATCTCCCTGATTTTTGCATGGGTTGTGAAACGCTTTGCATACCTTTTGGCTGATGCAGAGTGGATCCTTGGATTCAGAGAGATTTTGTTGCCCAAGAATGAAGATAACATGGGCTCCTTCCCATGAATAAGCCCTGCCATTGTTGGACTCTGCATTGCAGAATGTAATCCTTAAACACCCACAAAGACCCACTAACAAATGCAATTCCTCTGCTCTGAAAATCGCTGGAATACGTCAAAACATCCACTAAAACCCACTGATGAATGCAATGGCACAGCTCTAAAAACCACTGATATGACCCAAAACACCAACCAATATATGCAATATTTTTGCTTCAAAGCAAGCCCTCTGAAACAACAGACCACTGCATGCAATTTCCAGGCTTGAAAACCTTACAAATCCATGTGGGCGTCGTCGGAGTTCTCTCCCAACTTATAATTGCCGGAACCCGGGCTTGAAGTCAAGGCGATTTATGCCACATAATATCCTACAACTACTTAAAAAGTTAAACCTTTTGGAAAGATCCAAACTAATGGATCGCGCCAAATCTGATGTGGGAATAGGACTACAACGTAGTTCGATCAAAGCTAGGCTTCAAATCTAGCCATAAACCTCAGGAGAACTAAGGTTCATAGCAGCTGAAACTTGAATTTGACGGATTGAACGAGGAGCTTTCGCTTCATTGATGGATTTCCCTTGAAGTCATCGAGGGTAGGCAGATCGCACAACGACCTTACCGAACACCATAAATGAGAACAAGCTGTTTAGGCTGCCTAAAGAGTGGTCACACTCTCGGGACCCTGCAACACGCAATGATTAAACGCCGGTGAAAATAACAACTACCTTGCTATGAATAAATTATATTTGCTAGGTGTATGTGTGAGGAACTCTCGTTCATGGCATCTTAGGACACACTTCCTGCAACTGCAAAATAATTTTGTTTTACTTTTGTCTTTCCTCTAGTTGTTTTTTCCTCTTTATAACAGAGATATATTCAAGTAGATTGAAAAACTTCATGGTGGTTGTTTCATGGTTAAGTGTGTTGAGATTCAAATTTAGAGAGCATTGAGGTGTCCGCCATAAGACAATGTGGAGATATCTCGGAGCATGTGTGAACCATCATTACAATTTAATAAAATGAAATGAACAATATTGCAGTAAGATAAATGAAAATAGCAAAGCGAGATATTTATGTAAAAATAAAGTATTTTGGTTTTATTTCATTTAAATTAGTATATGCATTTTTATCTTTTTAAAAGTGAAAAAGTGATGTAGATTTTAAAATATATATATGTTTTTTAAATCATAATTAGTCAATTAAAAGGAAGTCAAAACAATTTTATGTAGGAGATTTTGTCATTAAATCTCAATTAAACATTATTTGTATTATAAAATTTAAGTAAATAGTGAAATTATAAAGTTGCACAACCATTATATTTTTTAGATTTTTATTGTTCCTTTATATTATTTGTCAAGAAAATTTAATATTTACTTTAATAACTAATTTTCATGATTTTTAATTTATTTTAGTCTAGAAAGTTACTGAAAGGGTATTGTTTTTTTAATCCATGTTCAGTTCTTAGATGTGATGTGATAAGCTCTTAACCATTATATTATTATAATGGTTTTCAATTCTGTGTTGACAAATTCTCAAGTTTCTATGAAATTTAATTTAAAAAGGTGATATCCTCATAATGTAAATGCCTCAACGGTTTCTTTGAGATATGTATTTAGTAAAAAATAAAAAAATTGAATTTTCAAGGCTTAATTTAAGAAAATTAAAAAAAAAAAAAGTATTATTGATTCCTATACTACCATGGATATTTTATTAGACACTTGCTTGAGGGGGCTTAATGGATAAGAGCATGTGTTTGCTCCTAAAAGGTCACAGGTTCAAAACCAAAGGGGGTAGAGTATGTATGCCTTCAGAACCTTAACCAACCATATTCTTCATTCACACGTTTATAAAATATATTCTTTATTCCTTCTATGGAGTTCATTGTTGTTCAATTGAGGCTTTACTGAGACAAAGTTTTTAGAGGTTCTCCATTTTGCCATCAAACCTTTGGCCATTAAAATAAAATAAAATAATAATAAAATTAATATATAAGTATATATAAAAGAATAGGGGGAGTATATTGTGAAAAGATTGTGGAGTGATGAAGGTGTAGTTAGAGGTTCTCCATTTTGCCATCAAACCTTTGGCCATTAAAATAAAATAAAATAATAATAAAATTAATATATAAGTATATATAAAAGAATAGGGGGAGTATATTGTGAAAAGATTGTGGAGTGATGAAGGTGTAGACGATTGTGGAACTATGGTTGAAGAGTAGGGTTTCTTCATTTGTGGGTGGTATGCCCTCGCCTGGTCTCTGAGTGGTTATGGGGGGTGTGGAAGATACACTCTCATAGTTCTCTTTCCTCTTTTGTGTGGTGGAACGAAATTTTTTCTTTGACATAAGTTGTATTTTATCCTCTTGTGGTGGCATTTTACTCTTAGCAGGTAAAGGTTTTTCCTAATCCACTCCTATCTCTCTACTTTGTTAGGGGTTTTTTTCAACACTTAGTGTTTTTACTCACGGGGGTCTCGGGTGTGTTGATCTAGCAAGGTTTGAGTGGGGCTCATGGTTAACCAGGATTTGGTGGTATGACTCTGTGACCCCATTCCAGGAACCTGTTTTTATCTTCTGTAGTGGTTTTGGTCCCTAGGTTTAGGGCACCATCTCTTTAAATGGGAATGTTGAAAGGGGGATTCCCTTTTCCAGTGGTTTCTCTTGGTCAGAGGATTTTTTTCCACCTAGGTTTTCCATGCCCACACCCATCAGTTTTCTGGATCTCGTGCCAGTGGTCACACAAGTAAACAAGTTCTTTGCTTCCGTGATTTTTTTCTCATGTTGTTTGTGATGGCGGTTTCACTCCTCTGGTCCCACCCTCTTTCGACATTGGTTTGTTAAGGTTTTTTGGTTCTTTTTCAATGAGATTTTTGGATGCAGGTTTTCCTCTTCCATTTGTTAGCGGTGGGGTTTCGTCATATTTGGTTTCTTCCTCCAGTGGTGGTTTCCCGGAGATGTTAGAGGCATTTTTGTCTATGCTAGTAAAATTTGTGCCTCTTCCATCTGTAGACTTCATTCTTCCTCAATTCCCAGATTTTCATGAGAGCCTAGACCCAGATGATGATGGTTCGAGCTTGGCAGCTCTGGAGGCAGACTTGGAAAGCCCTAGTCCATTGGACTCTAGTGAAAAGGGAAACCCTCTAAATAAGAAAAGGAAACGTTGGGTTTTCAAGAGTGGCAGACTTTCGGCTCCTTATAATTTATGCTTGGGGGATGATGTGGAAATGTCCCAGACAGTGGACTTAACTAATAAATCGCTAGTGGGTCATGCTTAGGGTTTAAATTTTTGTATGAAGACCCTTGTATGGTGGCAAGACAAAAAGGTTTGCTTGAGGGTTTCAAAGGTTCCAGAGATTCTCCTGTTGGCAAAGGGATGGTTCTAGCTCATTTTCAAATCACATGAAGTTACATATATGGCGGTAAAAGATGTTTGGTCCATTAAATCAACTCATATTATTTTCAAATTTTGGTCTCCATCATTCAATGAAAATAGGGAGAGGCTATATGTTGCTTTTGTGTGGGGGTATTTTCTGGCTCTACGGACCCATATGTGGAATTCCCAAAACTTCACAAAATTAGGGAATAGCCTGGGTTGCTTTCTAGAGGTGGATTACTCTTTTAAGGAGTTAAAGGACTTATCTGTGGTCGGGATCTTAGTCAATCTGGACCTCAGAAATAAACTACTTGAAATAATTAACATTAGCAAGGGATGTGTGATACTACAAGTTCTCGATTATGAAGGGATTCCTTTGCATTGCTAGAGATGGCATGATTATGGTCATTTGGTTCAAAATTACAGACTTCCTTTAAAAAAATCATCATGTTTGAAACAAGCCACAAAAAAACAAAAGATTGTGGGTGCAACTTTGGGTGATGCAAGGGGTTTTTTCTCTGAAGATGGGGCTTCAAGCGTCGATGGGCTCGACGGTTCTAGCTCCATGTTGACTGCTCCTATGGTCTCATTCCTGATAGAATTAGCCTTGGCTCCAATGTCTATGGAATTTTTGTTGGCAATGCCCACTTCGACTCCCAATACTTTTGCTCCCTTACCCCTTGTATCTTTGCTTATTAGTTATTTTTCTGAACTTGCAAAGGATTGGGATTTTTCCTCCATGGGTATGGATGTTGTGGTTTCTCATAACTTGTTCACTTATTTATCCCTTGTTAAAGCCCATTTTCCCATTCCTCCTGGGTCTTTGGGTTACTCATCTCCAAGGGTGTCAGTTTCCTTGGGTTTTTGTAGAAATTTGGATGGGAGTGACATTTTACATAATCTTAGGTCAAGGCTTATTCTCTTTGTAAATTGTGCATGAGGGTTTTTCGGGTGGGTTGGATCAAGCCCCTATCTATAGGCCCCCTACGAGGGTAGGGAGAGGAGGTTCCATATCTATTATGCCAATTCAAAGGCTCGTGAGGAAATGGTTATGGGCATGAAATCATTTATTAATTGGTTAGTTAGAGAATCGTTTGCCCTTTGTCTTTTAATTGTAAAATTTTTGCAAGTAGTCCTAAAATACTTGCTTTGTGGAGGTTGTTTTAGGTGGAACATCCTAATGTCATATTTCTTAAAGAAACTCTTGGGGGTGGGGAGTCTATTTCAAAATTCTTAGAATCCACCCTTCTTGCCTATAAATTTATTGCATTGGATGTCCATCGTCGATCAGGGGGCCTAGCCTTGGGGTGGGATTAGCGGAAAATCCAAGTTAATAATTTTTGGAGTATCTACTTTGGACTTGGCATGGTTGGCTTCTATGTATAGTTATATTGCATCTTCATCTTCATCAACTTATATGGTCCAAATGAGGAACATGTGGCTTTCTGGAATGATTTTTTTAGAAAGTCTATTCTAAATGAGGAAAACATGATTATCAATGGAGATCTGAACTTCTCTATGGGTGCAATGGAATCATAGAGTGTTCATGCCATAGTTAATCCCCTTTCATAATTTTTCTCTCATCATATTGAATCGAAGAAACTATTTGATCTTGTTTCGGGTCACATCACTGCCCACATGGAGGAATTTGTGTGTGGAGGAGGATCATATTGTTAAAATATTGGACAATTTTCTTGTGGATGAGGCTATTGCCCAAATATTCCCTCTTCTTCATCAATGTGTGGGCTTTGATGGTGTCTCTGATCATGCCTAAATTGTATTTGAAATAAAGGGCCATTCTTATAAGCTTGCTAGCCCATTTAAAATGAATTCATGTTAGATTATAGACATTAGTTTTTATGATCTAATCCGAAAAAATTGGAGACCCTTTGATGTGGGCTCGGGGCTTTCTGTAGCCTCACAATTTGAGTTCAACATGAAAAATATTAAACTTTTTTCGAAGGAATGAGCTTCGACTATTTGGAAGAAGGAGGAGGAAGACTTGTTGATTATTGAACAAAAAATTGAGGCTTTCTCTATCTCAAATGATGTTGGTTTTGTTAGAGTCGGTCTTGTCAGTCCTCTGTCAGAGATCATTTCGCTTTCTACATTTCATTTTTAGGTGTCTCGCTCAATTCACTTCGTTGCATTTCGCTAGGGGCATGCCATTGACTGACGGAAGGGTTTGGTCTTCTTGTTTTCCCTCATGCTTGTACTTGCTAGGTTAGTTAAAACTCCTCAAAATCCATCAAAGTTCATTTCACGTCATTCATAGTCATAAATGATTATTTTGGTCAAAAAGAGTCTTTTAGTTTTTGAGTCTAGGGTTCAGTCTTTTGATATGTTCAATAAATGCCCGCAGGCCATGAGGATGGTTTTTGAAGAGGTTCTTAGTTCAAATTTTCATCATCAAACGCATTTGAGGACATTTCTTGTTCAAAACTCTGTTTTGAATAAGAAATTGTCGAATTCATGTTTTGTAATAATCATGTATTTTTCATTTTGAAGATTTCAAAGCAGGCTCTGGTTTTCCTTTGCCAAACATCAACGCCAATATCCCTGTAAAAAATAAACAGGTTCATCAGTTCAAACTCAGAAAGTCAGTGAAAAGCCAAAAGACAGAAGTTGAATGAAATGATAAAGTGCCAAAATGAAAAACATTACAAAATGGGTTGTGGAGGAAGAAAAAATCAAATCCAACTCTTGCAAGATATCTCTCCAAGTTATATAAACCATTTGTGTCAAGTTACATTCTTAAATTCTCATAGCAAAGTCGAATTTGGAGGTTGAAGAGTAAATTTCATTGTTGAAGGGCCGTGACTATGTTGATAGTTTGAGCGAAACGCACACAAAAGAGGCGCGGTGCATTGGGAAAAATTTGACAATGTAAATTATCAAGGGCGCGGTGCACTGGGAAAAATTTGACAATGTAAATTATCAAGGGCGCGGCGCACCAAACCAACGCGGCGCATTGGGTTTGCGCGCGTCACGTTGAGCCCTCCAGCCCAAAACTCATCAGCGTTTTGTGATTTTTTCAAATTCAAATAATCTTTTCCCTCCAAGTAAGTTGTCCAAGCTCGTTCAATGATTTTAAACTATGCTGTTGTGGTTTGGAAGCAAGAGTTTAGTGTTTGATTGGTGAAAGATTTAAACCCCATGTTTACATCCAAAATTGCTCCAAGTGTTTAAAAGGAAGTCTTTCAAAACGTGGAAATTGGTGCTTCAAATCTTATTTCATTGACATATATGCTCTTGCTATTGAATATCATTGTTGTCGCTGCTAGTTTTACCAAAGTCTCACAGTCTCACAGTCCCTTATTCATTGTCCCCATATCCCTATACCTTTGATCCCCATGTGAATTCCCAAACTCTACTTGTTACCTCTTTACCTTCATTGATAAAAATTCGAGTCTCCACAAGGTTCAATGGCTGTCTTCATGTTTTTTTAACTCTGTTTACAGTTTTCCATTTGATTAACTCTTGTTCTTATCACATTACAAGTCCCATCACTATCACCCATTCCCATATGTATCATTTGTAAAGTGTTTAATCTCAAAAAGTTTCCAAAGCAGGTGATGTAATGTCTGTCCATTCCAAAGTCTCATTACGGTGCATTGCCATTGCATACTTTGACACTTCCCACAGTCCCTCATTTCATGCTTGAAACATTTGGCATATTTGATATTGAAAGGCAAAGCACCGATTCATCATTTTCAGACATACACCTAACTCTTGTTTTCACCATACATATATCAACATATATTTGTCAAACACCTTGATTTCAGTGCCATGTCAGAGACAGATTCACCTTATGAGCAGGAAAGTGATTCATCTACATAGGTTAATGTGCCAAGGAGATCTCACAAAAGTGGTAGGCATGTCAGGGAGGAGCCCACTTCTTTGACCCAATTGCAAGCTTGCCCGCTTGCAATGGATTGTTTTCAGCGTCAGTCATGCTTCCATTATTGTGAGATGATTGCCCAAACTCAGCATCATCATGAGCTAGCTCGCCTATTTGTCCTACATTTGCAGAATGGTCGTGTAAACCTTGTTGGGGTGGATTTCATTTTATCACCAGAGACCATTTCTGAAGCGACTGGGATACCGAACCTTGGTGAGGAGTGGAACAAGAGGTAGCAGTTGGATAAAGCCTATTATGAGCCATACATCAGACCTGGGTATTTGAGACAGTTGAGCCGGGTTTTTCCATTCTGTTTTTTGAAGGATGAGTATGCACCATTGATGAAGCTCATCATTCGCTATTTCAGTTGTGAAGGGCGCTTTTCACGCTTGTATGCATATCACATCAGGCTGTTGATGCACTTCACGAGAGTGCGGTTGATGAGCGTTCCATATTTTATGTACCGTAACATAGAGCGGATGACGTTTCTTGTACAGAAGAAGACCCCAGCACAGCAGCATAACAGCATTTACCATTACGCGCTTATCAAAATCATGGTGGTACATCAGCTCGCACAGCAGGGCATCGCATGGGATGAGTTCATTTCCCGTGACTTCTTTGCAGCGCCTCAGCCTCCCGAGGTTGTTCATGATGAGGGAGAGCCTTCACACCAGTTTGATGTTCCCAAGTTTGAGCCTATCAGTGCTCCGGCGTATGTGACATATCAGAGAGGCCATCGAGCCTTATTTGCAGCATCGTGACGAGTACTATCTCCACCAAGGGTGGAAGGGGTCTCGTTGACTTCATCAGCGGCGCGAGTACTATCTCCACATGGTGTGGAAGGGGTCTCGCCTTCGACATCAGCACAGGTTCAGGTTCAGGACAGAGGCAAGAGGCCTATGCATGATGAGGGCCCTTCAGGAGGCCCAGATACTGATTTTGTTTTGATCGATGTTGATGCGAGCTCTCCTAGCTCGAAACTGAAAGAGATCATCCAAGAACAAAAGGCTGAGATTGACACTTTTACCATGAAGTTGCAGAGAGCTCAGTGGGTTATACATTATTTGGAGCAGCGCAATAAACAACTGGAGGATCAGCATACACTTGTAGAGTTGCGGCAAATCCGGGAAGACCGTGCATTGGCCCGGAAGAGACCAGGTGACATGACACCGGTTGAGTGAGAGACCTACCTCACGCATGTTAACATTCATTTGGAAAAGCTCTCGGCGAAGGCAAACAGGGACAAAGACATGCTCAGACATATGAAGAATCATTATTGGGCCCGCACACACGTTTGCAGAGAAAAAATGAAGATCCTGAAGGCAAGGTTGAGCAACGCACTGAAACGTCGAAAGAGGCCGGATCCACTCCGAATCTTGGCCGAGGCTTCCTTGGTTGAGCATGATACATGATGGGAGACCTTCACTCCAAATTTCAGCAAATTTGGAGAAGATTTTGTCATTTTGAAAATTTTGGTTGCAAAACACGTTTTTCCGCCCGACGCGTCGCACCACCCGACGCGCGCTTATGATTGGGACACCTTCTGGAGGAAAACTTGACATTTTTGGATTTTTCATGGTAAGTTATGCATGTTCAGGAATGGCCAAAGCATTTCATCACATTCTGGGCTGCCTAAAGGGCCAAAAACACCATGAAAATCACCTTTCTGCCACCTTTTGCCCCAGCAGGAAGTAGTCTTGGGAGAATGAAGTTTTGGAGGGGAAAATGAGCTCCAAATTAAAAAATTACACTTGGGTTGGATAGCAGACATCCAGGGCTTTACAACGAGCTATCATGAGCTCAATTTGGACTTCGGTAAGTGCTCCAAAAGCAGGTCCAAAGTAGCGCGGCGCATAGAGCTTTGGAGCACGGCGCATAGAGGAATTCAGCCTATTTTTCACTTTCCAGCTCAGAAATTCGGCCAGTCTTGACTAGTTTCACCTCTTGATGTAATTTTTGATGTAGCTTGATGTAATTTGGTAACCATGATGTAATTTTGGCATGTGTTTACTTGTTCTATATGATTCATTCACAAAAAAGTGAAAATCAAGTGAATGGATCAATTTCCTAGCTTATAGAGGCAAGTTGTTTGGCTGCCTAGATTTTAACTCCTTGTTTAGAATTGGTTCAAACTGCTCCTAGAAGCATGAGCTCAACCCCTAGAGGCATGGGAAGGGGTTAGACTTGTCTATATATTGTATTTTCTGAGACATTTTCAGGGTTGGACTCTTGGGAAAAGTTTGGCACTCCATTGTACATCCATATTTCAGTTTTGGCAAAGGAAAGACCAGAGTTTTGCAGCACTTGTTGGGATCCTTGTGGCTTCTGAGTTTTGATGATGTTTCTTCTCATGTTATTGTAAGTTTCATTAACGTTATATGTATGCCATCCTTCTTTATGCTTATGAATTAAACAAATGAGTATTTCGAGGTAGAATTCATTGAATTGCTGGTGCTTTGCCTTAGACTTTTGTTTAATTTTATATGTTTTCGTCAGTTTGAAGAGGATCATTGTACTCTCTTGCCCTCTTTAGCTCCTCATCAGTCTTTTCTATCCATTCATTTGATCTTATACATCAAATCCATTGCCTACCCTGCCCCAACTTGAATTCTGCAAGATCTGGCCTCATCCCCAAGCCCAAAAATCGTTTTTCCCTTTTTTCAACAAAAACCCCTAAAATTCAAAATCAAACCTTCCTATTTGTTTATCTAGCCTAAGATCAGTTGTTCTTTTAGTCATTTCAAGCCCCTTTGAATATTTTCATCGAGATTGACCTGGAGAGAGCCCTCTCCTGTCCTCGTAGGGCTAGCTACGAGGCTGAGCGTGGTTTGGTGTTGTCCTTCTTCTACCTTATTTCAGCCTAAGGTGGATTTGGGAACTAACATAGTGGCGACCATACTGGGGATAGAACTGGTCTGTTGGTTAGTGTTGTTTGACTTATAGCTACAGACGGAGCCTGAAGTCATGCCAGGTAGCCTTCGAACTGCTCTTGCTCTGCGAGTGCATAGTAGATAAATGCTACTTCAGTCGATCTCCGGTCTAGCTTGTAATCGTAACACTTAACTTATAAATTGCCCCAGTACATCTATCAAGTTCAGATCTAATCGTTGATGGTGGACAACGATCAGACACTGCAAGGCTGAAATCATTCACCTGGTGACTCCATTCACTGAAAAATCCAGAAATCAATGCTTCATGGTGACTCCACTGCAGATTGTTAAGATGGACCAGATTGCAAGAAGATACGCTCCCATGAGCCGAGATCACATCCCTGGTTTTCCAAATAGGATGCCCAAGGTGGATTGGCTTCAGAATTTGCCTATGTTCAGAAATGTGGAAGGTAATGACGTTGCTCTTCATCTGGTGAAATTTCACATTCATGTGCATAAATTAAAGATCGATTTTCCTGAAGACTGTTTGATGAAAATGTTTATGGCTACTCTGGAAGATGAAGCCCGATCTTGGTATGAAAGTTTGCCACCTGCTTCTATTTATTGTCTAAAGGATTTTCATTCAATATTTTTTGAAAGGTACAGAGAATCTTGTCTGTCTTTAATGTTAGTGCAGAATTGTTGTGAACACATTAGTAATTTCATTGAAGATCTTGAGAATTGTTATGGGGATAATGAATTGATGGACGAAGAGATCATGGAGGCTCTGTACGAAAATCCATTTCAGCAGCATAAAGAGAAGTTAGAAGATACTCAACAAGATGCTCAGGAAACTTTACAACAGGATCAAGATCTTAGTACAATGGAAAATGATGAAAGAGAAGATTTTGTTTCAGATCTGTCCATAGAAGAAGACAACATGCAGGGAAGTCAAGTTTCAATTTCAGAATGTGATTTAGTCAAGTCAGCTATTTCAGATCCAGATTTAGATTGTGATAACCAAGAATACCTTGTGCTGAATCCCATAAAGGACAAATTTGCTGTTGAGATCATCTGGGATGAAGAAGACAGAGGTATGGATCCAAATGTTCTCAGTTCATTAAAACACAGCCTTCATAAAGAAGCAATCCAGTCAGTTCATGAGCAACGAGATGAAATCTTCGTTAAAGTAAGTGAAACAGTTCCTTTGGATGAATTTATGGTAGATGATAGAAATGATAGTGTTGAGCATCAAGAATCAGCTGAAGTTTCTTTCCTTATGATTGATGAATGTAATGAGAAACATGATAATCTGGCTGTGATATCATATGAAGATGATCCAAGATATATTCAGACTACAGAAGATCAAAACATTCAGGACTGTCTTTCAGATTCTACTTCATATGTCTCATGAAGTAGAAAAAGACATCATGTTCTTTCAGCAGGATGTAAATCTTCATGTTTTTCAGGATCCACTGGCAAATCTGTTGCAGTCAGCAGTGAAGGTGATTATTGCAGTGTTCAGAGATGAAGGAGATCATGGTCAATTACATTTTTGGATGCCCAGTTACCAGTGTTTGTTGTTGACCAAGAGATCTGATCGGGAGAATCAGTCAGGAAGGCATCTGCTTGATTGGTTACATTGGAAATCCCACTATACATAATTGTACATATTTCATCAGTATGCAGGTGGTTGTCATCATGCTTTCAAATCTTGATGAACTGCTGCCTTTTTTTAAAAAGATTTGTAAATACTTGTTTTAGTCAGTCATGAGTCATTTGTGAGTCAGTTTCTAGTCAATAAATTAGTCATGTCGATTTCTTGAAATAATGAACTCCATTGCCCAATGGATGAAGGCACTGTCTGCTCTCCCAAATATCTGTTGTTCTTGGCACCTCCAAGGAATTGCAGCTGCCATCCCCATTGGAGCCAATGTTAGAGTCGGTCTTGTCAGTCCTCCATCAGAGATCATTTCGCTTTCTACATTTCATTTTTAGGTGTCTCGCTCAATTCACTTCGTTGCATTTCGCTAGGGGCATGCCATTGACTGACGGAAGGGTTTGGTCTTCTTGTTTTCCCTCATGCTTGTACCTGCTGGGTTAGTTAAAACTCCTCAAAATCCATCAAAGTTTAGTTCACGTCATTCATAGTCATAAATGATTATTTTGGTCAAAAAGAGTCTTTTAGTTTTTGAGTCTAGGGTTCAGTCTTTTGATATGTTCAATAAATGCCCGCAGGCCATGAGGTTGGTTTTTGAAGAGGTTCTTAGTTCAAATTTTCATCATCAAACGCATTTGAGGACATTTCTTGTTCAAAACTCTGTTTTGAATAAGAAATTGTCGAATTCATTTTTTGTAATAATCATGTATTTTTTCCGCCATGGAGTCTTCAAAGCAGGCTCTGGTTTTCCTTTGCCAAACATCAACGCCAATATCCCTGTAAAAAATAACTAGGTTCATCAGTTCAAACTCAGAAAGTCAGTGAAAAGCCAAAAGACAGAAGTTGAATGAAATGATAAAGTGCCAAAATGAAAAACATTACAAAATGGGTTGTGGAGGAAGAAAAAATCAAATCCAACTCTTGCAAGATATTTCTCCAAGTTATATAAACCATTTGTGTCAAGTTACATTCTTAAATTCTCATAGAAAAGTCGAATTTGGAGGTTGAAGAGCAAATTTCATTGTTGAAGGGCCGTGACTGTGTTGAAAGTTTGAGCACGGCGCACACAAAAGAGGCGCGGCGCACTGGGCAAAATTTGACAATGTAAATTATCAAGGGCGCGGCGCACCAAACCAACACGACGCATTGGGTTTGCGCGCGGTGCGTTGAGCCCTCCAGCCCAAAACTCATCAACATTTTGTGATTTTTTCAAATTCAAATAATCTTTTCCCTCCAAGTAAGTTGTCCAAGCTTGTTCAATGATTTTAAACTATGCTGCTGTGGTTTGGAAGCAAGAGTTTAGTGTTTGATTGGTGAAAGATTTAAACCCCATGTTTACATCTAAAATTGCTCCAAGGGTTTAAAAGGAGGTCTTTCAAAACGTGGAAATTGTTACTTCAAATCTTATTTCATTGACATATATGCTCTTGCTATTGAATATCATTGTTGTCGCTGCTAGTTTTACCATAGTCTCGCAGTCTCACAGTCCCATATTCATTGTCCCCATATCCCTATACCTTTGATCCCCATGTGAATTCCCAAACTCTACTTGTTACCTCTTTCCCTTCATTGATAAAAATTTGAGTCTCCACAAGGTTCAATGGCTGTCTTCATGTTTTTTTAACTTTGTTTACAGTTTTCCATTTGATTAACTCTTGTTCTTATCACATTACAAGTCCCATCACTATCACCCATTCCCATATCATTTGTAAAGGTGTTTAATCTCAAAAATTTCCAAAACAGTGATGTAAATGTATGTCCATTCCAAAGTCACTTTACAGTGCATTGTATTTGCTTTGACACTTCCCACAGTCCCTCATTTCATGCTTGAAACATTTGGCATATTTGATATTGAAAGGCAAAGCACCGATTCATCATTTTCAGACATACACCTAACACTTGTTTTCACCATACATATATCAACATATATTTGTCAAACACCTTGATTTCAGTGCCATGTCAGAGATAGATTCACCTTATGAGCAGGGGTATGAGCAGGACAGTGATTCATCTACAGAGGTTAATGTGCCAAGGAGGTCTCACAAAAGTGGCAGGCATGTCAGGGAGGAGCCTACTTCTTTGACCTAATTGCAGGCTTGCCCGCTTGCAATGGATTGTTTTCAGCGTCAGTCATGCTTCCATTATTGTGAGACAATTGCCCGAACTCAACATCATCATGAGTTAGCTCGCCTGTTTGTCCTAATTTTGCATAATGGACGTGTAAACCTTGCAGGAGTGAATTGCACTTTGTCACCAGAGACTATTTCTGAGGCGACCGGGATACCAAACATTGGTGAAGAGTGGAATAAGCGGCAGCAGTTGGAGAGGGCATATTATGAGCCTTACATCAGACCCGGATATCTGAGGCAGCAGAGCAAGGTATTCCCTTTCTGGTTTTTTAAATATGAGTACGCACCATTGATGAAATTGATCATTAGGTACTTCAGTTGTGAAGGGCACTTTTCACGCTTGTATGCGTATCATATCTGACTGTTGATGCATTTCACAAGAGTGCAGTTGATGAGCATTTTGTACTTCATGTACCATAACATAGAGCAGATGACATTCCTTGTATAGAATAAGACCCCAGCGCAGCAGCATAACATCATTTACCAGTACGCGCTCATCAAGATCATGGTGGTACATCAGCTCACACAGCAGGGCATCGCATGGGATGAGTTCATTTCCCGTGACTTCTTTGCAGCGCCACAGTCTCCCGAGGTTGTTAATGATGAGGGAGAGCCTTCACACCGGTTTGATGTTCCTGAGATTTAGCCTATCAATGCGCCAGTGGCAATTACATGTCAGAGAGGCACCAGAGCCTTATTTGCAGCATCACGACGAGTACTATCTCCACCCGGGGTGGAAGGGGTCTCGTTGACTTCATCAACAGCGCAAGTACTATCTCCACATGGCGTGGAAGGGGTCTTGCCTTCTACATCAGCACAGGTATAGGTTCAGGATAGAGGCAAGAGGCCTATGCACGATGAGGGCCCCTCGAGAGGCCAGGATACTAATTTTGTTTTGATCGATGTTGATGCGAGCTCTCCTAGCTCGAAACTGAAAGAGATCATCCAGGAACAAAAGGCTGAGATTGACACTTTGACTGCGAAGTTGCAGAGAGCTCAGTGGGTTATACATTATTTGGAGCAGCGTAATAAATAGCTGGAGGATCAACACACACTCATCGAGTTGCGGCAAATCCGTGAAGACCGTGCATTGGCCCGAAAGAGACCAGGTGACATGACACCGGTTGAGCGAGAGACTTGCCTTACGCACGTAAACATTCATCTGGAGAAGCTTTTAGCAAAGGAAAATAGGGACAAAGACATGCTCAGGCACATGAAGACTCACTATTGGGCCCGTACACACGTTTGCAGAGCAAAAATGAAGATCCTGAAGGCAAGGTTGAGAAAGGCACTGAAACACCGAAAAAGGCCTGATCCACTTCAAATCTTGGCCGAAGCTTCTTTGGCTGAGCATGGTACTTGATGATGGGAGACCTTCACTCCAAATTTCAGCAAATTTGGAGAATATTTTGTCATTTTGAAAATTTTTGGTTGCAAAACAGGCTTTTCCGCCCGATGCGTCGCGCCACCCGACGCGTCGCGCCACCCGACGCGCGCTTACGTTTGAGACATCTTCTGGAGGAAAATTTTACATTTTTGGATTTTTCATGGTAAATTATGTATGTTCAGGAATGGCCGAAGCATTTCATCACATTATGGGCTCCCTAAAGGGCCAAAAACACCATGAAAATCACCTTTCTTCCACCTTTTGCACTAGCAGGAAGTACTCTTGGGAGAATGAAGTTTTGGAGGGGCAAATGAGCTCCAAATTGAAAAATTCTACTTGGGTTGGATAGCAGACATCCAAGGATTTCCAACGAGCTATCATGAGCTCAATTTGGAATTCAGGAAGTGCTCCAAAAACAGGTCCAAAGTAGCGCGATGCATAGAGCTTTGGAGCGTGGCGCATAGAGGAATTCAGCCTATTTTTCACCTTCCAACTCAGAAATTCAGCCAGTTTTGACTAGTTTCACCTCCTGATGTAATTTTTGATCTAGCTTGATGTAATTTCATAACCATGATGTAATTTTAGCATGTATTTACTTGTTCTAGATGATTCATTCACAAAAAAGTGAAAATCAAGTGAATGGATCAGTTTCCTAGCTTATAGAGGCAAGTTGTTTGGCTGCCTAGATTTTAGCTCCTTGTTTAGAATTGGTTCAAACTGCTCCTAGAAGCATGAGCTCGACCCCTAGAGGCATGGGAAGGGGTTAGACTTGTCTATATATTGTATTTTCTGAGACATTTTCAGGGTTGGACTCTTGGGAAAAGTTTGGCACTCCATTGTACATCCATATTTCAGTTTTTGGCAAAGGAAAGACCAGAGTTTTGCAGCACTTGTTGGGATCCTTGTGGCTTCTGAGTTTTGATGATGTTTCTTCTCATGTTATTGTAAGTTACATTAATTTTATATGTATTCCATCCTTCTCTATGCTTCTGAATTAAACAAATGAGTATTTCGAGGTAGAATTCATTGAATTGCTGGTGCTCTGCCTTAGACTTTTGTTTAATTTTATATGTTTTCGTCAGTTTGAAGAGGATCCTTGTACTCTTTTGCCCTCTTCAGCTCCTCAGCAGTCTTTTCTACCCATTCATTCGATCTTATACATCAAATCCATTGCCTACCCTGCCCCAACTTGAATTCTGCAAGATCTGGCCTCATCCCCAAGCCCAAAATTGTTTTTCCCTTTTTTCAACAAAAACCCCTAAAAATCAAAATCAAACCTTCCTATTTGTTTATCTAGCCTAAGATCAGTTTTTCTTTTAGTCATCTCAAGCCCCTTTGAATATTTTCATCGATATTGACCCGGAGAGAGCCCTCTCCTGTCCTTGTAGGGCTAGCTACGAGGGTGAGCGTGGTTTGGTGTTGTCCTTCTTCTGCCTTATTTCAGCCTAAGGTGGATTTGGGAACTAACATGTTTCTATTCTCAAGAGTCTAGGGAGCGAATTCATAGTTTGGAATCAAGAAGGAAAGAGATTTTTTCCAATGGGGAAGCTACATGTTGCCTTAAAAGCATGGTTATCTAGTTGGATTATGGTGGTGAGAATACTAAGTTTTTCATGCCTATTCAAAGGGATGGAAAATTTCAAACAATGTTTGGAGTATAGAGGGGTGAAATGGTTTAGAGGTCTCTTCTTTTGAGGGCCTCTCCTATCTAGGCATGGCCCATTTTAAATCAACATTTTAGGAACCATAGGGGACTACTATTTTTGAATCTGTTTATGTGGCTTAGTTCTTTCTTAACTTTGTGGGGGATGATGATAATAGGGATTTAATGGAGGAAGTGTCTGAAAATGAAATAAAAGTTGTACTTTCTAGTTTTCAAAATGATAAGAGCCCCAATCCTAATGGTTGCGCCGTTGAATTTTTCACAACCTTCTATGACACTTTGGGGTTTGATTTGCTAAGGGTTGTAAAAGAATCCATGCAAGAAGGTCAGATCAACTTATTTTGAGGAGTTTAGACCTATATCTTTATGTAATTATGTCTACAAGGTAATCTAAAAGGTTATAGCTCGAAGAATAAATCCTATTCTTTTTAATTCTATTTCTCAGGAACAATTTGGGTTCTTAGAGGTGATTTATCATTTTATCATTATATTATTTGTCATCCCTGTTGATGCTTTAAAAGTGGAAAAAGTGGAGGAATCAACTAAGAGGATCAATTTTACCAGCAGGGCCCAATTTGGTAAAACATGGTCTGAAACCTTCCGAGAGCATTTTGAGGCATCAAACGATGTTTTTTGGGGGTAAATTTTGTTGTTTTAGCGTTGCACGTTTTTTTCCTATTCTACACACAAAGACCTTTCCAACGATGCAAGAATCACGATAATTAGAGTCCATATGTGAAATTTATGCTACTCAAAAGTTGACCTTCTTGTTTTCACCACCATAATTCGAGAGTATGCCATGTCAGCCTCAAATATTCATGAAAAATGGGCTAGGAATGTGATTATGATGTAGAATACTCTATAAGAGTCTATATTGTAACTTTGGTTAAGATTTGAGGTATTCAAACCTAACTACTAGGAGGTTATCATGTTGTGTAATAACTTGGTCACTAGGAGGAAAAGGGATTCCATTATTTCAAGTGAATTTGTTCTATAGTTGGCCAAAAATAACCAATAGGGATAAGAGGTAGAGCACACAAAGAGGATTTATGCATTGTAGCAGCCCAAGAGCCATGAGACATACCATATTTTCATTCAGAGAAAGAGAGTGGAGCGACCTCACCTTCGAGTTGAGCTTTTCTTCCGGAAGGGTTTCCAAGAGTATATCTTGTGTCAAATGTGTGTGTGAGATTTTATTTTTCCATTCTCTATTTTTCTGCATAATTTGAATTCACATGCATGCACTATTAACACTAAATCTATAAATCCATAAATCTAATAAAACTGTAATAGTGTAGAATTTCAAATTTCAAATATAATTTTATTAGATCTATTGTGACAAACTGTCTAGTGGAATATTTCTAATGGAATCTCCACGATAGTTTACAAATCATATTGGTATCAAAGCAGGTTTATTTGGGTGTATTGTGGATATTTTTCAAGAGATCTAGATCGGTTGGGCCAAAACCTTAATCATGGTCGAACAATTTATGAATAACCATCGTGATCTTGCAGAGGAGAGGATTTTGCGGTTGGAACAACGATTCATTGATATAAATCGTAATTTAAATGTCCTCATGGATGCCCTTAGAAATAAGCTTGGTATATATAGAGAATATGGTGGTTCAAATGCAAAGGACAAATCAGAAGGGGGGTCATGATATCATGAAGAAATAACTCATAAAATATCAACCTAGTTTGAGTGTCGTGAATCAATCATAGCCCTTGTTTAAGATGGAAGTGAAGGTCAATATCAATCACTACCACAGTTATATCTACGCTTTGAAGCTGAATCATTAGTTGCAACAATTGGAACTATATTTTAATGTTCATCAAATTGAGGAAGAACAAAATGTTTCATTTGTGCGACTGAAATTAGAGGGCCATGCAGTGACTTAGTGGGAGAGCCACATGGAGACCCTGAGGTTTGAGGGAGAGCCACATGGAGACCCTGAGGTTGGAGGGATAGTCTCTAGTGACTAAGTGGGAGGACTTAAAAACCTTGATTAAGTCACAATTTTACCATATTGGGTACGTAGAGGACCAGTGGATCTGGTGGCACTACTTAAGGTAAAAGCCATGGAAAATCATGCAGGAGTACATTGCAGAGTTTAGAAAGATGACCATAATGTTGTATATCTCCCCAAAGAACCCAAATTTACTCCTAAAGTATTTGGGGGGTCTACATCACCTTTCGCGAGAGAAAGTGATGTTTTTCAAGCCCAAATCGGTGGACAAGGCTTGTGTACAAGCATAATACTTGCAGAACATAGGACTCAAGAGGGCACAATCAATTGGATCAAAGTAGAAGGAGCAACAAGACACATCTAAGGAAGGGAAGAAGAAGAAGAAAGGGGGGAAGATAAAAAGAAGACAGTCACAACACACCAATGTAAATATCCAAGCATCCACTGCAACATTGAAAACCATATAGAGGAGAAGTACTGGAAGTTGGATCGAGAGCTTAACCCGAAGAACAAAAAGAAAGACAATAACAAGAAGAATCTCATGGCCACTAATTCGAGCAACCAAGTTGAAATCAACTCGGATGTGGATGAGAATATCATCTATATGTCAGTGTAGAAGGAGGTGAATCTGAGTATCCTTCAACAATAGTAAGAGAAATAAATGACCAAACTCTTCCATATAAAGATACAGGTCAAGAAGACAAAGATTGATGCTTTATTTGACTCTATATTTGTTGGCTCCTCTAACCAAGAGGGCCAACAAAAGAAAAATAAAACAAATTGAAAGCTAATTGCAGCCATAAAAATTCCTTGTAGAAAAACACATTGTACATGGACAAAAACACATTAAACCAACAATTTTCTTCATATTACACACTGCAACAAACACATAGAAAACTACTGCCAATATTGGATAGCTAATTGAACAACACACATATAAATGCTATAAAATAAACACATATGACACAAAAATATATATTTTTCATTAACACCCATTGAAATTTACATGAAGATAAGCAGCCCTCCTTACCACGACGGCACAGAGGTTGCGCTACCACACCAAGCTCCTCATGCAAATCCTAAACCCTATGTAGCTCTCCTAAGACCAAAACCAAAGACTATTGTCAAATCTCATTTAGCTCCCACATAAAAATCCCTAACCCTAAGACCACGAGGGAGTATTTTAATATTTTCCCTAAAATATCTACTAACCGACCTTCCCTCCATCCAAATTATTCATTTTCATTTACATTTAAATTTTACATTTTTATCATTAAATTAGCCTAAGTTGGACCTGGGCTCCAATTGGCCCCCGACACAAAGTCTTGGCTCATCCTCGAGCCAGATGCAGGTAGACATCCATGTGACTTGCATTGTTGTTGCACAATCCAAATCCTCTTTTGAACGTTAAATTTCAAGACACTCCCCTACTCTACTATACTTTGTGCATCCTCCTTGCACATTTCTTCCTTTTTGGGCGTCCCAACCTCGTACTTGGAAGACCCTAATCCTTTCTCCTTCTCTATTATGCTACCTAGTAACGCAACCTTCAATCAACTTCCTATTTTTCTCCCTCCTTTCACTATCCCTGTCAGTTGCACCTTCTCAAATACTCTTGCCTTCATATTTCCAATGTCATTGGAGTCTGGTGTTGTTGAGGGTTTATGGGAGCCTTAATAAAGACCGCCCATCTACCTGCCTAGAATTCCATTCTACATTAGATGGGTCTGTGTAAACTAATGATAAAAATAGAATAATAAAAACAAAACAAAAATATGGACAAGTCGCCGCAATCAAGAATGAAATCCTTGGGTTATTCATTACAAAATGTGGCTCCTCTGACACAATCATGCAATTTGAAAAATCCATCTCATATTAAGCCATTGACAATGCATGCATATTTGTGATTAAGTGATAGAAAACAAAAACCCAACTACCAAGAGATGCGATGGCCATGACTGTCATAACCCACGTCTCAAATACGATTCCTTCTTCGATGACTCTAGTTCTCAACTGTAAGAGGGGCCTTTTTTAACCATTGATTTTCTCTAAGGGATGAAGATGAGTTTCCAGGCATCGCCATTGTTACCATCACTACTACTTTTAACTAACTTTACGCTGCAGACACTCCTTGTCACTATGCATGTCTTCCCGACACTGCACCAAGCTCCTTATCACTCCTTGATAGGTTCACCTCCTACACAAAACTATCCTAGTCTCTTCACTACCCTACGCACTCCTTCTCTTTGCATCATCACTATACTCCTTTCTCCCTACTTATGACACCTCCAGTTAGTACACATGAATGCCTCCATACATTTTTCCACTATGTTGGGACCCTATACCTTTGTGTGTTGCTTCTGCCATGAATGACTCACTTTTTCCTTCCTCATGCGAATGTTATTTCTAGCAATTGCATCTTGTGCCTTACTCCCTAAATTTCCCCTTGCATAGTCATGTTCCTGTTAGCCACCTATGAATTTTTTGTCAAGCAAACCGGTGGCTAAATTGTTTTGGAGCCTTCAAGAGATACATTTCCTATGAAAATATCTCATCCTTGAAGCCTCTGTGTGCCCTTTACCTTTAAAAATATCTTCACTACTGTTTCCATCCAAAAAGCCTCACTGTTCGTGAAAAAATTATGCTCAGAAAAGCCTCCGTTAGCCCCTTGTACCTCTGCAAAATTTCCCATTTCCACCCTTTTTTCCCCTTTTCAAAGTTTCCCCTTTAACCCCCAAAAAATCCCTCCTAAGTCTTCCAAACCATCTATTTCATCCTTTTAAAACCAAGTGAAATTCCTTCATCTGGTTTTAAAACCCCTTTGTTCCCCTACCGGAACCCTTGTTAAGCCTTAAAATGTTGTTTTTAAAGCCTAAAAACCCACTTTTTTACTATAAACAGGCTTAGCCCCTTTCGGCCAGCCCCTTAACCACTTCCCCTCCATGAGCCCGAGCGCTAATCCACAGGCGCTTATCATATCAGAGAGTTGGAGCAGAGCGTTTTTTCCCTTGTAAACCAAAACTTCCGATGCGATAGTGTATTTGTTCTATGGGCATTTGAAGCGATCTCCGCCGTCGATCTAAACAGATCTAACAGTTCGCGCTTATTTTGCCGCCCCCATCACATTCCTTTGTAAACCCTCTAATGGCCATCTCCACCGTTGATTCCCCCTTTTAATCTGACGGCTATCGCACCATCGCGCCCATCGCCAGTCGGAACTTTCTAATCGTGCCACCCTCTGCATCCCCCGATTGCGATCCAACGATGCAATCCTGATCGTTGAATCCACAAGAACAAATGGTCGGGATTGAATCGCGCTCCGCCCTTTTGCCTTCTGTCGTTTCCCTCCGATTAAATCATATCCATTGATCTGTTGCCGATTCGACGTTCCATATGTAATTGGAACCATCGCCCATCGGAGTTTTTCCCTCCATTTCTCTCCCTCCGATTGGATCTTCTCTGTCCAATCCTTTGGATCCAATGGCCCATATATCTCCTGCCCACTAACCAATTCCCCCGCCTTCGTTTCTCCTTTGCAGATCTTAGCCGTCCATCACACTGATCAGACGGTCTGCATTGAACCCGCCGTTGACCATCCCCCATCTTATCAATCGTGCATCTTGCTTCATTTCGCGCTTCATCTGCACCATCCAATCAAATATGCTAGATCCAATGGTTGACAGCCCGTTTTGCATTTTTTCAACGCTTGAAGGTTAACGTTCCAAAAAAACGCGAAATGGGCGATTTTGTGAAGGACACGTGGCGAGCGGAAAAGCGTATCGTGTTTTTTTTTTTTTGGAAAATTTCCAAATCCGCCTTTTGTCGCGAGAAAACACCGGTTTTCATTCTCAAAACCACTTCCCCACTTCTATGCCTGAAATTTCATCAATATATCCCGACCGTTGATCTGTTCAGATCAATGGCTCTCAGTTCATCTCGCATTCCCTTCACAATTTTTCATTGCGCGACCTCAGCATTGCATCGGATCATCGAAACCGTCGATCTCCTCCTGAGATCTGATAGTCCATATTAAATCACCCTCCACCCATGACCGAGTCCCACCATATCATCCCATTTCATTGCATTTCGCCCATTCCCTTTGTATTTCGTTCAAAGGTCGAATTTTTATGTTTTGCATTAAACATTAAAACTTTAAGGTTCTACATTAAAGTTTGTTACATTCTGCCATACCTTCCAAAGCCATTCTGTTAATTAATCTCCAGCATCGATCATCGCCTTCGGATCTGATCGGATGACCCACATGCATATCTCCACCAAACCTTCATCTGATCATTTTCCACTGTTTCACTGTGTTTTTCACCGTTTTTCATTGCATCCACAACATGCATCTCTGTTGCGCTACCATCCTCACGACCTTCCACTGCATCCATCCTCCCACCGCAGAGATTTTCTTAACATTGTTAATGTGTTTTGCAGGGTTACAGGCGGTGGAAACCGCCATTGCTCACAGTCACTATTAGTGACACAGAGCACAAAGAAGGCTAATTTCAAAGCCTGTGATTATAGAGAAATGCCTGGGAAGGTGTCAGAACGTAATTTTTTCATCAAAGTACAAAGTTTAACTCTGTAAAGCCTCTCCAACATCATTAAAAGCTCAAATTTCACAGACAGAGACAATAATGAAGCGACAAAGAGTATCAGTGGATAATTAGAGAGTTTAATGCCTGTAATTGAAGATTTTAAGCTTTAACTCAATGATCAAAGTATACTATATTGAAGACCTTTTTATCAACACAGAAGGCCTAATGAGGCCTATGGCACATAAAATTATATTGACAATGTTTCACATTAGCAAAAGTTTCCTCTCGAGAAAGGACAAAGTACCCGTACTGTTTTCATTCTATACCGTGTTCCTGAGAAGATTTCCACCCTAACAGAATGGTCCTAATGCTACCAGGGCATTTGTTATGCAGTATGGCGGACCTCAAATTCATTTATCTGCCTTTTGTTGATTCACCAAATTACTACAGAGTACTGCAGCCAAAGTACATCAAGAACATACCTGGAGTAAATTTCAGCCTGTCGAAGAGCACTCTTTCATCCAAAGAGCACTGAAGATTAATGCTCAGATATTAAAACAGAATAGGCCACGACCCTCTTCCGCTGCCTCTATTTTAATGTTTCATTTAGTGTTTCATCTACCTCCTCCGCCTCTCTTTCAGCTATAAAACTCATGAAGAAACTCATTGTAAAGGTGGTTGGTTGTTGATAAGATAACTGTGAATTGTAAGTTGTTTCTCCTGAGATATAGTTCTCTGTGTAAAGTTGTAAGACAGGCTAAGGAAGATGTTTTCAGACTGAATATCAAGTTGTTGGACAATGTTGTACATGACTGGTGTTGCTTTTTAATATGACAAGCATTTTTCTTTGGATCCTGATTTAAAGCAACAATGATGTTTTCTTACTTTGTCTTTGTTTTCCTTTAGTAATTCATTCCATTTCACTTCTCTGGTACGCATAAAAAATTTGGCTTAGGATATACCCTCGCATGGTACCCTACACTTCTGCTCTCCCTACCTTTGATGTTTTATGCTATATGTGTTATATGAGCACTGATTCAAGATAATTTAACCAGTGTGGTGGCTAATATTTACTGCTAGCTGATGTATGAATTAATGAATCCGTTCTTATATGTTCTTATTGGGTTTTAATTGAAAGAATTGGGATATTGGGAGTTTAGAACATTGATTCTATCTCACTAGGGTCTTTTTCAATCAATTGAACCTTTCTAAGTTCCCTTAAGTTGGATGTCGAAGCATTGAAAGTTCAAAGCCTTTCTCTGATCTCAGGCCTTCACCTTTGTGTTTAAATCTTGAATGTTTCCTTTGTCTGAAGAGTTAACCTTTTAGAAGTTGGATCATAGGTGTTTGATGGCATGTCCTGTCCCTAGATCTGATTCCTAACTGGTCACCTTGGAGGTTTTTTTGTCATTCACCTTATTTCATCATCACTTCATACCACACTATCATCTTTAAGATCCTATGCTTTAGATGACTATTCCAATTGAAAGCCTTGAATACTGAATAGCAAGTAAACCCTTTCCTGACTCCATTGCCCAATGGCCTTGAGTGTTCTCTGAATTATCTCTCCTTTGCCTAAAATCCTCTTTGCTCATCCTTTGTCTTGTGCTAAACCCTTCCTTCCAGTTTCCCAACAACCAAACAAACAAACAAAACAAAATAAATCTTGTGCCATATAACTAGCCTAAAACCTTTAAACTGAACTTCAACGACACATACCTTTGCCTATATAGAGATATCCCTCTCTGGACCCAGAAGGGCTAGATCCTGAGGTCTAAAAGTGGTTCTGATGTTGTCTCATCTTTTGGTATTGCCAAACTTGCCAAAACATGGGAACTCCAACATAATGGCGACTCTATTGGGGACCTTTGAGTAAATCACACCTTTAAGACACTTCAAAGACTCAAAAAAGGACCATAGTAGCCTTAGTTTGGTGGTTATTCACTGTGGTGGATAGTTCAACCTTCCTAAAATATTCTAAACCTTCCACCTGGCGACTCCACAACTCCTTAATGATTAAAGACTCCACTGGGAGACAAACCTTCATTACATCATCAGCCATATTAGAAGTAAAAAGTAGGATTAAGCTGCTTGGTCTGAAGACAACATTTTGGCTTCAAGAACCATTCATACAAGAGCTTACCCTAACCCAAACCCACCTGAAATAGTTGACAACCCTGAGAGCATTCTCAGGAAGTCTCCTAAACCTAGGAAGCCAACTATTTCTAGACACATCCATAGAGATAACTCTGCACCAGAAGACTTTACAGCTCTATCAAACCTTCTTTTTGACCTAGACTTACCAAGCAATCTACCCAGAACTAGGTCATTCAGTGCTCCAGACCAGCCAGACCTTGAGCTTCCTGGTTCACCATCTCACAGTGGTCAACATATTAGGGATAGAGAGACCCCTCCATCTACACCTCCAGAGATTCATTTCATTCAGAACTTGGGGCTCTGTCACCCTAAATTAGCTCAACAGAGTGTTGTTGGTGCTAGTATCCCTGTCATCCACATACCTGCTTTTCAAGCCAACCCTTTACCTCCTCAAAACACCATTATGGCAGCCTGGTATGCACCTCTGGTGTTACCATAGCCTCTAGTGCCTTTACCAAATGATTATCAGTCAAAAATCCCACATTTCACTGCAAAAGAGTCTACCACAACTCAACACCATGTAGATAGGATGGAAGATTCTTTTGATTATATGGAGATAGATGATGAGACAATCAAAATGAGAATCTTTGCCCAGAGTTTAGGAGGTGATGTAAAGAAATGTTTTAAAGGCCTACCTCCTAATAGTATCCAGGACCTTCCCTCTTTATATCAGACCTTCATAAACAAATGGGAAGTCAAGACCAACCCTCTCCAAATCTTAGAAGAATACAAGAACCTTAAAAGGAATAGGAGAGAGTGTCCATGACTATTCTACAAGGTTTAACAACGTTTACAACGCTCTTCCTCCACACATGAAACCTCCCCAAGGTATGGCTTTAGTGAAGTACCCTGAAGGCTTTGATGCTGACATGGCCTACCAGCTTAGGGAGAGAGATTACAACACATTGGAAGATATGAAAAAGGGGGCAGTGAGTGTAGAGGCTAACCTGATTGAAAATAAAGCCAGAATGAGGGCTGAGAAAAGGGTAACATATAGGGATGACACATTAGCTTCCACATCTGATCCCAAGTATGATAGTCTAGCCAAAAACATGGAAAGGTTATAGCAAATTATGGAAAAAAATGGTTGTCACAGTCAGCAATCAGAACAGAAACCAGAATCATAACCAGAACCAGAACTTTAGGAGAAACACCCCTCCAAACAGACAAAGAGAATCTGATCAGCAAGTCGTACCCCCATTTTAAGAGAATTTCCTTGATGAAGATGAGGGGATAATATAAGAGTCCGAGGGAAACACAATAAACATGTTTGAAATAGGTAACTCAATCCACAACTATTCCACAGAAGAATATTAGACCTCACACTCACATTGGGATGAGGAAAGATTAGAATCTGAGGACTATAGGCTGGGATTTGAAAATGCCATCATGCAGGTAAGGGAACAATATGAACTTAGAAGCAAAAAGAGCTTAGACACTTACAAACCCAAAGCTTCTGAGATTACCATTAAGAAAAGGCCTGAGAAAACTTCTAAGGTGACTGCTGAAAGTAGCAAATCAATAGCTAAGAGTTCTGGGAAGAACAAAGAAAAATACAGCCAAAGTACTGATAAACAAAGTCAACCAACTAGTAGCACTAGCACTGCAGCTAGTGTTCCTGTTAAAACAGTTACAAACATTGTACATAGTGAGAATCAGCACACCGATTCTGCCACTAAAATAGCAACTAACAAAACAGAGTTGAGTATCACGAAGAATCAATCTCCCTTCAATTTGGAAAGTGAGATTGCTAAAATTAAAATCTTTGTCCCACTCTCTGAGCTGGCCACTCAGGATGTATATAAAGGCCAAAATTTGAAAGCTTTGAATCTAGGTGAAAACAGTCACACGGTCAATCTAAGCGATGATCAACCAACCCTTCTGTTTTGTCCAAAGATAGAAGGGAAGTTTCAGGAAGGGGTAGTACCTCCTTTTTATATCAGCCTCAATATCCATGACAAGATCCTTCACAACGCAATGCATGACTCTGGGGCATCACACAACTTAATGCCTAAGGTAGTTATGGAGAGGTTAGGCCTAGATATAACCCGTCCTTATAAAGATTTATATTCACTTGACTCTAGCAGAGTAAAATGCCTTGGCCTAATCAAAGACCTGTGTGTGAACCTGACCCAGATTCCAGCAAAATGTATGGTTATGGATGTTGTGGTGGCAGATGTGCCACCTAAGTATGGCATGTTACTATCGAGGTCATGGGGAGCCAAGCTACAAGGTACAATGCATATGGATGGGTCATATGCCACAATCCCTGTCTTTAGCCAGCTTAGGAGACTGCATAGAGAGGCACAAATGAAGTTCATGGTTAGCAGCCCTGAAAAGCCTGAAAATTCTCCTCTGTACTTTGTACATACAGATCTGGACTCCTTTATCCTTTGCAACGATGAATCCAGAGATGAGTCAGAGCCAGAAGACAGAGACGCAAACAATAGAGTAGAGCCCATAGATTTCAACATAATGGCCGCTCTAGACTTAGAGGAAAATGATGAAGAAACCTTTGGACAATGCACTGTAACAAAAACCCAGAGTGAACAAGAACAAGACAACGCACAGCCAGTTGGTCATCTCTCTGAAATACATACACATCATAAAGATCAAAACCCGCCACTCCACGGTGCAGACCCCACAATACAACAGACTAGTGAAACCCACGGTAGGGAGGGAAATGATGATAAACCTGAAAACGATCCCTTATGGAGAATGAATTTTGATGGGTCTTGCACTAGAAAGACTGCAGGAGCGGGAGTGTGGTTACATAACATAGAGAGTGACTACGTAGAGAGTCATGCCTTCAGTCTGAACCTTAAATGTACAAACAATTTCGCTGAGTATGAAGCTCTCATCCTAGGCTTGAGTCTATTGAAAAAACTAGGAGCCCGTAGGATAGCTGTACATGGAGACTCTGAGTTAGTCATAAAACAAGTGAACGGAGAGTATACAACTAAACACCCTAGATTGAGAGCGTACAGGAATGATGCTATGGATTTATTGAAAACCTTTGTAGAGTATGAACTGGTGTTTGTTCCTAGGAGTCGGAACATAATTGCGAATGGATTAGCCTGCATAGCTAGTTCATACCATAAGTCTCCTAGTGATAAACAAATCATCATTCAGACCAAATACAGACCTGCAGTGCCTGATAATGAGAAATATTGGCAAGTCTTTGAGGGCAACAAGCAGATAGAGGATTTCATGATTGGCAGGAATGAGTTTGAATTCGCTGATTCAGACTCTAAATCCGATGAAAGCTGCCTGAGTGAAAATCCCCCCAACGAAGAAAAATCACCACATAACGTAGAAATAAACACTTTAACAGAACAAATTGGAAATCAAACCGAAGAATATAAGAATGCAGATAAAGAGGAAATAGAGGTGCTAGAGGCAAAAGATAAGAATATACCCCGAGGTCTGGCGCCTTTAGAGGACCTTTTTGATTTCGACGACGTAGCAAAGAAACGCACTATCGAACACTCAAACTCAGATGTCGAGGAATGCAACATAGGCACTGAAGATAAGCCTAAGATGATCAAACTGGCTAAGTCCTTGCCCGCAGACATGAAAAAGAAATATATTGACTTATTTAAAGAATTCATCATTGTGTTTGCCTGGAGCTACGAGGACTTAAAGGCTTATGATACATACACTATACAACACAAAATCTTTTTAAAGGAGAACCAAAAACCCTTCAGATAGAAACTTTGCAGGATTAACCCGAAACAATTGCCTCTAGTTGAAAAGGAAATAAAAAAGATGTACGAGGCAGGAATTATAGTGCCTGTGAGGTTCTCTGATTGGGTTTCAAACCTTGTAGCTGTGAGAAAGAAGATAGGCGAGATTAGGCTATGCATTGATTTCAGAAATCTTAACAAAGCCTCACTTAAAGACAATTACCCCTTACCAAAGATGGAACACATCCTACAGAGGGTAGTAGGCTCAAAAAGGATCTCCTTGTTAGATGGTTTTTCAGGCTATATCCAAGTTTTAGTACTCCCAGAAGACCAACTCAAGACCGCTTTTACCACTCCATGGGGCACTTTTATGTACGTAAAAATGCCTTTCGGACTGATGAACGCTGGTGCGACCTTCCAACGAGCAATGGACATAGCCTTTTCAGAGGAAATAGCGCACTTCATTGTCATCTATCTTGATGACATAACAATCTACTCCAATACTGATGAGGAACACCTAAAACATCTTAGAAGAGTTTTTGAAAAGTGTAGAAGGTTCGGTTTGTCTTTCCCAAGAAGACTGTATTTTGGCTTCAAGAAGGTAAGCTTCTTGGCCATATTATATTAGAGAAGGGAATTAGGATCGACTCGGAAAGAGTTGAGGGAATACTTCAGATTACACACCTGAGAAACATTAAAGAGTTATAGTCCTTTATTGGGAAAATTAACTTCTTAAGGAGGTTTATTCCCAACTTAGCTGAGCACCTCAGAAATATGACTAACATGTTGAAAAAGGGTGTAGGGGTTAAGTGGACTGTAGAGGCTAAAAAATCTTTTGAATCAATTAAACTTGCACTCACCTGGGCACCTATCCTAATTAGCCTAGATTTCTCAAAATATTTCCTGATATTTTCCTTTTCCTCCGAGCATACAGTGGTTGCAGTTCTACTGCAGAAAAATCCCGAGGGAATGGAAAAACCTATTTCTTTCTTCAGCAAAGCTCTAAGGGATGCACCCTTGAAATATAACATAATGGAAAAACAGGCCTATGCCTTGGTAAAGGCCTTGAAAGACTTTAGGGTGTATATACTGCATTCTCACATCATAGCCTACGTGCCAAACATAGTGGTCAAAGACATTTTGTCCCAAGATCTTGATGGAAAGAGGGGCAAGTGGACTGTAGTAATATTAGAATATGACCTGGAAATAAAACCCACAAAACTGATCAAAGGTCAGGGCTTAGCTCAGCTGATGGCTGAATCCAATTTGCAAGCCCTTGACATAAACATGGTAGATGCCTTGGATGAACATGAAGGATTGCCTGATCCTACAGTTGAAGAACAATTTAAAAACTCTCCTTGGTATTCTGATATCCTGTATGTGCTCACAAACCTCAATGCCCCTCCTGAATTATCAAAGACCAAGGCCCGATTTCTAAAGTTAAAAGGCAGAAAATATTGCATACTGAATGAATGTTTATATTGGAAAAATGCAAATGGTCTATTGCTTAAATGTTTGCCTGAAACTGAAGCAGAGAGGGTTAAACAAGAGTTCCATGCTAGAGAATGTGGAGGCCATTTAAACTGGAAAGCCACGGCTAACAAAATACTCAAAGCTGGCTATTATTGGCCTACACTTTTCAATGACATCCACAAAATGATAAGTGCCAGATTTTCGAGGGCAAAAGAAAGCTCCTCCCTTTACCATTGCAACCCATTACTGTTGAGGCTCCCTTTCAACAATGGGGCCTATATTTCATAGGAGAAATACACCTTGCATCTTCTGCACAACACAAGTGGATCCTTACAGCCACAGATTATTTCACAAAGTGGATAGAGGCCATACCTTCTAGGAATGCCACAGATTCTGTCATTATTAAGTTCCTAGAAGACCACATCCTCTCTAGATTTGGCTGCCCAAGAAAAATAATCATTGATAACGCTGCTGCTTTTGGATCCAAGAAAATGATCGATTTTTGTCACAGGTATCAGATAGCACTCAGTCATTCAACTGCTTATTACCCACAAGGTAATGGGTTAGTTGAATCATCAAACAAGAGCTTGGTGACCATCATCAAAAAACTGCTTGAAGAGAATAAGAAGTCATGGCATAACAAGTTAGTGCATGCTTTGTGGGCTGACTGGCTAACAACAAAGAAATCCATTGGCATGTCACCATATCAGCTTGTTTATGGAACAGAGACAGTGTTTCCTACCAGCCTAGGGGTACCAGTGATTAAACTAATCCAAGAGATTAAGACAGAAGAGGACAGTATGGTAAGGAGGATAAATCAGACAATTCATCTCCAACAAACAAGAGAAGAGGTCTATAATAGAGCTTTGAAAGTGCAGGAAAATATAAAGAAGTTATTTGATAAAAGAACAAAGGCTTATGACTTCAAAATTGGAGATAAAGTTTTGAAGTGGGACTCTAGGCGAGAGGACAAAGGAAAGCATGGTAAATTTGACAGCTTATGGCAGGGTCCATACATCATTTAGTCCATTATTGGGCCAAATGCCTTTTTTCTGCAAGAGCTAGATGGTACAGATCTGTTTGGGGGTCCTGTCAATGGTAGGATGCTCAAACATTACTACTGTTGATTTCCGATTTCCAGTTTTAATTTCCATTGTAAATACCATTGCTGCGTTTTGTTTTCAAAGAAAAAGAGAAAATGTTTCAAAAAAGAGAGAGAAAGAGAGGTTCAGACATGCTCAAAACATGAAATCTTGAAGTGCAAAAGATTGGCTCTAATATGATCAAAACTTGAGCCAAAGGAAGTAAAAGAAGTTGGTTCTAATACTCTCAAAATCTGAACCAGCAGAGAAGAAAAAGATCAGCTCTAACAAGCCAAAAACCAGAGCTGAAATGAAGAAGAGAAAGTGACTCTAACATGCTCAAAACTTGAGTCACAAAGGAAAGAAGAATGCTTCAAAAGTTCAAGATTTCAAGCCTTCAGATTTTGTTTTCAATTTTCTGCAATTTCAATCCATGCGCAGCTGTCTTTATGCCATGGATCCACAGCAAACCAAACTTTCTAATCCTGGTTTAACTGTTTGTAGAATGTAGAGAAGAAATATGCTAGATAGTTTAATCCTAGCAGATATTAGGTTAGGTAGAGAAACTATGAGGCCAACAGTTTAATCTGGCCTCATGGAGTAATAAGGGTAGAACTAGACTAGTTTGTTTTCTGCTTTCAATAAAAAAAAATGATGAAGAAGGTTTGCAAATTCAAATGCACCTTGAAGAAAAAATGTTAGGATTGTAGGATGGGTAGGTAGATTGTTTGGGAATGTTTTCTGCTAAAATAATATCCATCGTGTTTGTAACAACTAAAGCAAAGAAAAAAGATGGTTTAAAGATTGGGCATCTGGCCTACTCCAAATATTATTTTCTGAATTCTTGACACCTTCAAGAAGATGCCATCCCCATGTGGATGCACTGTTAGCCACCTATGAATTTTTTTCAAGCAAACCGGTGGCTAAATTGTTTTGGAGCCTTCAAGAGATACATTTCCTATGAAAATCTCTCATCCTTGAAGCCTCTATGTGCCCTTTACCTTTAAAAAGATCTTCACTACTGTTTCCATCCAAAAAGCCTCACTGTCCGTGAAAAAATTATGCTCAGAAAAGCCTCCGTTTGCCCCTTGTACCTCTGCAAAATTTCTCATTTCAACCCTTTTTTCCCCCTTTCAAAGTTTCCCCTTTAACCCCTAAAA
Source organism: Pinus albicaulis (assembly GCA_034641835.2). Classification (NCBI taxonomy): domain Eukaryota; kingdom Viridiplantae; phylum Streptophyta; class Pinopsida; order Pinales; family Pinaceae; genus Pinus; species Pinus albicaulis. Next base: position 1,464,023,416 of record CM076570.1, read on the forward strand.
AATCCCTCCTAAGTCTTCCAAACCATCTATTTCATCCTTTTAAACCAAGTGAAATCCCTTCATCTGGTTTTAAAACCCCTTTGTTCCCCTACCGGAACCCTTGTTAAGCCTTAAAACGTTGTTTTTTAAGCCTAAAAACCCAATTTTTTACTATACACAGGCTTAGCCTTTTAACCACTTCCCCTCCATAAGCCCGAGAGCTAAGACCAAGTGCTAATGCACAGGTGCTTATCATATCGGAGAGTTGGAGCGGAGCATTTTTTTCCTTTGTAAACCAGAACTTCTGATGCGATAGTGTATTTGTTCTATGGGCCTTTGAAGCGATCTCTGCCGTCGATCTAAACAGATCTGACGGTCCGCGCTTATTTTTCTGCCCCCATCACATTCCTTTGTAAACCCTCCGATGGCCATCTCCACCGTTGATTCCCCTTTTTAATCCGACGACTATCGCACCATCGCGCCCATCGCTAGTCGGAACTTTTTAATGGTGCCACCCTCTGCATCCCCCGATTGCAATCCAACGATGCAATCTTGACCGTTGAATCCACAAGAACCAACGGTCGAGATTGAATCGCGCTATGCCCTTTTGAATTTCGTCGTTTCCCTCCGATTAAATCATAGTCGTTGATCTGTTGCCGATTTGACGGTCCATATGTAATCGCAACCATCGCCCATCAGAGTTTTTCCCTCCTTCACTCTCCCTCTGATTGGGTCTCCACCGTCCAATCCTTTAGATCCAACGGCCCATATTTCTCCCGCCCACTAACCAATTCCTTCGCCTTTGTTTCTCCTCTCCAGATCTCAGCCGTCCATCGCACTGATCGGATGGTCCGCATTGAACCCGCCGTTGACCATCCCCCATCTTATCAATTGTGCATCTTGCTTCGTTTCATGCTTCATCTGCACCGTCCGAACAAATCTGCTAGATCCAATAGTTGACAGCCCGTTTCGCATTTTTTCAGCGCCTGCAGGTTAACGTTCCAAAAAAACGCGAAATGGGCGGTTTTGTGAAGGACACGTGACGAGCGGAAAAACATATCGCTTTTTTTTTGGGAAATTTCCAAATTCACCTTTTGCTGCGCGAAAACAGTGGTTTTCATTCTCAAAACCACTTCCCCACTTCTATGCCCGAAAGTTCATCAACAAATCCCGACCATTGATATGTTTAGATCAATGGCTCTTAGTTCATCTCGCATTCCCTTCACAATTTTTCATCGCGCGACCTCAGCATTGCATCGAATCATTGCAATCGTCGATCTCCTCCTGAGATCTGACGGTCCATATTAGATCACCCTCTGCCCATGACCGGGTCCCACCATATCAGCCCATTTCATTGCATTTCGCCCATTCCCTTTGTATTTCGTTCAAAGGTCGAATTTTTATGTTTTGCATTAAACATTAAAACTTTAAGGTTCTACATTAAAGTTTGTTACATTCCTCCATACCTTCCAAAGCCATTCTATTAATTAATCTCCATCGTCGATCATCGCCTTCGGATCTGATCGGACGGCCCACATGCATATCTCCACCAAACATTCATCTGATCATTTTTCCACCCTTTCACTGCGTTTTTCACCGTTTTTCATTGCATCCATAGCATGCACCTCTGTTGCGCTGCCATCCTCACGACCTTCCACTGCATCCATCCTCCCACCACATAGATTTTCTTAACATTGTTTATGTGTTTTGTAGGGTTACAAGCGGTGGAAACCGCCATTGCTCACAGTCACTATTAGTGACACAGAGCGCAGAGAAGGCTAATTTCAGAGCCTGTGATTACAAAGAAATGCCTAGGAAGGTGTCAGAACATAATTTTTTCATCAAAGTACAGAGTTTAACTCTGTAAAGAGTCTCCAGCATCATTAAAAGCTCAAATTTCACAAACAGAATCAGTAATGAAGCAACAAAGAGTATCAGTGGATAATCAGAGAGTTTAATGCCTGTAATTGAAGATTTTAAGCTTTAACTCAATAATCAAAGGAAAATATACCAGATTGAAGACATTTCTGTTAACACAGAAGGCCTAATGAGGCCTATGGCATAGAAAATTATATTGACAGTGTTTCACATCAGCAGAAGTTTCCTCCCGAGAAAGGACAAAGTACCCGTACTGTTTTCATTCTATACCGTGTTCCTGAGAAGATTTCCACCCTGATAGAACGGTCCTAATGCTACCAGGGCATTTGTTATGCAGTATGGCGGACCTCAAAGTCATTTATTTTCCTTTTGTTGTTTCACCATAGTACTACAGAGTACTGTAGCCAAAGTACATCAAGAATATACCTGGAGTAAATTTCAGCCTGTCGAAGACCACTCTTTCATCCAAAGAGTACTGAAGATTAATGATCAGATATTAAAACAGAATGGGCCGTGACCCTCTTCTGCTGCCTCTATTTTAATGTTTCATTTAGTGTTTCATCTACCTCCTCCGCCTCTCTTTCAGCTATAAAACTCATGAAGAAACTCATTGTATAGGTGGTTGGTTGTTGATCGGATAACTGTGAATTGTAAGCTGTTTCTCCTGAGATATAGTTCTCTATGTAAAGTTGTAAGACAGGCTGAGGAAGATGTTTTCAGACTGAATATCAAGTTGTTGGACAATGTTGTACATGACTGGTGTTTCTCTTTAATATGACAAGCATTTTTCTTTGGATCCTGATTTAAAGCAGCGGTGATGTTTTCTTACTTTGTCTTTGTTTTCCTTTGGTAATTCATTCCATTTCACTTCTCTGGTATGCATCAGAAATCTGGCTTAGGATATACCCTCGCATGGTACCCTACACTTCTGCTCTCCCTACCTTTGATGTTTTATACTATATGTGTTATATGAGCACCGATTCAAGATAATTTAACCAATGTGGTGGCTAATATTTACTGCTAGCTGATGTATGAATTAATGAATCCGTTCTTAGATGTTCTTGTTGGGTTTTAATTGAAAGAATTGGGATACTAGGAGTTTAGAACGCTGATTCTGTCTCACTAGGGTCTTTTTCAATCAATTGAACCTTTCTAAGTTCCCTTAAGTTGGATGCCGAAGCATTGAAAGTTCAAAGCCTTTCTCTGATCTCAGGCCTTCACCTTTGTGTTTAAATCTTGAATGTTTCCTTTTTCTGAAGAGTTAACCTTTTAGGAGTTGGATCATAGGTGTTTAATGGCATGTCCTGTCCCTAGATCCGATTCCTAACTGGTCACCTTGGAGGTTTCCTTTTCATTCACCTTCTTTCATCATCACTTCATACCACACTATCATCTTTAAGATCCTATGCTTTAGATGACTAGCCCAATTGAAAGCCTTGAATACTGAATATCAAGTAAACCCTTTCCTGACTCCATTGCCCAATGGCCTTGAGTGTTCTCTGAATTATCTCTCCTTTGCCTAAAATCCTCTTTGCTCATCCTTTGTCTTGTGTTGAACCTTTCCTTCCAGTTTCCCAACAACCAAACAAACAAACAAAACAAAATAAACCTTGTGCCATATAACTAGCCTAAAACCTTTAAACTGAACTTCAAAGACACATACCTTTGCCTATATAGAGAGATCCCTCTCTGGACCTAGGAGGGCTAGATCCTGAGGTCTAAAAGTGTTTATGATGTTGTCTCATCTTTTGGTATTGCCAAACTTTCCAAAACATGGGAACTCCAACAGTTCCTACACTAGGTTTCACATCCTTCCTTCACATGCAATTTTCATTGTAGTTTTCCCACATTCAACATGTCCACTAGTGCCACTATTGACATGTGTTAGTCAAGTCGCAGAGTGGTCCTGGAGCTCAAACATAGGCAGGATTTTGGGTCGAGGTATGATAATGAGGAATACACTACCTGAATTGCGGAAGAGTACACTATTGAACTGTCACTTTCTGAATCGTTGGGCAGGGTTGGTGCAAATTGTTGGGAAAATTTTCCCTCTGTGGATAACATAAACCTGACCTCAATATCTAGTGGAGTCGACCCCAACTTCCAACCTTTATTTTTAATCCCTCGCCAGGTATTTTATCCATCTCTCCATGGCCACCACAATAGTTTTAGCAACCTCCATTTCATAAATAAAATATCACAAAAGTTGCATTAAGGAGGAGTTCCTTGAAAACATAGGAACATCCACCACACTAACAATGAACCACCAGATTTTAAGGAGCCTTTGAACTGAAAGAATAAAAAAAACTCTAGCTACAAAGTCACATATGTTGTTCTCTTCTTGAAGCTATAGGCTAGCCAAGACCATAACCTCCCTCAAACCACAAGTTCATTCGCCTGACCTTATCTCCACCATTGTTGCCACTCGACTGAAGAGGGGAGTCATGTACTTCCTAGCTAGCGCAATATGTTGGCACCTTTGGCTGGGAGGGCCAACAAAAGAAAATAAAACAGACTAAAATCTAATTGAAACCATACAAATTCCTTTTAGAAAAACACATTGTGAATGGACAACAACGCGTTAAACCAACAGGTTGCTTCATATTACACATAGTTGCAAACACAGAAAACTACTACCAATATAGGACAAGAAATTAAATAATACACATAGAAATTTTGTAAAATAAACACATATGACACAAAATCTAGTTTTTCCATTAACACCCACATAAATTTACACCAAGATAAGAAGCCCCCCCTGCCATGATGGCAAGGAGGTTGGGCTACCACACCAAGATCTTAACGCAAACTCTGAACCCTATGCATCTCTCCTAAGACCAAAACCATAAACTATTGTCAAATATTGTTCAACTCCGACATAAAAATCCCTAACCCTAAGACCACAAGGGAGTATTTTAATATTTTCCCTAAAATATCTACTAACCAGCTTTCCCTCCATCCAAATTACTCATTTGCATTTACATTTAAATTTCACATTTTTTTCATTAAATTAACCCAAGTTGGATCTGGGCTCCAATGAGATTGCAATCAAATCTCATTGCAGCATATCTGGTCCAGAAGTTGGGGCTAGAAGTTCGTGATCATCCAAACCCATATCCATTGGGATGGTTAAATAAGGATGTCAAGTTGAAGGTAACAAAACAATACAAAATTAGATTTTCCATCAGTGCTAATTTTATTGATGAGTATAACTAAATGTGGTTCCCCTTAATGTATGTGGAGTCGTGTTTGGGAGTCCCTACATGTACACGTGAGATGCAATATTCATGCAGAGATATAATCATTATCAACTCGTCAAGGATGGAAATTCCAGCTATTGTTGGACTCCCCATTACCAAACATTGGGTTATACAAGAAGTCTATTATAGAAGCGAGTGAAGAGAAGAAATAGTTACGACAGTTATTGGAACCAGGTGTGATTCGGCTAAGTACATCACCATGTGGGTCACCCATCATCATTGTGCCGAAGAAGGATGTGAATCAGTGTATGTGTATATATTACAAAGCCTTGAAAAAAATCGCGATCAAGAACAGGTACCCTCTTCCTAGGATATATGATCTACTGGATCATCTGTAGCAAGAAAAATACTTCACCAACCTGGACTTAAAATTTGGATATCACCAGGTTCAATTCAAATAAGAAGATACCTAGAAGAATGCCTTCAAAACCAGGCAAGGTTTTTATGAGTGGTGAGTCACGCCATTTGGTCTATGTAATGCACTAGCTATATTTATGAGATTAATGAATCATGTATTTCGCCCTTTTAGAGATTCTTTTGTTATTGTCTATTTGGATGATATATTGGTGTACATCGTTACCTAAGAGGAGCACATATCACATTTGACGTAGGTTTTGGAGACATTAAAGAAGCACCAACTGCTAGCAAATCTCAAGAAGTGTGAGTTTGCACAATAGTATTTGGTGTATTTGGGGTATGTGATAGGTGGAGGAGAGTTGAAGATAGATCTCGCCAAGATGGAGGCCATCATGAAATTGTCGGAGCCTATTTTTTATTTATTTTTATTTTTATTTATTTATTTTTTATTTTTTTTGTAAATAAGAATAATTCTATTAAGAAAGCATATAGTACAGTATGAAGTTACAATCAAGAGAAGCTAGATAGCGGGGAAGTTGGAAATGATAAACTATCAACCTCAGTCCTGATGAGTAACCAAGAAATAAGCAAAAAGGATCAAAAGGGGTAACAAGGAATCAAAGGGATAGACACAAGAATCTACCCAGAATGGGTCGAACCTTCCATACGACATTTTTTTCCTTTCTTTTTGCTAACTTTGACCCAGCCATTATGGTGTGGATGGGCTGGAACCACTTGCAGATTGTTGTTGACTGTAGGGAGAGTCTCCTTGTCTGAATCAGAGGAGGAGGACTCATGAGTATGTTTCTATGTATTCGGTGGATCAGTGGGTCCCTCGGGGGGGCCAGCTGAGGGCGTGTCCTTCGTCTGCTTTACGTCCTCCCCTTCTGCTTCAACCTCCTCTTCATTCGATCTGAAGGACTCAATGTCATCCATGGGGGTTGGATCACATGGTTTCTAGCTTTTGGATTTTTATTTGTGACTACTTTTCTTCTTTTGGGCGAGGAACATAGCACGGGTGTTCTGAAGGTGCCCTGTTTGTGGTAGCGGCGGCATCGGAAGGCGGTGTTCTCATAATCCAGGGTCTGTGTCCACAGGAAATCCCCAACTTTGAGGTTGATTTGATCGAGCATATCTTTACTTCTATCTATTTCCGTGTAGATTCTGCCATAGGTGTATATTCCTTTCTCCCCCTAGAGGGATCTGTTGCGAGAAAGTGGCCCAGGGTGTTTCCAATCCCTTGGAAGACAGAAAAGTGCCATAAATGCATAGGGAGGTTCGAAAGTCTGACCCAGATAGGAAGCTTGGTGATGACTGCCGTAGAGGCTCAAAGTTTGGGAACCAGGGGGTGAGGAATAGCCTTGTTGTTCCTCGAAACCATGGACCCCCAGTTAAGGCTTTTTGATAATATTCGCTGAAAGAAAACATAACTATGAAGAAACCCTTCAAGCAGAAGATAACCTTGCTATTGTTGGTCTATGTGGAGTGAATCCATTGGTATAGATCTGTTGTGCGAGGCCATAGTCCATTAAATCAGAAAATAATGGCGGATTCTGCATGCATTTGAAGTTGACCATCCAGAGATGGATGGGAGATTTCTATGGAGGGAACTTACTCCAGTTTATCAGCCAAAAAAGGCTTGGAAGCCATAGAGGGTTAAGCAGTTTTCTTGGGTGGTTGTGCATGGACAACAACTTTGTAGGAGAAGGCAGGAGAAGAAGATGGCTGTGACTGCTCCCCCTCGCAGACGAAGGGTTAAAACTACATAAGCATCTCTTTCAATAGAGTAAAAAGAGAGGGGAAGATAGTCCTCTAGTTGTTTACCTCCATATATAAGTCTCTGAAGAGCAGAGGGTATCCCCAGCCTGTGTTCAAGGTCATGCGAGAGGTTCTGCACCAGATCCGTTGAGTGCACCCAATGGAGCATGGTTTTTCCAGAAAGAAGTGATATCTGGATTTGAAAATAAGGGGAAGAGAGATCTAAGAAACCTTCTTTGCTAGAGCTCATCTGATTCGGGGGCATGCTTAATCTTTGGATTCCCAGATCCGCGAGGCCGTGCTGGGGCTTGAAGGCAGCTGAATGATGAGATTCACATTCATAGGCCCTTTTAGCGTTATGAACGCCTCTCTTGCTGGTGAGTGCGTCACAGTAAAATTGGATATGTCCATCTAGCAGTGGCTCCTTTGTTCTCCCAGCTCGTAGATCCAAGAGGTTGAGATGCTAAAGATGACGGTAGTGGGAGAGTTTGCGCAGTTGCTTATGTAGGCTCCATCAACCATGTGGACAGCTCTCGTGCATTGGAATACATCATTGCGAAGCAAGATCGAACCCCCATTTCTATAGTTGAGGGGAGTTGCGACTGATGCAGTCATTGTAGCGGCAAACGTATTGACGACGGTGGAGCCCCGTGGAACCCTAGTACCCTCCATATCTGATCGAAATCGCTGCCAGAACAGATGCAATTAATTCCACTAAAGAAGAGGTAATTCCAATTGTGAGAGCCTATTAATGTTTGTGAGGTTAAGAGTTTCATTAGGGAAACACAATATGTGAGAAAATGCATAGCCTTATTTTCAATAGTAACAACACCATTCCACACCATAACAACAAATGGAAAGAGTTTCCTATGGGAAAGGGTTTCCAAAGGGATTTCGAGGAGCTAATGAAGAAGATTAGTCAAGCACTAGTTATGGAATTAACAAACTTGCAACAAACCTTTGAAGTGGAGATAGATGTGAGTGGGTATGTTATGGGAGCGGTCTTGACGCAGGGAGGATGGAATGTATGCTACCATTATGAAGTATTTCATGGGGCGGTTCTTAACTACCCCACATAAGACAAGGAGTTGTATGCCCTAGTGCAAGTTGTGAAGAAGTGGAGGCATTATCTAATGGGAAAGGATACAATAATCCACACATATCACCAACCATTATAGTACTTGCAGACCCAGAGTAAGCTACAAAAAACTAAACATTACAAGTGGATGGGGTTTCTACAACAGTTTCATTTAGTGATCAAGTACAAGAAGGCAACATAAACAAGTTGGTCGATAGCCTCTCAAGGCCACCCACATAAAATATCACAACTTTGAGACGCTTATGAATATGGATCCATTCACCCATGATGCAAATAAAGAGGCATATTTAGAGGATAAGGAATTCAAGGAGGTGTTTCAATTGTTGTAGATTTAGAATCATGTGCATGTTGGCGACAACACCATTGATTACCATCTCCACAGGCTGGATAAGATATGTGTTCCTAAAGGTGAGTGATTGTAGTTGATTAGAGAGGCTCACATGTCTAAGGTTGCAGGGCACTTTGGTGTAGGGAAGACCATGGCCAACTTGTAGAGGTATGTGTATTAGCCCAAGATGTAAGAGCAAGTAGCTATATTCATAATAGGATGCATGATTTGCTGTACCAAAAAGCCTAGAAATAGGAAACAAGGTCTATATCATCCCTTAATTGTACCCACTCATCCTTGGGAAGGAATTTTCATGGGCTTTGTGGGAGGTTTACCAACAACCAGGAAGGGACATGACTAAGCATTTGTGGTAGTTGAAAAGTTCAACAAAATGTGTGTTCTGATTGCATGTAAAAAGACCATCATTGGGAAAGAAGAAACAAACTTGTTTTTTCGATAGGTCTAGGTGCACTTTTGGATACTAAGGAGCATCACTTGAGACAAGGATACAATATTTGTTAGTGCATTCTGGATTACATTGTGGGAGAAGATGGACACGAAGTTGAAGAGATCTATAACATTCCATCTGCAAATAGATGGGCAGAAAAATGTAGTTAGTAGGACTTTGTGCAGATTCTGAGGGGATATAACCAGAAGCATACAAAGACCTAGGATGAAAATATGGTATCTATAAAACATTATTACAACAAAGAAGTCCACACTTCTACAGGAAACTCCCCATTTGAAACATGTTTTGGATATTTTCTACCTTCACCTTTGGACATTGCATATGGGAAAAAATGAGGAGTGAGGGAATATCTTATAGCGGATGCCTTGGGGGATAAAAATATTATAGATAAGATCAAGCACATCCATCTATAGGTACAAGAGACACTGCAAATTTCACAAGAGAAATATAAGGTTATGCATGCTCAACATAGAACAAAAAAATCGTTCAAGGTGGGAGATAGAGTATGGCTACAGTTGAACAAGGAGAGGCTACAGGGTTCTGGTAAGAAAATCATATATATTAGAAAAGGTGGGTGATAATTCCTATCGATTTAGTTTACCACCACATATTCACATTTACTCAATTGTGAATGTAGATAATTTGAAACTCTACGAGCCTTCCATGTTAGATCAAGAAGAGGAATTGGTCTTACCTTCTATAGAGCATATGGAAAAATATGCTCAGGCAGAGTTGAAAAAATATACATTTTTGCAGAAGAGGTCCAGAACTACAAGACAAGGGCAACATGACCTTTTGTAGATTAGGTTGAAAGGAAATTTGTAGGCAAATCTAAATGGTACACTAAAGAGAAGGTGGAGGAAAATTTCCTCACCCCATTTAGTAGAAGCTTTTGGGGACCAAAATCCTCCCAAAATGGGGAGGTGTGATTTATATTGGATCACTAAATTGTTTTTCATCCATCTCGATGCTTTCACAGTGGAAAAAGTGAAGGAATCAACTCACGAGATCGTTTTTATAAGCAGAACCCAGTTTGGAAAAATAGGGTTAGAAACCTTTCGAGAGAATTTTGAGGCATTGAATGACGTTTTGGGGGGATAAAAAATTGTTGCTTTAGCATTACACCTTTTATTCCTATTCTACACACAAATACCTTTTCCAACGATACAAAAATCGTGTCAATTGGAGCCCATATGAAAAATTTATGCCACTCAGAGGTTGACCTTCCTATTTTCACCACCATAGTTCGAGAGGATGCCACAGCAACCCCCATTATTCATGAAAAAGGAGATAGGAACATGATTATGATGTAGAAGATTCTAGAAGAGTCTATATTGTAACTCTCGTTAATCAAACCTAACCACTAGTAGGCTATTGGGTTGTGTTATACTCGAGCCACTAGGAGGAAAAGGGATTTCTTTCTTTCGAATGCATTTGTTTCGTAATTGAGCAAAAATAGGAAAGAGGGATAGGAGGTAGAGCACAGAGAGAGGATTTGTGCACTGTAACATCCCATGGGCCACATGCCATATTTCATTGTATTCGCAGCCATATTTCCATTTAGAGAAAGAGAGCAAGCGAGTTGACCTTCCAGTTACGTCTTTCTCCTGAAAGGGTTACCCAAAGAATATCTTGTGTCAAATGTGCATGTGAGCTTTTATTTTGTCATTCTATAGTTTTTTGCATAGTTTTAATTCGCATGCATGCACTATTAAAAGTAAATTTACAGATCCATAAATCTAATAAAACTGTAATAATGTAGAATTTCATATTTTAAATATAATTTTATCAAACCTGTTGTGAAAAATTGTCCAATGGAATATCCACGAAAATTTACGGATCAGGAGGGGAGGAAGATTCATGAAGCATGTAACCACCACCTTCCACATTTACCCAAGTTCACCGGTCAACCAGGGTAAAAATGTGACCAAGAGTTACTATGATATGACCCAACCTCCTAGATACAATTGAGAAAGTGGGGTCAACAACTTAGAAACTTATTGGCCTTACTTAGGAGCTACATGACCCCCAAGAGATAAACAACCACTCCAGGTGTCCAAACCCTGAGCTAGACTGATTTTTCACTGACTTGGACTCCCAGTTGCATGCACAACTAGGGAAGCTAGCAACTATGATCCTCCGGTCACATGCAGAACACTGCATCCACACGACTGCAACCCATATTTATCAGTTCTAAGGGTGTGGTTCCATAATGTATGCCACGTTTTCAGGGCTAGTCCCCAGATCACTACCCAAAACTTGATGAGACTTTCCAGAATAATAATTAAAACAAATAAAAAGCCTTTAACGCAAAACTTGATCAAGGACTTAACTTAACCAGGCCAACCATGGCAGATATCTCATCAAACATATGGAAAACATGTAATATACAAGTCATGAATGCATATCCGAACATAAGGGTCTGAAACTTATCTGATATTCACCAAGAAGGTCTAATACCCTCTCATAATAGCTAAAATAACATTTTTTAGCTCATACATTCATTAACCAATCAATACATAAATAACTCATGACAAGAGCCATAGAAGATACACATCAAATGAACAACATATAATAAAAAAGTAACCAATATATAAACCATGGAAACTCAACCATAATATCACCAGCATATTTACAACATATGTACATGAATCACAATAGAAAAATAAATTAAGATATGAAATTACATACCAAGTCAGGGACTTCCACGTACCACAAGAATAAATTGGGCTGAACCAAATCTCTCTTTCAGCCAATCAACCCCATGCGATATTCCAAGCATGAATGCGAGATCTCAAGGAATAGCCAAAACAAAACTTGGAGGTGATAGTATTATACGCACATCATATGAGTTCTACTCATGCCATCCTCATTTTATTTTTTCAATGAGGCGCTAATGCTAGGGTTACTTCTAGGAAAGGAAGTCCGACACACTTCTAAATGCCATCTAAGAATGTAAATAGATCATAACCATTACTCTATCAACAAGGAAATAAACTACTCTAGATCACATTGAATCATCTAACTATTTGCAACAAAGAAAGATTCACACTTATGCTTATGCAAGAAAAGGAAATTACACTAAGTGCCATTCATAGTCTAGATTACCGAATTGAATTGCTTAAAATGAAACTAATATAGAGCACACATGTTAAATCAATGACTAACTAAGTGCTATCTAACTTATGGTCAACTACTTTGTTTAATGATGCATCTTAAAATGGACTAATCACACTTTAAAATGAGTCTGTTTTGCAGCAAAAGAAGGAGGCACTTGGGTGGTCTAAGAGGGTCCCTAGACCAAAGGTTCAAAGTTGAAGGTCTATTGGTGGCTTGGCTGGGCTTAGATGAGGTGGAAGAATGATTTTGGGCCGAAGGAGAGGGTGTTTGGCATTGCTACAGGATTACCTGTAGTGCTACAGGATGTCCTGAAAAGTTACAGGAAACATACCGAGTGGACTTTTAGCCTAGAAATGCTGAGAAAATGGTTAGGAGAGGTGGGGGAAAGGTGGATCTTGGTATATGAAGGGTATCCAACCTCTTGGAAGAGCTCAGAACTCTTCACAAAGCCTGTCTTGTACCTTCAAGGTTTCTCTCGGTGATGTAATGGTGACCTCAAAAACAGGGTTGTAGGTGACTTGGATGGAAGGTGGTTGATGAAGGGTGAAGACTGAAGATGATGATGTTGAAGGTGTCCTTCTTTGATGATCTATCCAAACCTACAATCAAGATACATGTTCATGCATTCATCATTGACAAACTTATCATAAAAATGGTGGAAAAGATTAGTTGAATTTAAATAAACCTACCTATGCAATTAAAACGAAAATCTACCTCCAAAATTACAACATTTTCATGATAAGAAAAGTAAAACTCTCTAACTTTTCCAAGAAATCATAAACTGAAAAGATATTTGGTCTGTGGTGGAAGACCTTCCTCCTCAAACTCCAATGGAAGAGGTGAGAGAGGGAGGCTTAGCACACAATTTTAATGTTTTATATGCTACCAAACATGGAACGAAAGAAATCAGCTATTGCAACATAAAAGAAAAGCACATGTACATAAGAGAGACTGAGGCCAATGGATTGGACCCTAACCCACGAGCTCAAATCCATGAAATTAACTCAGTGGAGAAGAAACCAAATTCTCATCTTATTTCATAGCCAGTCTTTTACATGAAAAATGAAAGTTAGAAATGTATAATACAAAAGCCAAGAGTGTTCTAGATACATCCAAAATTCAAATCCTAGTGAGCTCTTGCTCTGGCCTATTTATGCTAGACGGAAGCTACCAACAGCTCCCTAAAAACTAGGTCTTTGTTCCCTTGGAACTCGAGAGAAGTGGAGATTGGCTTCCTTTGATCTTTCACTTGCTAGGCTGCCTCTGATTTCAAGCTGTTGGAGGAGAATCTTGAAGAGATATTGGTTGCCTCTAGGAGTTAAGAAAGTGGTCAACCCTCCTACAATCACTCCTTGTTGTCTACTCTGAGCCCTGATTATGCAGTATTTTTCAAAAATGGCATTATTCATTTGATTTTCCTGCATTTAGACCACATTAGGCCTCGAATCACGACAACCCTTAATACACCATTCTCACTAAGCAAAATATGAAAAAATGCGATTAAATGTGTGAGAGAGAGACAATAATAAAGCTAAAAAGGTGACAATTAAACCCTTAGAATATACCTAATGATGGTGCTCATCATCACCCCCCTACCAAATGGTTTCTCATCCTTTGAGAAACTTAGTCCTCTTTCTTGATTTCTTTTAGAGCCCTTGTGGCTTCTCTGACATCCCAAGGTATCATGGAAGGAGTCCCTTCAGGTGGGTAAAACCCTGCATTCTTTTATGCTTCCTCCCATTCTTTGTCCTACTCAGCTTGATCCTTTCTTTCACTCAGTCCTAGCAACAAAGGTGGACTGAGTTTTAATGCAAGCCACTTGATCTTCATTATTTGCATGGCTCTTTTGTACAAGGGTGGTATTTCTAGGGCAACTCTCAATATGTCTAGAGTATGATACTCCAGGTTTCTTAGGCTAAGTGGGAGGCCATTCCATCTTCTTTGACATACCATCACACACTCCTCTCCTAGTAGTCTAGAGATGTCACCATAATGTGCAATTTCTTGTGCTTGTGTGTTGAGGTATATGTCTTCATGACTGACATCACTGGCTATCATTTGTTAGTTTTTTATGACCCCTCTAGGGCTTATTAGCTCTGCCATGATTTGGAAGGGCTCTTTTACTTCTCTCTTCATTACTTTTTTGACCTCCTTTGGCCTGGCTTATTCATTTGTCATCAAAGAGGCTAGGACCATCAGTTGCATATCCCCCAAAATATATTTTAGGTCCCAGATGTTTAGATCAGTTAGGACAAGATTATGCATGTAGAACTCTTCCAATTTGGCCCTATCTTCTATACTAGACTGACTGCAGAAATCAATAAATTGCCTATAATTCTAGAAAGACAATGACCCAGGTGATGCTAAATTTTTTATCTGGAACTATAACCACTGATATTTAAGATAAATGGCATAAGAATTTGAGGGATGCCTATGTTGCATTTCCTCCCTACACATGTCTACCATGGTTGAAATCTGTTTGTATTTTTGCTGCAATTGGCCATTCAATCTTACATTCTCTGCTTATGCCTCTTGCAACTACTCTTTCAACACTGCCTCCCTAAGTCTGAAATCATCCAAATCTCTCCCCATCTCAGTGAGTTTCTCTTCCAGGATCCCCACATCTTCCACATTACTAGCTTTTGAAATTTGCATCCATTGGTGGGTGCACCCTCTCTCCTTTTCTAGCTCATAGAACGGGGGAATGGAGATATTTCGAGGGATCAACCTCCCTCCTTCAATTAATGTGTAATAGGAGCTCAAGTTTGGTTGTGGGCTAGGATGTTGAATTGTTGTAACGTCTTGTGGGATAGTTTTTGGAGATGTTGGTTCTTGCTTTGGTTCTCCTCTTTTGTCTTTTTCTCTTCCTATAGCAAATTTTGAGTTTCCTGTATCACTCTCTGAGTTTCTTGTAGCAAACTCTGTGTTTCCTATAGCATACCCTGTTTTTCATGCTGCACCTCATTTTCTTCCTCTTGGAGGTCCGTGGGTGGTTGTGCTTGTTCTCTGGATGTTAGCCTTGAGGAGTGCCTTCTTGCGTAGGTCATAAGTGTCTTTTTGGGTGAAGTGACCTATTGAATATTTCCCTCTTCTGGCCCTATTTCTCCTTTTTTATTAGGTGATTCCTCAATTGTGATGGGGCTCTTGGTTGGAGTTTGAGGCCTCCCTTGTCTCACCTTGGCACTTTTCCTGGTCTTGAAGTACATGGGGGTCTGGCTCTTTCTTTTTGCTTTAAAAAAGGTGCTTAGAGTTGCTAAAGTGGCAACCACTTCCTTTTCAATGGCCGCTGGTGAAAGGTTGGTTTGCTGAGGGGAGATGTCAATGGTAATCTTAGGTTCTAGTATCTCCTCTTCTCCTATATTTCCTTCTTCCTCTTTTTATTATTTCTCCTCTTTTTCTTTCCCTTCTTCTTATTTTTCATCTTTCTATTATTATTATTCACTTTCCTCATCTGCTCCTACGTATTCTATGGTTTCTGCCTCTGTTTCCATTGCCTCTTCTTCCTCTTCTTCCTATGTCCTTTCAGTCCCTTCTTCTTCTGCTTTAATTCCCCTTTCTCCAAGGCTAGAGGCAGGGGTCTCTCCAGGAGTGATGGTTTGTGTCCCAATGAATGCTTCTCTGTCCATGTCAATGAAAGTGGACCAAGGTACAAGGATGTTGAGTCTATTTAGAGCATCTCTCACTATGAGTTTAATGAGACCATGATGAGCTAGGTGTTGATATTTCCTCTCCCTTACCCTCTAACTCATATCTATGATTGAATGGAGGAGGAAATATGGGATATTCAGTATTTGATCTAAAGGAAGATCCCCTTTGAACTTAAGTTCATTCAACAACCTAAAGTGATATCCATAGACCACACTTAGTTTGCCCTCACAAGAGATATACTTCATGATATGGTAAGCTACCTCATCCCATGGGCAAGGCAGACTCTCCCTTCCTACCCCATTATTATCTTCAATGTATTCCTCATTGGGTAAGAAGAAACTCTTCTTATAAGCAGTGTTAGAAACTTTTTCCTCTTTGTTCCATTCAATTCCTAGAGGTAAGGTGGTGACTCTGCTGATGAGCTCAGGGGTTATGGTAATTGTAAGTCCTCTTACTACTATGGTGGCACTATCATCAACTTGAGAGTGTAAGGCCACTGCAATCTCTCGAGCCACTTCATCATCATACCCCTTGAGGAGCTCAAAGAACCCCAACCACTGATGGTTTCTGAAGATGTTTATGACAGTAGGATGTAGCCTAATTCTCTTTATGTCCATGGGCTCCCTTCTATCGAAACCTCCCCCCATCTTGTGACTAAGTTAGGTAGGTGGTTGTCTGTGGCTTATTTTCAAAGGCACTGTGATATGGATCTCAAAAATTTTAAATTTACACAAAATGTGGTTTCCCTACCTCCTATTCCTTTAAACGACCCTTTAATTTACAAAATTATGGCTTGAATCTGTGCAAATTACCATGATAATTCTTGCAAATTGATGGGGCTGATGGCCACTTACTTCTGCAATTCTGATGTTTCTGACTTGTAGGATGGTATTGGGGTGCTAATACACCCTGGTGGTGGCTTGCATTTCACCTCTGAACCCTCTGTGGCTTCCATGGAAACTTCCTGTAGCAATAGCAGAGTTTCCTGTAGCATGGTATGCATGCAAAGTTCGACCATGGATCGAAGCTCCTCGGTGTCCCCTATCTTTTTCCTGCTCTAAATGATCTCGAAATGCACAATAGAATGAGGGAAAATGAGCCAAATTACACTTTTTATTCTAAATCGAGTGAGCTTGGATCGTATTGGTGATGTGTGTTTGGAACAAGGTTTCCATATTTGGACCGTTGGTCCCACTGAAGCCTATCATTCCATTTTGCCTCGTAATCATCTCCCACTTCTTATTATCCTTCTCCTGACTGAAGTGATAGCTCCATGTGGTGTGTGTTGTACATATTTCCTCCTTTATTCAATTTCTCACCATCTTTTCTTTTAAACCCATTTTCTAATGTTTCTTGAGATCAAAAACCCCTATATCTCCATTTAATTTTATTCTCTCCGCCCGAAGATTTACTCTATAAGGTCTAAAACACACATATTTTATATATCGGGCCGAAGCCCCTTAGACCTTAGCCCCTCCCGCCTTGATTTGCATGTGACCCGAGCTCTAGGACCACCGGCCGAAAGGGAAAGGGGCTTATCGTTTATTACCCAGGGCGCCGTCGCAACCGTCCGATCAAATTAAATCTATGGCGCAACAGTTAACCTATTTGCAGGCCCCCCCCCCCCCCATATGTACACACGCCGAAACGAGCGTGTGCCCGCACCACCCTCGTCGGAAGCAGGTGAGTGGCCCCACGGAGAAGCGAGCGGCGCGCCATAAATCTCATGCCACGTGTTTTTGGTACGAATGGAAAACCGCCCATCTCCCGCGCGCTAAAGGTCATCCCATCGTCGGGCAGCGAAATTGGTTCGAGTCGTTGGATCTACCGGTCCTGATCTGACGGTGGGCGTTCTCCGGAGTTACACGTCCGTTATTCCATCTCCACTGTGTTATGTGGCCCGTCACCGTGTCACTTCCACCAACCTCCACCCGTTGATCCCTCCGCCACGTTGTCTCCCCACTTGCCCCTCGTACGCCTATGTATCTCGCCCCTGTACATCCGTAGCATTTCTTCACGCCAATATATATATATATGCATATATGTGTTTATAGGTTTTATTTCGTATTCGCTTCTGTTATTTCCTCGCGTCCCGACTATGTCGTGTTAAACCCGCATTCTGTCTTGTTGAGGAATCCTCCACTATTTTGCTTCTGCCACCCTGGGCATTTCCATCTTCTGCCCGCGACCATGTAACCTCCTCCATCTCCCCTTCCATTATCCACGCCATCGCCCGAGTCAGTCTTTCTGACATTTTTGGAGTTTTTGCAGGTTTCAAGATAGCAGAGAAGGCGCTTTATTTCCCGCCTCCGTTTCAGAGATCAAGAACATATCAGAGGATGATTTTCTGCGGGAAAAATTTAATGAAAGAGACTGAGAACAGATGCATGAAATGACTGCCATTAAAGAAAATACAGATATGGATTCTCGGAACCCTCCAGAGAAGTTCACCTCGCATTTAAGATCCAGGATTCTAATTCAAAATCAAGGGCCAGGCGTACAGTACTGAATGGAAGATTTTCTCAGGACTCTCATGGTAGCAGATTTGCCTTCAGCCAGAAGCACCCCGATGTATATATTTTATTATTTCTGTCTTGTACATAAGGAGATTTTTATCTCCCAGCATTAATTTCTGTACACAGGTGGTTAGGTATTTATTTATAACTTGTCATTCATAAAAAGGCGCGAGTGTTTTCTGCCATTTTATCAAAATTGAGCCATTAATTGTATCCCATCTCCCTTCTCCTCCAGAAGCTTCTCTCTTTCCTATAAATACTCAGAAATAAGACATTTGAAGGGTTCCAGATTTCTGTCAGTAAACTGTGCAGCGAGAAGACTACTGTATTCATCTGGTAACATTTTTGTATAAAGTTTCAGAGCCCGTAGGGTCTCAGTGAGGAGGGGTTATGACTGTATTGAGGATTTTGGTCTTTGGTATCTCACAGTATGTAACTTTTCTTATGTGTTAATATATCATCTCTTTTCATGCAAGCCTTCTTCTTGTATCATGTTCTAGAATGCGAGTGGCTCACTAGTTTGCAGTAAGGATTCATCTTAAGTGGTGCCCTTTCTGGAATTAGTCAAGCGCTTTAAATAGGCCTAGAAGTGATATGTTGTTCCATGTTCACTCTTTCATAATTTCTGCTATATTAGTGGCTTAAGGATTCGTAAATTGGTGCGCCCTTCTGCCAGTAATATCTTCTTATGTTTCCTCACTGCTTGCACATCTTAATACCTGATCTCTGTGATATATTATTGAATCGGCCCTCTTTACAGTAAAGCGGTCTCTTAACTGTCTGATACTTTCGTGCTGAAGCTTTACTTGATGTCTTTACATTACTCCTATCCTTGTATCAGCCTCTGAAAGAGAATTTGGACCAATTCAATCTAATTCAATTTCCTTGTTTAGAACAAGAGATAGTAGGTGAGTCCCTTGGACTGACAACCCAAACTATAAAGGACTCCTTGCTATATTAAGATGTCCTAGGCACTGGTCTATGGCAACTCTAGGCTGTCTCTAGGAGGGTGACTAAATCGTCCACAACATCTTTCTGGCGCCGTTGCCGGGGACACGAATTCAAGAATATCAGTTTCCCTGGGTTTTCGACATCTTATTTCACTCTCTAATCAGGTGAGCACAGAGAGGTGAAGAGTTGTAGATTTCTCACCTTGGCGACTCCACTGGTCTTTATTTTATAAATCTTATCGGTAGTCCTCGCTCCTCGTAGGCCGCATTTGAGGTCAGATACAGCTCAACTGAAAACACCCTACGTGTTTGACCCAGAGAAAATTATTCATAAAAGAGTTTGGAAGGAGAGGAAGTCAGCCCGTGCTGAAAATTCTGAGTGTTCTGTTGAAGATTATCCGCCCTCTTCTTCTCAAGAAGTTAGAACAGAAAATCCCGAGTTTTATTTAGAAACCCCACGTAGGGGAAGTGCCTCAATTGGAGAAGAATCTTATCCTGTTTTCGAGGCTGAACAAATTAAAGAGGTCACTGAGGTAGCTCCTGTTAACCGAGAATTATTCCCATCCACACCTCAGACCTCAGTGCAATATATTCCCATTGTTATCCACACTCCGCTTCCCCCTACCCCTCTCCCTTCATTTGTTTCTCAGACTGTTGTGCAACCCCCACCACCTCCAATGGCCAATGTTCCTGCATTTCTCCTGAACAAATATGCTCCTCTGGCTTTACCTCAGGTGTTGAATGATATGCCGCAGGATTATCTGAAGATTCTGCCAAGGTTCAATGGTGAAAATGATATTGATGCGCAGAAACATCTCGAGACCTTCTGCTCTTTTGCAGAAAATTTGAATGTTGAACATCTGGATGTGGTTTTGAGGTTATTTGTGCAGTCTTTGGAAGGAGAAGCCAGAAAATGGTTTAAGACACTGGGAAATCGCTCAATAACCACCTGGGATCAAATGGAGAATGCTTTTCTCAGAAAATGGGGAGAAAAGAAAGATCACGGTCAGTGTCTCACCAAATTTTATACTATGAAGAAGAAACAGAATGAAGGAGTATCAGAATTTATCAAAAGGTTCAACAAGTTATATCTAAGCTTGCCTCCGGAAATGAAGCCAAATGAAGCTGCTGCCAAGATAATTTTCATAGCAGCCTTCGACTTTGACTTCGGATTCTCCTTGAGAGAAAGGAAACCTGCCACACTAGATGATGCACAATCAGATGCTCTGGAACTAGAAGCGAACTTTGCCTCCACAGGAAAGTTAAAAGGGAGAATTGAAGCAGATGCCAGGAGGAAAGGTAAAGAAGAGGTTTCTACCTCTAACCAGGATAAAGATTCAGATAAAATGGATGAAATAAGTAAAATGATAAAGAAGATGGTCAAGATGGAACTAGAAGCTAAAAACGCAGCTCCCAAGAACTACTACAATACTCCAAACAGAGGATATAATCCCCATTACAGAAGGCCTCCTTTGCAGATATTGCCAAGAGAAACGAAAGAACAACAATATCAGGTACCTCATCCCTTGTACCTGGAAGGACTGGCAGATGACTCCACTGGAGATGTAGCTTATAGATTAGAAGATTCAAATCTGGCTTTTTCACACAATGATGATATGGAGTGCCCCCTGCAAGATGAAGATGAAGAAGCAGAGATTGACCATTACTGCAAGCAATTTGCTGATTTCATGGAAGCCCAATTCAACGTCAAATATGATCTCAGATCCTCAAGGAAGAGGACCAGAACTCAGGAGCAAGAAGAAGATCCACCTCAGAAAGAAGCATCTGCTCAGAAGGAATCATCAACAAAGAAATGCGTAGAAAAAGGTAAGAATCTCCTGAATATCCCCTTGCAGTCAACTGATCAGTTTCCTTCTTCCTCTAAAATAGTCACTCCTCCTAACACCGAGCCAGTGTCAAAAGAAGTCAAGTCTTCAGTTGAAAATAAAGAGTTAAAAGAAGTTGTACTAGAAAAATCCGCATCTGCTTTTAATTTGCAAAGAGAGCTTGAAAAGATTAAGATTCCTGTTCCTCTGACTGAATTGTTAAAACAACCTGTATATCAGTCTCAGGTTACCTCTTTCACACCTCTGCCTGAACTACCAATTGCACCTGATAGTCTAAATCTTCAAGAAGAAAGACCCATGGTAGTCTTTGGCCCACACGTCGAGGAGATAGACCCTTCTACTCCCCCCTTTTATGTGTCCCTAGTCATTCATGACCTGCTACTTCACAATTGTATGCTAGATTCTGGGGCATCCCATAATCTTATGCCTTTGTCTGTTATGGAGCAACTAGGGCTACAAATTACCAGACCATATAAAGATTTATATTCATTTGATTCTAAAAGGGTTAAATGTTTGGGAATGATAAAAGATTTAGTGGTCAACTTAGCTCAGATCCCAACAAAAAGCGTGGTCATGGACATTGTGGTCGCCGATATCCCAGCCCGCTTTGGCATGTTGTTGTCAAGATCCTGGGGTACGAAGATTGGGGGATCAATTAAATTGGATTTAACATATGCTACTGTCCTAGTCTTTGGTGGTCAGGAAAGGAGGCTTTACAGGGAAACAAGATTTGTTAAAATGGTAACTAATACTGACTGCTCAGACAATTCTCCTGTTTATAATAAAGAGGGTGATTTCTCATGTTTGATGTTAGAGGAAAATCAGGATTATGCACATGAGTCCCTCTCTGGTCAAATTCAAGCTGAGCAGCCTAAAGGAGGTCAAGAATCAGAAATATGGACTTTGCATTTTGACGGGACAAATTCCCGAGAAGGTAATGGAGCTGGGGTATTGTTAATTTCCCCCTCAGGGAAATGGGTGCCACTGTCTTTCAAATTGGAGTATGAAGCTACAAACAATGTAGCTGAGTATGATGCATTGTTATTGGGCCTACAGACAGCTAGAAACATGGGCATCCAATGTCTGAAGGTGTTTGGAGACTCTGAGCTGGTAGGGAGACAGATTAAGAATGAATGTCAGACTAAGCATCCGCGGCTCAGAGCATATAGAAACGAAGTATGGGACATGATAGAAAATTTCTTCTCAGCGTTTAACATACAGTTCATGCCCCGGGAGCAAAACAGAATAGCAGATTCTCTTGCTGTGGCTGCCAGTACATTCCGGCCTCCTCAGAATCCATTGTTAAGATATGAGGTGGAGGTACGTTACAGACCATCTATCCCAGATAATATAAAGCATTGGCAGGTCTTCGAAGATGACGAGCAGATGAAGAGATTCATGGAGACAGTGGGAGAATTCACAGGTATGGAAATTGATGACGATCAGGAGGAAGAAGCTGAAAACATTGCAGATAATCAATGGGAAGAGAGTATAGCAGGAAATAGAGTGCTGCAGCTAAAAGGAAATGTTATACCTAGAGGATTGGTACCTCTAGAAAGGTTGTTCAATAAAGATGATGTTCCAGTGCAGCCAAACAAAGTAGTAGAAGAAGATCAAGTGGGAGATTTGAATCTGGGTACTTCCACTGACCCCAAAATTGTTAAGTTATCCAAAAGAGTCCCAGAAGAATACAAAGAAAAGTATTTTAAATTATTTCAGTCTTATAAAGATGTTTTTGCCTGGTCCTATCAGGACCTAAAAACTTTTGATGTAAATGTTATACAGCATAAGATTCCACTGAGAGAAGATGCAAAGCCATACAAGCAGAAGCTCAGACATATTAACCCCTTGCTGCTTCCCTCAATTGAAAAAGAAATTAGGAAATTACTGAAGGCCAAGATAATTGTGCCCTTGAGGTACTCAGAATGGATAGCGAATCTTGTCCCTGTTAGAAAGAAGAATGGAGAAATAAGGCTCTGTGTAGACTTCAGAAACTTGAATAGAGCATCATTGAAAGACAATTATCCATTGCCTAAAATGGATTATATCCTGCAGAAAGTAGTAGGAGCATCTAGAATGTCAATGATGGATGGATTTTTGGGCTACAATCAGGTAGCTGTGTTCCCAGAAGACCAGAAGAAAACTGCATTTACTACACCATGGGGAACCTTTATGTATGCAAGGATGCCATTCGGATTGATTAATGCAGGTGCTACTTTTCAGAGGGCAATGGACATAGCCTTTGTGGGAGAATATGACAAGTTTCTGGTGGTGTACCTCGATGATATCACAGTGTTCTCAAAGAATGATGATGAGCATGTTGAACATTTGAAAAGAACTTTTGAAAAATGCAGAAGGTATGGCCTCTCCCTCAATCCCCAAAAGTCTTTATTTGCATTAGATGAGGGTAAAATTTTGGGGCACATTGTAACAAAAGATGGAGTCAAAATAGACCCAAAGAGAGTCGAAGTAATAAACAACATTCCTTTGCCAAGGAATAAGAAAGAAGTGCAGGTGTTTTTGGGCCGAATAAATTTTTTAAGGAGATTCATTCCTAACTATGCAAAGATAGTTAGGCACATAACCAATATGTTGAAAAAGGACAATGAAGTTAAGTGGTCCCAGGAGTCTAGAGACGCATTTACAAGGATAAAACAGGCTTTTGCTGAAGCTCCTGTATTAGTTGGGCCAGATTACAGTAAGCCATTTATGGTATTTTCATTTGCTTCACCTCATACAATTGCTGGAGTGTTATTGCAGAAAAACGAAGAAGGAATATGAACAGCCCATAGCGTTCTTCAGTCAGGTATTGTATGATGCTGAACTGAAATATAATATACTGGAGAAGCAGGCATATGCCCTGGTAAAGTCCCTTAAAGCTTTTAGAGTTTATATTTTTCAATCCCATATTACTGCTTATGTTCCCACAGCAGTTGTAAAAGACATTCTAGTTCAGGGAGACAGTGAGGGCAGAAGGGGAAGATGGATTGCAAAAATTCAGGAGTATGATTTAGACATAAAGCCTACTAAACTGATCAAGGGACAGGGACTTGCCAAGATGTTATCTGAATCTAATCATCAGGCTCTGGGCATTAATCTATCCATGGTGGCAAATGAAGAATCACAAAAAGAAGAGAAGCAGCAAGGACTAGAAATGGCCACTCAAAAGATACATGTATAATATCTAACTAGTCCCTGGTATAGAGAAATTGTTGAATATCTTTCAACACTTAGTTGTCCACCAGGCTGTGACAAAGTAAAGTACAGAGCTGTGAGGATGAGATCTCAGAAATATGTCATTGCCAATGGACAGCTCTATTGGAGAGACCCTTTGGGTATATTGCTGTTATGCCTCACAGAAAATGAAGTGCAGAATATAATGACAGAATTCCATGAGGGAATATGTGGAGGACACTACAGCTGGAGGGCTACAACCAATAAAATCTTGAAGGCTGGTTTTTACTGGCCAAAATTGTATTCAGATACCTTTGCTTGGGTTAGAGCATGTGACAAGTGCCAAAGGTTTGCAGAAAGACAGAAGTTAGCATCTTTGCCCTTAATTCCCATTCATGTAAATGAACCCTTCCAGAAATGGGGATTAGATTTTATAGGAGAAATACACCCCCCATCAAGTGGCCAACATAAATGGATACTGACAGCCATAGAATATTTTACGAAATGGGTGGAAGCTATACCTACAAGAAGAGCTACAGATGTTGTAATCATGAATTTTATAGAAGATAATATCATATCTAGGTTTGGCTGCCCTACAAGGATTGTAACTGATAATGCTCAAGCTTTTAAGTCTGCCAGATTTGTAAATTTCTGCCAAAGATATAATATTGTATTAACTCATTCCACAGCATATTATCCCCAGGGGAATGGTTTAGCAGAATCATCCAATAAAACCCTGGTGAGGACCCTGAAGAAAACAATAGCTGAAAATCAGAAAAACTGGGACTCTCAATTGAAGCTTGCTCTATGGGCGAATAGGATAACCAACAAAAGAGCAACAGGCAAGTCTCCATATGAGCTGGTGTATGGACGGGCTGCAGTGTTTCCCGTGCAATTGGCATTGCCAGTGGCACGTTTTATGCAGGAAAACCAGGAAGAACCAGATGAGATGATTAGGAGAATTAATCAGCTGGTAGAATTGGAGGAAACAAGGAATCAGGTAGACCAGAGATTAATAGAATACCAGGAAAAAATGAAGAAGGTCTTTGATCAGCATGCAAAGGACAGAAATTTCCAAGTTGGAGACCTGGTTCTCAGATGGGATGTTCGTAGAGAAGAAAAGGGCAAGCACGCTAAGTTTGATCCATTATGGTTTGGTCCATTTAGAATCGTGAATCAGGGACGAAACAATACTTTTATGTTGGAAAATCTACAGGGTGATTTGTTGGATGCGCCCGTGAATGGCCAATTCCTCAAGCCATATTTTCAATTCTGACCCAAGTGAAGAATGCCAGACTGTATATACTGTACATAAATCGCTTTCATTTTAGTTTTTGCAAAGGAAAAAGAATGTTGATAATTACCTGGAGAAGGAGCGCAGAGAGAATAGAGAAGCGAAATGAGGAATTGAATGGTCTGCGTGTTCTCGACATGTCTGAGGACGAACATGCCGTCCCCAGATGGAGCCGATGTTGTACATATTTCCTCCTTTATTCAATTTCTCACCATCTTTTCTTTTAAACCCATTTTCTAATGTTTCTTTAGATAAAAAACCCCTATATCTCCATTTAATTTTATTCTCTCCGCCCGAAGATTTACTCTATAAGGTCTAAAACACACATATTTTATATATCGGGCCGAAGCCCCTTAGACCTTAGCCCCTCCCGCCTTGATTTGCATGTGACTCGAGCTCCAGGACCACCGGCCGAAAGGGAAAGGGGCTTATCGTTTATTACCCAGGGCGCCGTCGCAACCGTCCGATCAAATTAAATCTACGACGCAACAGTTAACCTATTTGCAGGGCCCCCCCCATATGTACACCGCACGCCCGAAACAGGCGGTATTACCCCGCACCACCCTCGTCAGAGCAGTGGTATTCCCCGCGGAGGCAGCGACGCCATAAATCTCATGCCACGTGTTTTTGGTACGAATGGAAAACCGCCCATCTCCCGCGCGCTAAAGGTCATCCCATCGTCGGGCAGCGGAATTGGTTCGAGTCGTTGGATCTACCGGTCCTGATCTGACGGTGGGCGTTCTCCGGAGTTACACGTCCGTTATTCCATCTCCACTGTGTTATGTGGCCCGCCACCGTGTCACTTCCACCAACCTCCACCCGTTGATCCCTCCGCCACGTTGTCTCCCCACTTGCCCCTCGTACGCCTATGTATCTCGCCCCCGTACATCCGTAGCATTTCTTCGCGCCAATATATATATATGCATATATGTGTTTATAGGTTTTATTTCGTATTCGCTTCTGTTCTTTCCTCGCGTCCCGACTATGTCGCGTTAAACCCGCATTCTGTCTTGTTGAGGAATCCTCCACTATTTTGCTTCTGCCACCCTGGACATTTCCATCTTCTGCCCGCGACCATGTAACCTCCTCCATCTCCCCTTCCATTATCCACGCCATCGCCCGAGTCAGTCTTTCTGACATTTTTGGAGTTTTTGCAGGTTTCAAGATAGCAGAGAAGGCGCTTTATTTCCCGCCTCCGTTTCAGAGATCAAGAACATATCAGAGGATGATTTTCTGCGGGAAAAATTTAATGAAAGAGACTAAGAACAGATGCATGAAATGACTACCATTAAAGAAAATACAGATATGGATTCTCGGAACCCTCCAGAGAAGTTCACCTCGCATTTAAGATCCATGATTCTAATTCAAAATCAAGGGCCAGGCGTACAGTACTGAATGGAAGATTTTCTCAGGACTCTCATGGTAGCAGATTTGCCTTCAGCCAGAAGCACCCCGATGTATATATTTTATTATTTCTGTCTTGTACATAAGGAGATTTTTATCTCTCAGCATTAATTTCTGTACACAGGTGGTTAGGTATTTGTTTATAACTTGTCATTCATAAAAAGGCGCGAGTGTTTTCCGCCATTTTATCAAAATTGAGCCATTAATTGTATCCCATCTCCCTTCTCCTCCAGAAGCTTCTCTCTTTCCTATAAATACTCAGAAATAAGACATTTGAAGGGTTCCAGATTTCTGTCAGTAAACTGTGCAACGAGAAGACTACTGTATTCATCTGGTAACATTTTTGTATAAAGTTTCAGAGCCCATAGGGTCTCAGTGAGGAGGGGTTATGACTGTATTGAGGATTCTGGTCTTTGGTATCTCATAGTATGTAACTTTTCTTATGTGTTAATATATCATCTCTTTTCATGCAAGTCTTCTTCTTGTATCATGTTCTAGAATGCGAGTGGCTCACTAGTTTGCAGTAAGGATTCATCTTAAGTGGTGCCCTTTCTGGAATTAGTCAAGCGCTTTAAATAGGCCTAGAAGTGATATGCTGTTCCATGTTCACTCCTTTCATAATTTCTGCTATATTAGTGGCTTAAGGATTCGTAAATTGGTGCGCCCTTCTGCCAGTAATATCTTCTTATGTTTCCTCACTGCTTGCACATCTTAATACTTGATTTTTGTGATATAGCATTGAATCAGCCCTCATTACAGTAAAGCGGTCTCTTAACTGTCTGATACTTTCATGCTGAAATTTTACATGATTTCTTTACATTACTCCTATCCTTGTATCAGTCTCTGAGAGAGAATTTGGACCAACTCAATCTAATTCAATTTCCTTGTTTAAAACAAGAGATAGTAGGTGAGTCCCTTGGACTGACAACCCAAACTATAAAGGGCTCCTTGCTATATTAAGATGTCCTAGGCACTGGTCTATGGCAACTCTAGGCTGTCTCTAGGAGGGTGACAAAATCATCCACAACAGTGTGAAACTCCACCAACTTTTCACTTTAACTATTCGAGGGTGGCCAAGTTAACTGGCCAACATTTTTCCTATTGAACTCTCTTTTCTTGACATTTACTCATTTAGTAAAATCATGCACAACGAGAGGGTGAGGGAGCCATACCTAAGCCTACATGATCGCTAATGAGTGGAAGGATCCTTTGATGTGGGGAGCTAGAGCATTGTGATGGTCACAAGTGATGTGTTTTATTTGTTGTGTTTTTTTTCTTATTTCCTGAGTGAGGTGCTTATTTTATGAGTGAGGTGCATATTGTCTTTGCTTGATGATTCTTCTGTAGGTACCTCATGGAGACCCTAAGATGCTTCTACTAGTGTAGTTTCCCTTCTGGAGTCCTCTGGTGATCTTCAGGATCAATTTTCATCATTCATCTCATGGATTTTTGATGTGTTGGATGCATGCACAGTTGTGCTACACGAAGTGATCATCTTCCTGTAATAGTTTTCTTATTACAATTTTGGAGCTCAACTGTCCCGAGGAAGGAATAAAAATAGTGTAGAGATGCTAGCGGTGGTGTTAGTATGTGAATGGAGTGGTGTAGTGGAGGAAAACATGAGAGAAGAGGTCGTGTGTGTGTATTTAGCCAAACTGGCTCACATTGGAAAAATAGAGGGTTTGGTGAGTGAGTCTTCATGCATGGGATGGAGTGATGGTTAGGGATGGTAGACATAGGTGGAAAAAATATTTTTCATGTATTTTTTATGGTTAGGGAGACTTAGATGAGCTTCATTAGCCTCAGGTTTCTTTCCTGTAGCACTACAGGAAATCATGTGGCATGCTGTAGCACTACAAATAATAGGAGAAAATTGGTATTTTTTCTCACCTGGTGGTAGAAATGGATGAAGGAATGCATGTTGGGGTTGGACATGGAGTGGATAGGTAGAGGAGAGAAAGGGATGGAAGGAATGTTGCTCCCTTTGTCCATATTGTCCCTGTTCAACAACCCGTAAAACATAAGCAGGTTAGTGCATAGGTGCTATTTTACTCTTTTGGATTTTTTCCTTTCTTTTTCTTTGAAGACAGGTGGGCTACCTCGTGGAGGTTTTCAACCCAAGAGTTGGCTTCGGGTGCCTCAGAAAGGTTTTTATCCATGCCTATTTTTTTTTCTAGGAAGGTAAGGGGCTGGAAACTATGGAGCTTCCAATTACATTCACCTATATGTTTATTGTATTGATAAATTTAGCCTTAGACATGGGTTTCTTATACATATTTAACTTGTAACCATTGACAAGTAGAGGGATCCCCTCCTCATCTATGGTCCTGATCTGAACAACCCCATTTTCATGGATTTTCTCCACTTGATAAGGTCCTAGCCATTTGGTCATTAAATTTCCCTTGAAGTCTTTGAATCTGGAGACATAGAGCATAGCCCGATCTCCTTCCTGAAATGTCTTCTCTTTGATGTGCTTGTCATGCCAAAATTTACTTTGCAGCTGGATTACTTCTGTGTGAAGGAGCGCCTGCATTCTAAATTCATTCAAACCATTCAGTTGAATCAATTTTTCTTGTTGTTCCTTTGTGATGTCCAAGTCCAACTGAGCTGCCATTAAAAGGGTGTTATACTCAAACTCAATGGAAAGAAAAGCTTTATTTCCATAAACTATATCATATGGAGTAAACCTTGTAGTTGTCTTCCAGGTGGTACTATAATCACAAGTGCCCTCCACCAATCTGTCTGCCCAATCTTTTCTGCTGTTGTTCACAACTTTGGTGAGGATGTTCTCCAAGGCTCTATTTTTCACTTCCACCTTCCCATTTGCTTGAGGATGATAGGTAGTGGAAGTCTCATGCTTTATTTTGTGCTGCCTCATGAGGTTCTCAATGAGATGATATGTAAATTGAGCCCCTTGATTAGTGACTACCTATCTAGGGCATCCGCACTTGTAGAACACATTCTCTCTAAAAAACTCAACCACCTTCTCTTCTGTTGTTGCCTTTACAACCCTTGTTTCAACCCACTTCATGGTCAAGTAATTGGTGCAGACTATGTTGTATCTCTTCTGCCTGGATTTTGGATCAATGGGTCCAATGAAGTCCATGCCCCACTTGTCAAATGGCTCTAAAGACTCCCAAGGTTGTAAATACATTTCATCTCTCGGTGTAGGTTTCCCCATTTTCTGACACTGATCACATTGACTGGTGTATCTCTTGGCATCCTGGTGGAGGGTAGGCTAATAATAGCCAGCTTGCAAGGCTTTGAAGGCTGTCCTCTTAGTAGAAAAATTACCCCCACAGGGACCATCATGACATGCTAAGAGGATGTCAAAGACCTCCTCTTCTCTCACACATATTCTGAGAATTTGATTTGGACCCAATTTGAAGAGATTGCCCCCAATCCAAGTAAAAGGGGTGTTTTTTCTTATAATTATGCTCTTTTCTTTGGATTAAAGGTTTGGAGGAAACCTCTCAGCAACTAGGTAGTTGGCTATGTCAATAAACCAAAGAGAGAGTGTTGAGATGGAAAATAAGTGCTCATCCGGAAGCTGATCATCCACCATCCCTTCCTCATATGTAGATAAAGTTAGTCTAGACAAGAAATCTGTAAAAACATTTTCCTTTCCCGATTTATCAATAATTGTCAAATAAAACTGGTGCAACAACAACAACCATCTAATGATTCTAGTATTAACATAAGGTTTATTCATTAAGTACTTGATTGTTGCATGGTTAATATATACGAAAGTATGATAACCAGTAATATAGTGCCTGAATTTATTTAGGGAATGGAAAATAGCTAAGAGCTCCTTTTCAGTGACAATATAGTTAAGTTTAGCCTTGGACAGATTCTTGTTGATGAAATAAATGGCATAGGGTAATTTATCTTCCAATGGTCCCAAAGATTCCCCCACAACTTTATTTGATGCATTTGTATGAATGTGGAAGGGAAGAGCCTAATTAGGACCTCGAAGTATAGGGGAAGTGGTTAGTTTTTCCTTGATGAGATCAAAAGCCTCCTGAAAATAATATACCATAAAAACTTAGAATCCTTGGCCAAAGATCCAAATAATGGCGAAGCTACTTTGTTGAAGTCCTTAACAAACCTCCTACAATAACCAACCAAACCTAGGAAATTTTTGACATCTCTCTACTTTTGAGGAATAGGCACCCTTTTTATGATGGTGATTTTGTTCGGGTCTACCTGTATTCCTGATTGTGATATGGAGTAGCCTAGGAATATCCCTGCCCTTTTAAAAAATTCACCCTTTTCAGGACTCAAGAGAGATGCATTTGAATGTAATTCCTCAACCCTTTTCCTAGATTGGAGAGAGTCTCGTGGAAATCATACCCATAAGGTGTGAAATCATCCATGTAGATCTCTACATAATCATGGACTAGTTCAGAAAAAATGCTCATGACTGCTCTCTGGAAAGTAGCAGGGGTGTTACACAGGCCAAAGGGAAGGAATCTGTAAGCGAAAGTGCCCCAGGGACATGTTAATTTGGTCTTGTCCCGGGCCTTAGGGCTGATCTGAATCTGGTTATACCCACTAAATCCATCCAGGAAAGAGAAGAACTTATTTCCTACAAGACCATCCAGGACTTGATTGATGAAGGGAAAAGGTATATGGGTCTTCTTAGTTGCTTTGTTTAGTTTTCGGCAGTCAACACAGATTCACCACTTCCCATTTTTCATTGGAACTAGAATAAGAGGAGACACCCACTCACTGCCTGATATAGGGTAGATGAAACCTACATCCAACAACTTGTACAATTCCTCCTTCACTATGTCTTTTAAGGCTGGGTTCATCATCCTTTGGGGCTGGCACACAGACTTTCATCCCTATTTAATATAGATATGATGTGTGCACACTGAGGGATGTACCCATTTCACGTCTTTGTAGTCCCAAGCAAAAGCATGTAAGTTTTCTTTCAGGAGTTGGCACAATTGTTCTTCTTATTTTGCCGAGAGGGATGAGTTAATCTTCAGGGATTTAGATGGGCCAAATTCCACAGCCTTGGTGGCTTCAGAGGTTGAGTCAACTGAGTGCATCTCAATCCAAGGGTGGCTTTCAGATTCTCTCACTAATTCATCGAGTGGAATGGAAGTGGGGGGATGGATTTGAATGATGTGGTCAATGATATCATCCTCATCAGGTTTCCCCCTTATAAAAATAGTATATATGGTACAAATGGGGTAGGGTGTGGTATTTTACACTTCATCATCTTCTTCTTCATCCTCCAACCACAAGGGTAGGTCATGGTCAATGGAAGGTTGGGTAGGAGGATATAATACCAGCTATTTGGACAAGGGCCCATTCTTGATAGTCATGTTCTCAGCCCTACAACTAATATAAGCATTGACAGTGGTCAACCAAGGTCTTCCTAAAATGAGAGGATATCCATTAAACTTGGTTTTTGGCTGAAGGACCAGGAAAATTGTGGGGCACTCCCAGGAGTCAATTGAGACCATAACATCCTCAACAATTCCTTTCGAAGCTACTGTGGATTTGTCTGCAAGCTACAGAACAATGGTGGTATTTCTCGAGGCTCCTTGGAGGTTGAGTTTGAGCATGGTTTCCCTAGTCATCGCATTGATGGCAACCCCAAGGTCAATCAAAGTGTGGGGGATAATGACACCATTGATGTGTACATTTACTACTGGACTCCCAAGGTCCAAGTACTTTGGGAAGATCACCCTTCCCAACATTAAGTCAGACCACTGCCCTACAACATTGATGGTGGGGGTGTCTTTCTTCTTTCTCCTAGGACTTTTAAATCATTTCTCTTTGACGAGCCTATTGTAAATAGGAACATCTTTAATGGCCTGGAGAAGGGGTATTTTCACACACAAATTATTCAATTCTCCCAGAAGTTCAGTCTCTTATGGTGTGTGCCAACAAGGGTGTATTAGGCGCTCAGGAAAAGGAGGTTGATTGGTCTGATAATTGCTTTCTTCCTTTTCCTCCTCAACCTCTGCACATGGAGATGGAAGATGATTGTCTGGAAGCACTATTCCAGACCTGAGGTTAATTTCATGTATCTCCACAACATAAGCTGGATAGGATGTTTCCCCACTGTAAAGATGTTGTGTCTTCTTGTTTTTTGGGTTCATATTGGGCTGAGCGGGCATCTGAGGCAACTTAGGTGGAGTGGAATGAGTGAGATGAGGTTGAGGTTGGGGTTGATGGGCCTCTAAATTAGACATAAATTAAGGCCCATCTAACCTTTCTTAGGAACATAAAAGCTATATTAAATCTCTCCTTCTACACTTAATAATGTTTTTTTTTAATGATTTAATATGTTCTTAGGAAGGTTTAGAGATAATTGCATATTTGTGCCTAATATTATTTATTTTTGAAAGATATTGTGAGAATATTGGGCATATTATGAAGATTTGGAGAAGAAAATAATTTAGGGACTTTCTCCCTACTACTGGAGGATCAATATTGGAGAGTAAATGAACAAAATATCATGAAATAATTGAGAAAGTTTGGAGAGATTTTGGAACTCCGATGATTGAGAAAATATAGGAATGCATTCACTATCATTTACTACAAACTTCTAGTGTTGGGAACCAAATCCACCATTTGAGGAATTTTGGAGGGGAAATATTCCTCCTTTCAAGGGGAATGCTTCCTCATCATTTTGTATAAGTACCAATTCGAATTTTCCTCTAGGGCAATGTATTGTTTAGTTTTATGGAGGAGAAAACTTGTTTTTTGGTAGCTCCACTTTCTTTTCTTGGAGGGATGTACTTGGATTTATTCGAATAATGAAGATTGGTGTGATTTTTAGCTTCTAAGGCTTGGTTTATTCCATAGAACTCTGAGTCCTCCTTGGGCTTGGTCATCCCAGGAGCCTCAGAGCCCTCTTGGAAAATTTCTTTATGTTCTTTTCACTTTTTATTCACATGCATCTCTTATTTCTGTTTTTCTTTTTCTGTATTTAGTATTGTTTCTTTTCTTGTTGTAGGGTTGAGTTAAATTATTTAAGTGAGTTATTTTGCATGTTTTTACACGTTAAAAAACATTATTCATCCTTAGAATAACTTTGGAAGGCCATATTAATCATTAAGCTACTTGGATTTGGTTACAAGTTCACGAATATAAGATTTCTAGAAATGCCTTGTAGCAAAATAGCAGCAAATTTATGTTATTTTTTATAAGGGGTTAATGAGATCCATTTGACTTGATTCCACTTGTATTAGGTCATAATAATGTTAAATTTAATAGCAAAATTTACCACATTTCATTTTCACTTGATTAGGTTAGGCATTTGATAGATTAACTAGCTCACTAGTTCTTGAATTTCGAGATTTTAGAGTAGTAATTTTCTGTTATTTTTTAACACGTGTGAACAGGGGTATTTTGGAGTGATTACACTTGGAATGGAGACCTAAGACATCATTCTTAATAACAAAATTTGTCCCATACCATTTGCATTTGATTTAATTGGTCATTCGGTGAGTTATCTCCAAAACAAAGTTTCTTGTAGCAAAAACAAAGTTTCCTGTAGCATTCTTGTAGCATGTGTAAACTCGACCATATTTGCTCCAAAAGGTTGGTTTTTGTCTCTTAGGCTTGAATCATGACCCCTAGGATCTAAATACATGATTGAGGAAGAATAAACAACACTTAGGACATTCATTTTCGCAAATTAGAGTAGGTTTTTTTATTTGAATTCATGCTCTTAGGATTTCAATTACAAATTGTTGTTCTTTCCTAGGATTAATTTCTTTTCAAAACAACACTTCCATTTTTGTAATTAGTTTAGGCTTTGATTTCATGACATTCACTCCATTATACCAGATCAACAAAAGAAGGACACATTGTATGTTGCACATATAGTGCCAATACCTCTTAAGTTTGTACGAACCCCATGTTGATAAGTAAAGTTGGTCGCCTCGGTAGTTTCAGCATTCTTGTTGCAATATTGAGGCTCATCAATTTTTGGTGCCAACGCCGAGGAAGTGTAAAAGTATGCATTGTTTTCTTCCCTAGTTGATTCTTTTTCTTTTTTTTTTAATTAATTAACTTATTTATTTATTTCTACAGAAACAAAAAAAAAAAAAAAATTGCATTAGGAATATCTCATTTCAAAAACAGAAAATTGCACTGCATTAGCATTCTTATTTAAAAAAAAAAAAAAAAAAAAAAAAAAAAAAAAAAAAAAAAAAAAAAAAAACTTCTCCAACACCAACCCCCCCCATTTGATCACGTGGTGCAGTAAGAACCACATCACCATCCACTTTTGTAGGTAGAATAAAAAGAGGTGGCAAAGAAGGTAGAATAAATGGATGGAGATGATGACAATAAAGAAGATCCTCTTGGATTTCCCAAACAAGATACTGATATCAGTGTGCATATGAATCCAAAAACCTTTCTCTTTGAATTTGAAATACTTTTTAGATCTTATGGCTACTTATCACACACTCAAAAATTGAGATTGTTTCCTACAACATTGAAGAACAAAACTCTTAAATGGTTCATGAGTTTAGGTACTAATTCAATAAGATCATGGAATGATATGTAAAAGATATTTCTGGAAAAGTATAAAGATCATTATCTTAAAGAAGAAATATTTGAATGAATCAAATACAAGATGAAAGCCTTGAAGATCTAATAGAGAGGTTCACGTATAATGTGTATAATGTTAAGAGGGAAAAATTGCATCATTTAGGATTTGACACACTAAAAACCCTCTTACTTAGAACAATTAGGGATGAGTGGATTGATCTCATTGACCTCATGAGTAAAGGAGATGTATACCAATTATCATTTGAAGAAATATGTGAAACATGCAAGCGCATGTCAAGAGGAAGGGCAAGAGTAAGTAAATCAACATCAACATTGGTAAGTCAAGATGAACTTAGAAATTTGCTTGATAACTTTAAAATAGAAATTCTTAGTAATCTAAGTGAACAAGTAGAAATGTTAAGAATGCAAAATGAGCACAAAGAATATGTTGATATTTTTGTTATCCATGCAGAATCATATGCTACTAAATATTGTCCATCATTACCAAGGTTTAAGGAAGTGTACCAAGAGGACAATGGAGCAAGTCAAACACCAAAGAAGCTATGCTATGTAGCTCCAAGAAGACCATGGAAGCCTAGTCAACTTGATATGATGCAAGGAACTACTTGAAAATTTCAAGCTTATTCACATCCATCTCAAAATAATTAGGACACACTCTCTCCTTGGCAACCTTGGCCATCTCAACCCCAAAACCAACCTTGGAAACAAGATTGGCAAGGACCTTATGGGAAAAATCCACAATATCCTCCATACCCAACTTCATGCTATCCATACCATCCACCTCCACTACAACCACAACCTCAACCACATCCATCTCATAGATCCACTCTCACTCAAATACTTGTACGACCATTTCCAAACCCACACAATGAAGTATCTCAACCCACTTACAATGCTGAGGTACAATACTACTAAACATATCCTCTTGATCTAAATGGTATTTATCTTAGTTCAAGAAAGGTATTGAAAAAAAGAAATTTTCTTGATGTCATTGAAGGACAATATCCAGAAAAAGAAGATTCACGTGAGGATATCAAAGAATCAGGGGTTGCACTTAATGAAGAGCAGACATCAGAATCAGATATTGAGAAATTTCCCTCATGTTTACCATCATTTCCTCCATGTGTTCAAGAGAATAATCAACAAAAAGAGGAAGATTTGAAATTCATGGTAGAAAAAGACACAAATAATGTTTCCAATGAGCAATCAAACTAAGGGCATCAAAGCTATATTGAAATATGGTTCCAGACAATCATTAAGTTTCAACAACACACTCTTCTTCAACATTACTTGATACAATCTCAATCAAAGCAATTCATCTCTCATATTCAGGTACGTGTCAAAGCATGTATTTCAAGTGTACACATGATTTTATCTGTCATATTGATGCGCACATGGCTCCATTGGAAGTATTCCTATACTTGAAAGAGATTTAGCTTTTTTCAAGTAGAGTAGAATAGAAAAAATTTAAAAAAATGGAAAAAGAGAAAAAGGGAAAAAGAATAAAATCTAAAGTGAAAACCTCTTTTGAGGCGCTTGAGATTGGCTCACTGATTGAAAACCTCCATGAGGCAGTTAATGGGTTGGAAAAAAGAGAAAATAAGAGAAAAATAGAAGATCCTGGGTGAAAACCTCCTATGAGGCACCTAGGAAAACCTAATAGTTTAAAACCTCATTAAGGCAGCTACTAGGCCTAAAGAAAAAAAGAAAAAAAGAGTGAAAAAAATGAAAAGAAAAAAACGTATTTTCTCCATGTATATCTCTCTAATGAATGCAGGTGCTCTCCAACCTTTGCAAGCAGCAAAAAATCAAGTTGGCACAAAAAGAAAAAGTTGGTCAAAACCCTAGTCAAAGGAAGTCAAACTTGGACTTCCTCCTCATTTTCTCATATGATCCAAAAGGACCAAGGTCATGCCAATCCATCAAATTCATCCATTTACAACATCCACCTATCATTTCCAATCTTTTCTCATTTATTTTCCTCACTATCCTGAAATGCTACAGGAAACCTTGTTTTTGCTACAGGAAACTCCTAGTTTTTAGCAGAAAATTGTTTTTATTATATCTCAAAAACCGTGCATCCATTTTCTAAGCTATTTTAGGGGGATATGCAATTTTTGGTGCACTTTTTGTGAGAAATCGACCTCCATCACCTACATCCATTTTTAATTTTTCTCGATATTCATTCATCCAATGGCTGAGATTTTTTATGGGGAGGTGCATAAGGATGATAGTAATATGCTCAAAAAATTCAGGTCAATCCATTCTACCATTTGAGATCTATGCCTAAATACAGTCTGCTACAAGGGGGGCTGTCTTGAGCAGCCTGTATAATCACATCAAAACTCAACTTCAATTCTTTTTTTCACCCACAGAGTAGAAGATCCACCCACCTTGAGCATCATGAAGCCATTTCTAAAATTGAGAAGAGCACACCCTCCTTAGTGTTAGTCATCAGTAATTTTTTGCCTTCATCGATGACTAAATGATTTCCCTAGATTTTTAGAAACAAAGTTCATGAACATTGCGAGTTCTAGAAATCTCACTGCCTTCATCATCCTTAAGATAATTTTTCACTATTTCATCATTCCATCATGTCAAGCTCTTCTTACCAGTCCCAAAAAACCCATTAGGGGCTCATGTAACTCATTTTCTCTATATTTTGTCACCTTTGGCCCAAATCCTCTATTTTCTTTTGCCTAAACCCCCC
Source organism: Pinus albicaulis (assembly GCA_034641835.2). Classification (NCBI taxonomy): domain Eukaryota; kingdom Viridiplantae; phylum Streptophyta; class Pinopsida; order Pinales; family Pinaceae; genus Pinus; species Pinus albicaulis. The sequence goes on from CM076570.1 coordinate 1,464,061,751, forward strand.
GATGCTACCTAATGCCACCAATCAAATAGCTCTGTTGTGTCCCCCAAAAATACCCCAAGCATTGACGGTCTCACATCAAAGAAGAAGGCAACAAGGACTGTGTTTGAAGAAAATTAGGGTTTGTGACTGATTTGGAAAAACAAGTGAACCAGTGCAAGGAATCAGTACAAGGGTTACAAGGACAAAGGTCACTTCAACTCCATCCAGTGCACATTGAATATTTTTAGAAATAATTAATGAGTTTTGAAAGGTTTTAGAGAACTTAGAAGACAACACTATTTATTTTTTTCTAACAACCCTAAAACCTAGGAGTTTGGGAAGAATGACAAATAAGTCAAATAATGATGATAGGGCGTCCTTCATAACAACAGATGGCATTTCAGGGGGTATTCAAGCTGCCCTCTAGGGTTTGACAAAGAAGCACTGATTCCAGCTCACCAAAAGGACAAAATGGCAAAGAGTATTAGTACAAAGGCCTGAGTTTTCAAAAGTACAGTTAGAGGTCTTAAAAAGGATCAAAAGGAGGCAGACATAAGGTAAAGTGCCAAAGGAAGGAATAGAGATATATCACTGTCAAAATGGTCAAAGGAACAAACATGCAATTGGTCTAAAACAAAGCAGAGAAGCCTCCAAAAGTGGTTTTCTTATCAAAAGTATATTCTGCAAGAGATAGTTAGCCATGAGTGACACTTCTGCAGGACTGCCAAAGATGGCTACCTACAAGAAGGTTGATAAGGTCAAACACACCTAATGTATCTCACAATGGTGGCACATATGAAGACTAAAGGAGATGTTGATACCAACAGCAAGGGTTTTCACACCAAGAATTTTTCACTCCTTCAAAGAGAAAACATGACAGAATTCCAGTTGAAAGAAGGTCAATGTTCTTCTCTTCAGTCTTATCCACCAAGCACTCAAAGGCATAAAGGATGCAGGACTGAAGATTCCAAGGTGAAGGTGCCAAAATTATCACAAGTTTACTGTTTACAAGTCTTGAAGTTCATGAAAAGGATAAAGTGGAGAAAACCTTCAAGGAGCACTAATGTCACTGAATGACTTTTTCTTCCAAAATTTGTCAAAATGACCTTTGCTTTTTAGAAACAGGTTCATGCTTCCAAAATGTGGATAAGAGGAAAATTTCAAGTTTGTTTAAAAAGGTTTGTAAATCCAAGAGATACACCAAGATGCTCCAGCCAAGGCAAAAACCATTTTTTCTCAGAATTCTGCCACCTATAGGACTAAAATACCAAAAAGTCAGTGAAAATTAAGAAGGGAAACAAACATTAGAAAAGTGGGTTTGATCATAAAATTATTTAAAAAAAAAGAGTATAAAGGTCTCCTCTCCCTCTTCCCAACTTATTTTTTCTTTGAAGGAGAGATAGAGAGCTGTTGAAACATTTTTAAGGGTTTTTCTGCAAACTGGTTGAAATTTCTTTGGCACTGCGCATAGGCCGAGGCGCTACGCACAGAGCCTTTGGCGCTGCGCACATAGGAGAAGAGGTAGTGCTAAAAAGCACTGTGCTACGCACAAAAGGGCCAGTGCTACGCACAGGTAGTGGCACTGTACACACGCCCAATTCGGAGCCCGACTCACCCACAACCTCCCAGCGCTGCGCACAGGCCTACCAACAGCCCGAACCGACCCGATGTTGTGCACAGAGGGCCCGACAGGAACGACCAGTCGGGTGGCGTTGCGCATAGAGGAGATTTGGCCAAAATTGCTCAAAATCACTCTTTCTCCTCCTCAAATTTACCCCAGGCTCCTGCATGAGTTAGACAAGGTTAGTGGTCACTTTCCTTTGCCCTCCAAGTATTCTTTTTGCATTCATAATCAAAGAAGGGTAACCAAAACCTAAATTGACTAAAAACCCTAATCTTCATGGCAAGCACTCATTTAACCTTCTAGGGCAAAATTTACCAGTTGGAGAGTGATCATTAGCATAAATACACTCAGTACAAGCTAAGCCTCCTTCTAAACTCTGAAAGCATTCCTAGACTTCTTCCATTTTGCCTTCATTTGTTAAAATATGCCCTCACCATCACTGATTTTTCTTCCCTAGACCTAAAGCTCTCACCAAGCTAAAAACCATTTTGTTCAAAGATACAATTAGCCACTATGTCTGAAAAGGAGGTAAATATCAGTAGTGATGAAGGCTAAGGGCCTATCAAGCCAAAACACAAGGGAATAAGAACTAACAAGTTTGAGCCCTTGGATACAATTCAAATCACCTCTTCTCCCATGATCCTTGTATGTTTTCAAGATGATGGATGCTATCAGTTCTGTGAGAGGGTTAAACAGGACCAAAACCACTTAGATTTGACTAGGTTGTTCATTCTCAGCCTACAAAACCACCAGGTCGACCTAGCAGGAGTAAAATTGGAGTTATCATCCAAATCCATTGCTAAAGCCACAGGGATACCAGATGTGGGTGAGAGATGGTGCAAGCAGAAAAAATTGGCCTTAAGCTACTATGAGCCCTTCTTCAAACCTAGCTATCAACAGGGCTACAAGAATTTTTTCCTCTTCTCCCACCTGTTAGAGAGATATGCCCCACTGATGAGGCAGATCATCAAGTACTTCACTTGTGAGGGGAGGTACTCTAGGCTTTATTCATATCACATAAGGCTACTGATGCACTTCACCCGAATTAAATTGCTAAACCTACCATACTATCTCTATCGAAGCATTAACAAAATGGCTTCAGTGGTCAAGAGAAGGAGTTATGCCCACCAAATGCAAAGCCTTTTTCACCACTCTTTGGTTAAAATGATTGTTTTATAGCAGCTAGAGCAGCAGGGAATCCCTTGGGAAGTTTTTATCTCACATGATATATTTGCAAATCCACAAGCCTTCATTCAGCAAAATTTCCCTCCCACTTCACACCCACTTACCTCCACTCCTCCATCACCTCCTAGAGATCATGTTCCATCACCTTCTCCACAAGGAGACTTACCTCCTTCTTCTTCTCTTGAAGCATCAAATGAGGATGACAATGATATCAATGGACAAGAGGATGACATTGATAATGATGGGTAAGAGGGTGACAGTGGCAATAAAGAGAAATAAAATGACAATGGAGATGAAGAAAACAGTGAGGCAAATACAAAGATTCACGAGGAGGAGAAAGAGGGAAATGAAGAAGAAGATGAGGGAAAAGAGCGCAACAGTAGTGAAGACAAATAAAGTGAAAAATCAGAGGGAGGTAGTGATGGTAAAAATATAAATGAGTCATCACAAGATGCATAAAAGGCTGGTAATGATGAACAAAGTGATGACCAAGGTGAAAATGATGAGGGTCATGATGGGACAAAGTACATGGACACAAATGATGAACATAATGCTAATAAATAAGAGGGGGACATACAAGATAGTGAATACAATGATGAGGGTGACAGTCAACAAGAAAGTGAACATGATAGTCAAGAGGAAAATGTGGATGAGCATGACAATGAGCACAGTCGTAGTACAAACAGTGACAATATGGATGAGGATAATGAACATGAAGAAACATAATATGATACTGAGGAAATAGAAGATCAAGAAGAGGAAAAAAGTGAGGCACAAACAAAATTTGATGAAGGAGACAGTGATAAAGAGAATGTCACTGATAGGACAGTCAGTGAGGAAAAGGACAACAAAAGAGATAGTCATGACAGTCATGACAGCTGTCATGACTGTCATGACACAAAACAACCTCCTAATGATGATGGAAGTGAAGATAGCCCAGAATATGATGAAGAAAAGGACCTTTATGATGCACATAACCAAAGTGAGGCAAGTACAGGAGCTGAAGGCCAATGTGGCAGTATAGAAGGCAATGAGGAAAATAAAGATGATAATGATGCTGAAGGTTAGGACAACAGTGATCAAATAGAGCATGAGGTGATTGATGGGGACCACAGTAAAGATAAAGGAGCTGATGACAACACCAAGGGTCACAGCCAAGATAAGGACACTACCAAAACCATCATCACTCCTCTCACATGCATATACCACAGAGGAAAGAGAGATGTGTTTGCTGCCTCAAAAAGGAAAAGGGCCATCTCCTCTCCAGCTATCAAAACATTGGACAAGGGCAAGGAAAAGATGGAAATGTGTGAGCAGTAGGTAAAGGTGAGGAGAAGTAAGAGAATCAAGAAAACTACTCAAGAGCCTCAATTCATTGATCTAGACAGTGATAATGAGGACAAGGAGATGACCACCAGATTTCTACCCTTAACCAAAGATGCACAGCTTAAGGAGTGGGAAAGATATTTCGAGATGGCACAACATGTCATTTGGTATTACAAGAATGAGCACAAGCACTTCAAGAAGGTGAAAAGGGGCCTTGCTCTCCAGAAGAAAATGACCAAGCACTATGCAAATAAAAACAAGCTTGCTTGTGACAAATTGAAGGAGGCCTTCATGGAGATAAAAAACCTAAAAGAGGAAAAAAAGCATGATAGCCTTGTATTTTTGGCTGAGGCTTCTCAACAGGTGTCCAAGACCTCTTGAGGGACCACTCCACCAATTTTGGGCAAAATTGAACAAAATTTTGTGTTTTTGAAATTTTGAGGCCTCTTTGCGCAACACCCTTGGCGCTGCGCACAAATCTCATGCATCCTCGGCTTGAAAAATTGACATTTTTGGATTCCTCTCATCATCAACAATCTGCTCACAAAATTTCAGATCATTTGGAGCAATTTTAACCCCCCAAAAGGTCAAAAAACACCTAAATTTTGACCATTCTGCCTCATTTTCAGGCAAGGTGCTGCGCACAGAGCAGTGTTGGGAAAATGTATTTTTGGATAGGAAAAATAAAATCATTTAGAAAACCAAAGGTATATCTGGAAATCCAACTTGACAATCTTTCCTATGAGCCATCATGGAGCAAAATCTGACACCGGGAAGGAGGTCAAAATAGGACTGCAAGTACACCTATTTTTTGATATTTTGGCGCTGCGTACACAGGACCAAAAGTGCCAAAAGTAAAAAAAAACACACTCATTTATTGAAAAATCAGGTTTTCGAGTTTTTTGAGGCAAAACACTCTAGAAATAGGTGGAAGAAGTTATTATGTCATTTATTTCATAGGATATTATGTGCCTTGGGCCTTGCATGGTCTCTTGGGCATTTATGACATTTATGAGTTTTTTAGGGTTTCTAGAAACCTCTTATGGTTTCCACCTCCTCATTTTCTAGATAAATAGAGCATGAGGAGTCCATTGTAAATGTTGGCCTTTGATGAGCTTTAAGAGCAATATATGGTTTATGAGCTTGGAGAATAAATTAGTTTTGTGGAGTTGATGAATGGCTTGCTTGGATTGATGATGGAGAAGCTTGTTTGCAGGATCCCTAAGCTTGGTTTAATGGTGATGTGTTCTAAATTTTTTATGTTTTCTTGTCTTTCATTATGTTTCATCCTTCCATATGTAGTAGATCAGTAAAGAATAGGTTAAGACATGCTCTTTGAAGCACCTTAGTCTTCATGCCTTCTACTGCCTTGATGTCTTCCTCTATTTGGTCATCTTAAGGAATTCTTGATTGCTCCTTAGGTCCAACTAAACTTGTTTTGTTTCATGTATGGATTAGTATGCTGGTTTACAAGTACGATTCAAGGTATGCCCTGCTTATTTGAAGCTATCCAAACTTTGTATTGAAACCTTTCTTTGGAATATTGTCTGCTAGGTTAAGTCAAAGAGGTCTCGTTCGATCTTGCCCTTTGTCCATGCTTATCAACTTGTTTTAGAGTTCTTTATAGCTTTATGTATGATGTTTAGGATTTCCCTCTTCGTAGATTGAGTTATTTATGATCTTAAATGTTTTCTGATTCTGAAGGTGAATTTACTAAAGTTAGATAAGCTCTTATGCTTTCTATGTTTCACTGGAATGTTTATCTTGGATAATTATCAGTTTAAGTATTGTTCATTTAGCTTAATGGTTTGCCCTACCTCATGAGTTATAGATTTTGCTTATCAGTATTCAAGACCTTCTTGTTTTAGGTATTTGAAAAAGGATTCTTGATTTCCCTTTGCCTTACCTTATTCAGAAACTTGATGTCCATCCCATTTCACACTTAACCTTAAGGATCCATTAACTTTGCTAGATTGGCCTTGCACAACACTCTGATTCATTATTAAGAAACCCAGGACTTTCATTGACTCCATAGCCCAATGGATTTGAAAAAATCTCACTCCACCTATCCTACTTGACCATCTTACCCAACCAAAACAATCAACAAACCCTACACTTAACAACTATCCTAAAATCAACCATCAAAAGAAAACAAGAATACTTCCTTTGCAAACAATAGAGAGAGCCCTCTCTGAATCCAGGAAGGTTAGGTCCTTGGATTCCAAAGTCTGGTTTGATGTTACCGCTGTCCATTTGTATCTCAATCAATCTAGCAAACTACGGGGAGCTAACACTTAGGAAGCAGTCCATCTACTCCATCAATAGAAGATTGAACATTGGGAGAAGACTGTAGACACAAAAACAATCAACCATCTTAACAATCCACCTATCCTACTTGACCATATTACCCAACCAAAACATTCAACAAACCCTACACTTAACAACTATCCTAAAATCAACCATCAAAAGCAAACAAGAATACTTCCTTTGCAAACAATAGGGAGAGCCCTCTCTGAATCCAGGAAGGTTAGGTCCTTGGATTCCAAAGTCTGGTTTGATGTTACCCCTGTCCATTTGTATCTCAATCAATCTAGCAAACTACGGGGAGCTAACACTTAGGAAGCAGTCCATCTACTCCATCAATAGAAGATTGAACATTGGGAGAAGACTGTAGACGCAAAAAACTTTATTATTCAAAAAAATCATCATGCTATGAAGACTTGTACAAAAACAAAATCATCAACTACAACACTCACATCATGAACATCTCAGTAGCAACATTTTATCCAAGGATGTGAAGAAGAAACAAAAACAACAATACAAACCCTTGAAGACCTCCATATTAAAGGTTATCAACAATAGGACCTCAAGCAAATTATCACATGCAGCTTCAGGATCATGAGTAGCAGCTTCAGAACTACCAAAGACAACATTAACAGTCATATCAACAACCTCAATATCACCTGAAAAAAGACATGAAGGGTAAGGCTCAAGTATGCAATCATCTAAAGCTTTCTTTGAATCTATTATAGTTTAAGAAAACATTAGAAGTGTGAGAATGAATGTTTTTTTTATAGCCAAAATCAGTAGCATAATAGCCTTGTCCTTATCTATCAATTAGCTTCACTTTTCCACCAAGACACACACACATGTGGGAGAGGAACAAGACAAAAGTAAAGAGGACTTGAGAAAGTGGGTAGTAAGCAGTTAGTTGTGATGGAATACAAGGAGTTCCAAGGGGTAATTGAGGGTGAACTTAGTTAACAGAAAAAGAACTTTGAATTTATTTTGCATGCAATGAAAAAGAGAAAAAAAATTGAAAAAAAGAAAAATAAAAAGAAATTGAAACAAGAAAAAAAAATTGAGAAAAGAAAAAAGAAAAAGAAAAATGTGGACCCACCACCTCTTGGCATGCGAAATATGGTTGCTACAGGCACAAAATTTGCTACAGGCAAAAAATTTGCTACAGGAAAAATAGATTTTCTATAGGAAAGGCAATTTTTCTACAAGAAGTTAACCAGGACAAATTTTGTTGATCAAAGGTGGTTTTCCTCCTCTCTTCTCTCTCTCCTCTGCTTACACACTCCATGGACAACTCCAACATGCACCCATTCACTTATTTCACCTTTCAAGTAGAAAAAAAACTTAATTTTTACTCCCGACTGTAATTTCTATAGGAAATTCCTAGCAGCTACAAGATTCCTATAACACTATAGGAAAGCCTGTAAATGCTATAGGAAATTTATTTACAAGGAAAGTAGCTCTCTCAAAGGTTTATAAACTTCAAAAAGAGCATGATAATTTATTTTTTGCCTATACCTACCACTCCCAACCCTCACTTCACTCCATGCACAAGGATTCACTCCCTAAACCCTATGTTGCGCCACTAGCAGCTAGATCATCTATACCTTGGCATGGGACCTCTCCCCTTACCTCTCAATCACTCCAATAATTCCATCACTCCATGTCTAACCTCCATAAACCATTTCCCTTCATCTCTAAGCAATTTAGAGCCCCAAGAAGTAGAGTAAGACCGCTACAGGAAGTTGAAAAGTTTCCTGTAGAAACTCTATATATGGCACAACAAGGTCAAAACTGAGGATAAGTTGATGAAGATGGCTTCCAAGGACCACCAGCAGACTCCAGAAGGATTGAAACACCAACAAAGGCACCTGAGGACCTTCATGCAACACCTGCAAGAGGAAAAAACAAATACAAAGGTTAAGCATCTCACTAAAAAACAAGCTAGTAACTCATAAAATACATAAAAAAACAACAAGATAAAGATAGCCATGGCTATCACCAAACTCCAGATCCCTGCACCAATACCTATTCCTCAACAATAGGTACAAACAAGACCCTGACTTTGCACACCATTATAGTTGAAGAATCACGTGAGAGGGAAAGAAGCAACCTGGACCTACATTAGAATTTTAATGGGAAATTGAGATACGGGAAGAAATGCAATTAGAAGAGTAGCAAGAAGATAAGTATGAGGAGCAACACATGGACCAATAAATAGAGAATGAAATAGGCCAGCATACATGAAGAACCACAAGGCAGGGAGGATGAATAGGTTGCTTAGAGGACGAGCAACAATTTCAGTAGGTGGGTATAATGGGCCTCTAAATTAGACATAAATTAAGGCTCATCTAACCTTTCTTAGGCACATAAAAGATATATTAAATCTCTCCTTCTACACTTAATAATGTTTTTTTATGCTTTAATATGTTCTTAGGAAGGTTTAGAGATAATTGCATATTTGTGCCTAATATTATTTATTTTTGAAGGATATTGTGAGAATATTGGGCAGATTATGAAGATTTGGAGAAGGAGATAATTTAGGGAGTTGCTCCCTACTACTAGAGGATAAAGGTTGGAGAATAAATGAACAAAATAACATGAAATAATTGAGAAATTCTGGAGATATTCTGGAACTCCGATGATTGAGAAAATATAGGAATGTGTTCCTTGTCATTTACTGCAAATTTTTAGTGTTGGGAACCAGATCCACTATTTGAGGGATTTTGGAGGGGAAAGCTTCCTCCTTTCAAGGGGAATGCTTCCTCATCATGCTATATAAGTACCAATTTGAATTGGCCTCTAGGGGCATGTATTGTTCAGTCTTATTGTGGAGAAAAATTGTTTTCTGTCAGCTCCACTTTCTTATCTTGTAGGGATGTACTTGGATTGATTCGAATGATGAAGATTTATGCAATTTTTAGCTTCTAAGGCTTGGTTTATTCCATAGGACTATAATTCCTCATTGGGCTTGGCCATCCCAAGAGCCTCAGAGCCCTCTTTCACAATTTCTTTATGCTCTTTTCACTGCTTATTCACATGCATCTCTTATTTCTATTTTGCATATTTCCATATTTAGTATTGTTTCTTTTCTTGTTGTAGGGTTGAGTTAAATTATTTAAGTGAGTTATTTTGTAGGTTTTTATAGTTTCAAAAGCATTATTCATCCTTAGAATAACTTTGGAAGGTCATCTTAATCATTAAGCTACTTGGATTTGGTTACTAGTTCACGAATATAATATTTCTGGAAATGCCTTGTAGCGAAATAGTAGCAAATTTCTGTTATTTTTTAGAAGAGGTTAATTAGATCCATTTGACTTGATTCAAATTGTATTAGGTCATAATAATTTTAAATTTAATAACAAAATTTACCCCATTGCATTTTCACCTGATTATGTTAGGCATTTGATAGATTAACTAGCTCACTAGTTCTTGAATTTCCAAATTTTAGAGTAGTAATTCTCAAGACATGTGAACAAGGGTATTTTGGAGTGATTCCACTTGGAATAGAGACCTAAGAAATCATAATTAATAAGAAAATTTATCTCATACCATTTGCATTTGATTTACTTGGTCATTCGTTGAGTAATCTCCAAAACATAGTTTCCTGTAGCAAAAACAAAGTTTCCTGTAGCACTCTTGTAGCATATGTAAACTCGATCAGATTTGCTCCCAAATGTTGGCTTTTGTCTCTTAGGCTTGAATCATGACCTATAGGATCTAAATACATGATTGAGGAAGAATAAACATCACCTACGACATTCATTTTCGCAAATTAGATTAGGCCTTTTTATTTGAATTCATGCTCTTAGGATTTCAATTACAAATTGTTGTTCTTTCCTAGGATTAATTTCTTTTCAAAGCAACACTTCCATTTCTGCAATTAGTTTAGGATTTGATTTCATGACATTCACTCCATTACATCAGATCAACAAAAGAAGAACACATTGTATGCTGCACATATAGTACCGATAACTCTTAAGTTTGTATGAACCCCGGGTTGATAAGTAAAGTTGGTAGCCTCGGTAGTTGTAGCATTCTTGTTGCAACACTGAGGCTCATCAGGGGTGAATGAAGTAAAGCAGGTGGTTGGCTGTACTGGGGCCTCCACCCTTGTGATGGGTTGATCCACTGAGGTGGTTGAGGAACAAATTGTTGGAAGGGTTGATTTACAGGCTGAGGGTGATATGGAGGGGCATAAGGCCAAGTAGGAGGTGTAGGCCATGATGGAGGAGTGGAGGTATACCAAGACTGCATAGGTGCATTCTAGTTTGCATGGTAGTAGGAGTAAGGTGCACTTTGCATGCTCTGCTGATATGACTAAGGCCCTTGAGGCCTCCTTTGATTTATGAAACAGAGTTGCTCCCCACCTTGATATACAACTTTGAGACCAGGTAAGGAGGGACACTTATCTGTGGAATAACCTTTTTTATTTATTTATTTTTAGGGTAAATTTTCAACATTTTTTAAAAATGGAAGTAAAAGCCAATTTTTTGTGTGCAAAGAAAAATAAAAATAAAAAACGTTTAATTTTTTTTTTTTATTAAATTAAAAAAAACAAATAAAATTTTTAAAATAAGATAATTTTAAAATATACAAATTAAATTAAAAAGATAAAAATGGAATTTTTTTATTGAATTAAAAACAATAAATAAATAAATTTTAAAATAAAAATTAAATTAAAAAAAATTAAATTTTAATAAATTCAAAAATTAAAATTAAAAAATAAAAATAAAATAAAAATAAAAAATATTATTTGATGACGATGATGATGGTTACAGTTCGTTAAGACCAATGTGGTATATCAGACCTTAAGAGAGGAGAAATAATCTAAGTTTGATTCTTCAAAGTCTTGTTTCTATGGTCAAACATAAGGGAAATAAGTGCTTCAAGATCGTTATAGGTGGGTTGGCTTAATAGGTCAAGAAGATTGGAAGTGTGACAGATGGTAGGGAATTGAGAGCAAATGTGAGTGAGAGTCAGGTAGTCTAAAAGGAAGTGGTTTTAATCTTCCACCTACTTAGAATGGCAAATCTAACAGATTCTATCATTCCAAGGGGCCTTGGAAATAGGATATCGCCCAGTCTCACTCCAAAGCTCATTAGAATTTGTTCTTATCTTAGCAATGTTGATTTTTTTTCTTATTGGTGGACAACACAGAGAGATAATTCAGATTATCAATGGTGGGGTTGATCACTTCCTTATAGTATCTTAGCTTCCTTTTACCCTCGAGCTCCTGATCCTCCCACAACTTGTCCTTAAACTTGGAGGTAATAGTATTTTTGATATTATCTTTGCTTCCCATACCGAGCTCCTCCTTAATTCCCCAATGGTTGAGCCAAGACTGGCAATCCTTATGCCATCCACACTTGAGGCGAAGGTGAGGGTTTTGACTACAGTTAGAAGCAATTTTAGGGAGCCTTTTTGATTCCATGTTGTCGAACTTCTTCTTATACATCAGATATCTAGACATAGTCATACTTTCAATGGGGGACAAACCAGATTCGATCAAGAGGATAGGATAGGGAGTATTTCCCTTGATTTAAATTAAAATTAAAAATGATATATATATTAAATTTTAATTAAAAAAAAAATAGAATTAAAAAATAAATTAAAATAAATTAAAAATTTAAAAATAGAAAAAAAAATAATTAAAAATATCAAATTAAAAAAAATAAAAATAAAATTTTTTCTTAATTTAAAATATAAAAATTAAATTTCGATGATGATGATGATGATGGTGGTGGTGGCGGTGGTGGTGGTTAACGTCTGCTCAAACCAAACTTTGGTGTATCGGACCTAAAGAAACAAATTATTTATTTTGTTTTAAAATTGTACTCCTATGCTCAAAGAGCTTGGAGAGAAGCATCCCAACCTCATTATAATTTTGACATGTTAAAAGGCTAGGAAGGTCGATATTGCAACAAATATTATGAAACTGAGATCTAATGTAGGTGTACGTATGACACTCTAAGAGGAAGTGATTTTCATTCTCAATGTTCATATTCTCATAGAGATGGCAGATCCTTTCCACCCATGGTGTTTTAGGAACTTCCCAACGACCTGTTTCATTATGGAGCTCATGAGAGTTCGTTCTTATCTTGGCTATATTAATTTTTTTTCTTCGAGCTAGTTAAAACAGAGAAATACTTTTGATCTTCTAGAGTAGGGTTGATGACCTCCTTATAATATCTTAATTTTCTTTTAGCCTCTAAATCTTTCTCACACCACATTTTCTCTTTAAACTTAGAAGTAACAATATTCTTAATGTTATTAATATTTTGCAATGCAACATTTTCATCGATCTCCTAATGGTTTAACTAGGCCCTAGTATCTTTATACCAACCTCATTTGAGCCTTAGTTGGTTTTGGCTGGAATTTAAAGCTAGCTTAAGAAGCTTATGGTCTCCCATGTTATAAGGATAATATGATAAGGTGTATTTCTTTTAATTTTGAGGTTATACGTTATAAAATTCTTATAGATTTGCTCAATATTTCTCTAGGATTCTCTAGAGATGCTGCAACCCCAAACCTCACATCCATACAAGTTAGCAGGAGTGACTTAAGTTTCAAAGAGGAGCTTCTTTTTATCCCACATCACAAGGTTTTCCGCTTTACAATTATTTTCAAGACCAAAATAAGCTTTCCACCCTCCAATAATCCTTTTCTCAATGCTATAGTTCCAGTTGAGCTTGTGATGAATTTCAATTCCTAGGTACTTGTAAGAAGACACTTCCTCCAAGTTGCTATTGTCATACACAAAATTAGCGTAAGTGCCTTTCTTGGATTTGATAATCATAACTTTTGTTTTTTCAGTGTCAACAGTCATACCCATGGTAGAGTAGAAATCCTTAAGAAGTCTTAGTTTCTTATCAAGATCAGATGGGCATCTTGCCATAAGAACAATATCACTAGCATAGAGAAGAAGGATGATGACTATTCCAGCTAAGATCGTGCTAGCACAACCTACTTCCTCTAAACAACCTTATAGCTTGTCGATGTAAATTCCAAATAGGGTATGAGAGAGGGGGCAACCTTGTTTAACTTTGATATTACACTTAATATCTGTCGACCACCCCTCATTGCTCTTAAACTTGGAAATTACATTCTCGTATAACCTTATAGCGGTAGCTCTCAACTCGAAAGTAACCTTTAGCTCTTCTAATATATTCCATAGGTTATTTCTAGGAAATGTATGGAAAGCCTTTCTAAAGTCTACAAAGCAACAAAAGAGATTGGATTTATCATTACGACATTCCTCCACAATGATCCTAAGCGTAACGAGGTGGTCCATTGTTGAGTGATGCCTTCTAAAACCCGCTTAGACTTTAGCCCGCTTACCTTCACTTTCAAGCCATATGATCATCTTATTTTCCAAAATAATACCATATAACTTGGCTAAGAGAGGGCTAATCATAATTGTCCGATAATTAGAGGGGTTATTTGTATCCCCACTTTTAAAAATAGGAATGAGGCTCTGAGTCCACGGTTTAGGGAACCCGTGCTTGACAGCTTGATTGAAAAGCTTGTGGATGTGAGGGATGAGGAAAGAACCTCCAATTTTTAAGATTTCTGCCTGGTAACCTTTAATGTCCTTAGCTTTTCCATTTTCCAGGCGCTTAACCCCAAACTCTATTTCTTCTAATGAGAAAACTTCTTCCGTTGTGAGCAGGGTTTCATAGTTATCTATGACATTTGGAGATTCATAAATATTTTTAAGATAGAAATTCCAGTCGTGTAAAGCAATTCTAGTATTATCTTTAGTTTTTCTAGTTAGAATCTGCCTCCAGAATTTCTTAGGAGCTACCTTAGAGAGGTGTCAGAGATTTTCTTGTCTTTTATGAATATACTGCATTTTTTTCCTTTTAGTTAGGGCTTTGCATATTTTTATCTCGTCAATTTTAAGAGACTCATCAACAACTTCTTTAATTTCTCTCCTCGCACTTTTACAGTCTTTATCATACCAAAGGTTGGTTTTGCTATTTCTTTTATTACTTGAAACTTCAAATGAGAACTTGTTAATAGAATATGAGAGGGTTGTAGTAAAATTATGATAGAGGTCCTCTATGTTTTCTGTACCGGATAAAGGAAGCAAATTCATTTTTAGGTCATTTAGAAACACATCATTTTTATTTCTATCAAATATTAAGTTCTTATGGCTATGAGGATTGTCTCTAAAGGCTCTCTATGCGTGACAAAATTGAGAGTTACAATTAAAGGTCTACGATCAGAGTCAGGCTCGTGGTCGTTTAAGATGTCAAATTTATTATTTCATTGTATAAAGGGATATCATAAATAACGTAGTCTACCACACTGCTACTAAGCCTACAGATACAAGTCACCTGGCTAGAATTGGGCCACTTCTTTAGATTGTTGCAAATTATGAGATCTTGAGCACTGCATAGCTTGACTAGCTTAGACCCAAAAAAAATTCCCCAGATCTTTAGAGCTTCTTTTGTACCGACTAGCTAGAGGATGGTCTTCGTCAAACCAAATGGGATTAGGGTTGGAATAATTGCTTAGAAGAATAGCTTGGTTGCTTGAAGTTCGAGCATTAAAGTCACCCATTAAGAGGATATTACCTTCATTCATTAGGCTAGAAATATCATTCTCTAAACCATTGTAAGGATCATTTTTATCTAAATTTTTTTTCTTATAGAAGTTAGAATTGATCGGGGCAAAATAACATATTGCTATGTAGGTTTTTTTATCATCAATGTCAGTAATCTCTGTCCTAATATATTGGTTGTAAGGGTCTTTTTTATAAAGCCTAGCATGGGGGGAGATGTTCTTCCTAATATAACAAGCTATACCCCCAATGCCTCTATGGTAGGATCACTTGTTCCAGATTGACCATAGTACAAAGCCATCTATGTTAGGGACCTTAGATTCTTCGTTTTCCCAAGTTTCAACTAGCAATATAATATCAACTTCATTCGAGATCCAACTTAGCTTGGGGCCTTTGTTCCATGGAAAGCCCCGACAGTTCCAAGAAAGAATTCAGAGCATGTTGAATTGCTATTTATTACTATCTTTTTTGTTTCTATCTCGAATAACGGCTTTTCTATTTCTGATTATTGCCCATTTTCCTTCCTTCCTAGCTTCTTTTACCTTTTGAACCTCGTTTCTTAATTTTGCTTGATCTTCTAGAATGAGATCTTCATTTATAAATATTCACGTTCCTTTTAGACTTGAGGTTTTACTAAGTATGTCATATTTAAAAATATATATATTAAAAAAAAAAAATAAAAAAAAATGGTCGCTCGGTGGCGGCGAGGGCTGGTCGTTGGGCGGGCGGGGAGGCAGCAGGTAGCCCCCCAGCCGTTAGATGAGCGAGGAGGCGACATGCAGCTCCCCACTCGCCCAACGATCACCCCCCACCGCCACCTAGGCGAGCCAATTTGTATTTTTTTTAAATTAAAATATTATTTTTAAATTTATTATTATTATTATTATTTTTTTAATACATATTTTTTAATTTACTAAATTTAATATTTGTTTTTTTTTTTCAAATTTAATTTTAAATTTTTTTTTTTATTTTTTTTTTTAAATTTTTAAATTTTAAATTTTTATTTATTTATTTATTTATTTATTTAATAAAATTATATATATATATTTTTAATTTTTTTTTGTAAGTTTTTAATTTTTTTTTAAAGTTATTTTTTATTATTATTATTTTTTAAAATGATATATATATATATATATATATATATATATATATATATATATATATATATATAATTAATTAAAAAAAAAGATTTTTTGTTTTTTCTTTCAATTATTTTAAAATGTTTTTTTTTTTTTCATTTTTTTTGGTTTTGTAATCTTAGTTTTTTTATTTAAAAATTTTCATTTTAATTTTCTTTTTAAATTTTAAATTTTGTTTTTTTATTTTTAATTTAAATTTTTAAATTTTAATTATTTTTTATTTTTGTATTTTAATTTTAATTATTTTTAAATTTTCTATTTTAATTATTTTTTATCAGTGGTTTTTTTTTAATAACTTAGAAAAAAATTGTTTTTGATTTTTTTTTTCAATTTTTTTTCTTTAAATTATGTGTTTTTTTGAATTTTTCCCCTTTTTTTAATTTAATTTTCGAAATTTTTGTTTTCTTTATTTATTTTTGTTTAAATTTTTTATTTTTACAAGTTAATTTTGTTTTTTTACATATTTATTGGTTTTTTTTATTATTTTATATATTTTTTTTATATTTGATTTTTTTTGTCGTTTGTTTTAATTTTATTTTTATGTTTTATTACCAACATGAAAATCACCACTCTAAACAAAAATGGTTGATGATGGATCAACACTTTTCAAAATTAGCATGAAAATCAGTAACATTTTAAAACAAATGTTTATACTTCATAAATAAAAAATTTTAAGTGCCAAAAAAATGCTCTAAAAAAATGGTGATTCTGCATCACCACTTTTCAAAATCGGGTGTTTTTTTGCTAGCTCAAAAAAGTAGGTATAAGTTTAGTTTATGAGTTCCTCAATCAAGAGATAAGTACTTCATATATTTCTACCTTGATTATTGTTATTTTTGGTGTGCGTCTTGCCTTTGTATTTTTTGCTTGGTTGTAATTGTTTCTTCCATGGTCTCCTGAATGAGGTTTGAAAGTACATTTTGAAGGCTACCAAGGTAATTATTTTGGCAGCAGTTGGTAGCATTGAGAATAATGAAAAAAAGTTTGTGGCAAGAGGGTTCTCCGAGTGAGAGGGAGTAAAAGGATATTTTATGTTGTAGTCTTAGATGGTCAAGCCCTTGTATGACCTAAGGGATCGAGCATAAAGTCAACAAGAGTGATTGGTGCTTGAAAAGGAGGATTGTACAAACTTATAGGATGTCCAGGACCATGCCAGATGATAGGAAGAACTTCCAAGTAAGAGGGAGAAGATAGTTAGGCAAAGTGGAAGGAGAAACCTTCCAAGAGGATGTCATGGGTTGAGATTGTCAAGATGCTCAGAGACTGAAGGTATCTAGGAGAAGTATGCCTTCTTTGAGGAGATCATGTCAAATAGCTAAAGGAATTGCTTACATGACAAAGGGAGCAACAATATAATATTAACTTTCTTGTGTGACAGAGGCAGCAACCACAATAGAATCACTTTCTTGGGTGACAAAGGGAGCAATAGTGGCAGGAGGATTTTCTTCTGTGACAAAGAGATCATCCAAGACTACCTCAAGAAGACTAGTGTCATTGTCAAAGGGAGTTGGCCTCGAAGATTAAAATGAAATATTCTAGCAACATACACTATTTATTGGTATTGTAGATTTAGATTTGGTGGTTATCACAATACACAAGTTGTTTGTTGGATCCTTGATGTACCTAGTGTGAAACTATTGCAATAAACTCAAATTTTAATCTTCCATTTACTAGAGATTATTTGCCTTCTATAATTAAGTTTATAAAAAATAACGATTAAATCAATGTTTCAATCTTCACAAATAAAAACATTGTGGAAGACAAAATACAGAACTAAGAAAATAATTCACACACACATAAAAAATTGACACCATAATTTTTAGACAATTGTCCCTGGAAAAACCTCGAAGGGAAAACTAGTGTAGAATATGAGGGTTTTATTATTATTGAACAATTTGAGAAATATTACAACTGGTTTCATTTCATTGGAAAACATCAAACAAATATTGATCTCTTCTAGAAAAATAATATGGAGTCATTGTCTCCATCTGCAACTAATCTGGTCTCCTATAGCTAATTTGCACTCCTTCCTAGGATTAACACTCCTACCAAGAAATGTACACTATTAGATGTGGAAATTCACTTAGCCATTGGGATCAATTCCTAGCACGTCTTACTGCCTCCCTCTATCTCCTATACCCACTCACTCTTCCTATGGGAAATAGATTCGACCTCTGGAAACTGAAATATGGTCTCTTTGACAATTCGCACTAAGAAAACTAGCTACTCGCACTAGCTGATACGACATCCTATGAAGATGGATTCAACCTCCCTTTCCTATCACTCTGACACTATAAAATATTAAGGAAATATCCTTCAAACTCCCGCTCCCAAATCTTTGTTGAACCCCTACTTTTACTGCTTCCCTAGCTTCAATTGCGCTCTTACTGAATTATTGGAACTGGGTATATCGAATTGCTTGAACTTACTTGATGTTGTCTTCTACAACCCCATCGACCTTGCTCTTATAATATTCTATTGGGAAACGAAAAACCATGATCACATCTCTTTCAATAATTTTTTGAAAAGTCTCTACAGAAAAATCAACCTCCCTCAATTAATTTGATTTAATTAACCACTTTTCCTAAGTTATATTTAGATTTTTTTTAAATTATGGCTAAGTAATATAATTGAGGTGTCTCTAAGGCTTTTCTCATGAAACCTTTTATGGGTTTGGAGATCTTGTGTTCGTTAGCCTCTTAGACACCATCGAGACTAGAAAAATTATCTGCTGCTACCTCAAAAACTAAAACTCCCTCTTAGCAAGGAAGGTGTTCTCCACTACTCTTATCTTCTCCTTGAAGAATACAAACTTAGCCCTGCTCAAGGCCTTTGCGAGTATATAAACAACCTGCTAATATATGGGAACATGTTGTATCCAGACTAATCCACGCCGCACACAACCTCTGATTATCCCGCTACATGTTTCAGCTAAGCCTTCCTATGCTACCATTGCGTTACTTTAATCTCACACTACTGATTCCCCTACGCTACCTCTGCGCTGCTACTATCACTGCAATAGTGAGTCTCAATCTCTCACTGATCTACTTAGTCACTACATCTAGATCTGCAAATGTCTCTCGAGTGTTAGACTACGCCTTGCTAGCTCTGTACTGTCTCTCAAGTATTTGACTAGGCCTTTTTGACCTTTTGATCCTCTTGCTACCATAATACTTGGGCTCTTGTAGCAAAGCTACTAGTCCAACTAAGGAATACTCAACAACTAGGTCTGATATTTACTGATCATGCCCTCCTTGGTTTTGATCTTTATCTCCTTGTTGTTCTTGCCTTGGAGCTTTCCTGATGTGCAATAACTGGAGCATCATACTCCTTCTCCTTCTAGAGATACTGTTCCTAATAGTGCGAATTCATCCTCTAACCTAGCGTACAAATTCTCGATCTTTTTCGAAGCTGATGTCTGCTTCCCTATATTCTCCTTCTTCCTCTTTGGACACTAGTTAACATAGTGACTGAGCTCACCACAACCAAAAAACTTGACCTTTGGCAGATATTTCTTCTTATTTTATCCTTTAGAGTCTTGTCCTTGGCTGGGACCCTTCTTCTCTTTTCCCTTCCCCACAAGAACGACATTCTCCTCCTCCTTCTCTACCTTTGGTCCCTTGCCACTATTGTTCGTAGTTCCATCAACAAGGCTATTATGCAGAATTGTGATCTACGGATAAATCAAATTCCGTAAGTGTGGTCCTAGAAACTTAGAACAACATATGAAAGACTTTGGCAACACTTTCTCTAAAATAAGCAGACACACAAAATGATAGAAGAACCTACCTATACTCCAAGCGCTTCTCCTTCTCCTTCTGTTGCTTTTACTGTCGCCTTCAATCCAACTCAGATTGCCAGATTGATTCTTGCAAGCATAAATAGAGAACAAAAACCATATTACAATATACAACTACCTACTTATCTTAATCACTCAAATCAATTAGATGTGAAACATATATATCATTCAAGAATCCATTACATGAGAAATAGAAAAATAAATAGATACATATATGGGAAAATGAACAATACTATTTATTAAAGAGTAGAAGGGGGAGGTTACAACCAATGATCGATTTGATGTCACCAGATCATGCTTCATCCCAGCCTCATCACATCCAACATCGCACCAGCATCATATTAGTACTTTCCCTCTTTCAAATGAGAATCCTACAACATTTCTTTACCAAAATTCTTCCTTCCCTAGCACCAGGATCTGTGCTCAATTTATAGGGAAACTAATGGTAGTTTCTCAATGAATGAATTTATAAGAATATGCAAGACATGTTGTTCAGTCAATTGAATGTCTTAAATTGCGAACATAAATGATCAACCGGGCTTAGTAAACTAATGAAGTGTGGTGCACTGTATGTGCTTAGTTAACCTTCTTCTTACTTAGTTGTATGTATTTTTATGTTGTTTTGGGGGGTTTTGTTCTTCGATGTCTAAAAAGTGTTAATCTAAAAACTATAAAAAAAATCAAATGAATCTAATGAATTTTAAGAAGGAAGAAAAGGAAATGTTCCTAGGTTAATCTAATTTATAGAAAAATAAACCAAGAATTGTTGACTGGTTAGAACCTAATTTGGAAAACAAAGCATCTATTTTATGTTGAGAATGCAACAAGATGATGGAGCTTAGTGAAAAGAAGTCGCCTTCACTAAGTGGGCCGACAGGCTATTTTTGGCGCAAAGTCTATTTTTAGACTATGTCTATTTTTAGACATATGGATCATGGTCTATGAGTTGCAGGATGCTATTTGTGGATGGTTGGTCAAGTTGGTAAAAATATATGGACCTCTATTTTTGTGAGATATCGTATGAGTCTATTTTTAGATTTGGGCCTAAAAATAGACTGGGTTTCTAATATTATTAGCTCCTAATAATATTTGGACTATAAACATTATCTTATCCTCTTGCAAGACTGTGGGCCGAGCTACGGATGTGGCACATGCAAATTACGTAAGGAATTACGCTATTCCTGTGGTTTAGTGGTTTTCCTGTGGTTTAGTTGAGCTATTGCATGGTTGACTTCAAATAGAACCTGCGGTCAGAGTTTGGTGGAGTCACCAGACAATGATGGAGCCGTGTTCGGCTTAACTTAGTTGAACTAGTTGTATTTAGTCTAACTCGATAAATACACTAGTGATGAGGGCGTGAATTAATTATTAATTAATTCACTAATTATTAACTCATAAATCAACTAAAGAATACACGCTAACTGCACAGGCGAATAGCCCAAGGAGACCAAGAGTTAGAGGTGGGTGAAAGGGTGAGTCCGGCTATCGCTTGAGACTATAGCCGTGCATGAGATTTGCACACACATTGATTGAGACGAAACGAGGATTGCGCAGTGTTGATAAAGCCGATGTGATTCGAACTTGGATCTCATCTATTCTCATCTTGGATTGCGCAAGAGAGGCAAAAATGGGAGGAGATTTGAACCCGTGACTTGTTCGTATCCGAGCTATTTGTGTGTGTAACAATTGGAGATAGTGCTGGATACTTGTGAGGAGTTTGTACTATGATTGTTACATGTTCTCTATCATTATAATATACAGATAGTTGGGGGTTTTCAGCTTTAAGCTTTCCCATTACATATTGTGTTTATATGTGTGATTGATTAATGTTCTAATGTGTGCATGCGACTGCTTCTAATTCCGCAAATTGATGATCAATGGTAGAAGAGGTTATATATTATGCATCAAGCTCAAATAATGTGTAATCAGGATAATCTCGGTGAATAATTCATCTATTATTCAAAATTTATACATGGTATCAGAGGGAAGCTGATCATCGGATTTATTACAGTGATTACATTTTATTTCTTTAGGCAGAGTCTGTAAGAGGGCCAGGTAGCCTCTGGATGCATCCTTTCTTTGAAAGGTGAGAAATCCAGTAAATTCCCCCACAGTCAATCTTTGTACGAGAAATACTTTGTTCTCACAAATTCAGATCAGAAGCGGTTGAGTTTTGAGCTGGTGGAATTTGAATTTGCAGTAGTGTTTTCTTGGTGTCGAAGTTGAAATGTCTTTCAACGGATTGCGATTGGAGTATGCCCTTGATGGCAGCTCGAATTATATTGCATGGAAGGACAGGATGGAGGCGGTGTTAGATGACAATGGGTTGAAGGATTTCATAGATGCTGAAGTCCCAAAGCCTACTTCTGGCGATGCTGCCGAGCTTGACTTATGGCAAAAGAAGACAGAAAAATTTCGAAGGATTCTGTTGGAGGGCGTGAAGGATCACATAGTGTCCAGCCTACATGGTAAGGCTTCTCCATTTTTTATGTGGAAAGCCTTGACAAATTTATTCCAAAGCAAAAGCGACCAGAGGAAGTTGGCGCTCAAGGATAAACTCAGGAACATTAAGATGGAGAAAGGAGACAGTATGCCCAAGTACCTCACGAAGTTCACCCAATGCAGGGATGAGCTGGGAAGTATGGGGGTGACTGTAGATGATGAGGACTTGGTGAGCTTGGCTCTCCTTGGTCTTCCGAAGAGTTGGCATTCCTATCAGGACTCTGTCAATGGTCGGGAGAAATTGCCAGGATGGGAAAGACTATGGTCTGATCTTGTGCAAGAGGAGATAAGGCGGAATACCAGGGACGGATCTTCATCAAAGGCATCTGATGAAGAAAATTGCACTTTGGCTGCCAAAGCAAAGAAGGGGAAGAGCAAGAAAGCTTCTCAATCCGGTGCAAAAGGCAAGAAGCAGGACATGTCCAAGGTGAAGTGCTTTCACTGTCACCAACACGGAAATTATGCCACAAATTGTCCGCAGAAGAAGAAAAATAAGCAGGCTGCTGGATCTGCAGCTGGAGAGGCCTTAGCCTCACAGTTTGAGCTGGATTTTTTGCTAATCGCATTCTTGGTATCAAGTGTGCTGGGATCAGTGTGGTTCTTGGACAGTGGTGCATCTTTTCACATGACAGGAGATCGATATTTGTTTACTGATTTGGACGAGAAAGATCTTGGAGTGCACATCGAGATGGGCGATGATGGTAGATACAGTGCGACCGGTATTGGTACCATTTCCTTTGAGAGGGAGTCTGGTAAACCCTTCGTATTAAAGGATGCGATGCATGTTCCAGGATTGAAGAAGAATCTTATCTCTGTGGCGATGTTGGAAGACAAGGGATATGATCTTGTCTTCAGCGAGGGAAAGGATTTCCTGTGCAGTAAGACAACTAGAGAAACCCGGAGGATAGGGGTTTGAGTCAAGAACCTTTATCAATTACAAGTAGATGGCTGCGCAGCAATGGCATGCAAGGCAGAAGGAGTGGTGAGCTGGGATGATGGCGAGCTGTGGCACCGGAGATTGGGCCACCTTCACCATGGAGCTTTGAAGATACTGCAGCAGATTTCTACTGGGCTTCCTAAGGGTACTCTTGCGCATTCAGATCAGTGCAAGGGATGTACCTTAGGAAAATTTGTGAAAGCCACCTTTCACGAGAAGGATAGTCGCGCCACGACGATCCTTGAGAGAATTCACACAGACGTGTGTGGACCTTTCTCAGTAGCTTCGAAAGCAAAGCACAGGTACTATGTGATCTTTGTTGATGATTATTCTCGGAAGTGTTGGATCTTCTTCATGCAGAAGAAGAGCGAGACATACTCAAAGTTCTGTGAGTTCAAGGCGCTGGTTGAGAAGGAATCAGGGAAGCATGTGAAGGCTCTTAGGAGCGACAATGGTGGTGAATTCATCTTTGGCGAATTCAAATACTTTTGCAGCATAGAAGGGATTCGAAGAGAGCTCATAGCACCTCATAACCCACAGCAGAATGGGGTTGATGAGCAGAAGAACATAACGATCGTGGGTGTTGCACGGGCGATGTTGCATGATCAGGGCCTACCCATTCACTTGTGGGTGGAGGCATGCAATACTGCAGTATATGTGTAGAACCGTTGTCCTCACAAGATACTTGGCATGAGTACACCCAAGGAGGCGTTTTCTGGTAAGAGGCCTGATATTTCCCATTTGAGGATTTTTGGTTCACCTGTTTACATTCATGTGACGAAGGATGCCAGGAAGAAGCTGGAGCCGACCGCAGAGGTTGGGATATTTGTGGGGTACACTGATACGCCCCACAAATATCGTGTGTATTTTCTAGACAGTCGCAAGACTGTTGTGCGACGGGATATCAAATTTCAGGAGGAGAAAGCCATGAAGTGTTCGCTTGAGAGGGAGCCACACTTGCATGCAGATGAAGAGCTATTAGTTCCTAAGGATGAGCCTCAGGATGTGGATCAGCCACAAGAGGAGGTTCATGGAGTGGAAGAGACCACTCATGCAGCGCCAACCATCAGAGGGCGGAAGCGCACTACATAATTTTAGCGACTGGCTCAAGATGCAGAAGGTTGTAGGACCACCTACAAAGACAAATACGTACAGAGATAGTCACCGCACGGTGACACTAGATACATGGCTCTTGTGAGAAAATGTGTCGTGACAGAGCCATCCTCTTTCGAGAAGCTCAGGAGGACCCCGCATGGGTAGATGCCATGGTGGAAGAGTATGATTCAATTGTCAAAAACAAAGGCATGGGAGATTGTCCCGAGTGGCTCAAGGGAAATCAAAGGGTGTGGCCGCGAGATGGATCTACAAAGTGAAGCAGTGCAAACACGGAAGGTGGAGAAGCAAGGCAAGATTTGTTTCCGAGGATTTTCTGCTGCATAGAGGGGGGATCGCATTATGAGGAGAACGTTGCACCTCGTCGCAAGGTATTCTCTCCATACGTACGATTCTTTCTCTCTCGCCGTTGGTATGGGGTGGCACATTCATCAGATGGATGTGAAGACTGCGTTCCTCAATAGAGTCATTAAGGAGGAGGTGTACATAGACCAGCCCGAAGGTTTCTAGATCTTCCGCAACGAGTGGCATGTGTGCAGGCTCAAGAGAGCGTTGTATGGGTTGAAACAAGCACCTCGTGCTTGGTACACATGGATAGACAAGCTATTTCAACCACTTGATTCTCCAAGAGTGAGGCGATCCGAACCTATACGGATTAAAGGGAGGGTAAGTTGCCGATCATTGTACTTTATGTAGATGATTTGATTCCCGACAGTGATGAGCTGTTGATACTTTCATGCAAGGAGGATCTTGCTAGAGAATTTGAGATGAAGGACTTGGGCCTCCTTCATTATTTCCTAGGATTGGAAATTTGGCAGCGCAGTGATGGACTATTTGTTTCTCAGGGTAAGTATGCCCGGGAGATACTGGAGAAGTTCAACATGCATGGCTGCAAGCCTGTTGATACTCCTCTTCCTGGTGGTTGGAGGAAGGAGGATGCTACTTCGGCGGAGGTAGTGGATGCCACTGTTTATCAACAGTTGGTGGGGTCGCTTATGTATCTGGTCAATACACGACCCGATATATGCTATGCAATTAACTAGCTTTCACAAGCTATGGTTAAGCCTACCAAGCTCTTTTGGAAGGCGGGCAAGCATGTATTACGTTATCTCAGAGGCACATCGGGATATGGGCAGAAGTACGTATAGGAGGATGAGGTGAGGCTTTCAGGCTTCACGGATGCGTGCTTGGGCAGGAGCCCAACTACGTAAAGAGAACATCTGGAGGGATCTTCAGTATCGGGTCGACAACATTTTCTTGGTACTGTAGGAAGCAGAGATCCTGGCACTCAGTTCAACAGAGGCCGAGTATATGGCAGCAAACTTGGCTACATGCGAGGCTATATGGATGAGGAAGATCTCGGTCGGGTTGTTCGGGTCACACTTGGAGCCTACTGTGATTTATTGTGATAACCAGAGTTGCATTAAACTCTCATTAATCCGTATTTCATGATAGATCCAAACACATCGACATCGTGTACCATCATAGGTACCATCATATCGTAGATTGTGTGCAAGAAAGAATCATGATGCTTTCATATATTCCCACGGAGGATCAGGATGCTGACATTCTGACGAAGGCGCTCACCAGGAGCAAATTCGAGTTCCACAGAGGCAAGATAGGGGTTGCAGATAATCCATATCTTGCTGAGAGGGAGTGTTGAAAATGCAGCAAGATGATGGAGCCTAGTGAAATGAAGTCGCCTTCACTAGGTGGGCCCATAGGCTATTTTTGGCGCAAAGTCTATTTTTAGACTATGTCTATTTTTAGACATATGGATCATGGACTGGGAGTTGCAGTATGCTATTCTTGGAGGATTGGTCATGTTGATAAAAATAGATGGACCTCATTTTTAGACATATAGGTCGAAGTCTATTTTTAGACTGCCTGTCTAAAAATAGAACAGTCGAATATTATTTACCCTTAATAATATTTGGACTCTAAACTTTATCTTAACCCTCTCAAGTAAAGACTTCAACCGAGCTACTTGAGCAAAGTACAGGTAAATGGCGATGAATTACGCTATTCCTAGGGTTTAGTTGAGCTATTGCATGGTTGACTTCAGTTAGAACTCATGTGGCAGAGTTTGGTGGAGTTGATGAGACAGTTGATGGAGTTGTGTTCGGTTTAACCTAGTTGAACTAGTTGTATTTAGTCTAACTGATAAATACACTAGTGATGAGTGGTGTGAATTAATTATTAATTAATTCACTAATTATTAACTCATAAATCAACTAAAGAATACATCAGTTAACTGCAGTGCATGGATAGTTCAGTGGAGACCAGTGTTAGAGGTGGGTGAAAGGGTGAGTCTGCTATCAGTTGAGACTATAGCTGTGCATGAGATTTGCACAGACATTGATTGAGATTTCCAATGAGGATTGCATAGTACAATTCAAGGGGATTCGAACTTGGATCTCATCTATTCTCATCTTGGATTGCGCAGTAGAGGCAGGCAAACAGTGGAGGAGATTTGAACCTGTGACTTGTTCAGATCTGAGCTAGTTTGTGTGTAACAATTGGAGATAGTGCTGGATACTTGTGAGGAGTTTGTACTATGATTGTTACATGTTCTCTATCATTATAATATACAGATATTTGGGGGTTTTCAGCTTTAAGCTTTCCCATTACATACTGTGTTTATATGTGTGATTGATTAATGTTCTGATGTGTGCACGCGACTGCTTCTAATTCCACAAATTGATGATCAATGGTAGAAGAGGTTATGTATTATGCATGAAGCTCAAATAGTGTGTAATCAGGATAATCTCGGTGAATAATTCATCTATTATTCAAAATTTCTACATTTTATTTGATCATTAGTCCTATTCCATGGATTTAAGTCTTAAGACTAAGAATGAAATTGCAGTGCTTATAAGTAAAGGCAGAAAATGAAATCAACTAATGTACTTCTGGTTACTCCAACATTCAATTATGAAGTATGAACTTCTTGAGATGATGTGTTAAACAACTTTCTGTACTTTAACTTCTAATGTCCTAGAACAATAAGCAAGGTATGCAGAGGAAAACATCTAATGTATCTTTAGCTACTCCAATGTTCAATTATGAAGTGTGTTCTTCTTGAGATGGTGTTAAATAACCAATTATACCTAATGATCTAGAAAACCAAATAAAACATGCAGAAGGTAACTCAGTGATTGCATTCATTAAATATTCAATCATTCAATTTTGAAATAAGATTAAATCAATCTCCTTGGAATGATCTTTAGGAATATCAGTGATGCAACTAAGTGAGGGTCTGAAAGCAAAATGTGAAAGCATTAACAACTAATGTATATTTGACTTTCTCCAACATTCAATATGAAGTACTACCCTCTTGAAGTGCTGTATAAGAAGTCAACTATGCCTTAGTTTCTAAATTCCTAGAAAGCAAATAACAATGTGCAGAGTAAATTCAATCATTGTATGAATTAGACATTCAACCATTCAGTTTAGAATCATCATCTTGAAATGGCTTTTAGGAACATCCATTGATACAATTAATTGATAGTTCTAATCTAAGAAATTAAATGACAAAACAATAAAGAAAGCTAGATAACTGTGAATTCTTATTACTTCAAAGCAATCCAATTTTGGAAAATAGACAAGACACTACTTTCTTGAGATGCTATTAGGAAACATAAGATTACACAATCATTCTAAAATTAATACTAAGAAAGCAAATAAACTTTAATCTAGAAAAGCAAGTAAATCTCACACATTTTCGATGGCCAATCCAAAAGCATGACGATGGAAAGTTGAGAAGTTCCAAATGCAAGCCCTCTTCTTTATTCAAAACATGAGCATTTCTCCAACTTTTCACATGCTTTGATAGGAGAAAGCTTCCCCTATTTATACAAAAATATGAGAAGTTATCTCATTAATGAGAGTCCATGAATCTCTCCCTATATCTTAGAGTTACAACCAAAATAGGAAATGTGTCTTCTTAGAGTTTTAATACAAATAGAAAATGCAACACATATCCTCATGATCCCATGATCTTCTCCACTCAAATTCGAATTTGGTTTTGGGAGGCCACATAAAGGTCTTTTAGAAGCTTCCTTTTGACCTACACATGGCAACAATCTCATCCCACTTGTTAGGTATAAGCATATGCACATTATTTTCTAATTTTTAACCACAAATTCACTTAAAAATGCTAAGAATTAATAAAGTTTAGAAAAACATAAATGTAACCCGATAGTGGTAATGGTAAGGTAAATGTAATGAAATGGAGGTGGAGTGAAGGTGATAATATGGAAATATAAGTGAAAATGTAATGGAAGTGAATGACAATTTCAAGGCCCAACATACCCCCCAACTGAAGCTATTGCATGTCCTCATGCAATCTATTACATTAATTCTTTTTTATCCTTGAGCTTTGGCTTAACTTTGCGTGATATCATTTGATAACTTCATACTTCTACAAAGTGTTTTACTTGAATTGCAACATGGTTGGTTATTGTGTTACAACCATATTTTGTGTTTGCATTCAATTTTGACCTTTGATCTTTGCATAATGATAATTTAATTTTTATTGCAAAGTATATCTTTATTGGATTGCATCATAATTGGTTTTTCTCTGACAACCATGATTGTGTTTGTATCCAATTATCTTTTGAGTACTTTTGAAAAGCCATTGTACGCTCATAATAATAATGTAATAGTTAATATCTTTTGGAAGTATGTGGGTTTCTGAATGTGATATGAATATGGAAAAATATGAATATGAATGTATTTCCTTCCCAACTGATGGTATTGGCAATTTTATGAAATGAGGAAGAGAAATGTTTTTTCCAAAAATGATCATTCTAGCTTTTCAAGGAATTCCATGGTAAAAAGTTAGAAAATGATGTACTTTAACTTACCCTTTGAAAATGGATGCGCTGCATGTGTGGTGGTTGCAAAGTTATGATCGTAGTCTTCTTCAAGTGGCTGCGCAAGTTGTGGAGAAAAGAGTCAAGATGTCTTTTTATTGCTTTTACTAAAATTGTTGAATTTGCTGCGAAATGGTGCTGATTCTGTAGCTGTCATTTGATTCTGCAGCTGCCATATGATTTCGTGGCTGCATATCGTCTTCATTTGCTCCAAAATTCTGAAAATGATAGTCTTCTTGTCTTCAAAACTCATCAGCACAATTTCTGCTATGTGAATAGATCTTCTGATGTCGAACATAGCAGAAAATTGTTGACTTAGTGGCCATTAATAGATACCACTAGTAACCACGAGAATTCCCACCATTGATGACAACGAGAGTGAAGGTACCCAAACACATCTTGCTAGGTACAAATAATTTTGTTGTTGTCGAGTACCTAGAAGATCTGATGAACAAGGGACATTAATGTATTCCCATTGTTCGTCAGCAAGAAGACTTGCCATTAAGGCATGCGAGTCTCAAGGTGTTTTTGCAAGGAATTTAGACTCAAAGGACTATGGACTCAATGATTTGCATTGAAGCAAGGTTTATTTGTGAAATGAAAAGGCTAGGAGAAGGAAAATGGAAATGGAAGATGACAATGGAAAATAATAATGACAATGGACAATAAGCATGTAAGTGAACTTCTTGCTTTTATTTGTAAAGTAGACAAAAAGTAATGGAAATTGTATGTGAATGAAGGAAAATGAACAATTGCCTTTTGCTTGGAAAATAACTATGGCTTGATTTGAAGTTTTTGGTTGGATTTATAATTCAAAAGGCAGGAAGATGGTCTTGATGAATATGGACATGGACTTGTTCTTATGTCTCTCACGAGATTGGTCTTTTGAAGACCAATTGTCGTCACAATTTAATCTTCTTGTTGATCATTCAATCATCCTAACCCTGCAAAAAAAAACTTGACATAAAGAACATAAATGTGTTAAAAAAGAAGTAGTTAATTTCTTCTGATTCTTATCCAAAAATTAAATGTCAAATGAAACAGATTTTTAAGGAAAATTGAAAGCATTATATTTAGTCCAATTCATGATTTCGATAACAAGTCTATTTTTAAGAGATGACCATGAAAAATAAATCAACTCCCTGTTGTCGAATGACTTCATGCACGGTGCTCAGTAAAACGATTGACATCACAAAGATTCGCTGTGTCCTGCAAGTTAAAACTTCATAGAAAAATACACATCAACAATATTAATGCCAAATGTTCAGAAATCATCTAAATAATCTTCCAATTGTTCTGCAAGCCATTATTAAGACCTTGTATCATGTATATTACATCATTTCCATCGAATTCTTTTACCCTGTAAAATAATAAGCCATTGGTTGAAAAGTGAACATCCACTCTCCTCGTGTGTAAGTTGTCAACTGAGCGTACACGGTTTGGAAACAAAAGACTTGGCATTTTTTTTATTTGTTTTGTTTTGTTTTGATTTTTATTATATATATATATTTTAATTATTATTATTATTATTAATTACAATGTTTTAGTTTTGTTAAAAAAAATTATATATGTTACATATATATATATATATATATATATATATATATATATATATATATTAAACAAAAAAATTTATTATTATTTTTTTTTTTTTGAAAACCCTGAAACAAAATGTTATAACCACTAATTTCATAAAAATGTTGGAAGGAAACAATGTGGATAACATCGATACACATCTAGTCACTCTCTATCTAAATAATAAACAAATTGAAAGCAGCAAAGCTAGCGTGATCTCGTAACAAGGGTTTTAATTTATAAAGAAGAATATATCGAATCCAAGCTTTTAGATCCTCTGGCAGTCGTTGCATAAAACATCTCCATCCTCTGCACTGACAACTGCAATTTCATGGTTCACAAACTAAACAAGCTCCTCACTTGCAATTGGAGAATTGCCTAAAGAGTTGGTGAGAAATATTCAACTGTTGATGGAAAAATATGTGTAATAGCATATCCAATCACAGGTACCGCTGCAAGACCTTTAGAGAGAGGTGTGAACCTGTGAAGAGGCCAACACCTCGTGGCAGGGATCTACTAATATTTATCGTGGTCCTTTCACTTGGATATTGCTAGAAATCTCAACAAATCAAAATGGGTTCGCTTACATTGTTTGAATTGCTCTTCTGGAAGAAATTCAGGCTCTAACATATAATGGAGCACATTCCGTATAAACTTGAACCATTGTACACTTAAATGTTGCTGCCTTTGATGCTAAAGCCACTGCAAATCCTCCATAAACAACTTTCATGTCCATAACATTCCGAACAGTAGACCAATCAATTCCCATCCCCACAAGGTATGACTTACTAATAATCCTTTTCAAATGCTCTGTTTCTGAGATGAAATGATCATACACCTCCTTCTTTAACCAGTAAGGAACATTTTCAAGCCTTGAAGGCCATTCTTCTCACCACTTACTTTCACGTTTATCATCCTCATGTGGAAATATTTGCAAGCAACTCTCCATTGTAACATAGCTAGCTGCATTAAGATCACCTTCCTTTTCACACAAAGGAAGCTCATTTTTCCTTCTAGATTCGTAGCAATTGTTAGAGGTTGGTGTTTTTTTTATAGATTGCAACACCCATTTCATTAACTTCATCACCTTTTTTTGCAAGGAGATTCCAACAGATAGATGCCATCAAAGAAGACATCTCTTTCCAAATCTAAATATCTTCCTCCTTGGTTTGGTAGACAATTGGCATTTTTGACATGTAAAATGGAAATCGTATCTCAAGTTGGCAAAGTGGCGAGTTGGCAGGGATCTTCAACGTTTCTGGAGATTTTAAAACAACTTCCCAAATAAATCGAGAATTATCTGCAGACTATGGATTTGGAAAAATGCCAAGTGGAATTGAGCATGGATGGAATGTGCATCAAACACAAATGAACTATCCCACTGAAACATGCCACGTTCAAACAGTTTACTGTGCAAAAAAAAATCGTTTTTCCCTTACACACACTGCAAATTAAGGCTCCGAAGAACCCATAAATTCTCCCAATTTGTTGCGAAATCCTCAAAACCGTTTCTGGGTTATCTAATTTCCCCTGTTTTGAGAAAAAACCACGTCTCAGTTTTTTCAGATTCGCCCTTGTTTGTTCATAAACAGTGTTTTAAAATCACATGTATGAACTGTTGCATTTTCGGTGAAGCTCCGGTAACAAAAATTAATTGTGGTTGGATTTTTGATTTGCAGGTTTTGAAAGCTGCTTCGATTTAGTGTGGAGGTGCCATGGTTGAGTGGCTGGGCTGGTCAGATGCTGCGTGGAGAGGCTTGGAGGCCTGCATGAGCCGTGGCCTGAGTGGCCTTCGCAGATTTGAAGGCTACGTGGTTGGAGGTTTATTTGCTTGGAAGCCTGCACATATGTGCAAGGCCAAGCCAAAGGCTGGCCTCACGTATATGCGTGGGCCTCCTTTGGCCATGTTTCATTGTTCACAACATTTAATTAAACAAAGGCCATTGGCCATTGCGTTGATTGTTTTTTTATTATGTTGATTTTTTTTTTTTTTAATAAAATTACATATGTTATATTTTCAAAAATTAAAAATATACATATATATTTTACTAAACAAAACAATTTATTGAAATTTTATTATTAATTTTTTTTTTTTTTTTTTTTTTTTTTTTTTTTAAGTTTATTATAAAATTAAATCAAATGAAATGATGAAAACAAAATTTTACCTGTGGCATTGCATTTCGTAGCTAAATATTTTATTATTATTTTTAATATAAAAACTCTTTTTCTGATCCTCCAGATCACACAAAGCGCAGGAGGAGAGCATACTCGAGAAATTATTATTTGATTTTTTTTTTTTTAGATGTAAGAAATAAGGTCTCCTAATTACACTTCCCCAGCAACAACGCCAAAATGTTTAGTTAATTTAATGTCTTAAATTGCTAACATAAATTATCGACCAAGGTTAGTAAACTGATGAAGTGTGGTGCATTGTATATGCTTAGTTAACCTTCTTACTTCGTTGTATGTATTTTTATGTTGTTTTGGGGGGTTTTGTTCTTTGATGTCTAAAAAGTGTTAATCTAAAAACTATGAAAAGATTCAAATGAATCTAATGAATTTTAAGAAGGAAGAAAAGGAAATGTTCCTAGGTTAATCTAATTTACAGAAAAATAAACCAAGAACTGTTGACTCGTTAGAACCTAATTTAGAAAACAAAGCATCTATTTTATCTTATCATTACTCCTATTCCATGGATTTAAGTCTTAAAACTAAGAATGAAAATGCAGTGCTTATAAGTAAAGGCAGGAAATGAAATCAACTAATGTACTTCTGGTTACTCCAGCATTCAATTATGAAGTATGACTTTCTTGAGATGATGTGTTAAGCAACTTTTTGTACTTTAACTTCTAATGTCCTAGAACATTAAGCAAATTATGCAGAGGAAAACATCTAATGTATCTTTAGCTACTCCAACATTCAATTATGAAGTGTGATCTTCTTGAGATGATGTTAAGTAACCAATTATACCTAATGATCTAGAAAACCAAATAAAACATGCAGAAGGTAACTCAGTGATTGCATTCATTAAATATTCAATCATTCAATTTTGAAATATGATTAAATCAACCTCCTTGGAATGATCTTTAGGAATATCAGTGATGTAACCAAGTGAGGGTATGAAATAAAAATGTGAAAGCATAAACAACTAATGTATATTTGACTTTCTCCAACATTCAATATGAAGTACTACCCTCTTGAAGTGCTGTATAAGAAGTCAATTATGCCTTAGTTTCTAAATTCCTAGAAAGCAAACAACAATGTGCAGGGTAAATTCAATCACTGTATGAATTAGACATTCAACCATTCAGTTTAGAATCATCATTTTGAAATGGCTTTTAGGAACATCCATTGATACAATTAATTAATAGTTATAATTTAAGAAAGTAAATGACATAATAGTAAAGAAAGCTAGATAACTGTGAATTCTTATTACTTCAAAGCAATCCAATTTTGGAAAATAGATAAGACATTACTTTCTTGAGATGCTATTAGGAAACATAAGATTACACAATCATTCTAAAACTAATACTAAGAAAGCAAATAAAGTTTAATCTAGAAAAACAAGTAAATCTCACACATTTTAGATGGCCAATCCAAAAGCATGAGGATGGAAAGTTAAGAAGCTCCAAAGGCAAGCCCTTTTCTTTATTCAGAACATGAGCGTTTCTCCAACTTTTCACATGCGTTGATAGGAGAAAGCTTCCCCTATTTATACAAAAATATGAGAAGTTATCTCATTAATGAGAGTCAATGAATTTCTCCCTATATCTTAGAGTTACAATCAAAATAGGAAATGATAATACACATGTCTTCTTAGAGTTTCAATACAAATAGGAAATGAGACACATATCCTCATGATCCCATGATCTTCTCCACTCAAATTCGAATTTGGTTTTGGGAGGCCACATAAAGGTCTTTTAGAAACTTCCTTTTGACCTACACATGGCAACAATATCATCCCACTTGTTAGGTATAAGCATATGCACATTATTTTCTAATTTTTAACCACAAATTCACTTAAAAATGCTCAGATTTGGAAAAACATAAATGCAATCCAATAGTGGTAATGGTAAGGTAAATGTAATGAAATGGATGTGGAGGGAAGGTGATAATATGGAAATATAAGTGAAAATGTAATGGAAGTGAATGACAATTTCAAGGCCCAACACATGTTCCCAAGTTCAGAGGTGTTAGATAGACACTTGGATTTGAAGTTTGACACATATGGACTCTTCTAGAAGGTAGTGGCCATGTGGAGATTCTCGGAACAATGAGAATTCTTCTCTCAGGTGACCAACGCACTCTTGAATGTCGGGAAATGCATTGCAGTGCACCCTTGAATGGAGGATGCTGCATATGCAATGCTGCTAGTCCCTTTAGAGGCTGCGTTGGTGAGTTCATAAGTGATATAACATATACTTCAAACCTTGGAAATCTCACAATAGAAGCCATGAATGAATTGTTATTCTCTTAGGGAATATAGCAACTAAAATGTAAGGGGATGATAGACCCTATTTCATTGGTCCTAGGGATGATGTCTAGCTTGACTAGGTCACGGGGGATGATGCCCAAATTGACTTATAACAACTGCCCCTTAAAGCATGAAGTCAAAATAATAATAATATATTTGAATGAGATGCTTTACGATGTGATGAGATGGAACTGAGGCGGCATGACGACCTTCATCAATATTACAATACATTACATCATGATATTTTCATCTTGATCACAAATTGCTGAGGGAGGCATTCCCATGCTCAACACATAAACTATCTAATAACATGTACATAGTGCAGAAAGTCGTCCACATTGGAATGTTGCCCAATACAGACATGCCTACAGATATAGGCCCATGTTTGGATAGCGTTATGTATGTAAGGTCACTGTACAGATGATGTGTACA
Organism: Pinus albicaulis; assembly: GCA_034641835.2. Taxonomy (NCBI): domain Eukaryota; kingdom Viridiplantae; phylum Streptophyta; class Pinopsida; order Pinales; family Pinaceae; genus Pinus; species Pinus albicaulis. Next base: position 1,464,097,583 of record CM076570.1, read on the forward strand.
AAAATCCTGAAATCACAGCCCGGATGGATGAAACTAGATCTGGGGTCTTCTTATCTCATTCACTCGATCATTCAAGTACAAGTATAGCCATGCGAATATATGATTTGTAGTCGAATATGGTAAGACATCGTTTGATTACCAGTCAATGTTGTGAGCTATTAACATATGTGAGAGAACCACCATTGAAGTTAATGGCTATCAAGGTACTGCAGTACATTTTGTATGGCGTGAATAGTTAATTTGATGTTGAATGCCAAACAAAATCTTTCGGTCAAAGGTTTGGAAGCGAGGATTTTGTCGATGTTGTAACAAGCCTCATGGTTTTGGAAGATGATGTTTCTAAGTAAATTTCCTGGATGATGATTTGAAGTCGACAGGAAGCCACTCTATCGCGAAATGACAGTCATTGACTTCAGAGACAAAATGTGACTTGATATAGCAATGTTTAGGGATTACTGTCATGAAAATGAATATTTATGAGTATTGCAGAAGGATGAGTATTCAATGGATGACTTCTATTGAACATATCAGTGACACTGAGATGAGTTGGCAGCATTGACCCAAAACCGAAGTGAAGGTATGATGAACCATAGGTATGATTGAACCATCAAGAAGATTACCCAAACCAAACAATCACGATGATGGAGTGAAGTGTCATGTTCAAGAAAGACCTGCTACCATAAAAGTTCTGTTCACTTTCCCAAATTTTCCCCTGGTCATTTGTCGACCAGTACCTTTTTATTTTTTAACAAGCTTGAGAAGGATAACATATGCTTAATCCATAATTTAGCCCTTCGGGTGAATATGCATCGCTATTTAATAATTTAACAAGTGTAGTGATAAATGAAACTCGATTCTTGCCATGATCGACAAGCTCGTCACTATTTTATGTTTTAACGATCTTAATGACAGTGACAACCTGATCCTTTTTCATATTTAGAAAGTTTGAAAAAGAGGACAAAAGAAAACTCCATGAGTCCTTTTTTGTAAATTTGTCGCTCAGATCTAAAAAAGCGTAAAATGATATCTGAGAGAACCTCCTAGCCATGTTCGACTAAGGTTTTCCTTTTTCGTAAATAATCTATCTCAGTCTGGAAGAGGGTTAAACTTATACTAAGTAGATTTTGTTTCATTTACTTTTACGAGCTCGAAAATACAAGTGCTCGATAATATTTTCATATTATCAGAGTTTGAAAAGAGCTAAAAGAAGACTCCAAGGGTTCCTTTTTTTCTGTTATCGAAGCTCGAAAAAGAGATAAAAGTGCGCTTCAAGTGCTTTTTCATTTTTATCAAATATTGAAAAATAAAGATAAAAGTATGCTTTGTGGTCAAATCATTCTTGAAATAAGTGTGCATGACTAATTTGCTATGTCAGCTATAAACCTATTCAGAACAACATCAAATGGATTAAAAATCCCTATTTCATGATAAAAAAAGAATAAAACCATAGTCACAGCAATTAATATGATTTGCAAATAATCAAATGACTAATTAAAAGAGTTTTACTGTTCATTTTTACCATTTTCATTTTGGAGCTCTGAACCTATTTTTTCCCCCGAACTTCAGCTGTTGATTGCGATCAATTCTATGGATGGTTTTCCTCGCCGTTTGATCTAGTTTGGTGTTATCAACCTCCTCTTTCCTTCAGTAGTCTTTTTGTTTCATTTCATTGCAATTTTTTAGGGATTTGGGCCCCTTATTTATTTTTCAAATAGGGAAACGCACCCTCGAATGTCGAAAGGTGCGTTGCAGTGCACTGTAATTGAAGGCCAGGTGCACTTGCAACACACTGTCCCTTGACCAGGGGTGCGTTGGGCGCAATTCACATTTTTTTCTTTGCAGTGTGCCCAAATTTTGCCTAATTTTTTGCATGAAATGGGTCCTTATGAGTCTTATGGTTTTGTTTCAGGGATTCAATGGACCAAAATGACAATTAATTGGAGGGAAAGAGAACATGAGGAACAAAAAATGATTTCCTTAAATGATACGGGTACTGTAAGAGCCCTTAGAGACTGTGGGTTGCTGAAGTACTTCCAACTATCAGGTATGAGGAAACAGATGGAACTATTGGAGTTCCTTGTTCGTGCATGGGATCCAACGATTGAGACATTTCATATTGGGGACAAAGTGGTCCCAATTTTAGTCGAGGATATCTATTTTATCACAGGATTGTCGAGGAGAGGCCTACCCATTTCTCCCTCAGGGTTTGCTCTCGGAGGAGAGACGGTGAGAGACTATATATTGCAGTATTGCAACCCAGGGGTAGAACCTAGCAAGGATGGGAAAATAAACATCTGCAACGTTCATGATTTTCCATTGAGAACCATATTATTCATGATCACAAAGCTTGCTGGTACCGCTACACTACACGTAGCAAAAAAATCTTACATGCAGTATGCACTAGAGTGCATGAAACCATCAATTTTCAACTAGGCTGAAGGTGTACTCTCTCAAATGAAAGAACAACTGAGCAAGGCAAAAGGAGGAAGGAAGAAAAATTTCAACTATGGTTCGATCCTCATTTCTTTTTCCTTAGAGCGGATTCCAGTGATGCAACCTCAGCATGTGACGCTGGGTATATTTAACCCTAGAGATCCAAGGATGTAGAGATGGGTAGAACTGATGGCTAGACATGCTGGTCAATTGACCATCGTGTTCTCGACTGCATTCTTCACCTGGTTCAGGTGATATATTATCGCCATTGATGACTATGCATATGCAGGGGCTGACTTCCGAGGAGATCCACATTTAGTTTTACCAGAAGGCGCTCAGTGGGGTGCAATTGGTAAGAATGTTTTGACCATGTTTTTTGATTTTTCTTAAGGTGTATACATGTTTTTGTATTTTGATGTTTTCCCTGGACTAAACTAAAGTTTTGACGTATGCATATTTAGGTCGAGTTCGACCAGTGGGACAACCAGAGCAGGGAGCAGATGAGCCAATAGAGAGGGCTGTCAGGAGAGTAGTCCTTCAGGATTTGGATATGGCCGAGAGTCTTGCTGAGCTTCAACAACACATACAGGGGTTGACTTTCAGGATTCCAGATTTCCGGATCGAAGAGTTAACCATGCAACTGCAGCGCCATACTATTGGCATTCCTAACCGCTGGATGCAGTTACTGCGTAGGATAGCTAGATTAGTAGCATGTTATCATGAGCACAACTAGTTTACTTCTGACATGTTGCATACATTTTGAGGTCAGATGACCAACGTGTCTTGTGCACAAATTTTGTAAAAACCTATAACTATCTATCTATTTTTTTTTAGTGTTTCCTATGTTTATTGCACAATCCTATTCAATTATGTGAATTTATCTTTACATGTGTTGCAAATGTCTGTTTATAACATAATTCACTAAAGAATCATTTAATGTATTCAAGTTTCTGGAAATGTGTTGATATTTAATGAAATCAAAATGTCTTCCCAAAAGTCGAACTCTTAGGAACATACGATGCAATGTTGGATTTCTGACAGTATAAACACTAGTAAGTTGTAATACCACAAGTTGTGAGTCTAACCTAATAATGATGCAATCAATACCAAATGAAATGGCATCATAGAGAAGTTCAATAAATGCGCTATACTCAGCGATATTTTTTGTAGATCGACCGATACAAATCCCTTGAAAACTCACTAACTCGCCGTTCGGAGCGAAAATGGCCCACACTGTAGAGGATAGATTTTGCATACTACGACTAGCACCATTAGCATACCCAACGAATGGTTCCAAAGATTCAGACATCTACGATGAAATATAAAGTGGATTACTAACCTTAAGAAAACTTTAGAAAACAAAATAAGATAATAAATGCAAATCAAAATTATATATGCAATATCATACAACAGTTTACTACGCTTATGTTTAAGCATAGAAACATTTGAGATACAACCCATTTCGGGGCTATGCCAATGGAATTCCATCGTAATCTACCAACTTGTAGGCACCCTTAGCAAGAAATCTTTTGAAAATATAGGGGCCATGCCATAATGGCTCAAATTTCCCTGTACCTATTACATTAGCTTCTTGATCATAAATAAGGACCAGGTCACCCTCTGAGAAAATGCGAGGCTGGACATGCTTGTCGTATTGTGCGTTTATACATCTCTTATGCACTTCGTTTGCCAATTGGGCTTCACGACGTGTTTCATCAAGATGGATAAGGTTAAAAAGATGCGCTTCTTCAAGAAAGGTGTCAGGTAACAAGTTGATTGTGAGTTTTAGCGACTGTATTTCACATTGGATTGGCAAGATAGCTTCCAGACCATACACCAATTGTAAGGGGGTAAATCAGGTTGCGTTTCTCATCGAGGTTTGGTATGCCCACGAAGCCAAGTACATGATTAAATGCAAATTTATTTTATGAACTCTTGTCATTCGTTGAAGAATTTGTTTAAGAATATTGTTAATAGCCTCAACTTGTCCATTTGATTGTGGATAATAAGGAGTAGAAGTATCATGTGACAATCCTGATTTGGTAGTCAATTCATTCATCATATGATTTCGAAAATGTGAACCATGATCTATGGCTATAGCTTGTGGGACCCCAAACCGTGAAATGACATGATTAAAGAAAAACAATGCAGTTGCTTGTCCCGTGTTGTTGAATGTAGGCATCGCTTCGGCCCACTTGGTAAAGTAGTCTACTGCGATAATAATATAACCATGCCCCTTAGACGAACGAGGGTTGCAGGTCATGAAGTCAATGCTCCATTTTGAAAAATGGTCTCACAGAGACAACAAGATGCATTGGCGCTGGCGGTTTTCCGATTTTACGATTAAATATTTGGCATGCATGAAAATTTCCGATTGTGAGGATGCAGTTGCGAAATATGGTAGGCCAAAAATAACCGGTGTGGAGTATCTTCTACGCAGTATCGTATCCAAACAAGTGTCCACCACAAGCCCTAGCATGAAAATCATTTAAAACCTTTTCAGCCTCCTCATGAGTGAGGCACCTTATTAAAATTTTATTGACGATCATAAAGTGTATCACCGACGATCATATAATATTTGGCTTGGTATTGAATACGTCGCTGGTTAGAGTAAGAGGTATCAGGCTGAAAAGTCTGGGTCTGGAGATAAATGATAAAATCCCCATACCAAGGATCAGATGATAAGATCAGAAAGAAAGACTCTTCAGGAATAGATGGTTCTGATGTAGTAGCAATACTATCAAAGGGAAGGTCACAGAGAAGCTCAGCCAAAACTAAAGACTTCTTTGACTTGGATTTTATGAATTCCAAATCAAACTCTTGCAAAATGATAATCCATTTTGAATAATTTCCCCCTAGCAATTGACGTGATAAGATGTAAGTCATGGGGTTGCAATCCAAAATAACAATGGTCTTCTGGAACGAGATATAGTGGCGAAATCTTTGGACAACTTGAACGGTCGCCAAGGCAAGATTTTCTACGTATGAATATTTCACTTTCGTATCATTGAGATTACGACTCAAATAATAGATTGGATGTTCCTTCCCATTTTCTACTTGGATCAATATCATAGCAATGGTCATATCAACCGTGATGATATAAAAGAAATAATCACTCTGATAATTGGGAGGATACATTAATGACTCCCAGACAAGAGTATCCTTGACAACATCAAAAGAATCTTGCGCAACCTTATCCCAATGGAAGGGAATCCCCTTTTTCAAGAGACGAGTAAATCCTTTAGCCATTTCGGCGTAGTTGGGTATGAACCTCCTTAGAAAGTTAGCCTTTCCCTGAAGTTTCTATAACTGAAGCAAATTTAATGGTGTAGGCAAATTAAGAATGGCCTGGACCTTCAGTGGGTCGATTCGAATTCCTTATTTTGAGATGACGAATCCTAGCAAATGACCAAAACCAACAAAAAACACACATTTATGTGGATTGAGGTGTATTTGTAGTGTCGACAGAGTAAAAATATAGATCTCAAATGCATCGGGTGATCAGTTTGGTTTCATGAATGTGCGGGTAAATCTTCTAGATAGGGTTGAACAATGTGCTTGATGTCATTGAAAGCATAATCCATTTCTCTCTGAAAAGTTGCCCCAATGTTCTTCAAGCCAAACAAGAGTTTCCAATATGTGAATGTGCCCTAGGGACAAATGAATGTTGTCTTATATTGGTTCTCTAGGAAGATATTGATTTGATTGTAGCCATAAAATCCATCCATGAACGAAAAGATTTCTCATCCAACACAATCTTCAATAATCTGGTCGATAAAGGGTGTAGGGTAGTTGTCTTTTGGACAAGAAAGATTAGCATCCCAATAATAGACGCACACTCTGATGGTCCCTTGTTTTTCCATAACATGAACAATGTTGAAAATCCACCCAGTTAGCAAAACAGGGTATAAGAAACCAGGACACAAAATTTTTTCAACTTCTACTTTAATGGCAACGACCTTCTTTGGATGAACAGGATGAAGGCATTGACGTACCGGTTTGACATCATGGTACATATTAATAGTGTGTTCAACGATACTAGTATCTATGCCTGGCATTTCCTCATAAGCCCAAGCAAATACATCATGAAATTCACGAAAGAGAGAGCGGTATGTTTTGAGTTCTGATTGAGAACAAGACACGTCAACATGAATGTTTTCTACAACGCCGGGTCTGGTAGAAATATTGATACATATGGTTTCTTAAATATTTGATAAATTTCGCTCGGATTTGATTGCATTAATGGGAAAATAATTCGAAAAGAATGTTTTGATCGATGGGTGATATAGTTCAATAATATTATCTTCTTCGTAATCCTAAAGATGGGAGCGATGATGATGATCTTCCCATGGTTCTCCTTCTAGCATCATGGATTCCACAATATTCTCATCTGTCAAGAAATTTGAGGAAAAAGGATTAGATGGAGTACCAAAATCTAATGAACGATTAACCCGACAATGATGATTTCTGATTCGCCACCCTAGCCATGTAGATTGATTGCTATGCTAGCTCAATTGGGCTAGGCAGAAGAAATTCATCCAACGTAACAACTTCAGAATAATCCATAATCTTCCTTAAGCCAAATGGAGTGGAAGATATCATGTAGCAGGTCTCTATGCTTACAATTTCTACTGACGTTGCAGGTGACGGTAATGCAAAGGTTCCCATGAGGGTGGAATCCTTTAAGAGTCCTACACCAATGTTCGGAAGTGCGAGTTGGGGTGCGTGAACTAACGGAATGCTTCGAGTTACCTGGGAACTAAAGGAAAAGAAGGATAACTGATTGATGATTGTGATGACACCTTTATGTGGAAAGGCGATCATTATAAAATATGTAGAAATGATCGCAGTCATATCATATACCCATGGCCTTTGGAGTAAAATGTTGTAGTAAAGGGGTCTGTCAACGATCTCAACTTCAACATTCACTGTTTTTCCCCCTAGTTCAACATGTAGGTTATTGATAATACCACAAGGCTTATATGTACGTCCATCGAAAGCCTTCAACGTCGTAGGTGATTGAGATAGACGCGGCGAGCCTACTGACTTCCAACAGTTTAGAGACATAATGCACGTATATGCTCCCTTAATAGTACGATGAAAAAGGTGATTAAGAACATTTACTTGGATGGATAATGCCAATTATGCTGGTAATTGCGGCACATAGCTCGTATGATTAAAGACTACGAGATTGGAATTTGTCGGATCGATTCCACCAATTTCCAACAACAAACCCTGCTTCTGGGAGGGACAATTTTGAAGCACCTCAAGTGCTGACATAACTAAAGGGAATTGAGCCAAATATTCAACTATATTATAATTTTGAGCAGCTCAAGCTCAAGGATTAAATGTCGATTTATGAACGACTCCCTTTGGTGGCTTGATTTTCAATTCAGGAATAACAGTTGGTGGTATCGATTCCGTAGACAGATTCGTGGTCGAGGTAGTAGGTTGATCAGTAGCCTGACTACCGTAATCTTTATTACACATTAACACCAAAACATCAATCGATGGCTTCGTGACAGACAACATAAGAACTTGGGAAATAGAAGTTGGATCCGTAGCAACCAAATTTGTGTCCGGATTCAGAAATGGATTTGTCAACACATCGAATGCATGCGAGGTCTTAACCAATTTTGAGACTTTAGCGCGGTGAGGAAAATCACGAACAAAGTGTTCCTCATTACATATTATGCAAGGGTAACGAGGTTTTTGATTTCCAGACGATTGATCGGATGATATTTCTTGCGGGGTAAAAGTTTGTTTTTCTTTGATTTCCCCTTTTTCTTACTTCCAGGTTGCTTGTCGCTTTTTCCTTTTTCAGATGACACAACATGGATTTCGGAAGAAGGCGCATGATCAGATGCAGTAGAGTGATGTGTACTTGCAGTACCGATCATACCGTCTCCAACATGACTGTCCTTAGATGGAGGAGGAACAATAAAATTAGTTCGTGACACATTGGGAATTTTATCGTAGAGTGTGCCAGACTGAGTGTAAATCAAGTCTAAATATTGGGCATGAGAAATGAACTGCTCTTCAGTGACGATTCCACCCTTAGCCACATCCTCAATTATATATGGTAATAGGGACTTAATGAACCACTCAGCAAGGAGCTGATCAGGAACAAATGTCTTAACCATTCTACAACGACGAAGCCACTCATGAATATGATCAGAAATGTGAGTAGAATTATTCTGTTTAAAATTAGTTAAGATTTCCATTCCAGTTTCATATCATATGGATAACTAGAAGTGGGTCAAAAAGACAGTAGCTAGGGTAGTGAAATTATCAAAAGAAGCTCTAGGTACCATTTCACATTCGGACTAGTGAGCGTACGCTAGAAAAAACGTAGTCAAACGGAGTCATCATTTAGGGAGTTAGATGAACACCACAAATGATAAGTCATAACGTGCATCAATAGGTCTTCCTTAGGGTTTCCATTGAACTTAGGAATATCTGAGGGTAATTTATGAGGTATCACCGGCCACCAAGGACCGTAATTGATTGGATCATTAGTAATCTGTTTTAAATCTGGTAACTCTAAAGTTGCAACAAAAGACAACTGTCGATTTAAGTCGGGTTGAGAATAGCCAGGGTGTGATGGAATTGCTTGGGAAATAGGCCTTTGAGCACCAACATAAGAAATATGTTGCTGGTACCCTATATAGGGGTTGTTTTGAAAAGCAAACACTTGAGGATTATGTTGACCAAAACCTGGGTACGTTACTTGTTGAAATGAAGGTTGTGCCATTTTCTCTTGTGGCTGCCAAGGGGTCTGTCCACCAATATTATAATCCAAACTCGGATAGCTCGGATTTGGTTGTGGATAGGTATAACTTGTTGTGGCTGCGACATCCCATAATATGGTAGTCTAGCTTGTGAATAAATAATTTTGGATACAGATGGTTGTTGTAAACCAGCTGAAGGAGTTGGAGTCTGAGGGCCCAATACTTGAGGGTATTGGGTTAAAGGACCCGCTTGAGATGGTTGAGGTACAATAGTTTGAGTCTTTTATAGGGGTAAGGATGTATTAACAAGTTGATTTGATGTGGGTGCAACAGGTTGAACCAGTTGATACGAGTGTGCCACCGTTTGTGGTTGGATGGGTAGAGTGGACTGCCACTGACAAACATTCATTCCGACATTAGGATGACCAAATAATGACAGAGTACTATCTATATGGGTGACCATATGTTTCCCCCCAGCATGAGGAGTATAATAAGATGGAAAATATTGCTCTCTAAATGTAGGAAGTCCAGTTGAAATCGTATTGGATGGAATATACCCAGATGGACCAGCTTGATATTGCCCTAATGATGGATATAAAGGATCAATCTGTTCAATACTTACTAAATATTTACCAGTTAGAATACCAGAAGATGACATTGGTGAAGTCCATGGGTTTGAGGATGCACCGAGAATGTTCCAGATAAAGATTGGTAACCAGGTGGGACGAAAGGGCCACCATATAAATGTGACTCTGGTGAAGTTGTGAACATCGATGGGGTAGCAAGAGTAGGTGTTGTCGCAACTGGAATAGATGGTCTAGCCAAATATGTTGGCTCGGGCATGGTTATTCCACCAAATGTATACCCTTTAGGATATATGGGAACTCAAAGTGAAATAGGATCAACAAAAGCAGAGGGAGGTGATTAAGGAAAAGACTCGTACAGGTAAAGCTCCGCCCCAAAATGAGTTGGAGTTAAAGGTTTTTCGTCTTGTGGTATTTATTCAATCGAAATTAAAATAGGTGGAAGGATTTCACTGTTAGGCCCAAAGTATATTTCAGGAAGTTGATTGCACGATATGGGAGACTCATTGGCTACAATAGATTGTGGGGCGATCGATACAGGAACAAATTCCAGTCATTCGACTTCAAGATTCAGATGTTCTAGCAAAAATGTGACAGGATCTGGATCAACTTCCAGTTGAACAATGTCGGGTTCAGGAGGTATGGTCTGACTGATTGGATGGATCGTGACCACGGGTAGCTGTGAGGACTCCGTATCGACAACAGTAGATGAACCAAGATTTGTAGAAACAACTTGTGTTGAATTTGGTATATGTGAGGATGATTTCACACCAGAGGTACTGATAGTACTAGTTTCGGTAGAGCAATGACGCCTTCACCAATCAGAAATGGCTCCTGATGGTAAAGGTGGCTTCAGTGCTATTCTACACGAACGACGGGGAAAGGGGTGTTCTTCTTCCATGATGACTGATTTATTTTATGACCAAAAACAAATAAACAAAATAAAAGGGTAATTCTAGGCAAAAGGTTTACCAAGTAACTGTGAACTGCAGAATACCTCCTGAAGAACCAAGAAGTATGGGCAAGCAATCTCCCTGAATGATGTGTTTGGTGTATCACAATTTACAAGGCGGCTGACTTAGTTCACTATGGATGGATAAAAACCTAAATTTGTCCTCCCAAATATACTTGAAGGTACGTGGAGGCCCAAGTCCATATTAGCGCTGTCTAATGTGAAACCACACAGTGAGAGAACCCCCTTATACTTTTCGTACCCGAAGGTATGTGGACGAGCTCCAATATACTTACGTACGTGGAGTGAGGTATCACACTTGGAATGTATCGCAGACAAGTTAACGACAGTTGCTATGTTTAACGACGCCGGAACACATCTCTAGCCTAGACCTTCTAAATGTTGTCGTTATAGTTCCAATGCTTTCTTAGGTAAATTGATGTAAATTTTAAGTTGATCTTGTTTAGAAAGTTTGTCTTGATGTTCACCGCGTGATGTGATAGAAATTCCTAAAAATGCAAACTAAAATGATAAGAAAAATTTTCAATTTTATCTTTTTCAATGAAAATCCTAGCTACTAAAGACAAGAGCAATCAGTTTTAGAGAAAACAACAAAGAGCAAAAACTAAAATGCAACTTTCCAAACTTGTTCCTATACAACACACACAATTTACTATATGCACATGCATGTTTTTCTTTTTCAGCTTCTTTAATGTGAATGCAAGAAAGGAAACTATATGCATCTAATCAACAAAAACAAATGTTTTCTTCTATGAGAAACGAGGAATTTAACAACAATTTCTCTTTTAGGAAAAACGAAGAATGGAACTACAATTTTTCCTACAGGAAACGAAGAATTTAACGAAAATTTCCTTTACGAAAAAAAATGGATCTAATGCAGAAATAAAATACTTTGAATTTGATTTGTCAATGATAAATAAAAAAACTAAAGGGACATTGAACAAATTTAATTTTCAAAGGAGGAAGAATTAGGTAAGTTCACTGGTCTCTAAGAGGTATCAGACAATTGAGAATACAACAAACAAATGGCTGAGAATGATAGCAATGGAAAATTTGAATGGAATTTGGTTGGCTAAGGGGGCAACGCAGTCTCTAAGGGGAGACAATGTGTTGCAATGCACCCCTGAGTGGGAGACAGTGCACTGTGTCTTGACCAACAATGCGTTGGGCACAACAATGATTGAAAATGCAAGCTACATAACACACTTATAATGCAATTATTTCATTCAAAAGTATAATAACTGAAAGTAGATGCTACTGATGAGGATTAGAAGAGGCAAAAACACCAAGAATGATAGGAAACTCCCCAGCGGAGTTGCCAATTTGTTATGCAGAATTGTGATCTACGGATACATAAAATTCCCTAAGTGTGGTGCTAGGCACTTAGAACAATAGATGAAAGACTTTGCTAACACTTTCTCTAAAATTAGAAGACACACAGAATGATAGGAGAACCTACTTGTAATCCAAGCACTTCTCCTTCTCCTTCTGTCGCTTTTTCTGTCGCCTTCAATCCAATTCAGATCGCCAGATTGATTCCTGCAAGCATAAACATAGAACAACAAACATATTGCAATATACAGATGCATACTTATCTTAATAACTCAAATCGATTAGATGTGAAACATATATATCATTCAAGAATCAATTGCATGAGAAATAGAAACACAAACAGATAAATATATATGGGAAAATGACTAACAATCTTTATTAAAGAGTAGAAGGGGGAGATTACAACCAATGATCGATTTGATGTCACCAACTTCAGCTTCATCCCAGCCTCATCACATCCAACATCACACCGGCATCATATTAGTACTTTCACTCTCTCAAATGAGAATCCAACAACATTTCTTTACCAAAATTATTCCTTCCTTAGCACTAGGATATGTGCTCAATTTATAGGGAAATTGATGGTAGTTTCTCAATGAATGACTTTCTAAGAATAGACAAGACATGTTCCCAAGTTCAGAGGTGTTAGATGGACACTTGGATTCGAAGTTTGACACATATGCACTCTTCTAGAAGGCACTGGCCATGTGGAGATTCCTAGAACAATGAGAATTTCTCTCCCAGGTGACCAACACACTCTTGAATGTCAGGAAGTGCATTGTAGTGCACCCTTGAATGGAATATGTTGCATATGAAATGTAGTTAGTCCCTTTAGAGGTTGCGTTGGTGAGTTCATAAGTGATATAACATATACTTCAAACCTTGTAAATCTCACAATAGAAGCCATGAATGAATTGTTTTTCTCTTAGGGCATATAGCAACTGAAATGTAAGGGGATGATAGATCCAATTTCATTGGTCCCGGGGATGATGCCAGTTTGACCAGGTCATGGGGGATGATGCCCAAATTGACCTATAATAAAGGCTTAGCCTCAACTCCTCAAGAGTGAAGTCATTCCATAAGAATTCCCAATTTGGAAGCTTGTCATGACCAAAGATCACCTAGATGAATGTACGCCATTCCTTGGTAAACCCATTAATAGCTATCCACACAAGATCGTCGTTTGCTGGCTTCTCTCCAACTGCTACAAGTTCATCCCTAACTGGCTGAATCCTAGTGAGATAAATTGTTATGTTCTCACCCTTGTTCATCTTGAATGTCCCCAAATTCTCCTTGAGAATCATCTTCTAGTTCTTAGAAGGATCCTTGTACAAATTGACTATAACATCCCACATCTCCTTCGTTGTATTCTTTGATGAGATATGTAGAACGATATGATATCATTCTCTTGGATTTGGCGTTATCCCTCCTGTACTCATGAAACTGGATGGGATTTGTTGGCACAAAAATAACTGGTATAAGAAAATCCTTCAGACCACGCTTATCTAATAAAAAAAAATTCCGGCCTTCCAAATATAAAATTTGGAGGTTCCATCCAACCAATCCCGATCTTTCAATCCTGCTGCATCCATCTCTGGAAAATATGCAAACTCAAATACAGTAGAGAAATTAACGAACTGAGTATAAACCCTCATTTTCTTTCTCTTCCCTACCTTGCACTGATTTGCTACTACAAAATTCTTATGCTACAAACCCTTTATGCTAGATCTTCTCTATGAAATTTGATCTACCTCTAGAAACCCTTTCTAAAAACATCATTTCCTTCTTCCTGATACTGAGACAACTTGCACTTCCTCCGGATAACTTTCCTGGACTGGAAATTGAAAGTTACTTCCTCTGTAATTCACACTGCCTGGCTTGGCTTGCACAGATATAGCTTTCTGATATCCTTTTGAATTGTAAAACCCTTGCTCTAGAGCCTCTTTCATATGATATGCTCTGATACCATATGAAATTTCCACGATTGCAATAAACTAGAATTTTAATCTTCTATCCACTGGAGATTATTTGTCTTTTGTAACTAACTTTACTACAAATAATGATTAAATCACTATTGCAATCTTCACAAATAAAAATGTCGTGGAAGATAAAATACATGCATGAGAAAATAATGCACACAAATAAAAATTTGACATCGCTATTTTTGGATAATTTTCCCTGGAAAAACTCCAAAGGTATTTGTTTAGTCAATTTAGTGTTCCTAAATTGCTTCCATTAATTATCAACTAGGGCTAGTAAACTGATGAAGTGTGGTGCACTATATGTGCCTAAGTGACCCTTCCCTTACTTCGTTGTTTGTGTTTTTCTTGTTGTTTTGGGGGTTTTGTATTTTTAGTCCTTAGTGTGCTATTTTAGGCTATTTAGAAAAGTAAATCTAATTAAAAAGGAAGAAAAAGGAAGTGTTATGAAACTAAGTTAATTTTCTATGAAAGAAACCAAAGTTTATGGACAAGTTCTAAGACCTAGTTTTGGACAAAAAGACAAAGCAAGTACTTCAATTAGTGAGTAAACCTAATCCATGGATTTATGACTCAATTGAGATTTGAAAAATGAAAGCAGGGAAATGTGTCAACTATTGTACTTTAGGTTGTTTCAACATTCAATGATTAGGTCAAAGCCCTATGAGATGAAATCAACTGTTTGCACTTTAGTTGCTAAAATCTAAAATAGAAAACAAAGAATGCAATTGAAATTTATCTAAGATGCTTTAATTACTTCATCTACCCAATATGTGGAGAGTGACCCCCTTGAGGTAATGTATCTAAGCAATCACTACATCTGTCTAAACTAAAGGATTACAATAACTCAAACATTGCATTGAATCTAATCATTTAATCATCCTTGCAAAGTATATTCAAATTAGTCTCTGTTAGGATGACCTTTAAGAAGATTGTTTTGTTGCAATGAAATGGTAATCTTCTATCTACAACCAATTAAGTGAATAATTAACTTATCAAGTCTCATCCAATTCTGAAGCTTGTGACCCCTTGGTATGGCTTTCGGATAAATCAATTACACCCTTAATTATTAGCAAGAAAATAACAAGAAATGAAATCTATTCAATCACTGCACTTATAAGACATTCAACCATTCAATATAAGATTTGGTAAATAGGAAAAATGGACTTCATAAATGCTTAGTTAGACACAACAATTGACAACTATTTTTGAAAGATGAAAGCAGAGAACTAAGCAACCATGTTTCTCAACACTTCAAATTTTATTCCAATCCTGAAGACAGAGTTACCTATCTCCTTGAAAATGTTTTGGAAGGTAAATCTACACAGTTGCATCTAAACTATTGAAAATTGGAAATTAAGCATGAACAAAAAAATACTAAACAGATTTGAAGCAAATGTAACTAGAAAGCATTAAAAACCTCCTTAGGCAGCAAGGGCCCTCTGCTACCAAGTTGGTCAACTCCTTAACTCCATAAAAATGTAATCAAAACAACATCTGGGAACTGATCTTCTTTATTGAAACATAGTTTTAGAAAACAGAGTATCTCACTGTAATTCTGAACTTGTGCTACAAAAACTTCGCTTGTTCTTGGTTCTATAGAACCTCTATATATAAGAAATTTGCATAACTATCTATGAATAAAGATAGCTATAGGTGTATCTTCAAATTACAATCAATCTGAGACTCTTAGGACTCATGATTTGCTACGGAGCAAATCAAGAGTCTTAATTGCTGTGTGAAACGGTCTCTTGACTTTGAGCTTTGACCATCAGATTAGGCCTCTTTATTTGTCGATTTGGTCCTTGTGGATAGGAATAAATCCATGTAGGGGGGATTCTAAGACTACCCATGTGGACCATTCATTTAACAGACACCTGTAACATATTCAACCACAAGAGTAGCTACGAAACATCTAGTCAGCTGCAGAATGTCTGCATTCTGTAGCTATTCTGCACAAAATTTATTAAAATAACAAAAACCATGAAAATACAATATGTCAATCAATTGCATGTATCCTTGAGACAAACCTAAACATTCTTCATTGATTAGGGCTTATGAATTGATGAAAGAGAGGTGAAATGAGATGAGAAATTTGTAAAGGAAAGGGCAATTTTGGGGTTCAACAGTATTGATGTTTCAAAATGTAAGTTTTGCTAAAGCACTACATCAACATCAACATATCAAACTCCTTGCCGACTGTCGAGGAGTAATGGGAACGTTATCCCGCTACTTAAAGCTGCTCGAGTGAGAGTTGAGTCCACACTAATAATAACACAACTCAACCTACTTGGTAATCATGGAAAATAATAATTCAAAAAACCTAACACACTAATCCTAAACACAAACTATGTACAAAATGCAACAAACCAATCAACTCCCTAAGGTTTGGGGGTTTAAATCATTGTAGGGCCTAAGCTGCTATAAATACAGGAAAAGGGAAACGAGCTAGTCAGAGCTTAGGCTAAAAGGCCTTAAGTCCTGTAGAGCATAAACTGCAGTAAACAATAAAAGAAGAAAAGAGATTGGCTACAAGCTTTATGCATGAACAATAAAGTAAGCAATGTCCCTTCTATAATGTCAAACATTAAATGCAATGCGAATGAGTGAAGACATATTATACACTTAATGTTTTTGTAATTGTTGTTTGGTGAAGTGAAAATCTCAATTATTAATATGATATGCATTATTGATTCATAATGGATAAAAAATCATTATACAACAACCAAGGATTGTGAAAGAGAAATTAGTTAACCCATTTATTATGCAATTTATTTAAATAAAAGATGTTATTGGTATTTGAACTTATAAACTCCAAGATCACAACTAGCGACTTTACCATAAAACCATGTATATAACTTGTGAAATCATATAATTAGGTTGTTAAGTTGTTATATTTGTATTTGTTTGTTTTTTTGAAAATAAACCTTAATTCATTATGTCAAAAAGGTAATTAAATAATTTAATGAATAAGATTTATTTGTTATAACAACCAAACATTAAAAATTATTAGCTAACAAAAGAAGTTAGTAAAATTGAACAAAAGTAAAGTACGACAACCAAGACAAAATATGAAAAGGTTGCTAACTAAAACTACTATTAAATAAACTAAAAATCAACACATTATATATATAAATTAGGATTAATTAGAGTAAAACATGATAAAAATAAGAAATTTACATAATGCGAAGAAAAACACATAATTTTACAAAATTTTAAAATTGTAAAAAGAAAATTAAAACATTTATACATATAACTTGTAAAGTTTGGAAATTAATGAGGAAATAAAGACCCAGAAGCCAAAACCATCTCACAACGTTTTGATCAACAAATGAAATTTTCCATTTTATTGGTTTCTCAACTAAGTACACTTCTATGGGGTGGAATATGCTAGGAAAATGAAAAGTGTTACAGAGTCACTTTAACCCAATTTACAGTGAGTAAGAAGATTTAACAATTACGAAGATTCTTAGATGTAAACAAGTAAAGCTATGTAGTCACTTCTCAAGAGGCAAAAGAGGCATTAGAGGCATCTTTGCAAACCTGGCAATGGAATCACACAAATGGAAGTTAGATGCGAGAGGAGAGAAACAAAGAAATCCTTACAAATCTTTGTTTGATGTTGCTGCTTGTTTTTATGTCTCTTTGTGTAGATGGATGAATTCAATCAATTTTTGAAAATGGGCTCAACCATCAGATGAATATGAGACAATTGTATTCATTGTCTGTTGGCAACTAGAAAATTCTTTAAATCTTAATCATTGTTCTCGTTCATAGATTTAATATCGGCCTCTAAAGAATTTTTTTACCAGTGGCTCGCATTCACTCGTTCTCCTTTTTATTTATTTTGATCATGTATTTAAATTCCATGTACAAGAATTTAACTCTCTTCATTCACGTCAAGTAACTTTGCATTTTTCTTTTTATTTATATTTTACTTCAGATTTTTGCATGTCTGCTAGTTCTTTTTTTTCTTGAAATAATTCACCGTCCATCACCCATGTCTATTTTACTAAGCTGTGATCCTTTTTTATTAAAACATACTTTATCACCATGCCACTTGAGTGTGTTAAATAATAAATAATTTCAATGATGTAGAGACAATTTTTTTTTTTTAATAAGTGGTTCCTATTTATTGGTTGGAGTGTTTTGAGTATTAAGAATGAAGTTGTTTTTAGTATAATTTTTTGGACTTTTTGTTTTGAATTTGGCAGAAAAATTTGAGGTGAAATTTTGTTTTATGTTATTTAAACTGGTTTTTTGACTATTTATATAAAAAATCTTAGGGTGCTTTTATTATGCATGGGTTACCCACCAAATAAGAGATTTCAATATTTTGTACATCTTATAAAATTCCATGCCAAAAATATATTTATTTATTTATTTAATTTAATTTATTTTTTTTATTTTTTTCAATCTGAAAAAAAAAAAAAAACCTAGCGTATATAATGTGCAAGTGCGTATTCTAACACCCATTCATCCCGGATGATATGCACGATGATATGAAAATATAACTTCAAAGTCCCCATAGTTACGATCACATGACAACAATGAAAAACCATAATTATAAAAGCATGCATACCAAAACAAAAAAACCCGTAAAGCATATTTACAACAGGGGCCTAGTAGTGGCTAGTGATAATATCTCTACCCAAAATTAAAGTCAAAATGTAACCAATCCGCTAGTAGTGTCAAGTATAACAAAATAGTGTGACTATTTGACTATGTAGTGTGCTATTCATGGCAATGTTAGTGTGACTATCTCACTGTGTAGTGTGCTATTCATAGCAATTTAATAGTGCCGCGTGCAGTGACAGTATCAACTTTCATCAGGGCATAATGCATCAGACCTCTTTCACACCAGAGTCTTTGTGTTGTTGTGTCACGCCATCAAAGTAGTCTACTAGGTAGAAAATAACATGTGGTATAAGTCTATGTGATAGATCCCGCGGAGTATTGATATCGACCTGAGTATCCATTAAAGCCCGTAAGATGCAGAAGGATGCCTGTTGGGTACATCTAAGATCACCTTAAAAAATGAGCCTGTTCCTGATGATCCAAATATGCCACGTCAGCCATAGTGGAATCTGAATCTCCGACTTATAGCTCTGTCTCCACCAACTAATGTACTCCCGTAGGTTGTCTTGCGCCTTGTATTGAACCTATAAAAAGGAGCAAATCCTGTGCCATACCTCAACTGCAAATCTAAACTGAAAAAATAAATGTGTGTTTGTCTCCTCCGCCTGTAGACAAAATGGGCATCAACCAGGTCCATACCATCCACACTTCTCCAGGTTTTCCCATGTCAAGTTTTTGTTCTTCCAAACAAGCCAGTTATGAATGATGACTTTCTATGGTATACCCACCTTCCAAACAACACTGAACCAAATTTTGTCCTGTATCAACCACGTCTTTGATATAATATGTCGGTATGTATCCCGGAGTTGCACCGCATCTTGATTGAAGGTGCCCGCCCAATGAAGTCCCTATATTCATCCCAATTTGCATTGTCTCGCCCCTCCAAAACTAGATCAGATGCATTTTTCCAATAAGGCATCTCTTCCCTCCAATACATAATTTCCTGTGATAGATAAACAATGCCCCTTGTGTGAATTCAGTGTAGCAATTTATTATTCAAGTGTACCCCCTCTGGTATGCCTCCAATGTGATCTGGCCCCAAGATGATATGATGCCCATCACCGAACGACCAACATAAATGATTTCTGAAAATGCCCCATAATTTCAAGAATCCGAGCCAGATACATGATCCCTGTTTTGTACCTAGTCTACCTTCCCTACACCAGTATTGAATATCTCGCTACAACATATATTTCATTGTAATAATCTGTTGCCAGTCACGAGGAATAAAAAGTCTGCACTACATTGACTTAACCAGTAATGCATAACCAAAGTATTTAATGTCCAGTATACCCCAAACCCCCATGTCCTATGGAAGTGTGATACTGTCCCAACTGGTCAGGTGATATTTGTGTCCATCCCTACGTCCTATCCAAATGAAATGTGCCATGATGGACTTCAATCTACGGATGATTGCCGTCAAGAGAATGTATAAATGTGCCCAACAAACTGTGAGTTTTTGTAGAGCCGTAGTCACAAGTATATACCTTCCCCCCATAGATAACCATCGATGAGACCATTGTTGAATCTTCTTCCTGAATTTATCCATGAGCCAGTTCCAATCAGCCACCCGATATCCCGCCGGTTTTATCCTGAAACACAGATAAGTGAAGCCCTCCTTAAACAACATCATATTGAAATTAAAAAGTGTGGCAATTTGAGTTAGAACCTCCCTAGCCTCCTCGGTGTGTAGTATCACAAACTTATGTGAGTTAGCCACCAAACCTACTGCATTCCCAAAGTGCCTAAAAATATCCAGGAGGGAGACCTAGTGAGCCAATACCGTGTGCCCAAATATCAATATGTCATCCACAAACAAATTATGGGCAATGGTCACCGAGCCACAGATCTTGATCCTCGAAAACTCACCTTCCTTAACTGCCCTCCCAATCTCTAGACTAAGGCTATTGGTGAGCCCTGGTATTGCACCAAGAGTGCTGCAACTCCCAGGGGCTGCCCTACTTTACTTTATCAACCCGGGGTTCATACAAAATTGGAGGTGACAGTGCTATATACATAGCAGATGCATTCTGTTCATGTCATCTTCTTTCGCTCTACGAAAGGGTGCTACTTCTATGGGTTCTCAGTGAAGCGTGTCACACTTCAATGAAACTAAAATAAATTGCAGGAAGGAAATGACATAAATGAAACTAATTCAATTTGTAGAAAGGAAATGGCAGAAATGAAACTAATTTAAATTGGAGAAAGGAAACTAATTTAGACCACACTTAACTTGGAAAATCGGCTAAACACACCCTACTCTATCTATCATGCTCCTATCTATGTAGTTATTCATGACCTAATTCTAATTTGAAGAAGTGTGCTTGCAGTTTGGAGGAAAAAGGGCTAAAGAGGCTAATGGAGGGCTTAAAGCATGAAACAAAGATGAAAAGTGGAAAGAGTGGGGTTAAACCTTATAAAACCTTATTATAGCACAAAAATGGCTTTGGAGTGGAATGTTTTGAAAAGTGCGATGGCGGAGAAGCGGGAGTACAGTTTGGGAGCGGGAGCGAAGTGTGATTTGCGAAAAGGTAAAATCTGCGAAGTGCGAAGCGTGACGGGGTAAACATTGCGATTTGCGATGTGGTAAAGGTTGCGAAGTGCGATATGTGATATCGCAATATTTCAATCAGCTATTGGAAGCGGTAGTGTTAACGAAAACCAATTAAACGGTGCAAAGTGTGAAATGCGACGGGTGATGTGGCGGTGGGACTGGCAGTGGAGCACGATCACAATATCGCAATCGGTGGATCAGAGTGGTATGTCTTAAAAGAAAAGGGTAAATGTTGCAAAGTGCGATTGTGATGTACGGTAGCGGGAGAATCGAGAAGAAAAGGGCGGAGGTCAAACTTTGATGGTTTGTTAAGCATTTTACGTTAAAATGGCTGCGATAGCCGCAGAACGTGAAAACAAAGGAATAGAAGGCAGACTAAGTCGTTTTGAATTGTTTTTGGGAATAAAAATGGTGCAACAGCTGCAAATAAGTGAAAATAGAAGGGGATAGAAGCGTAACAGAAAAGATTTGTAATGAAGCGGGAAGGCGAGGGTGAACTTCTCCGGAATTTTAATACTGCTTCCTGCAAACAAACCTACAGATTCATGCACGGGAAAACATAAAAGAATGCGTGATAAAAACAATGAACAAAAATCAATTTTTTTGGCCTGTGGGAAAGCCTACCCCGCTCGAGCTCTATTGACAGAGATGAGAAGGGAAGTCTAGATCCACAAATTTTAGAGTTTTATCCTCCATTCTATTAAGCAAATGAAAACCTATAGCAGCAATTCAAAACAACAACTTGAAACTATCAGAAGCAAGATTAACTAATGATAGAAACAAAAAATAACTAATGGATAGAAACAATCTAGCTAAATGACAGAAAGGAAAGAATGGTAACATGCAGAGAAGCCGAGGCATATGGATTGGGCCCTAATCCATGAGCCAAGCTCTCTGGAACTAGATCAACAAAAAGTCATCTGAATACTCATTGCATTAAAATGAAATCTTATTACATCCCGAAGGTCTTAAACAACAAAAGCCTAATAGAATGGAAAATGGATGTCATGGGATGGAATGGAATGGACTGTATTGAATGGACCAGAATCGAATGGCCAGACCAAAATGGAATATAATCGACCCTAATTAGCTCTTGATTAGCTTTATTTATTCTCAAGGGCAACTACCAAAAACTCCCTAAAAAATAGGTAACAAGTCCACTTGACTCCAAGTGAAGTATGGCTTGAGTGCACTTGGTCTTGAGTCGCTTGGCTACCTCTGGAATTCGAATTTATGGAGGGGATCTCATGAGGATCCTTTGACTGTCTTTGAGAGTTAAGGAGGGTGGACAACCCCCTTGAATCTCTCCAATATTTCTCCCTAATTTCCTGATATTGTGCTTATTTATTCTCCAATCTTGATCTTTCAGTGGCAGGGAGAAAGTCTCTAAATCATCTCCTTCTCCAAATCTGCATAGTCTGCCAAATATTCTCACAATATTCTACAAAAGTAACCAATATTAGGCACAAATATGTAATTACCTTTAAACCTTCCTAAGAAAATATTGAAGCATAAGAAAACATTATTAAGTGTAGAAGGAGAGATTTAATATATATATTCATGTGCATAAGGAAGGTTGATTGGCTTAAGAAAGGTTAGATGGGCCTTATTTTATGTCTAATTTAGAGGCCCATCATCACCCACCTACTGAAACTGTTGTTCATCCTTTGAGCAACCTATTCATCCTCCCTGCCTTATGGTTTTTCCTGCATGCTGGCTTATTTCATTTTATGTTTATTGGCGCATGCACTGCTCCTCCTGCTAATCTTCTTGCTATTCTTCTTGCATTTCTTCTTGTAGGTGCTTCATGGAGGTCCTCATATGCCTTAAGAAAATTGGTTTTGCATGCCAAGAGGTGGTGGATCCACATTTTATTTGATTTTTTTCTTTTTTTCTTTTTTTTGCATGCAAAGTAAACTCAAAATTCTTTTTTTGTGAATTGAGTTCACCCTTGGTTATCCCTTGGCACTCCTTGTCTTCTATTACAATGAACTGCTTACTACCCTCTTTCTCAAGTCCTTTTTACTTTTGTCTTGTTCCTTTTCTTGGTGGAAAAAGTGAGGCTAGTTGCTAGATAAGGCCGAGGTTGCTCTGCTACTGATTTTGGCTATATAAAAAAACTTTCCTTCTCACACTTTTTAATGTTTTATTAAGCTAAAATAGATTCGAAGAAAGGGTTAGATGATTGCATACCTGAGCCTTAACATTGATTTTTTTTTGCAGGTGATATTGAAGCTGCTGATATGGCTGTTGAATATGTCTTCGGTGGTTCTGAAGCTGCATGTGATAATCTGCCTGAGGTCCTTTTGGAGCTTTTGAGCACATGAGGAGGAAGTTCAAGTTTGACTACCTTTAACCAGGGTGTTGACTGAATTTTATTTTTGTGCCAACTTGTTGTTTTCCGACTTGTAAATGTTGGAGAGCACCTGCATTCATTAGAGAGAGATACATGGAGAAATACAATTTATTTTATTTTATTTTTATTTTTATTTTTTTATAAGGCCTACTAGCTGCCTCTTTGAGGTTTTCCACTAGTAGGTCTGCCTAGGTGCCTCAAAGGAGGTTTTCACCTAGGATCTTTTATTTTTCTCTTTTTTTCCCCAACCCAATGACCGCCTCATGAAGGCTTCCAATCAGTGGGTCAATCTCAGATGCCTCAAAAGAGGTTTTCACTTGAGATTTTATTCTTTCCTTTTTTTTTTTTCACTTTTCTACTCTACTTGAAAAAAAAAACCTTTTTCAAGTATAGGAATACCTCCAATGGAGCCATGTACACATCAAGATGACAGATAAAATCATGTGCGCACTTGGAATACATGCTTTGACATGTACCTGAATATGAGAGATGAATTTCTTTGACTGGGATTGTATCAAGTACTGTTGGAGAAGAGTGTGTTGCTGCAACTTAATGATTGTTTGGAACCATATGTCAATATAGTTGTGATTCCCCTCGTTCACTTGCTGAGTTGGATCACCTTGGATGTCCTATTCTATTATGGTAGTCAAATATTCCTCTTTTTGCTGATTGTTCTCTTGAACTTGTGGAGGAAATACTGGTAAACATGAGGGAACTTTCTCA
The DNA here is from genome assembly GCA_034641835.2 of Pinus albicaulis. Taxonomy (NCBI): domain Eukaryota; kingdom Viridiplantae; phylum Streptophyta; class Pinopsida; order Pinales; family Pinaceae; genus Pinus; species Pinus albicaulis. The sequence goes on from CM076570.1 coordinate 1,464,121,886, forward strand.
ACATATGATTCTGATTTCTACTCTCCATCAAGTGAAACCCTCGATATTTTTATCTCCTCATTTGGATATTGTTCTTCTTGATGTTGTCCTTCAATGAAATTAAGAAAATCTCTTCTTTGAAATACCTTTCTTGAACTAAGATGCATACCATTTAGATCAAGAGGATATGTTTGGTAGTGTTGTACCTCAGCATTGTAAGTGAGCTGAGATACTTCATTGTATGGGTTTGGAAATGGTGGTACAGGTAGTTGAGTGGGGGTGGATATATGAGATGGATGTGGTTGAGGCTGTGGTTGTGGTGGAGGTGGATGGTAGGGATAGCATGGAGTTGGGTATGGAGGATATTGAGGGAAATATTGAGGATGTTGAGGATTTTCCCAATAAGGACTTTTCCAACCATGTTGCCAAGATTGGTTTTGGGGTTGAGATGGCCAAGGTTGCCAAGGAGGGAGTGTGTCCCAATTAGTTTGAGATGGATGTGAATAAGCTTGAAATTGTGAAGTGAGTCCTTGCATCATATCAAGTTGACTAGGCTGCCAGGGTCTTCTTGGAGCTACATAACATAACTTCTTTGGTTATTTCCTTGCTCCATTGTCTTCCTGGTAAACTTCTTTAAACCCGGGGAATGATGAACAACATTTAGTAGCATATGATTCTGCATGGATAAAAAAAATATCAACATCTTATTTTTGCTCATTATGCATTCTTAACATTTCTACTTGTTCACTTAGATTGCTAAGAATTTCTATTTTAAAGTTTTCAAGCAAATTTCCAAGTTCATCTTGCCTTACCAATGTTGATGCTGACTTACTTACTCTTTCACTTCCTCTTGATATGCGCTTGCATGTTTCACAAATTTATTCAAATGACAATTGATATACTTCTCCTTTACTCATGAGATTAAGAAGCTCAATCCACTCATCCCTAATTGTTCTAAGTAAGAGGGTTTTTAGTGTGTCAAATCCTAAATGATGCAATTTTTCCCTCTTAACATTATACATGAACCTCTCTATTAGATCCTCAAGGCTCTCATCTTCTTCTTGGTTCATTCTAAAAATTTCTTCTCTAAGATCACAATCTTTGTACTTTTCTGTAAATACATTTTTCATATCATTCCATGATCTTATTGAATTAGTACCTAGACTCATGAAACATTTAAGATATTTATCCTTCAATGTTGTAGGAAACAATCTCAGTTTTTAAGTGTGTGATAAGTAGCCATAATACCTACAAAGTATCTCAAATTCAAAGAGAAATGTTTCCGGATCCTCTATCCTCATACCATGGAAGTTGGGAAGGAAAGATGGAGGGATGTTCTTCATATGTACACTGATGTCCATATCTTGAATGGGAAACCCAATAAGATTTTCTTCATTGTCATCATATCCATCCATCTCTTCTACCCTCAAAAGTGTATGGTGATGTGGTTCTTACTGCACCACGTGGTCAAGTGGGGGGGTTGGTATTGGAGAAGTATTAAAAAAAAAAAAAATCTTAGTATCCCTACTCGTATGAGGCATGAAAATCAGATCTTTTTGTATTTTTTTTTAATATTTCTGAAATGGCATGAAAAGAAAGGAAAGCAGAAAATAATGCTAAAAACAAAATCAAAGCATCTACTAGACACCTCCACGACAACGGTGCCAAAAAGTGGTGAGCCCTGGCATTGCACCAAGAGTGCTGCAACTCCCAGGGGCTGCCCTAGTTTACTTTATCAACCCGTGGTTCGTACAAAATTGGAGGTGATAGTGCTATATACATAGCAGATGCATTTTATTCATGTCATCCTCTTCCGCTCTACGAAAGGGTGCTACTTCTAGAGGTTCTCAGTGAAGTGTGTCACACTTCAATGAAACTAAAATAAATTGCAGACAAGAAATGAGAGAAATGAAACTAATTCAATTTGCAGAAAGGAAATGGCGGAAATGAAACTAATTTAAATTGTAGAAAGGAAACTAATTTAGACCACACTTAACCTGGCCAATTGGCTAAACACACTATACTCTATCTATCATGCTCCTATCTATGCAGTTATTCATAACCTAATTCTAATTTGAAGAAGTGTGCTTGCAGTTTGGAGGAAAAAGGGCTAAAGAGGCTAATGGAGGGCTTAACGCATGAAACAAGGCTTAAAGTGGAAAAAGCGGGGGTTAAACATATAAACTTTATTATAGCTTATTCAAAGTGAAACGGATTGAATGTTTGAAAATGCGATAGTGAAAGTGGGAGTATAGTTAAAATTGAGAAGCGAGAAGCGATTTACGAAAAAGTAAATTTAAGTCGCATTAGAGGTAAAAAACATTGCGATTTGCAATGTGGTAAATGTTTCGAAGTGCGATACGCGATATCGCAATATCAAAATCAGCTATTGGAAGTGGTCAGTGTTAACAAAAACCAATTAAATGGTGCGAAGTACGAAATGCGATGGGTGACGTGGCGGTGGGACCGGCAGCAGAGCGTGATCGCAATATCGTAATCAGCAGATCAGAGCAGTAAGTCTTAAAAGGGAAGAGGTCAAAATTTGATGGTTTGTCAAGCATTTTGTGTTAAAATGGCTGCGATAGCCACTGAACGTGAAAACGAAGGAATAAAAGGCAAACTTAGTCGTTTTGAAGTGTTTTTGGGAATAAAAAGGGTGCGGCAACTGCAAATAAGTGAAATAAGAAGGGGATAGAAGAATAATAGCAGAGATGGAAAATGAAGTGGGAAGGCGAGGGTGAAATTATTCAGAACTTTAATACTGCTTCCTGCAAACAAACCTGCGGATTCATGCACAGGAAAACGGAAAAGAATGCATGATAAAAATAGTGAACATAAATCAATTTTTTTGGCCTGTGGGAAAGCCTACCCCCCTCGAGCTCTATTGACAGAGATGAGAAGGGAAGTCTAGATCCACATCTTTTAGAGTTTTATCCTCCATTATATTAATCAAATGAAAACCTACAACAATAATTCGAAACAGGAACTTGAAACTATCATAAGCAAGATTAACTAAATGATAGAAATAAAAAATAACTAATGGATAGAAACAAACTAGCTAAATGACATAAAGGAAAGAATGGTAACAGGCAGAGAAGATGAGGCACATGGATTGGGCCCTAATCCACGAGCCCACCTCTCTGGAACTAGATCAATGAAAATTTATCTGAATACTCATTGCATTAAAATGAAATCTTATTACATCTCGAAGGTCTTAAACAACAAAAGCCTAATAGAATGGAAAATGGATGGCATGGGATGGAATGGAATGGACAGAACAGAATGGAATAGAATCGACCCTAATTAGCTCTTGATTAGCTTTATTTATGCTCAAGAGCATCTACCAACAACTCCCTAAAAAATAGGTAATGAGTCCACTTGACTCCAAGTGAAGCATGGCTTGAGTGCACTTGGTCTTGAGTCGCTTGGCTGCTCTGGAATTTGAATTTCTAGAGGGGATCTCATGAGGATCCTTTGGTTGCGTTTGATAGTTAAGGAGGGTGGAGAACCCCCTTGAATCTCTCCAAGATTTCTCCCTAATTTCCTGATATTGTGCTTATTTATTCTCCAATATTGATCTTCCAGTGGGAGGGAGAAAGTCCCTAAATCATCTCCTTCTCCAAATCTGCATAATCTGCCAAATATTCTCACAATATTCTACAAAAATAACAAATATTAGGCACAAATATGCAATTAAATTTAAACCTTCCTAAGAAAATATTGAAGCATAAGAAAATATTATTAAGTGCAGAAGGAGAGATTTAATATATATATTAATGTGCACAAGGAAGGTAGATGTGCTTAAGAAAGGTTAGATGGGCCTTATTTTATGTCTAATTTAGAGGCCCATTAGCTATCCATAACCAGGATGAGCAACATGGGAGATAGGGAACACCCCTGTCGAAGACCCCTACTTGCCCTGAAAAATATGGATGGGAGTCCATTGATGATGACCGCGAGATGTGAAAAATTTACACAACACATGATCCATTCTGTATTCTATGGAGACATACCAATTTTAGTAAGAATAATCAGGAGGAACTCCAAATCCATGCAATCATATGCCTTACTAAGATCCACGTTCATGGAAATAGCCTCCAACTTCCTTGTATGGATGGCCTCCTGAGAAATGACTATCGTATCATGTATGAGTCTGTTATGTAGGAAGCCAAAATGCTGCATATAAATAAAGTTAGAGAGGGTGGATTTTATCTGCTCAACTATCACCTTTGAAATAATATTATATGTGATGTTGCATAAAGATATAGGTCTAAAATATTTGAAGGTAGAAGGAGCAGGTCCCTTCAGAATGAGTGCGATGAAGGTAGCATTTATTGCACCAATGATGTGCCCCCTTGTCCTAGATTCGTCCACCATCTTAGTGAGGTCTTCCCTCAACAATTGGAAGAATAAAATGAAAAATTCGATTGACCACCCATCTAGACCTGGGCTCTTGTCATGTGCAAAAGTCTTAAGTACCTGCAACACCTCATTAGACTTAAATTCCCAAGGAACGACCAAGTTTTGTGCATCATCAAACATAATCAGATACTCCAATGATGCCCACAGTTGGTCATCCACATGAATGCCTGGTCGAGCCTGGAAAAGTTCCTGGAAATGTCTCACTACCGCCGCTTAAATATCGACAGTAGAATATGCAGTCTCGCCCACATCATTAGAAATCTCCCAAATGCAGTTCCTCCTCCGACGATGATTAGCAATGTTGTGAAAATATTTTGAATTATAATCACCATCTGTCAACTAGATCACCCTGCTCTTTAGATGCCATATCTGTTCTTGTATGGCAAAAATCTCCCGCCGACGACCCTCCAGATATTTAATATGCTCCCACATGTCAAGTGAATCTTTCTGTGAATCCAGAAAACGGATCACCCCCCGGGGCTCCAAATTTATTTCAGATAGTTTAGTAATATGGTTCTTTTTCTTCCCCCGTTCCCATGTCCTAACTTTGGCCTTCAATCCACTGAGTTTTTCCCCATTGCGGGACATGGGTGAAGCGTGGCCAAAATTTTACCGAAGAGTTCCAGTAGTCTTCCACAAGACTGTGGAAATTGGGATCTTCCAGCCATATGCTTAAACTTGAAGGGCGACCCCGATGTAGGTTGGTCCACCTGCCAGGATAAAATGATTGGTCTATAATAAAAAAATGAGGATATCCGCCACCCTAGAGAGAATAGGTCCCAACCATTCCAATAAGTTCTCATGCACCATGAATTAGTCGAGCCGCCTACCAATAAACTCATCCCTCGTCCGTCCTTTGTACCAGGTCAGGCAGATTTTATTGGGGAATATGTCCCGCATGTGGTTTTCCTTAAAAAGGTTGTTAAGATATGTAGACATGGCATCCACCCTGCACCGACTGCCCCAATGTTCCTGCGTGGATAAGGTGGTGTTATAAATATGACTTTGCAACTCATAAACTCTTTAAGTTGAATAACTCTTATTTAAAAATAAGATACAAGAATAACAATTTGGCCTCTTATTCACATATCTAAATAATGGGGAGGTTCTTAGCTATGAGATAATTCAAGCATTCTTTATTTTCAATTTGGAGAAACAATTCCCAATGTCATTGCAAATGGGGACAATTAATACGAACCATTGTTGAATCTGAGCTTTGAATAGTTGTATAAAATCATTTTGCAAAAATATAAATTTCATGCATATATAGAAAATTATAATTTCCCCTCTATACTCTATTGTGGCCTCCACGATATGTTGGAATTCGAATTCAAATAAGATGCATTTCTTGGATTAGCGCACAACAATAGTTGTCAGAAATGGCATGATTAAGAGGCTCACCAAATTTCACTGCAGGTGAAGCAATATATCCATGCAAATTTTGTCTCCATCAATCCACAATCTATAAAGTGATAATATATAAGACTGAAAAATATCTTCTCCACGTCATATTACCTCTAGTTTATAGAAACTTGGGATTTTCTTTTTGGCACTTGTCCTTGTTCGATAGATTTGATTTCTTTTAGATATTTGTATCCCATTTTTTTATATTTAAAAATCATATTTTCCACATTGGTTGTGGGAGAGTACAAAGAATTATGTATATATAGTGCATTCCTCTCCAATGTAATTTGAAGATAACGAGAGCCTTTGAAGGGATGGGGTCTTAGTGTGACATGTGTGGTGTGGGGATATAATATGCTATTTATAAACATTGTTTGAGGTTATTATAACTCGATGACATGTGCTCACTTTAGACAACATATGGAGGCTCAACTTGCTTATTTGTTTGAACATATAAACTATGCTCCCATCAATGCATGACACATGATAAAATAGAAAAGGATGAAATTATAAAGGTTGTATTAGATAGGATGAAAAAGGGCATAGTAATATTTTATGATGGAAATCAAAGGGAGCATAACTTTTTATGGATTTTACAATGATGAAAAAGGGGCATAGTAATATCTTAGGATAGAAAAATTCCCTGAAAGAAAGCTTGAACCCAAATGTTAAACAATGTTAGAGCCATGTATATGCATGGATTGATTCCAATTTTTCATCAAAATCCCAAGGTTCATAGGCTTAGAGAAGAGAATTTTTTTGTAAATAACTTCATGAACAAGTGGGGCATGGAGTACAATTTAAATAAGAGTTAGGAAAACTCTTTTTTCTTTGGAGGAAGAAATAAGAGTCTTTCTATTTCCTTCAATTTTAGTGAAGTCTCAAGATGAATCATACGGGTGATGAAGATGGAGCTAGAGACGGGAAGACCAACACATGCAATGGATTTTGATTTTTTTTAAAAATCATTGGGGTGCATCAATAGAAAGGAAAACTAGTGCAACAGATGAGGGTTTCATTATTATTCAACAATTTGAGAAATATTACAACTGGTTACCTTTCACTGGAAAACCTTTAACAAATATTGATCTCCTCTGAAGAAACAATCCAAAGACTCACTGTCTCCTTTGTAACTGATCTAGCCTCCTCCAGACACACCTTCCTGACACTTGCACTCTTTCCTAGAAACACACACTACTGGCTCTGAAAGTTTTCTCAGCCACTGGGATCACTTCTTAGCAAGTTGTACTGCCTCCCTCTGACTCCTAGACCCACTCACTCTACCTCCAGGAAATAGATATGGAATTTGGGAATTGAAATGTGGTTTCTCCTGCAAATCACATTGATAAAAATGCTACTCGCACTAGCTGGTGCTGCATCATCTCTTGATGAATTCAAACTCACTCTGACACTAGAAAATATTAAGGAAATATCCTCCAGAATCCTGCTCCAAAACATTTTTTGAACCCATGATTTTAATGCTTCCATAACTTCAACTATGCCCTTACTGAATCACTGTTGGTGAGCCCTGGTATTGAACCAAGAGTGCTGCAACTCCCAGAGGCTACTCAACTTTACTCATCAACTGGGGGTTCATACAAACTTGGAGGTGACAGTGCTATATGAATAGTAGATAAGCTCTACTCATTCCATCCTCATCTTAGTTCTACAATGAGGTGCTAATAACTAGGGCTACTCTGAAAGAGGAAGTCTGTCACACTTTAACTGCAACCTAAGACTGAAAGCACATCATAACCATTAATCTATTGACAAGAAAATAAACTACAGTAGATTGTACTGGTTCTTCTATTTAATTTCTGCTTTTGCAAGGAAGAAATATTAACACTAATTCTAAGTGCAAGAAAGGAAATTATACTAAGTTTCATTCATTGTCTAGACTACTTGATTAACTTTCAAGAAGGAATTAATCTATCTTTGCACACATGTTGAATCAATGACTAACTAACTTCTATCTAATTCATGCTAACTACTATGCTAATGATGCATCTTATGATGGACTAATTACACTTCAAATTACTCTATTTTGCAGCAAGAGGAGAGGGAGTTTAGGTGTCCTAAGGGCGTTCCTGAAACAAGGATTCAAATATGGAGGTATACTAATGTATTTTATAGGATTAGGTGAGGTGGAGGAGTGATTTTTGGATGAAGGAGGCGGTTCTCAACATTGCTACAAGAAGCTACTACATGATTCTTGTTTTGCTATAGGATGTCCTATAATGCTACAGGAAACAAGACAAGAGGGTTTGGAGGCTAGAAATGATAAGAATAAGGCTAGGAAAGGTGAGGGATAGGTGGATCCAAGGAAATGGAGGATAACATACCCCCTTGGCCAAGCTTATAGCTCTCAAAAAGGCTTGTCTTGCACCAAAAAGGCTACAACTCTCGGTGGTGTGATGATAGTCTCCAAAATAAGGTTTTGGGTGACTTGAATGGAAGGTCACTGATGGAGGGTGGAAACTTAGAATGATAGTGCTACAAGGGTACTTCTCTACTGCTATAACCAAACCTGAAAATAAGATATCTACTCATGTATTCATCATCAACAAAATTATCATAGAAATGGTGGAAAATATGAGTTGAATTTAACTAGAACTACCTATGCACTTGAAACAGGAATCTACCTCTGAATATACAACATATTCATGATAAGAAAAGTAAAATATATCCTAAATTTTCTAAGAAATCATAAAATAAATATGTTTGGTTTGTGGTGGAAGACCTTCCTGCTCAATCTCCAATGGAAGAGGTGAGAGAGGGAGACTTGGCAACACAATTTTGAAATTTTATATGCTACCAAAATGCAATGGAATTAACCAACTACTGAAGCATAAAGGAAATAAACAAGTGTACACAAGAGATACTGCAGCCCATGATTGGGCCCAAATCCACAATCTCAACTCCTTGAAATCAACTCAGTGAGAAATAAACCAAATGCTCATCTTATTTCATAACCAGTCTCTTACATTAACAATGAAAGTAAAAAATGTCTAATGCAAAGCCGAGGGTTCTCCAGTTGCATATAAAATCTGAATCATAATGAGCTCTTTCTATTGTCTATTTATACTAGAGGGTTGCTTCCAAAAACTCCCTAAAAAGTATGTCTTTGTCCCCTTGAAACTCGAGAGAAGTGGAGCTTGGACCCCTCTTATCATCCACTTAGTCGACTGCTTTTGAATTCAAGCTGTTGGAGGAGGATCTAAAGAGATATTGGTTTCTTATAGGAGTTAAGAAGGTTTTCAACCTCCCTATGATTTCTCCTCACTGTCTACTCTGAGCCTTGACATGGAATCTCATTCAAAAAGAACATTATTCCTTTCATTTCCTACATTTAAACCATATTAGGCTTCAAGTCTTGACATTCCTTTTTACACTAGTCTCACTAAGAAAAATATGACAAAATGTAATTAAATGTGTGTGAGAGAGAGAGTAAATAAGCTAAAAATGTAACATTATAACTCCTTAAATATACCTAATGATGGCCCTCATCATCACCCATGTACTAAATGGTTTCTCATCCTCTAAGCAACTCAATCCTCTTTCTTGATTTCCTTCAGATCTCTTGTAGCTTCTCAAACATCCCAAGGTAGCATGGAAGGGGTTCCTTCAGGTGGGTAAAACCCTGTATTCTTTTCTGCTTCTTCCCATTCCTTTGTTCCTATGTTTTCTCTTTTCTTTCAGTCAGCCCCAACAACAAAGGTGGGTTGAACTTAATCCAAGCCACTGGATCTTCATTCTCTGCATGGATCTTTTGTATAAGGGTGCTCTTTCCAAGGAAATTCTCAGTCTGTCTGGAGTACGGTACTACAGGTTCCTTAAGCTCAGTGGTAGGCCATTCCATCTTCTCTGACATTCCATTACACTTTCTTCTCCTAGTAATCTAGATATGTCATCAAAGTGTGCAAGTTCTTGTGCTTGCATATCAAGGTATTTATCTACGAGGCTAACATCATTGGAGATCATTTGGTGATAGTTTATGACACCTCTAGGGCTAATGAGTTCTACCCCAATTTGGAGAGGTTCTTTTACTTTTCTCCTCATCACCCTCTTGAATTCCTATGCCCTTGTTTCTTCATTGGCCAACCAAGATGCTAAGGCCATTAAATGCATATCTCCCAACCTAGAATTTAGGTCCCAGGTGTTCATATTAGTTAGGATAAGGTCGTGCATGTAGAATTATGCCAACTTGGCTCTCTCTTACATACTGGTTTGTTACATAGTAATTTTTCACCATGCTCATTTTCCATCCCTGATCCTAAAATGCTGCGTGACGAATCCTGTGCAATGTTTCCATCATCAAGAAATATGCTAACATATCCCCTTGAGGATCCAAAGAAGAATTCCTTGAAATATTATTGAAGAAACTTGGTCAAATTCATAGTTTCCTAGGTCAACGCCCTTCCTAGTGCAATGACCGCGTTGATGTCCTTATCCAAGTTATGGCCCAACGCTGTCAGCACCCTAATTTATTGGAAAAATGCACTGATCCCCTTTCTGGTAGTGCTTCCTCAAATAGAGGAGAAGCTTTGACCTCTAGAAGCTCAAGGGAAATGAGTTGGTTGTTGAACATAGATGATAAGGTAGAGTTCTCTCATTTTGGAGCTTTGATCTCATCCATGGGGGATCATCCCTTAGAAAGTGGGCTTTCCTCCTCCTTTCATGGGTTCCCAACCTCCTTCTTCTTGCTATATATTCACATCCCTCATTCCCTTAAGTTTAGAGATTGGTTGATCATTGTTAGACTCATCTGAACTCTCATCCCTTCGCATGATTGCATCATGTTTAAGCCTAAGTGCACAGGAGAAGGAATGCTTTTGAGTTGGGTGAAGGACTCAAATTTTCACCTAAGGATGCCTCCAACATCAAAGCCTGGTTGTAAGCTCTCCTTTTGTAATTTATCAATAATAACATCTAATGTTTTCTTTCTATGATTGTCTACATGATTATGCAAATATTTTGGTACTCCTTGATCTACTAGATAGCTAGTGTTTACGTTTATTATATATTGTATCACATTTGTTGTTGTCTCCCGATCAGCCATAAGTATTCATGCGCCATCAATAGCATGAAGCGGGCCTACAAGGATTGTGGATCGAGGTCACCATCAATGGATCCAAGGATAGTGATTGGAAAAATGTATTTATGTCTCTTTCCTCTTTGCTTTGTAAGCATTAGTTAAGAAATCTTATGTTAGAAAGAATCTCGTGTTGCTAGACCCACTCTAGGGCTAGAGAGATCACCTCTGTCTGATCAGAGGCTCAACATTTTAGCTCAAAAATGAAAGTTCTCAGAATTGAATGAAACTAGAACAACGACAACTGTCCCATTGCAAGGAATCCAATGCAACACGTTTCGTTGAAAACCGAGTTCGGATGAGGAAGTTATGGTCTACTGATCGCCGTTCAGAACATGCGAATTTTTATAAAAAAATTGCAGAACAAGGACATACTGATGACATGGCAGCCCAGTCAATATTCATGGAATATTCTTCAGTTTTTTTCCAATGGGACTGTGACAAGTGTTACTGCTGGATTCGCCAGTTTGGTTTGTGAAGGTAAAATTTTTCCAATGACCTCCTAAGGTTGAATTTGAATTTATAGATTTATGTGCTAGAATTTTTATTATTATTAAGATTGGAATTAATATACATATATAATTATAATATATTATATGATTTAAATTTCATATATTATGTTATAATATTATATATATTAATATTAATAATTAATTCTCAAATCTTAATTAATATATTTATTTCCACATATTAATTTTCTACAAGCAAAAGTGCCAGCAAGAAGCCACTCTTTCTTGAAGCTTCTTATGAACGAATACAAAGGCCTACCAACAGGATCAGTTACAGAACAAAGTTCGTTCACTCACTTTGGGGGAGGTGAGTAGAGAAATACACATGCTCAAATCTGAAATTGCTGTTCTAAAATACCAAGTTGCAAAGTTAGAAAAAGGAAAACAGGAAATGGCACAACCTATTTCAGGTCACTGTACAAATTACACTCTGCATAGTACACCATTCATAGAATCTAAAGTTGAAATCCTTGAAGGCAAACAAGATCTTACAATAGGATTCAGAGAGATGCGTGTTCTACCAATAGAATACCGGCAACATCATGTTCAAATAAATGTTTTTATTAAGGGAGATGTTTTCTCTCACAACACTCCTAGATTCTGGTGCAGATGTAAATATTTTCAATAAAAAATCCATCCCCTCCAAATATTGGATTTCAGCCTCCAGGAAAATAATAGGGTTAGGTGAGAAAACCCTACAATATGAAGTTCCCAAAGCTGGTCAAATACTACTATAACAAGCCTTGAAAGAAATGTTGCCAAGACTGTCTTTGTCAAAGAACAGTTTGAAAAGTTACAAGTCTCTGTAAATGATGTAAATAGTGTCTTGAATAATGTCCATTTTGACTCTTCTTTGTTGAAGTCTTATTGTAGAGAATCCTTGAACAAAATAGAAGAAGTAGAATGTAAAGTTGTTAGTGAAGCATATTCTACTAGAAGTCTTATATTTGATCTGTCTGATATGTTTGATAAGATAAATCCTTCTAAGACAGACAAGTCAATTCCAACTTCTTTTTTGCACAAAAGAATTGTACATATACAGAACCCTGTTAATCCCGTTGACAAGTTCCCCCATTTATTCCCAAAAGAAGTTGAAAAATCTTCCCAGAACACTTCAAATGAAAAAGTCACCCTTGCCTCTTTATTCAAAGAATCTAACAAAGAACCAGAAACTCAAGTCCTCCCAGTCTATGAACCGCTAGAAATCCAATTCACTAGATATTCTGCTCCCGACCTTAGTGGAATGGGTGAACTTCCAGAACCTCATGGATTTTATCCTGACTGCCATAGAGAATGGAATATTGATAATTTCAGCAAGGGGAAAATCAGACAAATGATTTATTTAATGATGATTGAGTATAAAATCATGTGTGTCAGAGGAAAATCTGAAGTTGAAGCATGCAAAACCCTTATTCAAAGCTTCACTGGCACTTTGGCAAGATGGTGGGAAGTAGAGACATCTCCATCCCTGATTAAAAAGATGGAAGAATAAATTTTGAAAGATGAAGCAGGAGATGTAATTTTTCATCCTGATGGCACACCCACAAATAATATGATTGGAGCTGTAACCTCCATGATCATTGAGAATTGGTGTGGCACTGAGTCGGTTGTATCAGAAAAAAGTGAAATTATTTTGAAGAATTTAAAATGTATGAAAATGAGCCAATATGAAGATTTCCATCGAGATTGGATGCAAAGGATATTCCTGGTGAAGGATCCCAAAAATCTCTTATGGAAACAAATATATCTTGCAGCCTTGCCTTCCAAATTGGTAGATATTCTTCAGCTGCAAGAATTCTACTAGTTGCCTTTTGAAACCTACACTTGGGGAGAAATTTATTCAATCATTACAAAAGCATTAGTCACTCTGTGTACTGGCTCCAAGATGAATAAATCTTTAGAGAAGCTTTCCAGATTACCAGACAGCAAATCCATTTGCAGTAAGTATGGCATTACCATTGATGATCCTCTGGTAAAAAGAAGGAAGTCTAAAAGAAAGGCTAAAAAGGCTCAAAAACAAGAAAAATCTACCAGTAGAAATAATAGGAAAATAATCTCCTCCAAGAGGAAGGGATATTATAAATATGTTCCTAAGACACATTACTATAAACCATCAAATATTCATCTGAAAAGTCACAAGCATGAAAAGCTAAACCAACTCACATGCTGGTTGTGTGGTAAACTTGGCCACACTGCAAACAGATGTCCTGATGGAGATGAATCAAAGAAAAACAGGGGCAAGAAATCTCAACCTCCTAATAAAGGCAAGATAGTAGTAAAGTTTGAAGATAAATGCAACAAGTGTGGATCTCCACACCATAAGGCAGAAAACTGTCCACGCCTGGTAATTCAACAACAACAGATTTATGATTATTCTTCTGATTCATGCAATGAATCTTTCTCTTCCAGTTCTTCTGTTGAAGAACTACAAGCTTATTTCCATTGTTCCTGTTCAGATTCTGAAAATTTTAAAAGTGGATGTTCTTCTGATGATGAATCTGAGTCTTCATCTGATCTTTCTCTTGCAGAAGATTTTAATTCCAAACTAAAAGTTCTTATGGCACAAACAAATGAAGATGAGCTAAAGATCTTTGTCCAAATTCGTGCAATGGAAGAAGGAGATCTGAAAAATAAGTTATTTGAGACATTCATGTCACAAGTATCATCTACAAGCAAAAGTGCCAACAAGAAGCCACTTTTTCTTGAAGCTTCTTATGAACGCAATACAAAGGCCTACCAACGGGATCAGTTGCAGAACAAAGTTCGTTCACTCACTTTGGGGGAGGTGAGTAGAGAAATACACATGCTCAAATCTGAAATTGCTGTTCTAAAATCCCAAGTTGCAAAGTTAGAAAAAGGAAAACAGGAAGTGGCACAACCTATTTCAGGTCACTGTACAAATTACACTCTGCACAGTACACCATTCACAAAATCTAAAGTTGAAATCCTTGAAGGCAAACAAGATCCCACAATAGGATTCAGAGAGATGCGTGTTCTACCAATAGAATACCAGCAGCATCATGTTCAAATAAATGTTTGTATTAAGGGAGAGATGTTTTCTTTCACAACACTCCTAGATTCTGGTGCAGATATAAATATTTTCAATAAAAAATCCATCCCCTCCAAATATTGGATTTTAGCCTCCAAAGAAAATAATAGGGTTAGGCGAGAAAACCCTATAATATGAAGTTCCCAAAGTTGCTCTCTATTTTGAGACATATTGTATCAAACTAAAATTTGCAGTAGGATACATTCCTGTAGACTGTATTTTAGGAAATGTCTTCCTAGTAGTAGTAGAACCACATGGCTCTTCTTTTGGGAATAAATGGGGGAACTTGTCAACGGGATTGACAGGGTTCTGTATATGTAAAATTCTTTTGTGCAAAAAAGAAGCTGGAATTGGCTTGTCTGTCTTAGAAGGATTTATCTTATCAAACTTATCAGACAGATCAGATATAAGACTTCTAGTAGAATATGCTTCAGTAACAAATTTACATTCTACTTCTTCTATTTTGTTCAAGGATTCTCTACAATAAGACTTCAACAAATAAGAGTCAAACTAGACATTATTCAAGGCACTATTTACATCATTTATAGAGACTTGTAACTTGTCAAACTGTTCTTTGACAAAGACGGTCTTGGCAACATTTCTTTCAAGGCCTGTTATAGCAGTATTTGACCAGTTTAATTGTTCACTGGCCTTCTGAATTCTGCCATCAATGCCAAGAGCATTATCATCCTTTAACACCAAAGGAATGACCTTTGCAGTGTTCTGATCTTCTCCTAGGATGATTCCTTTGTAAGGAGGGAAAGTAGTAGCAGTCTCAATTCTACTACCATCTAAAGCTGACCAAGAATGATGAGAGGAAGATGTCATAGCATCCGTCATTAAAACAATTTTAGATTGTTTATTTTTCTTCCATGAATAGAAAGATATCCAACTATTTGTTTTGTCCATATATTATTTCCATTCTTCTGATAATCTAATTTTATCTTCACTTGAATGAGTGAGGCCAAAAGATTCAGCCTCAGGATGAGTGTAAATATCCTAGTTTAGCAGCTCTTTCATCCACTGGGTTGAAACTTTATGTTTTTTGAATCCATCCATAATAGTGAAGAATTTATGCATTTCCATGACTGAAGATTTTTTACAATCGGCTGGTAGATCCTTGAATCTGGATTCAGGGATCAGGTCATTCATCTGCTCAAGATATCCGAGACCAAATTTAGGCATATTTGGTGGTCTCATCTTGCTGAACATTTCAGTTAACCTTGGGTCTTCATTTTCTAAAGAGGGTAATTCGTGCATCATCAATACATGGTCTGACTCATGAGGAAAAGGAATGTCAGAACATTTGGGATTAGGACAAGGATTAATAGAAGTGGAAGCTGGGGCTTCACCTGTCCTAGGATGATGATTTTCATGAATGACCAAATAAGCAAGGCTACTGAGATTGAATAGGTTTTTGCATTCTAGACAAGAGACTTCAATGGAATTAAAATTTACAAGCTGGGCAAATTCTAACAGAGAAATGTGTTTACAAGGATTTAAGGCCAAACTTGAACAAGCAGTATCTACAATTTGTGGGATTTTATACAAAGGAGACTTTTTGTAGACTTCTTCAATCCTACGTCTATCAATGGTTGACCATTTGGGAAAAGACAGAACAGTAGAGGATTGATCTTCACGGACATTGGCAGAAGTAATGCATTTTGTATAAATAGGTTTGGGATTTGGGATGACCCAGTGTTCTGGGAAATTCAGATCTTCCCATTTGATTGCTTGATGTTCTACCTTTTGATTCTTTGAATCGGTTAGAACAACCACACTTGTTTTTGAATCTCTATTGGGTGTATGGAGGACAACTGGATAGAGGGTGTTTGTATGTATGAAACAGCCTCTGGTCTGAATGGCTATATTATTTCTTTTCTTCAACATGTCAAACCCTGAAGTCTGTATTTGAAACTATAGAATCTTATCTATGGTTTCATCAAATACATAGACTGAAAAGTTTGGGTAACAGTCAAACCAAACAGGGCCATTAGACAATGGGGCCACTATTCCTCCAATGATAGAATCAGTATATTTATTGTGAGTTAGATCCCTCACAGTGGCTAGGACATAAGTGTCTAACCCTTGATGTGTTAAAGCACTGATTCCTACTCTGATGCATCCCAAATGTAAATATTGTGTTTTTAATTTCCTTGCTTCTGCCTGAAGCTGCTTTGGAATAGACTGGACACATTATGAATTTTCTTGAATAGAAATTATAAACTCCTTTATAGATATTCTAGTGGTAGTTAATAGATGAAAATCTGACACATCTGAATAAACTTCTGAGGCAGATATACTTGGGAGCTTCCATCTTGCAGATGGCTCAGTTTCTTCATAAACTAATTCAGATGAATTCAAAACTCTACTTGATGTAGTAGCAAAAATATCCCGAAGGGGATTTTCTGCAGCTTTTTCTTTTTCATCTAATTCTCGGAAAGAAATAGATTTTCTGAAAGAGTCCATTTTCTTAAAAAAAAAAGGTAGATGATCTTGAGTACCAACCTTTCTCGAACTAGATAACCTTTCTGGCTTTGATACCAATTTTACACAGGGGCTTCATTGATCGAAGCTTGCAACAACAACAACAGGCTGACTGGCCTTGTTGAGTCTCTTTTTTGTCTTTAATCTCTCAGATTCCTTTATACGAACCCATACATGAACCTACTTTCACTATCACGCTCTATCGGCTTAAACACGGCCTCCTGCCTTCAACAGCCTTAGCGTCCCTAGGTGTTTTAGTGAACCTCTGGCGAACCTCAAGTGAACATAAGAGAGACAGATACTAACTCAACAGACAATATAAACTCAGAGTTTCAAGTACTCAAGAATGCGGAAAAACTTCTTCTCTTTATTGATATAAGAAATTTGATTACATAAATCTCATGGACTCTACTTTCTTTCCTGAGATTGACTATTTCAGCATTTACCAGTGATTACTTCTCAATGAATGAGATAGTGTTCTGGAGGCTTCCTGGCTTAATACAGACTTAGTATAAGAAAACATATAACACACACAAGACTTTACAGACTATAGATCTGGCCACTTTAGGTTCTCACCAGTGCCGAGCACACTGATGCGAGGCTTCTCAGATCGACTTAATGACTTCGGCCACAACTTTGTGATGCAAGTAGATCAAGCTTAAAGCTTGCAGATGCAGAGCAGGAAGATTGCAGACCTCGACTCTAAAACACACAACTCTAACAACCGATGCCGAATGAGTGAACCTTACCCTCCTTATATAGGATGTGAGGGGGGACAAGCAATCAATTCGGATATAACCAGGACAAAACAGTGGAGGAGGGATCATTGCTTTCGGGTAACGCCGAAGCAAAATCCACACAGAGATTCCTTCATCCGGACGCAGACATGTGGGTGCCAGAAGCAAAGTGGATGCCTTTTTGGTACAAAAGGCCCATGAGGAAACTATTTCAAATATTTACACAGAAGATACTTTTTTACTAGAAAATTCCTCGAAAAAACCAGTCACTTTAATCCTGTGACTAGGAGACAGTACAAGGTGGAGACTTTTAATTTCTTAGTGGAGTCCACGAGAACCACTTTCCGCTGGATCATCTAGGATATTTATTCCAGGAAATCTGTACCTTTGATATGTTGTGTCATTCCATGCTTTGATGTAGATTCTCCTGACAATCATGGGCTTGTTCAGAATTATTTGGTGCTTGATCTTCGTCATTATTAACCATTGATTATGCTGCCTCATGTGTTGCATTAAAATTTTTGAATCTTCTACATGGCAAAGATCACCAATCTTCTGACAGGGTGTATGAAAACACTCACCGACTCCATTATCAATACACCATGTGCATTCATTCTGGAAATAAGACTCATAAGATACAGGGTCGATAACAGTTTTGTTAAGCCCATAATCACTCCACCAGTCTTGTTGTTGATTGCCCTGCATAATCCATGTAGCACCAAATTTAATCTTAGTATAGCAGGTTTCATTTTTTCCATCTTTGTTTAGAAGATCCCACCACAATATTTTATACCCTGAGAAATTGTAAATGGTGTCAGGAAATATTAATTCTGGATTATTTCCTGGCCATTAGTTAAAATTTGTCCATGTCCATTCAGGGTTTCTAGTTCTGTTTATGACCAAGTAATTATGATAGATTTTCCGTCTATCACCACCTTCAGACCAGATGAATGAGATATCAAGAAAGTTATTTTCTAATGACTGTTCAGCCTCATATGATGCTGCCATACTCTTTGATTATACCATGTCGTGAATCCATTTACTCCCTTTTGGATATACTCATCTTTCTGGTACAAGATGCTGAAGGTCTGTATGGTTTTGTAGATTGGCATCCAAAACTTTGGTATTTCTGAGTTGCCAAGTAGGCTTCCATTCATTTCTATACTCAGCCCAGTTTTTGTCTTCTGGAATGGTCCTTAGAATTTCTCTTTGGTGACTTTGATCCTGTTGATCATTTCAGCCCCCACCGAATCTTTGACAAGCAATCCCCTTTTGTTTGGCTTGAAAAATCCATTTTCCTCCTATCGTTGTCATTTCCCACCTCAAATTACATTTTAAAAGGCCACAAAATCCCATATCCGGAAATCTATAAGGTTTAGCCCCTTTCGGCCAAGCCTCTGCTCCTTTTCCTCCACGTGACCGAAAGCCAGAACTAGGCGCTAGCCTTATAAGCGCTTACCACAAATACATATCAGGCGCGTCGATAACCGTCGATCTATATAGATCGGACGGCATTCGCAATGCTTCATCGCGCCCAGACCCCACTCCGTTCATAGCTCTGATAATCTGTCCACTGTCCGATTAGCCTGCAGATCAACGATCATAAGCTCACCCGCTCCAGTGGCCCCGACAGCGCACTACTCCAAAACCGGGTGGTATGTATTGCACCACCTTTCGGCGGTAGGCAGTAATTCTCCTTTGGCCAGCGATTCCACTCATCGCCCAACACATGGCCCAGCGCACTATTGCAAAACCGCTGTTCATCGCGCGTTATAGTTCGGCAGCGGACGTGGCGCGATATGTGCGTGAACCATCCGATCTACAGTAGCCCATCTGACGACGATCTTTCCTCCAAGTTGTTCACGAGTTAACACGGGGAAATAGTGCCCCTGGCCCACAATTTCATTGCCTTCCGACATGATTTCAGCCGTCGATCTCCTCATGAGATCTGACGGTCCAGATCACTTGTCTCTCCTCCAGTCGACTCCGTACCTCCACGTCACCAGTTCCACGTGTTTGTCGTATTTTTCTTCCGCCATTATACATTTCATTCATTTTTAAATATTTTATGTTTAAAACTTACACCAGTCTATCCTCCATCGTTTCACTGCATTTTTCATTGCCACCCCGCATACTTCCGCCATTTCATCATGCCGCGTTGTTACACAGTCATCTCCACTGCATCACCATCCACATGCATTTGTTTTCTTAATACGTTTTCGGGTTTTGCAGGGTTTACAACGACGGAGAATTATCATAATTTATAGCCTCCATTACATAAGCCGAAGACGTATCAAAGGACCATTGTTCAGAGGAAAAAATTTATGGATAAAGCCCTGGGTAGTTGCTACGACATGACATCCATTAAAGAAACAGGGTTAGACTTTGGCGAACTCCCCAGCGTCATTCAAGAGGCTGATTACGCAGATGGTGACATAAATGTTGCGACAAAGAGTATCAGTGGAAGATAGAGGATTTCAAAATTTAGCATTGAATATTTTTGGCCATAATTCCAGGTTTGGGAGACAAAGGCACCATATAAAAGATATCCCGGATCACACAGAGGGTACCCAGCGCGGAAAAAAATACCCTCCAGGTTTCATTTAAGCCAAATTTTCCTTCAGGAAAGGACATAATGTTTATGTGATCTTACTTCTTTGCAGTGTTCCTGAAGAGACTTTCACCCAACGCATTTATTTCAGAAAGCAGGCAGCAGAGTACATACATCACAGCATAGTCATTCAGGAGTATGGGCGCGAATGTTTCCGCCATTTTGTTTTAATGAGGCAAATTAAATGTTCTTCACCTACTTCTTTTATTGGGGGTTTTCTTTTTCTCCTATAAAACTACCTAAGAACAAATTATCGAGGGTTCCAGATTTATCAGAAAATTGTGCAGTAGGAGGATTTTGTATACATTTTGTTGAACTCTTGTATGAAGGCTCAGAGCCCGTTGGGTCTCAGTGAGGAGGAGTTCTATATGTAATGAGGATTTTGGTCTTTGGTATTTCACAGTGTGTAACTTCTCCTTTTATGTTTTAATTTAATGTTCCATCTTGTTTCCATCCATTTTCTTGTATCATGTTTTGGAATGCGAGTGGCTCACTGGCTTGGTATGGATTTATCCTAGTTGATACCCATGTTTGAATCAGTCAAGCGCTTTAAATATGGCTCATGCATGATATACTGTTCCATTTTCACTTCACTCATATTTCTGCTATATTAGTCTCTTTGAGAGGGTGTTTTTAAAACGCTATTTTCATGTATGGATTCTTAGATTGGTAAGCCCATTCATGGGGATATTGTGTATCTGGATATCATCTCAATGAAAACTAGTATCCTCTCACTTTTCCTTACACAGTAAACACCTTCAGATTATATATCTCTGTGAAGTATTTCTGAACCGGCCCGCATTACAGTAAATTGTCTGATGCTTTTGTATCAGAGTTTTACACTTTGCCTCTGCAGTATCTCTTTTCTTGTGTCAAGTTTCTGAGAGTTTGGTCCCATTCAAATTAATTTCCTTGTTTACAAGAGATAGCATGAGAGCCTTTTGTTGATAACTCCCCATGTTATATTACATGCTCCTTGCTATATAAGATGTCCTAGGCACTAGTCTTTGGCAACTCAAGGCTGTCTCTAGGAGCGACAATAGATCCCACTCTGTTACTATCACCATTACTTGTTCTTCTTCTTGTTCTTTTTGCTGGATGAATTCCCGGCTTAAGAAATATGCCAAGTGATTTTCCACCCCTTTTATGTGCTCTACATCAAAGTCAAAATTTGCAAAAAGTGCTTGCCATCTAGCAAATTTGGCTTCTCCAGGTTTTTTGATGTACTTTGTAAGGACCTTTCCCAATGCTGAAGCATCTGTTCTTAACAAAAAATTTTTGTTGACAAGATGTATTGCGAACTTGTCAATACAATTCCAGGCAGCTTTTACCTCTCTTTCTATGACATAGTAGTTTTTCTTTGTAGTATTCCAGGTTCTGGAAGCAAATTGAACTACCTACTCTATCTTGTCTTTCTTATCCTTCTTTTGTTTTAGCATATCTCCCCAACCAATGTCGCTGGCATCTGTTTCAACAATTTTAAAAGAATTTTCATCAACAAAATATAAGATTGGCAGAGTTTTTACCTTGGCTTTAATTTGTTTGACAGCTGTAGTATGATTTTCTGTCCAAGGTGAAGGATTTTTTCTTAATCTCTGATTTAATAGAGATCTATCTACTGCAAAATCCTTATAGAAATTCCCAACATAATTCAGACACCCCAAAAACCTTTGAAGCTGAGTTTTATCAAGGATGACATTAGGGAATTTAGTCTATTCCCCTTGTTGACCCAAAGTAGCTTTAGGCAGAAGCAAGGAAATTAAACACACAATATTTACATTTAGGATGCATCAGAGTAGCAATCAATGCTTTAACACATCAAGGGTTAGACACTTATGTCCTAGCCACTGTGAGGGATCTAACTCACAATAAATATACTGATTCTATCATTGGAGGAATAGTGGCCCCATTGTCTAATGGTCCTGTTTGGTTTGACTGTTACCCAAACTTTTCAGTCTATGTATTTGATGAAACCATAGATAAGATTCTACAACTTCAAATACAGACTTCAGGGTTTGACATGTTGAAGAAAAGAAATAATATAGCCATTCAGACCAGAGGCTGTTTCAGACATACAAACACCCTCTATCCAGCTGTCCTCCATACACCCAGTAGAGATTAAAAAACAAGTGTGGTTTTTCTAACCGATTCAAAGAATCAAAAGGTAGAACATCAAGCAATCAAGTGGGAAGATCTGAATTTCCTAGAACACTGGGTCATCCCAAATCCCAAACCTATTTATACAAAATGCATTACTTCTGCCAATGTCTGTGAAGATCAATCCTCTACTGTTCTGTCTTTTCCCAGACGATCAACCATTGACAGACGTAGGATTGAAGAAGTCTGCAAAAAGTCTCCTTTGTATAATCCACAAATTGTAGATACTGCTTGTTCAAGTTTGGCCTTAAATCCTTGTAAACACATTTCTCTGTTTGAATTTTCCCAGCTTGTAAATTTTAATTCCATTGAAGTCTCTTGTCCAGAATGAAAAAACCTGGTCAATCTCAGTAGCCTTGCTTATTTGGTCATTCATGAAAATCATCATCCTAGGACATGTGAAGCCCCAACTTCCACTTATGTTAATCCTTGTCCTAATCCCAAATGTTCTGACATTCCTTTTCCTCATGAGTAAGACCATGCATTGATGATGCACGAATTGCCCTCTTTAGAAAATGAAGACCCTAGGTTAACTGAAATGTTCAGCAAGATTAGACCACCAAATATGCCTAAATTTG
Source organism: Pinus albicaulis (assembly GCA_034641835.2). NCBI lineage: Eukaryota > Viridiplantae > Streptophyta > Pinopsida > Pinales > Pinaceae > Pinus > Pinus albicaulis. The sequence continues at coordinate 1,464,144,911 of CM076570.1, forward strand.
GTCTTGGATATCTTGAGCAGATGAATGACCTGATCCCTGAATCCAGATTCAAGGATCTACCAGCCAATTGTAAAAAACCTTCAGTCATGGATATGTGTAAATTCTTCACTATTATGGATGGATGCAAAAAACATAAAGTTTCAACCTAGTGGATGAAAGAGATGCTAAACTGGGATATTTACACTCATCCTGAGGCTGAATCTTTTGGCCTCACTCATTCAAGTGAAGAGAAAATCAGATTATCAGAAGAATGGAAAGAATATATGGACAAAACAAATAGCTGGATATCTTTCTATTCATGGAAGAAAAATAAACAATCTGAAATTGTTTTAATGACGGATGCTATGACATCTTCCTCTCAGCATTCCTGGTCAGCTTTAGATGGTAGTAGAATTGAGACTGCTACTACTTTCCCTCCTTACAAAGGAATCATCCTAGGAGAAGCTCAGAATACTGCAAAGGCCATTCCTTTGGTGTTAAAGGATGATAATGCTCTTGGCATTGATGGTAGAATTTAGAAGGCCAGTGAACAATTAAACTTGTCAAATACTGCTATAACAGGCCTTGAAATAAATGTTTCCAAGACTGTCTCTGTCAAAGAACAATTTGACAAGTTACAAGTCTCTATAAATGATGTAAATAGTGCCTTGAATAATGTCCAGTTTGACTCTTCTTTGTTGAAGTCTTATTGTAGATAATCCTTGAACAAAATAGAAGAAGTACAATGTAAAGTTGTTAGTGAAGCATATTCTACTAGAAGTCTTATATCTGATCTGTCTGATAATTTTGATAAGATAAATCCTTATAAGATAGACAAGCCAATTCGAGCTTCTTTTTTGCACAAAAGAATTGTACATATACAGAACCCTGTCAATCCCATTGACAAGTTCCCCCATTTATTCCTAAAAGAAGTTGGACAATCTTCCTAGAACACTTCAAATGAAAAAGTCATCCTTGCCTCTTTATTCAAAAAATCTAACAAAGATCCATAACTCAAGTCATCCCACTCTATGAACCGCTAGAAAGCCAATTCACTAGATAATTTTCTCCTGACCTTAGTGGAATGGGTAAACTTCCAGAACCTCATGGATTTTATCCTGACTGCCATATATAATGGAATATTGATAATTTCAGCATGGGGAAAATCAGACAAATGATTGATTTAATGATGACTGAGTATAAACTCATGTGTGTCAGAGGAAAATTTGAAGCTGATTTTTATCAAGGATGACATCAGGGAATTTATTTGCAAATTCCATAGCATGGCTTTGCAAGGCAATCTGTCCATTCTGAATTGTGTGTCCCATAAATTTTATTGAGGTCTGGAAGATTTCAATCTTCTTCTTACTCAATACCAAACCATTTTGTTTTACCAACTTTATAAAGATCTTTATGTGCTTAAAGTGGTCCTGAATTTTTTTTGAAAAAATAAGAATGTCATCTATATAAACAAGCAACCAATCTGCATAAGGTTTGAATATGGAATCCATAACCTTTTGAAACTTTGAGGGAGCATGCTTGAGGTCAAATGGCATGACATTCCATTCGTAGTGTCTGGCTGGGATACTAAAGGTAGTTTTAAATTTTTCTTTTTCTGCAACCGCAACCTGCCAAAACCTAGACTTTAGATCAAATTTTGAAAATAATTTTGCACCAGATATTCTTCCCAATAGATCTCCTTTGTGTGGAATTGGGTAAGTATCATCGACAAGTATTGAATTCATAGGCTTATAATTTATCACAAGTCTTGGAATTCCTCTGATTTGTTCTGATCTTTTATTCACATAGAATCCATAGCAATTCCATGGGCTATTGGATTATCTGATCAACTTTCTGTTTAATAGCTGATTTATTTCCTTCTCACATAAGTCCTTGTATTCCTTATTCATAGGAATTTCTTTGGATTTACAGGGCCTGCCTGTATACTCATATTTATAGGGCAGTTCTACATAATGATGTTTTCTGTGCCAAAAGGCATTGGGCTTTTCTGAACAACATTCTGTTTCTATTATTGCTTTCAACTCAGAGATTTTTCTTTGAATTTCAGGAGTTTTTAACTGTTCCTCTATATGAATGGTGGACTTAAGGTCCTTAAGTTCTGTAAGTTTTGTTTCAGCCTTCTTGAGCTCTTGCATAGCCTGTACCATAGTGGATACCCTCGGATTTGAAATATAGGGCATATCAATTCTCTTAGATTTTCCATCTGAAGTTGGTACAGTTATAAATTAACCGACTTTGTTATTTTTCAGTCTGATAGAGCCATGTGGTTCTACTGCTACTAGGAAGACATTTCCTAAAATACAGTCTATAGGAATGTCTCCTACTGCAAATTTTAGTTTGATACAATGTGTCTCAAAACAGACAGCAGCTTTGGGAACTTCATATTGTAGGGTTTTCTCGCCTAACCCTATTATTTTCCTGGAGGCTGAAATCCAATATTTGGAGGGGATGGCCTTTTTATTGAAAATATTTATATCTACACCAGAATCTAGGAGTACTGTGCGAGAAAACATCTCTCCCTTAATACAAACATTTATTTGAACATGATGTTGCTGGTATTCTATTGGTAGAACACACATCTCTCTGAATCCTATTGTAGGATCTTGTTTGTCTTCAAGGATTTCAACTTTAGATTCTGTGAATGGTGTACTGTGCAGAGTGTAATTTGTACAGTGACCTGAAATAGGTTGTGCCATTTCCTGTTTTCCTTTTTCTAACTTTGCAACCTGGGATTTTAGAACATCAATTTCAGATTTGAGCATGTGTATTTCTCTACTCACCTCCCCCAAAGTGAGTGAACGAACTTTGTTCTGCAATTGATCCCGTTGGTAGGCCTTTGTATTGCGTTCATAAGAAGCTTCAAGAAAGAGTGGCTTCTTGCTGGCACTTTTGCTTGTAGATGATACTTGTGATATTAATTTTCCATATTATGTTAAATCTGCATATAAAGGTGGAATTTCATTAAAGTTGGTGGCAACGTATTAAACTATGGTCCGTTAACCTTACATTATGTTCCAAGCATTAAACCATACATTATGTTCCACAGTCCGCATTTGAAATTCATGTGGGGGTCGTATATTAAAGTCAGGAAATGCAATGGCGGTTATATGTTAAAGTTCAGGTTTTTAAATTATGCAAATTGTAAAGCCAATGCATATGTTAGCGAAGGTTCAAAGGCGTTTATCAATCCGTTGCAAAATAGTGTATGGAGGGTCAAGGTCGCGGTTCGAACCCGTGACCTCCCCTCGAACACTGCACCATTTTACTATTGTTCCGCACACCTATACATTGATAATGTAGGTGGTAGAATTATACGTAAAGACTTGTGGATCAAATGGTGGGAACGGAGGGGGCAAGCTCGTGGGCCAACCCTCTTCCATGTGACCAAAACAATATGACCGCGCTAAAAAAAAAAAACAGAAATGCGGATTTTAAGCGTGCTTATCACATTTAATCAGGGATTAAGCCCTAATTAATCTAGTTCTTAATTAGCAGCGACGCTAAATTCAGAGATTCTGCCAAATTTGTCAGAGCTGTCTGGAATTTTTCCAGATTTGGAGGAGAAATTGGGGGAAAGTTTGTTTTTACCATAACTGAGTCAATTTTTGACCAAATTGAGCTAAAAAAGAGCCATTATTGGCTAATTGCAATACTATGAACACATTGGAACAGGTTGCAGAGGCAGAAGAGCTCATATACAGAGGTTTTCGTTGCCTTGAAGAATTTTGAAGCCTAGGGCCACCAGGAGGGAAGGCCATGCCTAGAGCATTTAGTAACCAAATTGAGTAAATAAATAGTCATTTCTAATATATTTCGACATTTTGAACTCATTGGAATAGGTTCCATGAGAATTTGATGCGTATGAAATGGTTGTTGGTGCAGTTAGACTATTACAAAAATTTCGCTGAAGTTGGACGAGGATATGGCAGAGAAGTGAACCATTCATAAAAACTCTATTTTAATGGATCAATTGTTATGGTTTGTTGTTATTTAGGTTGCTGCTGTTTAAACATTTAAATTCATACTTTATGCTTTCAAATTCACTCAAAATTCTGTTTTAATTACCTCTTTGACACACATAAGCAACAAGGGAACCTGTACATCAAGCATAAGATCAATAAATAAGTTTTGTATCTGAAAATGAAATTAGCACAACAAAACTAACATTCAAATTTAGATCAAGTTGGTATCAGATCCAAGTTGAAAAGCTTGGTTTAAAGGTAAGGTTATTTGCTTGATAGTTGCTTGAAGTTTTGTGCAAGGGTTGCAAATTTGTGATGCCGACAAGATTAAAGTTGCAGAAAGGTGAATGGAATTTGTTGGTTGAAAGTCCTACATTAGATGAAGAAATTGAAGAATAATGCTAAAATTCCTCATGGTTTGCATGAAGCTGGTTTTATCTGAAATTTTGAGATTTAAGAGGTACAATTTGTACAAGAAGCTAAGTTGGTTGAAGAGGTACAAACATCAAAAGTTGAGCTTGAATCCATAGCCATCATGTCAGGTGTTGGAGAGACTTAAGGACCTCCCCTTGAACACTGCACACTTTTACCATTATGCCACACACCTGTACATTGAAAATGTATGTGGTAGAATTATAATTAAATACTTGTGGATCAAGTGGTGGGAACGGAGGGGGCAAGCTCGCGGGCCAGCCCTCCTCCACGAAACCAAAACAATATGACTGCACTAAAAAAAAGAAGTAATGCAGATTTTAAGCACGCTTATCACATTTAATCAGGGATTAAACCATAATTAATGCAGTTCCTAATTAGTAGCGAAATTAGTGGCGACGCTAAATTCAAAGATTCTGCCAAATTTGTTGGAGCTGTTTGGAGTTTTTCCAGATTTGGAGGAGAAATTGGGGGAAAGTTTGTTTTTACCATAACTAAGTCAATTTTCGACCAAATTGAGCTAAAAAAGAACCATTATTGGCTAATTGGCATGCTATGAACACATTGAAACAAGTTGCAGAGGCAAAAGAGCTCATCTACAGAGGTTTTTGTTGCCTTGAAGAATATTGAAGCCTAGGGTCACCAGGAGGGAAGGCCATGCCTAGAGCATCTAGTAACCAAATTGAGTAAATAAATGGTCATTTCTAATATATTTCGACATTTTGAACTCATTGGAATAGGTTCCAAGAGAATTTGATGCATGTAAATAGAAATTTGAGCACAATTGAGCTAATAAAAAGGCCCAAGCTATGAAGCTGGACCAAGGAGATGTAGCCCAGGAGGGGTGAACTCCTTCATCAAAAATCTATTTTAATGGATCAATTGTTATGTTTTGTTGTTATTTAGGTTGCTGCTGTTCAAAAAATTAAATTCATACTTTATGCTTTCAAATTCACTCATAAAATTCAGTTTTAATTACCTCTTTGGCACACATAAGCAACAAGGGAACCTTTACATCAAGCATAAGATCAATAATAAGTTTTATATCTGAAAATGAAATTAGCACAACAAAACTAACATTCAAATTCAGATCAAGTTGGTATCAGATCCAAGTTGAAAAGCTTGGTTTAAAGGTAAGGTTATTTGCTTGATAGTTGCTTGAAGTTTTGTGCAAGGGTTGCAAATTTGTGATGCTGACAAGGTTAAAGTTGCAGAAAGGTGAAGGGAATTTGTTGGTTGAAAGTCCTGAGATTAGGACCAGAAGAAGGAGAGCTAAAAGAGAATCATATTCACCCAAAATTCCACTCATATCTGCACTTGAAAAACCTCAAGTTTTGTCTCAAGAAGCCGAGATTTAAGAGGTACAAGTTGTACAAGAAGCTGAGTTGGTTGAAGAGGTACAAGCATCAAAAGTTGAGCTTGAATCCATAACCATCATGTCAGGTGTTGGAGAGACTTAAGGACATTCATAAGAGGAAGATGTCAAGAGAGACTTCGAATACTTAAAGAGGATGGTTAAATTTATGTTTGATGTATTTACTGCTAGGATGGCAGGAGAAGGTTCCAAGCCTCCATATGGAGAAGGAAATTCAGATGGTAAGAAGGATGAAGAGAGGAGTTCCAAGGGTAGTGGAGGAAAGCCACCTTCATCTCCACCATATTCATCATCCTCATCATCTCCATCTTCGTCATCTTCCACTTCCACCACAAATACCACTCACACTCACTCAATAGCCACAAAAGGAAAAACTCCATTACTCAAATTGGACATTAAGTTTGAACTTCCTATGTACAATGGCGAGGTAAATGCAGAGATGCTTGAAAATTGGATACGTCAATTGGAAGTGCATTACAGAATTCATAACCTTCATGAAGACAACTAAAAGATCCAGGTGGCTTCATTATTGCTAGAAGGAGCAACACTAGTTTGGTGGGAAGCAAAGACTCAAGGGGAAATGCGAATCCATGGTAAGATATCCATTTCTTGGGTTGAGTTTATTTCTTCCACTAAAAGACACTTTTATCCATTAGCCTATATGCAAAAAGCTATTATGAGTTGCAAAATTTTAAGCAACTCAAGGGTCAAACAATTCAAGAATATACCCAGGAGTTTAGGAGCTTTGTTGTTAGGAATAAATTTGAATTCCCAAGATACATTCTTAAAATACATTGGGGCTTTACATTCCTATTTGAAACATACTATTGTTTTGTTTAACCCAAGAAATTTAGATGAAGTTTATGAACAAGCCACACAATTAGAGGCAAGAGGGAAACAAAACATAGATGCGAAAGGTGAAAGTGAGGGTAAAGGAAAATGAATTTTTTATGGAAGAGGAAAAAGAAATAACTCTGTAAAAAGAGAGAAGGAAAAACTCACATGAAAAACTGTTCAAAGACTGGCCATGATGAAGATCACTATTGGCAAATTCATCCAGAATTGACACCAAACAGACTGAAAGCCAAAGAGAAGGGGAAAACTGTTGCTATAGTTGAACATGACCTATGGTCAGATTCAGGATATGAGACAAAGACTACAGCCATGGGTTTGAAAGGTAAACATGTTACAAGCACTAGTTCTTCAAATTGTTCAAATGATACTCATGATGAAGATACAAGATTAGAACTTTTCCACATTAGAGTTGTCTCTAAACATACCAATATTGATACACTTTTTGATAGTGGGTCACAAGCTAACTTGATTTCCGAAGATTTGGTTAAGAAAATAGGCCTTGAAACTATTAGACATCTAAGACCATATTCTTTGGGTTGGATACGCAAGAATGCAAACTTTCATGTTACAAGGAACTGCTTACTAAGATTCGCCATCAACTTGAACTTTCTTGATGAAGTTGAGCTTGATGTGGTGCCACTTGAGATATTAGGTATTGTATTGGGAAGTCCTTATCTCTATGATAGGAAAGCATTATTTCATCGCCATGAGATAAAGTATCACTGGTTTAAGGATGGTATTGAGTACATAATTAGAGCACAAAAGAAGAAGACATGTTTGTCTCTTATACATGCAAGTGAAATGAAGGGGATAGTGAATGCAAGTCAGAATTTGACATTGTTGATAATCAAACAAAGAGATGTGTTGAATAAAACTTTTCAAAAATATGGTTATACTTGTAATGAGTTGTTTCAAGATGTTAATAGGTTGCCTTTTAAAGAAGGTGAACAAGATGTAAAACATTTGCAGTAGTCAACAATAGTGTTGAGCAGTGTTGGAAACAAGATGCCGGTGCAAGAGAATGAAAAGGTCAAAGAGAAAGCAACAAAGCAGCTTGGCAAACAAGGCATGGGTTCCACAAATGCTAGTTTATGGTTCCCAAAAGGTACATGGCAATGGCGAAGATACTTGGGTCAAGAGTCGATGCAAGTACAAAGCGAGATCAGCTAAAAATCGCCATTGTGACAATGTGCAAGGTGAGAAAGTTTTGAAGTTTCTTTTGATTTTTGACCAAGGTAGAATGAGATGGTTTCTGCAAGAATAGATTGTTGTTTTGCAAATTTAGAAATATTCCAGCTTGATGGTGTCAATGAAAGCAAGAGAAGGTCACAAGAATCAAAGAAAAAGTTGACTTTTTGTGAAAAGCTCCAAATGATGAAATTGGGAAAATTTCAGTGGATAGAGACTGGAAGGGTGAGGGAACAGTACCGTCATCCACATGATCAGTAATTAGAGAGATTTTGGGGTCCAAAAGTCTTCTAGTGGGGAGGAATGATCAAAGGCTCAATATTTTAGCTCAAAAATATAGGTGCTCAGAATTGAATGAAACTAGAATGACATCGACTGGACCATCGCAAGGAATCCAACACAACTCGTTTCGTTGAAAACCAAGTTCGGATGAGGAAGTTATGGTCTACTGATCGTCGTTCATAATAAGCAATTTTTTATAAAAAAATTGTAGAACAAGTACAGGCTGATGACATGGCAACCCGGTCAACATTCAGAGAATCTTCTTTAGTTTTTGTCTAATGGGACTATGACAAATGTCACTACTAGATTCCCCAGTTTGGTTTGTGAAGGTAAAATTTGTCCAATGACATTTTAAGGTTGAATTTGGGTTTATAGATTTATGTGTTGGAAATTATTATTTTTATTATTATTAATATTGGAATTAATTTATATATTATATATATATATATATATATATATATATATATATATATATATATATATATATAATTATAATATATTATATGATTTAAATTTCATAAACTATGTTATAATATTATATATATTAATATTAATAATTAATTCTCAAATCTTAATTAATATATTTATTTCCACGTATTAATTTTCCATGTTATGTTATATAATGGTGGCATTTCATTAAGGTTGGTGGCAACGTATTAAACTATGGTCCGTTAACCATATGTTGGAGCAATTTTTATTAAACCATACGTATGTTCCATAGTCCACATTTGAAATTCACGTATTAATTTTCCATTTTCCATGTTAATGGTGGCATTTCATTAAGGTTGGTGGCAACGTATTAAACTATGGTCCGTTAACCATATGTTGGAGCAATTTTTATTAAACCATACGTTATGTTCCAACCATTAAACCATACGTTATGTTCCATAGTCCACATTTGAAATTCATATGGGGGTCGTATATTAAAGTTGGACAACGCAATGGGGGTTATATATTAAAGTTAAAAATTTCATGTTACAAAGGTTTTTAAAGTTTTAAAACGTTGCAAAATGGAGGGTCGAGGTTGGGGTTCAACACCGTGATCTCCCGGCCAACACTTTGGTCTTTTAGCATTGTGCCATACACCTGTACATTAAAAATGTATGTGGCAGAAATATAATTACGCCGGAGGCGTTTTCCATTGCGGGGTTGGGGTGTGCAAAGCTATGGCGCATGGAACCAATGAAATTTGGCCACGTGTACGATCAATCTGACGATCAAATAACGCCGACTGCTGTCAATACTTAATTCTCGTGGTATTCCCTCTTGATATGGATAAAACGCGAAGCCCCTAGATCCTACATTTCTGATACAACATCAGGTCCCATGCAGTGTCACCCTCTCTTGCTACGATTAGAATACAGCTGAATAATCGCTTATTGGAAAATCTAATGAGTTCACGAATCTCCGTCTCTGTTGCTTGAACATGTCTCATAATGTGCCGGAGAAGAATTCGCACATGGGATCAACTCCATTTAGATATCATCTACGAATATTTGACGGTTCTGGAATCGCTTGGAGATGTTCCTTTCAAAGCAGAGATTGAACCTGTAACCCAGTTCTTTAGTTAATACACAGTTTTAGAGTAGTATAAAAATTTATACGTACATGTCTCCTGTCGCATCACCTGTGAACAGTTTTTTTTAATGGAAGAGGGTAATGAAAATCCAAATCTCCTCTGCAATTGTTCTGATATGTGATCATAGCAAACCATATATTGAGAACTAGGCTTCCCAACATGAAGATAAGCAGAAGCTTACTGTTATTCTTGTATCTATAAAGTTTCAATAATGTCGTAATAAACTGTGTAGTACCGTACAAAATTTCAGAGGATTATGCAGGGTTCTAAATTTTGAAACGAATTTAAATTTAGCATTTCCTGTATGGAGTTCTCCGGAACATTTTGCTGATGGCATTTTCCAGGTTGAGTTTTTTTTTTTTTAATTATAAATTTGAACGATGTAGATTTAAATTTTATAATTTATAAAGCTATTTAAGTGTTTAGAATTTTTTACTCGAGTGTTTAGAAATTTTTATTTAAATATTTAGAAATATTTAAGAATGTAAAATTTTAGCATAGATATTTTTACTGATTAGATTTTTGGAAAACTGTGTCAAAATTATAGGTTTCTGAACTTTTCACTCATTGTTAGGGGCCTGAAACATAATAATGATATAAGAAGTGTTTACTGATGATATAAAAAGTATTACACCACTTTAAATAAAGAATGAGAATTTAATTTAATTTAAATTAATCTTTTATTTAGTTTAAAATTCAAATTAATATCTAATTTCTAATCAAATTAATTCTTTTTCTTTCTCATTATTTCTTGCTTTTTACCCCAGATTTGTGTAAAATTCTTTCAGGAAAAAATAAGCACTAAGCTGCCCAATCCCATATCCAGAGAAAAAAAATTACATACCTAAGTCAACATAAAAATTACATTTGCTAAAATTAAAAATACAGCATGCAAATATGTTTGATCCTTGAAGGAAGCTACTTTGAAATTGAAGCATTTCATTTGGTAAACCTGATATTGTTTTTAAGAAGGTGACAAAATCTCGTGAGTAAGTTGTTTATTATCATTAAATATATATTATTTCAATATTCTTATTTATTGTTTCTAGACATTTGATCATTTAAATAAAGCCTTAGATTGCTACAGGTATAATTTTTTAGGAATGTTTTGGATTTTTTATTTATTTAAATTCATGACAGGGTTCTTTTACATTTATCTAAAATAAGCTTTTAGATATTTTTTCAATCTATGATATGCTTCTTTATATTAAAATAAAACAAATTTTTAACCCATCAAAAACATATTTACTATATGGTTAAAGGATGATTTTTTAGCCAAAGGCTTTTTATTATGAAGTTTATATTCATGACACTGTTCAGATTCGTTGTCTCGTTGTTCTGAAGTGTGTCCTTTAAATGAAAAAAATACCATATGATCATATCTGAAAGAATGCATGAAATCTCTTGAAACCACGTGAGATTTGAAAGTCATGGACACGTCATAAGTTACACCTCATCCACCACAACTAAGTTGCTTATGGTTCTTCTTATAATTTTATGCCATTTTCCTATTAATTTATTATTTGTGTTCAAAATGGTGTAGAAAAATTAAAAGTATAAATGTAATCTTACTTTTGTATTTTTTCATTTTATATTATTATACATGTTGCATATTAAATTAATTAATTAATTAATTATATAAAATTTTCAACCAACTTTTCATTTTACATTATTATTTTTTTCAAATTTCCATTAATTTATTATTTGGGTTCAAAATGGTGTAGAAAAATTAAAAGTATAAATATAATCTTACTTTTGTATTTTTCATTTTATATTATTTTATATATGAAGAATTATTTGTATTTAAAAAAAAGAGAGAGAGATTATTCTTTTTTTTTATTCTTTTTTAAGCTTAAATAAAATTACTTATAAAATAAGGTAATGATGTTATGAGTTTTGAATCAACTAACATATAATTATTAAAAATAAAATAATTCTTTATATATTTAAACTATAAATAGTATTTCATTATTCTTAACATTTAATTTATTCGGAAATGTCAATTGTTAATCTCAATCAAAACACGCACGACCAGGGCAAACTCTTTCATAGGCACAAGAATTAATACAAAGTCTACTCCTTCGGTGTACATTTGCACCCATAGGGGCAAAGGGTTCTGTTTCTTCTTCGCTAACACGATATGTGTTTCATGTTTTTGATAATTTCTTGGTTTCAGGCGATGACTCGTGGGTTTCAGAGTTATCCTTTTTCAGGGTTTTAAGCAGCTTACTAACTATGTGCATACCTTGATAACACAAAAAAAAAAAAATGTTTGACAACTTAAAATCCAATATTCCATATCGTCACAAACTTTTTATTTTCATTAAATTACTTCCCTTACATATCCACTGCCTCGGCGTTCCTTTGCGCCTCTTGGTGCAATTGCTAGTTAAAGACTTACGAACACAGTGGTGGGAACGGAGGAGGCCAGCACGCGGGCCAACCCTCCTCCACGTGACCAAAACAATATGACCGCGCTCCAAACAAAATGGTAATGCGTATTTTAAGCGCTCTTATCACATTTAATCAGGGATGAAGTTCTAATTAATCCAGTTCCTAATTAGCGGCGACCCTAATTCTAGAGATTTTGCCAAATTATTTGGATTTGTCTGGAGTTTTTCCAGATTTGGAGGAGAAATTGGGGGAAAGTTTGTTTTTGCCATAACTGAGTCAAGTTTTGACCAAATTAAGCTCAGAAAGAGTCATTCTTGGCTAATTGGCATGCTATGAACACATTGGAATAGGTTGCAGGGGCATAGGATCTCATATACAAAGGTGTTTTTGCCTTGAAGAATTTTGAATCCTATGGCCACAAGGAGAGAAGGCCATGCCTAAAGCATCTCGTAACCAAATTGAGTAAATAAATAGTCATTTATGATAGATTTCGACATTTTTAACTCATTGGAATAGGTTACAAGAGCATTTGATACATTTAAACAACAATTTGAGTACAATTGAGCTAATACAGAGGCCCAAGCTATGAAGCTGGACCAAGGAGATGTAGCCGAGGAGGGGTGAAATCCTTCATAAAAAATCTGTTTTAATGGATCAGTTGTTATGGTTTGCTATTATTTGTGTTTTTTCTGTTCATCCATTTAAATTCATGCTTTAGGCTTTCAAATTCACTCATAAAATTCAGTTTTAATTACCTCTTTGACACATATAAGCAACAAGGGAACCTGTACATCAAGCATAAGATCAGTAAATAAGTTTTATAACTGAAAATGAAATTAGCACAACAAAACTAACATTCAAATTTAGATCAATTTCCACAGAGGGGATTTATCTTGACAACAGAACTGACGACTCTACTAGGGAGCTTTAGCCTTTTAAGTCCTCCTTCCCCGAACTAATCTTGGATCAATTTCTACCATTTATAAAATTTAGATCTATTTAGGTCTGCGTCAGCTTGTGTAAAGGTTGTTTGTCACTTCATTGTGTCAGGTCTAGTGTGTTTGTGAGACTCTTCTTGTTTTTTCCTTGTTTTTAGCGACCAACGCATTTTCTGTCCTCACAGTAGTGCTGGCAGGGCTGTTTTATATAGTACAACTGCGTTGATTGGCCTTTCATCACCCTTATGCTCAGTACAAAAGCACTGATCTGAGCCTTGGGAAAATTTGAGTTTCCCCTGTTAGAGTCCTGTAATTTACAGTATCACAAGGTGACTGTGTATTTTTTACTTGAAAATTTTCATATTGCACATATATTTCAATATTCAAAAGCATTTCCGAAGAAGATAAAAAGAAACAAAAAAGAGGAAGAAAAGAGGGTGTAAAAACGGAAAAGAAAGCCCCACAAAAAAAATGAATATTTCTTAAAGTGCTGTAAATCAAAATGCCACTACTTTTTAGAAATGTTTGTTCATTCATACAACTTAAGCATGATTATACAATTTTAAATTTTTTGCTGATAGGTTAGAAAATGAGGATTTTCCAAACTGTTTAATCTTGGCTTATCAGTAGATATGTAGAAAATGACATTGGTTCAACAGTTTAGTCTGGACCAATAGGAGAGATAAGGGTAGGGTTTAGGTTATAATTTCAAGAGAAAAATGTTTCAGGGTCTGCAAGCCCAAATGCACCCTAAAAAGAAGAAAAAATGTTAGATTTGTAGTTTGGGTAGGTAGATACATTGATAAATAAGAATGAAAGAAAAATGCAAAGACTATTTTACAAGGTACAACATTAAAATTCCATTTTTCCTATGGTGGAAGAAGAAAGACCAAAGCATAGGGCACTTGCACTCAAAGGATTGGAAAGAAGGGTTATGTTTTGAAGTTTAGGGAATTACAAATATTTCAAAATCATTTGAGGCATTAACTTATGTCCAAGTTTTATCCTAAGTCCTATACAAGCCCGGCCAAATCCCAATCGCAAGTTCCGAAGAATAAGTGCCGAAGTGCGATTTGCGATGTGGGTGGGACTTGATCGCACAACGCAAATCACAAAGTTTAACATTCACCTCCTGCTGCTCATAACAAAGTCTGTGATCTGCGGGCCGTGGGAAGGCCCGTCTTTTCCTTGCCACGTCATCCCCGCTCGTCGCACTTTGCACATCGCCGATCTTAACATCTACCTCCGCTTCCCCACCACTAAAACTCCCCGATTGCAATCTGCGATATAGGTCGGCCCCACCTGTGCCATGCCACGTCACCTTTCCTGCCGTCGCACATTGTAGGTTTTAGCATTTGCATCCGCCCTTCATGAAAAAAATCTTCCGACTTGCGATTGCGAAATAGGATTGGGACCCCACCTTCTTGCCACGTCTGCTCCCGCCTTCTCCCTCCATCCTATCCCATCACCCCTCACCAACACAGCCATTACGCCATAAAGGGTCAGGCCGTTATCCAACAGACCCACGCCACCTCCACACCACCAAATTGTTGTTTTAAAGCCAAAAATTCGGCATACTCTGCAGTTATTGTCAAATTGTTGCAGGTGTGAAATTTGCAGGTATTTTTAGAGAAAGTGCGAGCTGTTGCTGAAGAGCCATTTGTTTATCAAAGAAGAGTTGTCAGCTCTCTGTGAATCGGATTACAGTTCTCATTTAGAATGTTCAATCCCTATCATGATCCCCCTCTATCATATCCCTTTCCCAGTGCTGATCCATAGCAATTTCCCTTTCTCCGTTCCCCCTTCTGTCATCCTATTCTTCATTGCAAATTGAGAAAGAAGATACATTGAAGAAGCATGTTTTCCTCGCCAGGCCCACTTTCAGCAAGTACACAGAGGTGGATGAAGTGTATCGACAGGTCATAGGTACGAGAATTCCAAGCAAGAAGGAATGGAATGAATTGTGTATGTATCAAGATTGAAAAGGCACGGTGGACACATCAACACAACCACTGATTGATTAGAAGTGCCATCATCACATCATCTTTAATGATCCAGTAGAGGCGGCCCATAAGTAAAGCTAAATGTTAGAGCCAACCATCGTTGCCTCTTCGCAACCATCTCAGCCACCTCCAAGCCACTTTTTGGATTCACGAAGAGCCGCCTAAGTTTGGCATTCATGAAGTGCTGCTAAAATTAATTCTACAGGCAGTGATTTATTAGAGATTTTCTTTGTTTGGGCCTTGCATGGCCAAACTTGTCTAATTTTAGTTTTATTGTAATTAATGAAGGTTTCCGAAGTAGATTAGGGCAGCCGATGTAGTTTGCAGTTAAATACTGCATGAATTTTCATTATCAAGGGTTAGATATTGTTAGACCCTGCATTGTAAGAATGACTATATTGGAGCACTGTAATTTTGGAGTTGGACATCAATAATCGAAGGCTGTTTATAGGATTCTTGAGTTGTGTTAATTGGTGATGTGCTATTTCTCTGTGTTAAATGTTTCCATTTTTTCCTTACTGTGTATCTATTCATCTAATTGTAAAAAATAAATTAGATTAAGATTTGCTGTCGTAGCACCTTAATTCTGTTTGTATTTATAATGTGAATGTTTTCTGCTGAAGTCTGATTAAAGAATTCTTAACTACTCTTTAGTCACTACTGAACCTTACTATTTCTTTCACCTCATAATTCATACTTCTTTAAAGATCCATTTAGAATAGTTAGCTTGTCCTGTGATGCTCTTGGACGTTGATATACCAATCCAGCCTTTGACTCCATAGCCCAATGGATTAGTCCCTGCAGGCTTACTCATCCAACCAACAAAATCAATCAAAAAAACCAACCCTCATAATTTTTATAACTAGCCTAACATCAACATTCATAATACTAAGGAAAAATTAAATCAGAAATAGAGAGAGCCCTCTCTAAGTCTAGGAAGGGTAGGTCCTAGATTCCAAAGCGATTTGATGTTGTCCTCTATCGTTTATTCTTACCAATCTTATAAATTATAGGGCCACAACATAATGGTGACCATACTAGGGACTTATTGAAAAGGCTTAGTATTTCATTAGAACTCAAAAAACCCCAGTCAAAACATTGTATGATTCAAGTGGTTTCAAAGATTGGTTTTTTCAGTTTTTTGTAAACTATTCAGCATGTCTGTACTTTGGGTCTAAATTCTAGATCCTATAAGAATCTTTACCAGATCCCATCCTGACCCAAATCCTCCTATAGTAGTTGACAATCCAGAGAGAATCCTAAGAAAAACCCCCAGAGTTGAGAGTCAAATTGTTGACAGATCCCTCCACAGAGCAAGTTCCCTCCCTGGAAACCTTGTAGCCTTGCAAGACATCTAGTTCGAGTTATATTTTGAACAAAGATTATTCAGGACCAAATCTCAGAATTGGACAACCTAGACAGTTTTTGACCCATCTATCCTACAACAGAGTCTAGTTGGGGAAGCCTCAATCTCCACCCAAACTGACCTTCAGCTTCTACAATGCTTTGACTCCCTCCAAGATCCGGTAGCAAGTTTCACCTTAGCTGTTGATGATGCTTACCTTCAACAATCTGTAGAGTTATCTGCTCTTACTGTAGCAACTCCCTCTGTTATTTCCAAGTTTTCTCTCCTCAGTCAACTTGTCTAGGTGTATATGCAGCTCCTACCACTTCCTTGAACATTTCCCACTAGAGTGCCCAAACCTCCACTCATACACCCAACCTTCCTCCATTTAATCCTCCACCTCCCTTGGTCAACCCTCCTCTTATTAATCCCCCTTGGGTTCCCCCACCACCAATCGTGGTAGCCTGGTATGCTCCATTGGTGCTACCACTACCTGTGGTGTCCATGCCACAAGATTATCAATCCAAAATCCCACATTTTGATGGAACTGGTCCTGAAACTGCTCAACAACATGTGGATAAAATGAATTATTGTTTTTACTATGAAGAGATAGATGATGAAAGTGTCAAGTTGAGGATTTTTGCTCAAAGTTTGGGGGGAGAAGTAAGAAAATGGTTTAAAGGCTTGACTCCAAATAGTGTCCATGACCTCCCTTCCCTGTGTTAGCACCCTGTAAATAGCAAGATTGGCAAAATTCCAAATGCAGGGGAACATCAAACCACTTTGGGATTCAAGGATCTAGCCCTCCTGAATCCAAAGAGGGATCTCTCTATGAATGAGTTTAAAGATGTGATCTTTAAAGCCTGAAATGTGATATTAGGCTAGTTATGAAGAGCATGGGTTTTGTTTGTTTGTTTTTGGTTGGGCGAAGACATGATGAAGGTGAAGGCAGTTCAACATAAAGGGTGAAGATGTCTGCAAGTGAAGGAATGATTCGGCTGACAGAAAAGGCAAAGACAGTTTTAACCCATTGGGCTATGGAGTCGTAGGAGGATTTTAATTGGATAGCAAGGTTCAAGAAGGATCCATGGGGCAAGTCACTTATGTCAAAGGATCTCTTAAGTCGATTTTATGGAATGAAACAGATAGGAAATGGAGACCAAAACAAATGAAGAACAGTGAACAACCTGAGATCAAGTAAGTGCTTTTAAACTATATTGCTTGGGCATGTACTTAGAGAAACAAAACATAAAAGTATTCTGAGATCAGGTAAGTGCTTTTAAACTAGCCTGCATTGAAGTACTTTCAGTTAGGAAACATTTAAAAACAATCAAACAGCTTAAGATCAGGTAAGTGCCTTTAAACTACCCTGCTTTCAGCATATCCAATAAGAAAACCACAGATAACATTCACAAAGAGTGATTTAGATCAGGCAAGTGCTTTGAAACCAACCTGCTTCAATATACTCTGAGGAAAACACAGAAAATACTCATCATAAAGAGCAATCTAGATCAGGCAAGTGCTTTTAAACCAACCTGCTTCAATATACTCTTTAAAGAGAACTTTCGAATCAAGAAAACATAGAAGTAAAGCTTTCAGTAAGAGCAGGGTACTGTAGATAGTAAATCCTAGCTCTATGTTTGCTGCTCTTTATCAGAGAAAGTGGACAGAGTGAAAAACGTTAAAGAAAATAACAATTGACGGTGAGGAAACATCACCATTGACACAAATCAGGATCCCATAAATCAACAGCTTGTATTTGATGTTCAAACCAGTTACAATCAGCAAGCCCGGTGGGTCTCTACAACTTCAAACTTCTCATATCAGCTTATGTATCTTTAAGTTTCAAACGGGGCATCAGTAGCTTCAGAATAACTATTACATACATTTAGATGTCCAGAGACCAACATTTTCTCATCTTCTACAGAAGTATTTATAGAAGAAAGAGGAGGTGGGATTTGATAAAAGATCTGTTGGGTCAATTAATACAGACTAATGACTCCTCGGCCTTTGAGGGGCTCGATGAAGGAATTTACAGATGTTTATCCGCATTAATTGATTTTCATTTACGATTAAACTCGGTGGGAGCCTTTGTTGACTTTGGAGGCTCGGTGTCACGTTGAAGTAACTCTGTTGCTGCTCCTCGAGGTCTAATGATCGAAAATATTTTCTTCTGAGCTGTTCTTTAATCTTTAAAATAGTTCTACCGAAAATTACAGATAAGATCTTTGATTAGTATTAATTGTTCGGCTGTCTTTAGGCAAAC
Source organism: Pinus albicaulis (assembly GCA_034641835.2). NCBI lineage: Eukaryota > Viridiplantae > Streptophyta > Pinopsida > Pinales > Pinaceae > Pinus > Pinus albicaulis. Next base: position 1,464,163,530 of record CM076570.1, read on the forward strand.
ACCTCTCGTTCAGGTAATGACTAAGCTTTCTTTGGTTTCGGTGAGGCTGTAGGTGCCTTTAGGAGCTGAAGAGGGTTTGATTGGCCTCTGCTTCAGGTGGTGGAGGCTTTCTTGGATTGACAGATGTCTTCGTCTCTTCCTAAAACACTTTTAATTCACTTTAGTTCAGTGTTTTAGGACAAATCACGCTCGGTTTGTGTCTTCAGTCTTCTATTCTGGTATGTTTTGTCTTCGACACTGATACTCTTTGTTTCTTTTATGCATTGTTGTGTCTTTTTGATGTGCAGGCCGTGCAGGGCTCATATGGCATCAATGCCTCATGAAAAATTGACATCGTGGAGTTTGAGCCCAGCAAATGGTTCCCTTTGATGATTCAAAGGCACGAGAATCGTCATTCCCGACCTTTAGCCTTTCTTCATTATAATGGACAAACCATTCACCTGCAAAACATGAAACCAATTAGGAAATCCTGAGTTTTTTGGGTAAACTACTTCAGAGGTTGTGGGAAGGGAGCAGGGCCGTTGGATGGCATCATCCAATGGTTGGGATTCATTAGAAGCGATCAGAGAAGAGTGGAGGAAAATAACAAATCAGATCCGTCGATTGCACGGAGATCGACGGTGGGGATTAATCGAAAAACATAAAATGGAAGGGAGAAAGGCAATGAAAGCATGTGGGAAAGATCTGGGCCGTCCGATCTAGACACGTGGATGGTCCAGATCTAATCGGGGGATCACAATCAGCGGGGAGAGAAGAAAGGGTGCGATGGAAATTGCCGATGCGATGCGTGATCGGGGAGGGCGATGTGATTAAGCGATGACCGTTGATCTGAGGATCAGATCAGCGGTGGGGAGCGAATCGGAGGGATGACCGATCGGGGGAACAAATCAATGCATGCGATGGAAAACTCCGATGCGATTTTGCGCGGGCTGTTCGATTGGTTTAAGATCAACGGTGGATTATGCACCAGCGAAAAAACCCTTTAAAATTTTATAAAACCCAGAGTTTAATATAATACAGAGTTTTTGGCGGATCGGGGCGGAAAATATATATAACATGGTTAGGTGCCCGATTGCGGGGCCTTTGATTATATGAAACGATAAAAGATCCAGGGTTTATATATAAAGGGCCAATTGCATCGGAACTGTCGAGCTCGGTCTTTCAATCAACCCATTCGAAACTTGCGATGCGATTAAGCACCGAAAGGTTTAGCACTTTGTTCCAGCACCATGGGCATACGGTGGGGAAGCGGTTGAGACTTGGCCCAAAGGGGCTTAAACCCTTAATAAGAAATGGGTTTTTTCATAGATTTTCAATGGTTTTCAAAGGGTTTTGGGGGGTTTCGATATAGTCTAAAAATGAGTTTTAAACTATGCAAGGTGGATTATATGAAGGGGAGATGAGGAAAATGGAAAACAGAGGAAAATGATGGGAGAAGATGCAGGTTAGTTTATGAGTGAAGGAAGGGTAGAAAGGGGATTTTGCAGTAGTATTTCTCATGGAATTTTCAACAGAATTTCTGAGTTGTGAAGGAAAACAACAGTGAAGATTTTAAGACAAGGGCATGAGATCTTTCCAGAGGCTTCAAGAGATAAAATTCTAGCAATGAAACTGTTTCTTGAAGGCTCCAACAAATGTTTTGGCCACCTTTTGATAGAACAAATTTTATAGGTGGCCAACACCCTACACTAGCTATTCATAAATAGATGGGAAGTTAAAAAAAAGCCTCTTCAAATCTTGTCAGAATATGAAAAAATCAAAAGAAATGTTGGAGAGAGTGTCCAAGACTATTGTGTCAGGTTCAACAACATATATAATGCACTCCCTACTCATATGAAACCCCCAGAAGGCTTAGCCCTGGTTAAGTTCCTAAATGGTTTCAATTCAGAGATGGCTTATTAGCTTAGAGAAAGAGATCCTGCTACACTAGAAGAAATGCAGAGAGGTGCAGTAAGTGTAGAAGCCAACCTTCTTGCAAAGAGGGCTAGAATAGAAATGAGAAGAGAGTCAATATAAGTGAAAAGCTTGCAGCTTCCACATCTGATGCTAGGATTGATAACCCAGTATGGACTATGGAGAGAATGATGGAGAGGATCAAGCTGAATGAGAGAGCTATCCCTAAGGATAATCAACCAACTCAAAATAGAAACCAAAAACTTAGAAGAAACCCTCCTCAAATAATATAGAGAGAAAATAAAGGCCCTGATCAACAAATTAGGCCTCCATTCCAAGAGAATTACAGTGATGAAGATGAGGGAGTGGTCGAAGAATTAGAATAAAGTCAAATTAATCTGATGGGAATTAATGAAGAGGATTCCGTTTTCCTTACTGAATAAGAACAAGGTTTATTTTCTCTGACTCAAAATGAAGTAGAATCTGAAGAGTCTGAGGATTATAAACAAGGGTTCGAGAATGCCATCATGGAGCTGCATAGACAATATAACCTCAGAAGCAAGAAAATTTTTGATAAGTCCAAGAAAACGAGCTCTGAAAATTCTGCTAAAAAAGCCCCAGAAACTGAGCCCAAGAAAACAACATAAAGTTTAAATAAAACTGCTAACATCCCTAGAAAGAATGATATAGAAAGCAGCACTAGTAAACTAGTTGTTAGCCCTGGAAAAACTGTTCAAGTTGATATCTCCACTACAAGTCAACAATCTGAAGTCACTACTAAAATAGTGCATGAGAAGAATGATTATTCAAATCTTCCAAAAATCCAGACACCATTCAGTATTGAGAACGAAATTGCTAAAATAAAATCTCAATCCCTCTCATTGAATTGGTAAACAAGGATGTATATAGATCTCATATCCTAAAGGCGCTGAAAATAGGATAAATTATTGATACCGTCAATATAAATGATGATAAACCTGAACTGTTGTTTGGGCTAGAAGTAGAGGGTAAATCCTAGTAGGAAAGTGTTCCCCCATTTTATATCAGTCTGAATGTTCATGATAAGATCCTCCATAATGCCATGTTATATTCAGGTGCATCTCATAATCTTATGCCAAAGGCTGTTATGGAGAAGATTGGCCTTGAGGTAACCAGACCCTATAAATATTTGTACTCATTTGACTCCAGCAAGGTCAAATTCCTAGGCCTCATCAAAGATCTCTGTATTACTTTAGCCCATATACCAGCCAGAATCCTAGTGATGGATATAGTAGTGGCTGACATCCCTCCTAAGTATGGTATGCTTCTATCATGCTCATGGGGAGCCAAGCTTCAAGGGGCCCTCCAAATGGATATGAATTATGCTACCATACTAGTGTTTGGCCAGCAAAGAAGATTATATAGGTAGACTTTATTGAAATACATGCTGAGCAGTCAAGAAATACCACATAAATACCCCCTTTACTCTGTTCATTATGACCTTGACTCATTCATTCTTTACAATGATGAAGACATTAAGGAACAAGTAGTTGAAGAAGAAAAAGAACAGAATAGGGAACAAGCAAACCAAATGGAAATTGTTCAACACAAGTATGAATCTGAACCTTTTTGGAACATGAGTTTTGATGGCTCTTGTGGCAAAGCAGGTTCGGGAGTAGGAGTGTGGGTCTGCAATACTAGAAATACCACTCAAAGGGTCATTTTTACAAACTAAATTTTTAGTGCACCAACAACATAGTAGAATATGACGCATTCCTTTTGGGTTTACAATTGTTGAAAAGATTAGGAGCCAAAAGGATTTCTGTTCATGAGGAATCTGAGCTAGTTATTAGACAGATCAAGGGATAATATTCAGCCAAACATCCTAAATTGAGAGCATACAGAAATGCTGCCCTTGACCTTCTAAAAACCTTTGAAGAATATGATCTTCCTGCAATTCCAAGGAATCAAAATATCCTTTCCAATAGTTTAGCATTTTCAGCCAGTACTTGTCAGTTACCTCATCCCAGCAAGCAGTATACAAAGCATATTAAACATCGCCCAACAGTCACTGATAATATGAGATACTGGCAAGACTTTGGAAATGACAAACAGATTGAGAACTTCCTGTAATCTAAAGGTGATTTTGAAGATTCTAGCTTGGACCTAGATGGTGAAGAAGATTGTCCCACTTAAGAACAAATGTGCAGGGATGAACCTCCCCATAATTTTGATATTAATATTTTGTCAAATGAATATTCACATACGACAGAGATACATAAAGACCCATAAAAAGAATGGTTTGAAGTCCTCCAATTCAAAGATAATATCCTGCCTAGAGGACTTGTCCCTTTGGAGGAACTATTTGAATTCAATGATGTAGCCAAAAAACCAAAGATGGAACCTACATAAGCAAATATTGAGGAGTGAAATCTAGGCAGAGAGAAGGATTCCAAGATGATAAAGTTATAAAATACACTTCCAGTGACTACGAAACATAGATACATTGATTTGTTTAAGGAGTTCATTGATGTGTTTGCCTGGTGCTATGAAGACCTGAAATATTATGGTACTAATATTATCCAACACAATATTACAGTCAAGGAGAACCAGAATCTTTTCAAACAAAAACTGCGCAGGATAAATCCTGTACTAATTCCCTTGGTGGAGAAGGAGATCAAGAAGATGTATGATGCCAAAATAATAGTTCCAATTAGATACTCTGAATGGGTTTGCAATATTGTACCTACAAGAAAGAAAACATGTGAGATCAGACCTTGCATTGACTTCAGAAATTTAAACAAGATATCACTCAAAGACAACTAACCTTTACCAAAGATGGATCACATATTGCAAAAGGTAGTAGGTTCTAGAAGGATTTATTTTCTAGATGGTTTTTCAGGGTATAACCAAGTGTTGGTGCATCCTGATTATCAGCACAAAACAACTTTTACTACTCCTTGGGGGACCTTCATGTATGTGAAAATGCCTTTTGGATTAATTAATGCAGGAGCCACTTTCCAGAGAGCAATGGAAATTGCCTTTTCTGAAGAGATCGATCTTTTTATTGTGATCTACCTTGATGAAATTACAGTGTATTAGAAAACCGATGAAGAACACCTGGCTCGTTTGAGTAGAGTTTTCGAAAAGTGCAGAAGGTACAAACTCTCTCTAAATCCCAAGAAATCATTATTTGGTCTTGAAGAAGGAAAGCTTCTGGGCCATATTAGTATGTGAAGAAGAAATCAAAATTGACCCCAGCAGGATTGAGGGAATATTTCAAATCAGTCATCCTAGGAACATCAAAGAGCTTCAATATTTCATTGGAAATATACATTTTTTGAGAAGGTTTATACCAAACCTTGCAGAACTGCTGAGAAATATCACTAACATGCTCAAAACAGATTCAGGAGTTAAGTGGAGCATGGAAGCTAAACAGCCCTTTGACTTGGTAAAGCAAGCACTCACTAAAGCACCGATTCTAATCAACCCTGATTTCACCAAGGATTTCATAATTTTTTCCTTTGCATCAATGCACACTATTGCTGTTGTATTGTTGCAGAAAAATAAGGAAGGACAAGAGAAGCCCATAGCATTTTTCAGACAAGCTTTAAGAGATGCACCTTCAAATTATAACATCATGGAAAAGTAGGCTTTTGCTTTGATCAAAGCACTGAAGGATTTTAGAGTGTACATCCTACATTCACATATCATTGCCTTTGTGCCCAATACAGTTGTCAAAGATATCCTAACGCAGAATCCCGATGGAAAAAGAGGCAAGTGGATTGCTGTTATCTTGGAGTATGATTTAAAGATAATACCCACCAAACTAATCAAGGGACACTATTTAGCCAAACTGATGGTTGAAATGAATTTTCAAGAATTATATATCAACATGATCCATTCACTAGACGAACAAGAGGAGCTAGCGACTCCACCTATTGAGGAAGCGTTCCTGAATTCTCCCTGGTACGCAAATATATCATATGTTCTATTTAATTTAAATGCTCCTCTTGGTTTGTCCAAAACAAAAGCTAGATTCTTGAAATTGAAGGCTGTAAAATTTTGCATCTTATAAAATGTCTTGTACGGGAAGGATTATGGGGGCATTTTGCTTAAATATTTGCTTAAGGAAGATGCATAAAGGGTTATGCAAGAATTCCATGAAGGGGATTGTGGAGGCCATCTCTACTGGAAAACCATTGCTAACAAGATCCTAAGAGTTGGTTTCTATTGGCCTACTCTTTTCCCATATATCCAAAAAATGGTAGCCACCTGTCACAAGTGCCAAATTTTTGAAGGGAAAAGAAAGTTGCTACCTTTGCCCTTAAAACCAATCTCTGTTGAGGCACCTTTTCAACAATGGGGTTTAGACTTCATTGGAGAAATTTACCCCTCATCCTCTGTTAGTGTCCCATGATTTGGCAGATTGGTAAGACCAAATGCACAAGGTAACATCATACTAGTCTTTGGAGTCCTAGGACCTAGCCTTCCTGGACTCAGAGAGGGCTCTCTCTGTTTTGTGCAAATGATGTGAACTTGTTTGCTTTTAGGGTTTTATTTTAGGCTAGTTGTTAAGTTTAGGGTTTGTTTGTTTGTTCGGTTGGGTAAGATGATCAAGTAGAATAGGTGGAGTGAGAGGTCTTCAAATCATTGGGCTATGGAGTCTATAAAAGGTCATGGAGAGTTCAACAATGAATCGGGGTGCATTATAGGGAAAATCTAACATGGTCAAATGGATCTTCAAGGTTTGTATGATATGAAATTAACATCAAGTTTGTGAACATGGTAGGTGTAAAAGGGAAGTTAAGAATCCTTGAACAAAATACCTTTAAACAAGAATGGGTCTTAAATACTACTCAACATAAGGAAATAATCATAATACAGGGCAAACCATTAACTCTTTGATTAAACTCAAGCAAGTAAGCATTTGAAACCAACAATTCAGTGAACTATAGAAGGCAAGAACTTGTCTAACTTCTAGTGATTTCACCTTCCAGATTTAGAAAACATTTAAGATAACATATAACTTAAATAAAAGAAGAGGGAACATCCTAAAAATCATTGATCAAGCTAAAAATACCTTTAAGACAACTTTTCAAGCATGGACAAAGGGCATGATCAAAACATGACCTCTTTGGCTAAACCTAACAAGTAGTACTTTAAAGAAAGATCTCAAGAACAGTGTTTAAATAGCATAAAACAAGCAGGGCTAACCATAAAACATCTTTGAAATCTACTGTATTGAACCATTCCTGAAATAAACAAGCATAGGTGGGTCTAAAGAGCAACTAAGAATTCTTTAAACTGATCTAGCAGAGGAAAACATGAAGGCAATAAGGACAAACAGATCTAAGGTACCTCTGAACAACATTTCTTAGTTTAAAAATTTTGTCCTACTGCAACATAGAAAGATGAACATAATGATAAACATGAGAAAGCAAGCAAGCCTTCTCCATTATTGATCAAAACAAGCCATTCACAAATTCCACAACACCAATTTCTTCTTCAATCTCAAAAAAACATGTATTGCTCTCAAAAGTCATCAAATTCGAACCAAAAATACATATGAGACCTCCATGCTCTATTTATCTATCAAAAGAGGAGGTGGAAACCATAAGAGGCTTCTAGAAACCATAAATAAACCATAAATGTCATTTATGTGCTTGAAGACCATGCAAGGCCCAAGACACATAATATCTAAGGAAATATATGAAACATAACTTCTAACACCTAAATTGGGAGTGATTTTCCCCAAAAAACTCAAATATCAATTTGCCATCAATTTTTGTCTTTTGTTTACTTTTTGGCCAAAGTGGCAGCTGAAGGTGTAGCACATGCACATGAAAAATAGGTCCACTTGTAGCCAAGTTTTGATGACCTTCCCGATGTCCGAATTGGCTCTGTGATGGCCCGTTGGAAAGCCTGTTGAGTATACTTTCCAAATCTACCATTGGTTTTATGATTGAGCTCCATTAACCTATCCAAAGGGAAACTTTCCCAAAACTTCTCTAGGCGCAGCGCCAGGCCTAAAAATGAGGCAGAAAGGTGAAAAATGAGGTATTTTTTGGCCTTTTGAGGGACCAAAAATGCTCCAAATTCTCTGAAACTTGGTGAGCATGCTGTGTTTGAGCTGAGGATTCAAAAAATGCCAATTTTTCCTCCCGAGGATGCCTGAGATGAAAGCGTAGCGCTAAGGGCACTGCACTTAGAGGCCTCAAAATTTACAAAAAACCAAAATTTGTCAAAATTTCCACAAAATTGGTGGATGTATTCCTCATGGGGTTTGAGAGACTTGTAGAGAAGCTTCAACCAATATTCCAAGGTTTGATTGGTCTTTTGCCTCTTTGAGTGCTTGTATTTTGGAATGGGCCTTTTTGAGCTTAGCCCTTGCAATTTGATTTCTCTGGGCATAATGCTTGGTCATCTTCCTTTGGAGATCAAGATCTTTATTGGATTTCTCCAATTTGGCCTCCAAGTGTGTGTTTACTCTTTCTAGCCAAGGCTCTCGTTCATATTGTATCTCCATGGCAAGCAACTCGCTTAGAGGGAGCTGCTTTGTCAAGGCTGACTCTTGCTCTCTTTGTCTTGCCAAGGCCTTCTTTAAACCCATGGTTCTGGTCTTCTTCTGGTTTGTCCTTCTTCATCCTCACTTTCCTCATAGGTGCCCATGAATTCCTCTAGCTTTACCTGTGACCTTTGAGCTTCTTTCCGGGCTATAATTTCTCTAGCCTTATAAATGGCATTTTGTGCCTCTAGCTGCCTGTTCTCCATCTCAAGGACATAATTCACACTCTTGGCCCTATCTAGATTTGCTTGGAGGTTTTTAATTAGGGAATTTTTGTTCTGGATGAGAAAGTTTTGAGATCCTTGCCTCATTTTCCTCATCACTGTCAATATGAATGAGCTCAAACTCTTTCTCAACCTCATGCTGATCTTCTTCTTCATGGATCTTTTGTTTGCCTTTGTCAACTTTCTTAGTGGATGTGGAAGGCATGGCCCCTTGCCTTTTAGAGGTAGCAAACACATGCCTTTCTCCTCTTTGATATGTCAATGGAAGAGGTTTGCTTGTGATCATTTTGGTGTCTTCATCATGGCTGCCATCATTTGCCTCCATGTCTTCCTCTTCATTACCTTGATTGCTGCTTACCTCATTATCTTCAACATCAACCTCACTGTTGGCCTCTTCACTGATTTGTGCACTTTAATTTTGCTCCTCATTGTAGCTGCTTGCCTCATCATTGCTGTGATATTTATTTTCACTATCAGCCTCTTCATTTTCTTCACTGTTTTCATGACTGTCATGATTGTCATCAAGGCTCTTAGTCTCACTACTGTCCTTAGGATCATCCTCTATTTCTTTGTCACTTGCCTCATCTTCATTATTATCCACCTCCATGTCTTCTGCTTCATTTCTGATCTCTTCTTCATCAATGCTTAATTCATTTCCACTATCAGCTTCTTCATTTCCTTCAATGTTATCATCTCCCTCTATTTCCATGTTTTCTGCTTCTTGTTGGTTTGACTCATCATCACCCTCATCTTCATTTTGGTTTGATTCATTGTCACCCTCACCCTCATGGTCACTTGCTTGTTCATTGCCACTTCCTTCTTGATCTAATGCATTAGGAGAAGATGTGGAAGGGAGGTTTTCTTGAGGAGAGGATACTTGTGTAGATGATGAGTCATGGTCAATGGGAGGTGATGGAGGAGTGGAGGGAGGAGGATGAGATGATGAGGGTAAATTTGGCTGATGATGGGGTTGTGGGCTTGTGAATATTTCATGAGCAATGAACACCTCCCAAGGTATGCCTTTTTGCTCCAACTGATGTAGCACCACCATCTTGATCAAGGAGTGGTGGAACAAACTCTACATTTGCTGGTAATAACTCCTCCTTCGGACAACAGAAGACATCTTGTCGATACTCCTATACAAGTAATAGGGAAAATGAAGCATTTTAACCCCGGTAAAATGCATGAGTAATCTGATATGGTAGGAGTAGAGCCTAGAGTATCTCCAAAAATAGGTAAAATATTTCATGATGACTCTCATTAAGGGTGCATACCTATCCAACAAGTGTGAGAAAGGGAAAATAGTGTTGCAGCGTTCTTTGTACCTAGGCTTGAGGAATGGCTCATAGCAGCTCATGTCCAGCTTTTCTCTCTTGAACCATTTTTTACCAACATCATGAAGTCTAGTATCATGGGAAATGGTATCTAATGATAGCTCAAAGTATACCCCTGCAAGATTTACTTGTTTACTGTACAGGTTGAGGACAAACAACCTAGTGAGCTCAGGGTGACTTCACACTTGTTGGAACTTTTCACAAAACTGAAAACACCCTACATTCTGAAAGCATGTGAGAATCATGGGAGAGGTAGTAATTTCCAGTGTCCTGGGGTTCAAATCTGTTAACCTTCCCACCCTTGTGATTTTGCCTCATATGCACTTAGCCTCCTTCATTGCTAACACTCCCTTCTTCTCCTGACATGGTGATTAGTGCTGCCTTTAAACAACCTTAGGCCTGCTTGTGAAACTTGGTAGGAGGAGTGAAATGAAATGATGGTGAAAGGAAATTCTTGTAAGTGAGTGAGATGGAGGTGTGGGTTTATGACTGATTCCCCTTTGAGCTTTGATGAAGGGTTAACTTGAACTCACTGTAATTACCCTAATTGACAACTTTCTTGACTGATAATTTCTTTCTTGGAGGTCAAAAGAGAGTGTTTGTCATGAGGATTTAGGGTTTCTAGTCACTAGGGTTTAGTCAATTCCCTTAAGCATAAAATCATGAATTTTACAGGAGGAGAGGGAAAAACATGCACCTACTAACTTTTAACTTCTTTGCAGGTCCTTGGATGCAACTTGGAGGTGCTCCCTTGTGGTTTTTTAGACAATTTGCAAGTGGAAGAGGCTTTCTGTTCTAGGCATAGCGCTTGAACCCATTGTCGGGTCGCTTCTGCCCTAGGCACAATGCCTGAATGCGCGGTCAGGTGACTTCTGCCCTAAGCGCAACGCTTGAACACGTTCAGGCCAGTTGGGCTCTCTGGGCGCATCGCCTGAACGAGTTTGGGCCAGTCGAGCTCCTGAGATTAGTGCCAGAATGGTTTTGGGCCAGTTAGGGTCTCTCGGCACAGTGCCTGAATGAGTTTGGGCCAGTCGAGCTCCTGAGCGCAGCGCTAGAACGGTTTTGGGCCAGTCGAGCTCCTAAGCGTAGCGCTTGAACGAGTTTGGGCCAATCGGGATCTCTACCCGCAGCGCCAGCACGATGCCGTGCCTGTCGGGCTCTCCTAGGCACAACGCCGGGTGCGTTCACCATGTTAGTCATCATTCATTTTTTCTAATGTCAAAGGATGACTAAGTTATAAAGCCTAGATTTCTAGAAACAATATTTGAAGAAACATTGTGAGTTCTAGAAATCTCAATGCCTTCATTATCCTAATTCTAATTGTTTCACTATAAACTTTAACTTTTGCCTTCTCAAAGTTACCCTGCTACAGAAAAACTCCTTTTTCTAGGCCTGATTTGCCTTATTTTCATCACCTCTCTTACACCCTCATTCATCCTTTTTCCCTATAAAAACCCATTTCTTCTTTCCTCTCAAAAACCCCTCATAACCTCCCTTATTCATCATTGTCTTCTAAAAAGCCCTTAAACAATGTAAAAACCCTTTTTACATTGTTTAAAGCTGAATTTTAGCCTATCAGACCCTTTCATTTTTCATAAAAACTCGGCTTTTTATGTTAAAAACCCACTTTTTGTGAGAAATCCCTTTAAGCCCCTCTCCTTCTTAGCCTTCGGTCCCCTTTACCTCGCATAAGACCAAAACCTTCTGCTTATTCTCTGCCCCTTCCCCCATATAACTAAGCCTCCGCCTTTTCATTTCATTTAAACCCCACAAACCTTATAAAATAATAAAACGAGCCTCGCTCTCCACTAGCTCTGCTGCCCATTCACCTGGCGCCACCTATTCACTGGGTCCCATCCGCAAAACCTGCACCCCGCTCCAAGACACTGTCTGCATCGTAGATCTCATCACCTGAGATATGACGGTCTGAAATCCATATCGCGCAGATTTAGGCGTCGAAGGTTAAAACCCCCAACCCACGCGAAAAAATAAGTTTTTCCCTGCCACGCGTCCAGCGCTGAGTGGAATCGCGCAGCCCTGACCCAATACCATTTACCGCCTTAAATAATCGCCACAATTTTCCAAAACCACCTTTCACCTCCGTGCAAAAATTAAAAATTCTTCCCCCCTGTTTTCTTTCCCAAGTGGTTCTGCCGACGGAACCTTTCCCCCTGCGTTTCTTCCTCCTTTGCATATCGCCCCTGACAGCTCGAAACCCTAAAAAATGCAGTTTCTCCACTCCCGCAGGTTTTAAAATTAACGTTGTTTGTGTGTTGTTAGGTTTAATGGCAGTAATTTCCCAGAGGGGTATTCCAATAGTAAAATGCCCTCTGGATGACGATCCATGAGGTCAATTTGCATTAAAAGGACCAGGAGGGTTGCATAAAGGTTTAACCTCGGTGGATCATGATCATCGATGGGTTACAGAACCCTCCAGTGCCATGAAGAAACCCTCCATGTGCGCATAAGACGTTTGCAGTCAAAGGAGAAGTGAAGGAAAATGAAGAACATAAGGCTTAAAGGGCTAAAATCGAGATCAATGGATTAGACTTTAAGACATGATTAAAGATGAAAAGTCAAAGGTTTAAAGATAAAGGATAAATGAATAAGACAGTCATAAAGCAGAATAGAGGATAAAAGCAGTAAGACATATTATCAAAGAAAAATCAAGGTTCAAAGGCCTAATTACTAAGTTTTATGATTAAAACAAAGTCAGATAACCCAAAGACAACCTTGAGTAACTCAAACAAGGAAGCAATTACTCTTCCAAAAGATCAAATTGCCACCTACAACATGATTTCCTTTCATAAAGGCAATTGGAAGTTATTGCACAGTCAAAAGATATTTTTATCTGTCAAGGCAGTTATTGTAATAGTTAATAATAGGCCTTAAAGTCAAACTCTTCACCTATTTTTCCCTAGAAAGTTAAGACAGATTTATTGAAACAAAGAAGTAGCTGCAGATATTCCTACCATAGGCCTTGCATGGTTTTCAAGGTTAGGAATGCACTTACTCTGTCATAAATGATAATCAAACCCTATCTTAACCTCACCTCCTCATTTGTAGCATAAATAATGCATCTGAACTCATTGTATTGTTGGCATTTGATGACTCTTTGAAGTAATACATAGTCTCTTGGAGGTCGAAGCAAAATTGATGTCTTGGATCTTGTGGATGCCCTGATTTGTTTGTTGATGGAGGAGGCTAGATCACTGGATCCCTGAGCTTGGTTGTTGGTGAAGTGCTTCTATCTGTTATTGTTATTTCATGTTTTCATTCTATTTCCATCTTTCTTTGTTACAATAGAGTAAAAGTTTGAGGCTAAGAAATGTCTCTTGAAAGCACCTTAGTTCTGTTTTCTCTTCACTGTCTTAATGTTTTCTTCTGCAAGGTCTAATTGGAGGATTCTTAATTGCCCTCCGGTTCCATCTAGCTTGTTATTTTAGAAATAATTCAATAGAGTATAACCAAGGAGTCTCCCTTTTGGTAAGTCCATGTTCCTTTGAGTACGGCTTGAGAGGTTTTTTTGAGGAATGGTTTCAATAGAGTGAAACCAAGAAATTAAGTGGTGAGTCCATGCTCCTTTGAGTACAACTTGAGATATTGTTTTTTAAAGATATTTTCAAAGTATGCATAGTAGAGTCTAAACCAGGGAAGTCTATGGTGCGCCCTGTCCTCTGGATTGCCTCAAAAGGTTGCTTTAAATATTCCTAAAAAGTTGGTCAAAATCATATTAGATTATTTCTGTTTGATCTTAGGCTGCTCTTACTGTTCATCTTATATGTCTTCTTATCTGAAAGTAGTCTTTTGATTGTTGGATTGTTATCTGAAAGGTTTGCTTATTACAAGTTTGTCCAAAGAAGTCTATGGTATGCCCCGTCCTTTGGCTTGCCTCAAAACAGATGCCTTGAAAGATGTTTCTTGTTTAAAGTACATGATAAAGAATTCTTAATTTCTCTTTTTCCTAATTTTTATTCTAATCCTTAATATTCGCCTCATTATCCCAAAATCTTTGAAGATCCACTGGCCAAGTTAGATTTTCTCTATGGTACTCTCTGATCCATTGATGAACTTATCATGACTTTCATTTGATTCCATTGCCCAATGACTTAGAGATTTCCTCATTTTATCTATGCTCTCTGATCATCATACCCAACCAAAACTAACAAAACCACATACTTAATAACCAGCCTAAAATCAACTCTTAAAAGCAAACAAGCACCCATATTTGCAAACAACCTGAGAGATCCCTCTTTGAGTCTAGGAAGGTTAGGTCCCAAAACTCTAAAGATTGGTTTCATGTTACCTTGTCATTTGGGATCCCAATCTGCCAAATCACAGGATCCTAACATTCTGCCGATCACGGTGGGACCTGAGTATATGATGGCCTTAAAACTCTTATAGACTCATTTTACCTTCAGAAAGCTTAAAGAAAATCAAACTATCAACCATAGAGTACACATTGTTTGTTTCACCATCTTAGCTAAATGATGATTCAGGTATAGAATACTCTTACAAACCATAGAACCACATAAAAACTCAGAAAACCCCCAAAATACTCCTAGATTGGCTTTTATTACTTATTGGTGGTGGACCATAATACATTTTACTTGCAAAAACAAATAAAAATTTCCACCTGGCGACTCCACTAGCCCCAGTAGGCCTATTACTCCACTAGTGCTCCTAGGTTTCCTTAAGATTGTATCAAATCAGTCCCAAAGAGTCTTAGAAGCCTAGTCCCATGCTATAGAAAGATACTAAACACTAGGAGAGGTCAAAATTCTGAAAACAGTCCTTAAAACTTTCATCCTCTCTTAAATTTTTGAACTTGAAATATGGCTTCACATAGGATCAATACTAGATCTCATACAGATCCTAATCCTCCTAAAATAGTTGGTAATCCAGAAAATATTTTGTGGCAAACTTCTAGATCCGGAAATTTAACTATTGTTAGGACTATCCAAAGAACAAGATCTGTCCTTGAAAACCTTACAGCCTTGAAAGATCCGCACTTTGACTCGTCTCATACAAAGAACCTATTCAGAACCAAGTCACACAGTGATATAGACCAAACTAACCTTGAGCCCACATATTTGCAGCAAAGCCCTAGTAGAGAAGCCACCCCTTCCACTCCACCTGATTTTTAGCTTCTCCATCACTTCAGCTCCTTCCATAAAAAATATGCTCAAAATCAGTTTGCTGGTCCAAGCACTTCCAACACACCCATCCATACTTCCACTGTTCAAAACACTCCATTTCAGCCCACTCTCCTTTGCACAAACCCACCTCTTGTAAATCCCCCAGTTGTTCCAACCATGGCAGCATGGTATGCCCCATTAGTGTTACCACAACCTCTGGTTCCCTTACCAAATGATTATCAAACCAGAATTCCCCATTTCACTGGAGCTGAATCTATTACTGCCCAACAACATGTAGACAAAATGGATGATGCTTTTGATTATATGGAAATGGAATAAGAGACCATCAAGATGAGAATATTTGCCCAAATTTTAGGAGGAGAAGCCAAAAAATGGTTTAAAAGCTTAACTCCCAACAACATAAATGATCTCACTTCTTTATACCAAACATTCATAAACAAATGGGAAATAAAAAAGAACCCTCTCCAATCCTTTTAGAATATAGCAACCTCAAAAGAAACACTGGGGAAAGTGTCCAAGATTATTGCACTAGATTCAGTAGTGTTTACAATGCACTTCCCCCAAACATGAAACCTCCACTAGGCTTGGCCTTAGCTAAATTTCTTGAAGGCTTTGATCCAGACATGGCCTAACAGCTAAGAGAAAGAGACCCCTTAATCTTGGAAGATATGCAGAGGGGAGCCATAAGTGTAGAGGCAAATTTGATTGAGAAAAGAGCTACGTTGAAATCAGAGAAAAGAGTCACATACAAAGATGAAACAATGGCATCAACCTCATCATCTGATGCCAAAATTGACAACTTAGTGAGGGTAATGGAAAGAATGCTTGAGAAGATAAACTTGAATGATAGAGTACCTCCTAGAGAATACCAGATGAATCCCCAAAATATAAATAGAAATCCAAATTTCACAAGAGACCCTATTCAAGATAGACAAAGAGATAATGACCAACAAATTAGGCCTCCCTTCCAACAAAATGTAGATCAGGAAGAAGAAAGGGATACTGACAAGCTGGAAGAAGATCATGTAAATCTAATAGGATCAGACAATGAGACTGATGTTTTGCTCACTGAATAAGAGCAAGGATTCTTCTCCTCAGAACAAATTAAAAACCATCATGAGGATTTTGAAGATTACCAGTTGGGGTTTGAAAATGGAATTATGGAGGTACACAGACAGTATGATCTTAGAAGCAAAAGGAACCCAAAAATTTCCAATTATAAAAACACTAACACTGTTGTTAGGAAAACTTCAAAAAACCTTCCTAAAAAGACAACAAACAGTAGTAACATTTTGACTAAGAAAGTTGACTCAGATAAAGACAAAACCAGTCAGCAAAGTGTTAACCAAAGATGCCCTAGTACTTCTGCTAGTGGCCCTGAGAAATTTGTCCTAAATAATAGTCCTAATAAAATTCAGCAAGTTAGAATTGCTGAAAAGACTATGATTGACAAAACAGATGTAAATATGTCAAAAACATTAGTTCCTTTCAACCTTGAAGGTGAAATTTCCAAGATCAAAATTAGCATACCTCTAGCTGAACTAGTAACCCAGAATGTATATAAAAACCAAGTTTTGAAAGCTTTGAATATAGGCAATGATACTGATACTTTGAAGTTGACAAATGATAAACCAAAATTGTTGTTTGGTCCTGAAGTAGAAGGGAAATACCAAGAAGGAACCATCCCTCCATTTTATGTTAGCTTAAATATACATGATTATATCTTGCACAATGGCATGCTAGACTCTGGTGCCTCTCACAATCTTATGCCAAAATTGGTGATGGAAAGATTAGGCCTAGAAATTACCAAACCTTACAAGGACCTATATTCCTTTGATTCAAATAGAGTTAAATTTTTAGTTCTGATCAAGGATTTATGTGTCAATCTGGCACAAATTCCTGCTAAGGGTCTAGTTATGGACATAGTGGTTGTTGACATCCCTCCTAAGTATGGCATGCTTTTATCTAGATCATGGGGAGCTAAACTTCAGGGAAGCCTTCAAATGGACATGTATTATGCTACCATTCCATTTTTTAATCAAACTAGAAGATTATACAGGGAATCTCACATGAAATTTATGGTAAGCGACATAGATATGCCAAACAACACTCCTGTTTACTCTATTCATTCAGATTTAGATTCCTTTATCTTATACGATGAAGATGAAATCAGTCAACAAGAAAAGGAAAATGAGATGGAGTTAAGTCCACCTAAGCAGTCAAATCAATCCATAAAAGAAGAATCTGACAAACTTAAAATTAACAACCCTAAACAACAAAATGATAATGAACATGAGGCATAAACACTGTGGGAAATGAGCTTTGATGGCTCTTGCAGCAAAGTAGGTTTTGGAGCTGGTATATGGATACAAAATACAAACCAAGGCCATTCTTATAAACTTGATTTTCCATGCACCAATAACATTGCAGAATATGAAGCCCTCCTCCTTGGCCTACATTGATTATTAGGAAAATTAAAAGGGATTATTCAGCCAAAAACCTAAGATTAAGAGAATACAAAAATGCTGCCCTAGAGCTCTTAAAAACCTTTGAAAAATATGAACTTACCTTCATCCCTAGAGCTCAAAACAATCTAGCAAATGAACTTGCCTTTGCTGCCGGCAATTGCCAAGCACCCCAGATAAATGAACTGTAGAAATTTGAATAACTGATATATTATTCACCGAGATTCTCCTGATCACACACTATTTTAACTTCATGCATAATACACGAATCTCTTCTACCATTGATAATTAATTGCGGAAATAAAATCAATTGCATGCGCACATTAAAACTACACACAATCACACATATGAACATAGTATTCAATGGGAAAGCTTAAAGGTAAAAACCCCAACTATCTGAATATTATATGTCATGGAGATCATGTAACAATCATAGTACAAAGCTCCTCACAAGCTCTCATGCACTCCCTCAATTGCTACACACTATCAAGCTAGATCTAGCAAAACACATGCTCCAATCTTTTGCCACTTGATAGCCAGCCTCTATTGCGTTTTCAATGCTATGGGATGGATTCATTAAATAGATAAACCACCTAGCTTGTACCACGCAATCTTCATGGGCTTCTCCACCTATCTATGTGTTGCAAATAGCAACTGTATAGTCACAACTGATAGTTAACCTGCTCTTTCACCTATTTCTGCACTGGTCTCCACTGAAACTGTCCATGCACTGAAGTTAACTGATGCATTCTTTAGTTGATTAATGAGTTTATAATTATTGAATTAATTAATAATTAATTCACACCACTCTCACTAGTGTATCAATCAGTTAGACTAGATACAACTAGCTCAACTATGTTTAGATTAGTTAAACTGAACACAACTCCATTAACTTCCTCAATCAACTCCACCAAACTCTCTCACATGAGTTCTAACCGAAGTCTCCATGCAATAGCTCCACTTAACCCTCAGGAATAGCGTAATTCCTTCTGTCAGCTCCTGTGCCACATCTGTGCACTTAACTGAAGTGCTCCAAGAGAATAAGATAATGTTTATAGTCCAAATATTATTAAGAGCTAATAATATTCGACATATCTATTTTTAGACCGGCAATCTAAAAATAGATTCCGCCCAATATGTCTAAAAATAGAAGTCCATATATTTTTCCTGACTTGACCAACCATCCACAAATAGCATCCCGCAACTCATAGAACATGATCCATATGTCTAAAAATAGACATAGTCTAAAAATAGACTTTGCGCCAAAAATAGCCTGCGAGCCCACTTAGTGAAGGCGACTTCTTTCCACTAAGCTCCTCATCTTGTTGCAATCTCAACACTCCCTCTCAACAAGATAAGGATTATCTACAACCCCTATCCTGCCCCTGTGGTATTCGAATTTGCTCCTGGTGAGCGCCTTCGTCAAGATATCAGCATCCTGATCCTCCGTGGGAATGTATGAAAGTAACATGATCTTCCGTTGCACACAATCTCTGATATGATGATACCGGATGTCAATGTGTTTAGATCTATCATGAAATACTGGATTAACCAAGAGTTTGATGCAACTCTAATTATCACAATAAATCACAGTAGGCTCTAAGTGTGAACCGAACAACCCGACCAAGATCTTCCTCATCCATATAGCCTCGCATGCACCCAAACTCGCTGCCATATACTTGGCCTCTGCTGAACTGAGTGCCACGGATCTCTGCTTCCTGCTGTACCAAGAAACTGCTGTCAACCCGATACTGAAAATCCCTCCAAATGTGCTCTTTATGTCCGTTGGGCTCCCTGCCCAATCTGCATCCGTGAAGCCACATAGCTTCACCTCATCCGACTGTCTGTACCATAATCCATATCCCGATGTGCCTCTGAGATATCTCAATACATGCTTGCCTGCCTTCCAGTAGAGCTTGGTAGGCTTAACCATAGCTTGTGAAAGTTGGTTAACAACATAGCATATGTCGGGTCGTGTATTGACCAGATACATAAGCGACCCCACCAACTGTCGATAAACAGTGGCATCCACTACCTCCGCCGAAGTAGCATCCTCCTTCCTCCAACCACCAGGAAGAGGAGTATCAACAGGCTTGCAGCCATGCATGTTGAACTTCTCCAGTATCTCCCGAGCATACTTACCCTGAGAAACAAACAGTCCATCACTGCGCTGCCAAATTTCCAATCCCAGGAAATAATGAAGGAGGCCCAAGTCCTTCATCTCAAAATCTTTTGCAAGATCATCCTTGCATGAGAGTATCAACAGCTCATCACCTGTCAAAATCAAATCATCTACATAAAGTACAATGATCAACAACTTACCCTCCACCACTATCTGGTATAGGTTCGGATTCACCTCAATCTTGGAGAATCCAAGTCCGGTGAAATAACTGTCTATCAGTGTGTAACAAACACGAGGTGCTTGTTTCAACCCATACAGCGCTCTCTTGAGCCTGCACACATGCGACTCGCTGCTGAAGATCTCAAAACCTTTGGGCTGATCTATGTACACCTCCTCCTCAATGAATCCATTGAGGAACATAGTCTTCACATCCATCTGATGAATGTGCCACCCCATCTGCGTTGAGAGAGGTAGGATCGTCCGTATGGAAGAATACCTTGTGACAGGTGCAAAGGTCTCCTCATAATCGATCCCCTCAATCTGTGAAAAGCCTCGGGCAACAAATATTTCCTTGTACTTCTCCACACTCCTGTCAGCTGCCTGCTTCACTTTGTAGATCCATCTCGAACCCACCACTGATTTCCCCTCCGTCCTTGGGACAATCTCCCATGCACTGTTTCTGACAATCGAATCATACTCTTCCACCATGGCATCTACCCACGCGGGATCCTCCACAGCTTCCTCGAAAGAGGATGGCTCTATCATGATACACTTGCTCATAAGAGCCATGTATCCAGTATACCAGTCAGGTGACTGTCTTTGTCTGCATTGTGATGTAGGTGCTCCTACAACCTTCTCTGCATCTTGAGCCAGTCGCTCAGCTTCTGTAGTGCGCTTCCACCCTATGATGGTTGGCGCTGCCTGAGTGGTCTCTTCCACTCCATGAACCTCATCTTGTGGCTGATACACATCTTGAGACTCATCCTTAGGAACTAATAGCTCCTCATCTGCATGCAAGTGTGGCTCCCTCTCAAGCGAACACTTCATGGCTTTCTCCTCATGAAATTTGATATCCTGTCGCACAACAGTCTTGCGACTATCTGGAAAATACACACGATAGTTGTGGGGTGTATCAGTGTACCCCACAAATATCCCAACCCCTGCAGTCGGCTCCAGGTTCTTCCTGGCATCCTTCGTCACATTAATGTAAACAGGTGAACCAAAAATCCTCAAATGGGAAAACGCCTCCTCAGGTGTACTCATGCCAAGTATCCTGTGAGGACAACGGTTCTGCACATATACTGCAGTATTGCATGCCTCCGCCCACAAGTGTATGGGTAGGCCCTGATCATGCAACATCGCCCGTGTAGCACCCACGATCGTTCTGTTCTTCCACTCAGAAACCCCGTTCTGTTGTGGGTGATGAGGTGCTATGAGCTCTTTTCAAATTCCTTCTGCGCTGCAAAAGTCCTTGAATTCGCCAGAGATGAATTCACCACCATTGTCGCTCCTAAGAGTCTTCACCTGCTTCCCCAATTCTTTCTCAACCAGTGCCTTGAACTCATAGAACTTTGAGTATGTCTCGCTCTTCTTTTGCATGAAGAAGATCCAACACTTACGAGAAAAATCATCAACAAATATCACATAATACTTGTGCTTTGCTGTCGAAGCTGCAGAGAAAGGTCCACACACGTCTGTGTGAATTCTCTCAAGGATCGTCGTGGCACGACTATCCTTCTCATGAAAGGTGGCTTTCACAAATTTTCCCAAGATACATCCCTTGCATTGATCTAAATGCGCAAGAGTGCCTGTAGGAAGCCCAGTAGAAATCTGCTACAGTATCTTCAAAGCTCCATGGTGAAGGTGGCCCAATATCCGGTGCCACAACTCGCCATCATCCCGGCTCACCACTCCTTCTGCCTTGCGTGCCATTGCTGTGCAGCCATCTACCTGTAATTGATAAAGGTTCTTAACTCAAACCCCTATCCTCCGGGTCTCACCAGTTGCCTTACTGCACAGGAAAGCATTTCCCTCGCTAAAGAAAACATCATATCCCTTGTCTTCTAACATCGCCATAGAGATAAGATTCTTCTTCAATCCTAGAACATGCATCACTTCCTTCAATACGAAGGGTTTACCAGACCCCCTCTCAAAGGAAATGGTATCGATACCGGTCGCACTGTATCTACCATCATTTCCCATCTTGATGTGCACTCCAAGATCTTTCTCATCCAGATCAGTAAACAAATCTCTATCTCCTGTCATGTGAAAAGATGCACCACTGTCTAGAAACCACACTGAACCCGTCACGTCCGTGTTGGTGACAGTGAAAGCACTTCACCTTGGACATGTCCTGCTTCTTGCCTTTCGCACTGGATTGAGAAGCTTTCTTGCTCTTCCCCTTCTTTTCTTTGGCAGCCAAAGTGCAATTTTCTTCATTAGATTTCTTTGATGAATATTCGTCCCTGGTACTTCGCCTTATCTCCTCTTACACAAGATCTGACCAAAGTTGCTCCCATCCTGGAAATTTCTCCCGACCATTGACAGAGTCCTAATAGGAGTGCCAACTCTTAGGAAGCCCAAGGAGAGCCAAGCTCACCAAGTCCTCATCATCAACAGTCACCCCCACACTTCCCAGCTCATCCCTGCATTGGACGAACTTCGTGAGGTACTTGGGCATACTGTCGCCTTTCTCCATTTTTATGTTCCTGAGTTTGTCCTTGAGTGCCAAATTCCTCTGGTCACTCTTGCTTTGAAATAAATCTGTCAAAGCTTTCCACATCAAGAATGGAGAAGCCTTACCATGAAGGTTGGATACTATGTGATCCTTCACGCCCTCCAACAGAATCCTTCGACACTTTTCTGTCTTCTTTTTCCATGCGTCAAGTACGACAGCATCACTAGAAGTAGGCTTTGGAATTTCTGCATCTATGAACTCCTTCAACCCATTGTCATCCAGCACCGCCTCCATCCCGTCCTTCCATGCAATATAATTCAAGCTACCCTCAAGGGAATACTCCAATCGCAATCCGTTCAAAGACATCTCAACTTCGACACCAAGAAAACACTGTTGCAAATTCGAATTCCACCAGCACAAAACTCAACCACTTCAATGCTTTGCAATTTCTCCAATGATCAATATAGCTCTGATACCATGTATAAATTTGAATAAATGATATATTATTCACCGAGATTCTCCTGATCACACACTATTTTAGCTTCATGCATAATACAGAATCTCTTCTACCATTGATCATTAATTGCGGAAATAAAATCAATTGCATGTGCACATTAAAACCACAAACAATCACACATATGAACACAATATTTAATGGGAAAGCTTAAAGCTGAAAACCCCAACTATCTGTATATTATATGTCATGGAGATCATGTAACAATCATAGTACAAAAGCTCCTCACAAGCTCTCATGCACACCTTCAATTGCTACACACTATCAAGCTAGATCTAGCAAAACACATGCTCCAATATTTTGCCACTTGATAGCCAGCCTCTATTGCGTAATCAATGCTATGGGATGGCTCATTAAATAACATAAACCACCTGGCTTGTACTGCGCAATCCTCATGGGCTTCTCCACCTATCCGTGTGTTGCAAATAGCAACTGTATAGTCACAACTGATAGTTAACCTGCTCTTTCACCTATCTCTACACTGGTCTCCACTGAAACTGTCCATGCACTGAAGTTAACTGATGCATTATTTAGTTGATTAATGAGTTTATAATTAATGAATTAATTAATAATTAATTCACACCACTCTCACTAATTGTATCAATTAGTTAAACTAGATACAAATAGCTCAACTATGTTTAGATTAGTTAAACTGAACACAACTCCATTAACTTTCTCAATCAACTCCACCAAACTCTGTCACATGAGTTCTAACTGAAGTATCCATGCAATAGCTCCACTTAACCCTCAGGAATAGCGTAATTCCTTCTGTCAGCTCCTGTGCCACATCTGTGCACTTAACTGAAGTGCTCCAAGAGAATAAGATAATGTTTAGAGTCTAAATATTATTAAGAGTTAATAATATTTGACATATCTATTTTTAGACTGGCAATCTAAAAATAGATTCCGCCCAGTATGTCTAAAAATAGAAGTCCATCTATTTTTTTCGACTTGACCAACCATCCACAAACAGCATCCTGCAACTCATAGAACATGATCCATATCTCTAAAAATAGACATAGTCTAAAAATAGACTTTGCGCCAAAAATAGCCTGCGGGCCCACTTAGTGAAGGCGACTTCTTTCCACTAAGCTGATCATCTTGTTGCAATCTCAACATGAAAAATTCAATGTCAAAGTGAAAAATAGGCCTACAGTCCCTGACAATGAAAACTATTGGCAAGTGTTTGAGGGTGATAAACACATTGATGATTTTATGCAATCAAGGAATGATTTTGCTGAACCAACACCTAACTCAAGCCATGAAAAAGATTGTTCTGATGAAGAAAAAGCCCATGAAATAGAGTTTTCCTCTACTGCTGATATAAACCAATTTGAATATCCTTATACAGCAGAATTACTAAACAAAATAGACCAAAAAGACCTTGAAGTTTTACAATGTAAAAATGATTCAATACCAAGGGGCCTTACATCGTTAGAGGAGCTTTTTGACTTTAATGATGTAGTTAAAAAACCAAATATGGACCCTTTAGAAACTGATGTAGAAGAACATAACATAGGCAGCATAAATGAACCCAAAATGATCAAGTTATCTAGCACTCTCCCTACTCATATCAAACAAGAATATATTGAAATTTTCAAAGAGTACATAGATGTGTTTGCATGGGGGTACAAAGATCTGAAATCATATGATACCAGCATTATTCAACACAAAATTCCTCTTAAGGAAAATAAAAAACCTTTCAAACAAAAACGAAGAAGGATAAACCCTGTTTTATTACCTTTAGTTCAGAAAGAGATCAAGAAGATGTATGATGTTGGGATCATAATTCCCCTTAGATACTCACAGTGGGTTTCCAACCTTGTGTTTGTTAGGAAGAATACCGAGGAAATTAGGCTTTGCATTGACTTCAGAAATCTAGATAGAGCCTCCCTAAAAGATAATTATCCCTTGCCTAAAATGGACCACATACTTCAGAAGGTGGTTGGATCTAAAAGGATATCACTGTTGGATGGTTTTTCAGGCTACAACCAAGTGTTAGTACTCCCAAGTGATCAACATAAAACTGCCTTTACCACACCTTGGGGTACATTCATGTATGTTAAAATTCCATTTGGTTTGATGAATGCAGGGGCCACATTCCAAAGGGCCATGGACATAGCTTTTTCATAAGACATAGGCTATTTCATAATCATTTACCTTGATGATATCACTGTTTTCTCCAAAACTGATAAAGAACATTTGATTCATTTGAGAAAAGGTTTTGAGAAATGTAGAAAATATTAGCTTATCTTTGAATCCCAAAAAGACACTCTTTGGTCTCCAATAAGGGAAACTTCTTGGCCACATAATTTCTGAAGAGGGAATCAACGTAGTCCCTAAAAGGATTGAAGGCATATTGAAAATCAGCCATCCTAGAAACCTTAAAGAATTGCAATCTTTCATTGGAAAGATCAATTTTATGAGAAGGTTCATCCCAAACCTTGCTCAACTTTTGAGGAATATCACAAACATGCTCAAAAAGGAAACAGGGGTTAAATGGACCTTAGAAGCCAAACAATCATTTGAACTAGTAAAACAATCCCTCACTCAAGCACCAGTTCTTATTAGTCCTGATTTCACTAAATATTTCTACATTTTCTCATTTGCCTCTGAACACACCATTGCTACAGTCTTATTGTAGAAAAATAATACAGGGCAAGAACAACCAATATCCTTTTTCAGTAGATCCTTAAGAGATGCTCCACTCAAATATAATATCATGGAGAAACAAGC
The DNA here is from genome assembly GCA_034641835.2 of Pinus albicaulis. Classification (NCBI taxonomy): domain Eukaryota; kingdom Viridiplantae; phylum Streptophyta; class Pinopsida; order Pinales; family Pinaceae; genus Pinus; species Pinus albicaulis. The sequence goes on from CM076570.1 coordinate 1,464,189,201, forward strand.
CTTAGCCTTGATAAAAGGATTGAAAGACTTCCGAGTCTACATTTTACATTATCATATCATTGCTTTTGTCCCACATACCACTGTCAAAGACATTCTAAATCAAGACCCCGATTGTAAAAGGGGAAAATGGATTGCAATTATCTTAGAATATGATTTAGAAATTAGGCCTACCAAGCTGATTAAAGGACATGGATTAGCAAAATTCATGGAAGAATAAAATTTCCAAGAATTAGATATGAATATGGTTGATGTTTTAGAAAAAAACAAAAGAATTTGCAGCTCTATACATTGAAGAAACCTTTTTGAATTCACCTTGGTATGCTGATATTATTTATGTGCTTCTCTATCTTAATACTCCTCTATCAAAGACTAAAGCTAGGTTCTTAAAACAGAAAGCTTTAAATTGTTGCATTTTAGATGGAGTGTTATATTTGAAAAATACTATTGGCATATTGCTTAAATGTTTTCTTGAGAATGATGCAGGAAAAATCATGCATGAGCTGCACGAGGGAGAATGTGGAGGCCATCTTTACTGGAAGACCACAACAAACAAGATTCTTAGAGATGGCTATTATTTGCCCACCCTTTTCCCAGATACTCAAAAACTAGTCATGACTTGCCATAAGTGTCAAATTTTTGATGGCAAGAGGAAACCCCTACCTTTACCTTTGCATCCCATCAGTGTTGAGGTCCCTTTCAGCAATGGGGTTTAGAATTTATTGGAGAAATTCACACAGCCTCATCTGTCAAACATAAGTGGATCCTTACTGCCACTGATTATTTTGCCAAATGGATAGAAGCTATCCCTTCTACTAATGCTACTGACTCTGTCATTATCAAGTTCCTTGAAACCAACATACTATCCCGTTTTGGTTGTCCTAGAAAAGTCATTATAGACAATGTTGCTTCCTTCAATCCAAAAGAATGATTGACTTATGCTATAAATACCATATCACTTTAGGGCATTCCACAACTTACTACCCCCAAGGAAATGGCCTAGATGAATCTTCCAATAAATGCCTGATCAATATTATCAAAAGATTGCTAGATCAAAATCAGAAATCATGGCATAGTAAGCTTGTTCATGTGTTATGGGCTGATAGAATGACCACCAAAAAATCAATAAATATGTCCCCCTATCAGCTGGTATATGGTCTAGATGCAGTATTCCCTACATCTTTAGGAGTTCCAGTCACGAAGCTTCTCCAAGAAGTACAAACAGAAGAAAATGACATGCAGAGAATGCTGAATCAAAAAATCCATTTACAATAGTCAAGAGAAGAAGTGTACAAAAGGACACAGGCAGTTCAAGAAAACATCAAGAAAATCTTTGACAGAAGGACCAAATCAAATAACTTCCAAGTTGGAGATACAATTTTGAAATGGGATTCAAGAAGGGAAAATAAACGTAAACATGGCAAGTTTGAGAATTTATGGAAAGGGCCTTATATCATTCATTCAATTAGGGGCCATAATGCTTTCTTCTTAGAAGGACTGAATGGAGAATAACTATTCGGAGGTCCTATCAATGGAAGGATGCTCAAACATTATTTCTGTCAAGAGCCTTAGCTTCAAAGTTGTCGCTCATTATACATAACATAGCATGAGAAAAATCAAAGAAAATACAAAAACAATGAAAGAAAAGAAAAGGAAAAAGAGGGCAAATCAAAAGAGGTACAAACCCATACCCAAAAAACAGTACCGCTGAAAGTGTGCAATTATAAATGCCACTGCTGATTTAAAAAAGAAAAAGAAAAGGGATATCTTGTTCAGTCATCTAGCCTAATCATGGTTGAACATGCTTTAAATTTATGTTGATAAGTTAGTAGAATGTAATGTTCCTAAATTAGCTTCAACTAAATGGAACATTAACTTTGCCTTATTTATTTTGTATTTCATGATTAATGAATAAATTGTGAAGGAGGCCATGTAAAAATCCTAAAAACTAAGAATAAATCAATGCCTATGTGAACAGAGATATATCTGGGCTATTTAAATTATATCTTGCAGGTGTGAAAGGGTCTAAATCACAAGAGGGGATCCTATTTGACCAAGTCAAACAACACAGTCTAGATGCATTGAACGTCTTTGAGGGACAACGCAGTTCTAGAAGGAGGTTGTAATGTGAAAGGGGTTAAGTGATTCAAGATGGTTTAGGGTTTGGAAAGACTCCTATCTTATAAAAGGAAGAGGAGGGCAACAAGGAAATGGTTTTTGAAGACATTATTTCTGAAGGTCTGTCTACTTAGACATCCCTTGTTGGGACATTCCTGTTCAGGAATCCCACCTCCTTCCTTGAGCAGCTCTTGGAGGAGAATTGTGCTAAACTTATCCACTATCAGGCTTGGGCCAAGTTTCACCTTACATTACAGCGCTACTCATGATTGAGGGTTTAGCTGTCTTGTGAGTTGCAGCAAATGGAGATCTAGATCTGCTTAGATCTAGATGATAGCAGTGGCTCTTTTCAGTGAGAGTGTCATTTAACCTCCTGAAAGTGTTCATTTTCTGATTATACTTCAGATCCACATCTTGGCATCAGGCCAAATCATCTTTATAATCTACAACGCTGTCTCTCTCCCTAAGACAACGTTATTTGCAGATCTACAGCTGCAGGGTGCTTTGCTTGCTTTTTGGAGGAGAGATCTCCGGTGTTGGGTTTCTTCCTTCACTATGGTGATCTATAGATTGGCCAACAAATCTATGTTATGTTTCATATCTGATATATTATGTAGTTTTATTATTCAGAATTTTCTGAATCATTCTGTAGATCTGCATTCTTAGATCTCAGATCTACTTCAGGTGCTTCATGTTTTGAGCAAAACCCCAAGGGGAATGTATAGATCAGCTTGTATTGTACATGGATCTGTATTAGATCTATATTTTTATGTACAAATATGATCTAGATCTGAAAATTCAACAAAATTCTGCTTCAGCCCTAAAAATAACGCTGTCACTGTTATGCAGTCTTTTTATATGGTTGCAACACCTCTTTCTTGAAGATTTCTTCTGTATACTTTCATTCTTCTTCTGTAAAGTGTATGAGTTATGAAACTGATATTATTTGTGAATTTTTAGACCTTATTTAAGACATACCATTCAGAAAACCACGCTCACATGCTTCAGTAAATTTTTGCATAAATCTAGTCTTGGGAAATCAGGGTTTTCTAGCCTAGTTAGGAAAGGAGGAACTGTTTAACTTAGAAAAACTTATTTATTTTTGCTGAAATTTGACATGGGAGTCCCTAATAACCCTAGATATCACATCCAATCACTTTCCCATCTTATTTTTACGAAAATATCCTAATACAGACGTTTTAGGGCCAAAATCATCACTTTTCCCCACCTTTTGCCTTGTAAAACGCTGTATAAATTTTCTGCTGTGTATTTTAATGAAATTTAAGTGTTTTGATACCTGTATGAGGTATATTTATGAAGCTCCACATTGTTAATAACTCATATTATTCCCAATCTGTAGCTGTTCCTGAAAAAGGGATATTACAATGGTATCAGAGCAAGATCTTTGGCTCAGACTGTAGCTTCAAGACAAAGTGCTGAATCCTTGAAGGAGGAGTATTTAAAACTCTATATATATATTCTTCAGATGGCCAGGTAGCCTCTGGATCTCATCTTTTTTTCAAAGGTGACATATCCAGTAAATGCCCCTGTAGTCAATATCTGGAATAGAATTTTGATATTCCTGAGAAGGGAACTTTTCAGTGGTATTACAGAAAGGAGAAAGGCCAGAATGATGAAAAATATGGGTTTATTCTCATCAGTTTTCAGATCTAAGAAGAACCTCTCTAAGGAGGTTGAACAAGAAGAAGAAAGAAGAAGCAGTGAAACTTCTAGAAAGTTTCAAGAGAAGAAAGATCTTCTGATCAGATCTACAAGATCTATACATGATGAAAAATCTGAATCCTCATCTCATGGATATGTGCACTCAGCCATATCATCAAATATTCAGCGTTCTATCTGTGATTTCTTCATGAAGAGGAAAGAAGGAGGTGTGCCTAAGAAGAAGACTCTTAGAGAGTATTTGGAGGAGTATGAAGCTCAGTACAAGAAGTTCAAAGATAACTTGAACTTCCAAGGATTTTGAAAGATCAAGGAGGGAAAAGTCACAAAGGAGGAGCAACATGGTAAGGGTAGATTTTATCTATCTATCTTTTATGGATCACCTAAATGTCCAGTCAGGGTTTGGGTGAAGGAGCTAGATGACTTTGTGCAACAACATCAAGTTTCAGAGATTGAAGCCATCAAAGAAGTAGCGCTGCATTTTGAAGGTAGAGCATATGCTTGGTGGTTGTTTGAGTCTTTTTCCTTGAAGAATGCCAATACACCTACTTATGCAAGGTTTATTGAAAGATTGATAGAAAGGTTTGATGAAGCTCCATGTGTATCATCTTCTGTTGATACTCTCAAACCACATCAGATGAATCTTTTGCATGAGTTGGAAGGGTCTATGAATCCAACTCCATTTTTGAAGACCATGGAAGAAGGTGTAAGTTTGTTTGATGCTTTTCCAAGGGAAAAATCTCCATTGAGTGAAGGGTCCTCTTCTCAAGAGGAAAGCATGAAGGTTTCTCCTTCAATAGTTGACCAAGATTTGATGTCTCTCATTGATGATGGGACAATTTCAGTTATTGGAGAGGAGGAGAAGGCAGGAGATGATAACGCAGTAAAAAAAAAAGGCACCTCAAACGCCTCATGAAGATGAAGTTGGAGCACTTGCTCCAAGAGAAGAAACTCTTGCACTCTTGCAAGGAGTTCCACAAGATCTCACACATAGAGCTCTTGAGCAGCATGTACTTTCGTTATCAAATGATGAGATCTTGATGATAGAGGAAGGAAGAGAGGAGGAAGGGCATCACAAGAAGAAGAGCATGGATCCTTCTCTGTTTCAAAGCCTTGAAGCACAAAGAAGGCAAGAGGACTTATGCTTTGAAGGTAGGGGCAAATCTGTTTGCCTACATACTCATTCTACTCTATGCCTTGACACCTCTTTGCAAGGAGGTACTTTACCAAGAGCACCTCTTGATAGGAGGAAATCTAAAGTGTTCTCTCAACTATGGGCAACATATACATACTTGGCTAAAAAGGGAGCCTTGTGAGAAGCTAACATAGCACAAATAATCTCTCATGAATTTAGGAGAGAGATGAGAAGTTTCCTGAAAGGGGCATTGCTAACCCCCACTCAGAAATCTGCACTAAGAGAGGAGAAATCAAAGATCTGTGATGGCATGAGCATGAGGAAACATGGCAACTCCATATCTTTGGGGCAGCCCATGATTTATTCATTCACCAAGAATATTTCTGAAGATGGCAAGGGGATCCTAACCCTCTTGTACACTTGGGCCAAAATGAGGAAGTTTTGGAAGACAAGGACTTTCCGAGGGGAAGTTGATTTCCATATGCTTCAATCTTGTATTAAGCAAGATTAGCTGCAAATGGGGAAGCAAAGAGGAGGTTTTGATACTCCCACATGTGATTTTTATTTCAGGGATGTCAAAGATGGGAGCCATGAGAAGACAGGGGCTGCATTTTAGACCTCTACAGTGCTGTCATTCTTGGAGAGCTTGGATCCTTGTTGGGATTCCCAACTCATAATGGAATACTCCAAGGACCTTTTCACATGGGGAGTTCTTGAAGGGGAAGTAAAGGATGAGAGGTTCAAGGTGGTGGATGGAGTTATCTATTTCTATAACCTTATTCTTTTGGTTAGTGACTCCAAGCTCAAGGAGGGACTACTTGATGCCATCTATGAAATCTTGCTTTCCAAACCCATTGGTTTTGTCAAAGCATATCATACTCTCTTGGGTAGTTTCATATGGGAAGGATTCAAGGAAGAGGTGCACTCTCATATGAATATGTGCATGGACTACTTGGTAGAGGAGGAGGAGTATAGCTCTTGGGAAGAGCCACCATTCACACCTTCTTATTCTTTGAGTGTGAGAGGGAACTCATCCATGAGTTACCCCACTGATGTAAAACAAGTGTATAGAGAGGCTTGTATTTCTGAGCATTATAATGTATCTCCTATATGCTTATATTTCTCTAACACTCATTTGCAGGGTATGGTGCCAATATGGGGCACTAAGTATGATGGGCTTCATGGGCCACTCAAGGCCATGAACTATGTTGATGCAGGACATTCCTTGGAGAACCTTGGAAATCTATTATATTCCTCATGGTGTGATTCTTTTACACCACCCATGATGCACATTCTCCAAGCTTTCCCAAGGCATGAGGTAGCAAGCAAGTGTTGGAGGAAACACTTGTCATCTTCTATTCCATGGCAGTTGAGGGTAAAACTACGCTGGTTGCACATGAGGAGGCATCTTCCTTCTCCCTTATCATATATGGCAGCTAGCATGATCTTAATCATGATTCCACATGCTGAAGATGTTCTTATTATTGGGAACATGGTTGGAGGAGAGACATTTGTGGAATGTGTCCTTGGGGAGAGCAGTTTCCCACATTCTTTGCACTACATGTTCTAGAGGGAGCATGGGAGACCATATGGCCACTATAGCACATTACTTGTCTCATTATGATGTGGACCATATTATTGTATGTAACACTTGGATAATGCCTCTCATGGGATTTTGGGAGGAGCTTCACTATGAGTTACCACGCTGGGAGGTAATTCATTTCATTTGGATGATAGCATGGAGGTGGAAGACCTTCATTGATGGTGAAATTCCCCATTATGACCATCACTTCTAACTTGGTGAGGCCATGGATCAGCAAGAAGGTTTCCATATGGACCTTCCCTTACTTCATAATGAGAGCTATTTGGTTTATCTGCCAAAGGCCACTTTGCACACTTGGGAGGAACCATTGGAAGATGGAATTTTTGCAGAAAATTTGAAGCAATTATGGAGACTGTTGAAGGAGGAGGCCACAAGAAGAAGGGGGGAGATTTTGCAGCACCCTTGCAGTTTCTTGAGGACAAGCAACATTTGGGAGGGGGAGACTGTAATGTTCCTAAATTAGCTTTAGCTAATTGGAACATTAATTTTGCCTTATTTATTTTGTATTTCATGATTAATGAATAAATTGTGAAGGAGGACATGTAAAACTCCTGAAAACTAAGAATAAATAAATGCCTATGTGAACAGAGATATATCTGGGCTATTTAAATTATATCTTGCAGGTGTGAAAGGGTCTAAATCACAAGACGAGATCCTATTTGACCAAGTTAAATGGCACAGTCTAGATGCATTGAACCTCTTTGAGGGACAACGCAGTTCTAGAGGGAGGTTGTAATGTGAAAGGGATTAAGTGATTCAAGGTGGTTTAGGGTTTGGAAAGACTTCTATCTTATAAAAGGAAGAGGAGGGAAACAAGGAAAGGGTTGTTGAAGACATTATTTCTGAAGGTCTATCTGCTTAGACTTCCCTTGTTGGGGCATTCCTGTTCAGGAATCCCACCTCCTTCCTTGAGCAACTCTTGGAGGAGAATTGTGCTAAAATTCTCCACTATTAGGCTTGGGCCAAGTTTCACCTTACATTACAACACTTCTCATGATTGAGGGTTTAGCTGTCTTGTGAGTTGCAGCAAGTGGAGATCTAGATCTGCTCAGATCTAGATGATAACAGTGGCTCTTTTCAGTGAGAGTGTCATTTAACCTCCTGAAAGTGTTCATTTGCTGATTATACTTCAGATCCACATCTTGGAATTAGGCCAAATCATCTTTAGAAGCTACAACACTGTCTCTCTCCCTAAGACAACATTATTTGCAGATCTACAGCTGCAGGGTGCTTTTCTTGCTTTTTGGAGGAGAGATCTCCGGTGTTGGGTTTCTTCCTTCACTATGGTGATCCATAGATTGGCCAACCAATATATCTTGTATTTCAGATCTGATATGTTATGTACTTGTATTATTCAGAATTTTCTGAATCATTCTGCAGATCTGCATTCTTAGATCTCAGATCTAGTTCCGATGCTTCATGTTTTGAGCAAAACCCTAAGGGGAGTGTATAGATCAGCTTATCTTGTACATGGATCTATGTTATATCTATATTTTTATGTAAATATCTGATATAGATCTGAAGATTCAATAAACTGCTGCTTCAGCCCTAAAAATAACGCTGTCACTGTTATGCAGTCTTTTTATATGGTTGCAACACCTCTTTCTTGAGGATTTCTTCTATATACTTTCATTATTCTTCTGTAAAGTGTATGAATTATGCCCTTGATATTGTTTGTGAATTTGAAAACCTTATTTTAGTCATACCCTTCAGAAAACCACGCTCACATGCTTTAGTAAATTTTTGCATAAATCTAGTCTTGGGAAATCAGGGTTTTCTAGCCTAGTTAGGAAAGGAGGAACTGTTTAACTTAGCAAAACTTATTTTTTTTTGATGAAATTCGACAGGGGAGTCCCTAATAATAATAGATATCATATAAAACCACTTTCCCATCTTATTTTTACGCAAATATCCTAATACACACGTTTTAGGGCAAAAATCATCACTTTTCCCCACCTTTTGCCTTGTAAAACGCTGTATAAATTTGCTGCTGTGTATTTTACTAAAGTTTAAGTGTTTTAAGATCTTTATGAGGTATATATCTGAAGCTCCACATTGGTAATAACTCGGATTATTCCCAATCTGTAGCTATTCCTGAAAAAGGGATATTACATAGAAACAATAATTGTCAAGATTATTTCAGACTTGACTTGTCAAAAGGGGTAGATTAGGGAAATATAAAGATTCTGGTTCCACATGTTCAAAACAGAACCAAAGAGATAGATAAGGATGCATTACTAATGACAAATCACAACCTTATATTTCTAGATTTACTTTTATGCAAATAAAGATTGTGTGCAGCTTGTTCCAAATGCCACAACCATGGTTAATCAGACTGTCTAATCCTAATTTGAACCATGTTTTAAATTTCATGTCAATAGTTAGAGAATCAAGACTGCCAAACAATTTAATCTTGGCAGTCAAATAGTTTAGGTAGAAAATAAAAGAGTTCAACAGTTTAAACTGAACTCTTGGAAGGAATAAGGATAGGAATAGATAGTTTATTTCTGTTTTCAAAAATAAAATGTCAAAGAGTTTTCTAGTTCAAATGCACTCAAAGAAGAAAGAAAAAATGATAGGACAAGTAGGATTGGGTAAGTAGAAATGTTGTCCAAGGAAATCACATATTGCAGATTGTTAAAAAGTTGTCATTTTAGAGAAATATCAGCAAATGAGAAGAAGGGAAATCTGCCCAATAGAAAGGCACTGGTCTACTGAAACTCAGAGATTTGATAAATTGAAGGTTCTGGACACCTTGAAAGGATAGCCGCCCTCCCCAAGTGGAGCCACTGTTAGTCATCATTAATTTTTTCTAATATCAAAGGATGACTAAGTTATAAAGCCTAGATTTCTAGAAACAATATTTGAAGAAACATTGTGAATCTAGAAATCTCACTGCCTTCATTATCCTAAGCTTAATTGTTTCACTATAAACTTTATCTTTTGCCTTCTTAAAGTTACCTTGCTGCAGAAAAAAATCCTTTTTCTAGGCCTGATTTGCCTCATTTTCATCACCTCACTTACACCCTCATTCATCCTTTTTCCCTATAAAAACCCATTTCTTCTTTCCTCTAAAAAACCCCTCATAACCTCCCTTATTCATCACTATCTTCTAAAAAGCCCTTAAACAATGTAAAAACCCCTTTTACATTGTTTAAAGTTGACTTTTAGCCTATCAGACCCTTTCATTTTTCATAAAAACTCTGCTTTTTATGTTAAAAACCCACTTTTTGTGAGAAAGCCCTTTAAGCCCCTCTCCTTCTCAGCCTCTGGTTCCCTTTACCTCGCATAAGACCAAAACCTTCCGCCTATTCTCCGCCCCTTCCCCCATATAGCTAAGCCTCCGCCTTTTCATTTAATTTAAACCCCACAAACCTTATAAAATAATAAAACGGGCCCCGCTCTCCATTAGCTCTGCCACCCATTCACCTAGCGCCACCTATTCACCGGGTCCCATCCACCAAACCTGCACCCCGCTCCAAGACACTATCTACACTGTAGATCTCATCACCTGAGATCTGACGGTCTGAAATCCATATCGCGCAGATTTAGGCATCGAAGGTTAAAACCCCTAACCCACGCGAAAAAATCAGTTTTGGCCTGCCACGTGTCCAATGCTGAGTGGAATCGCGCAGCCCCAGCCCAATACCATTTACCGCCTTTTACCTGTGTGAAAAACCGCCACCGTTTTCCAAAACCGCTTTCACCTCCACGCCAAAATTCAAAATTATTCCCCTCTGTTTGCTTTCCCCAATGGTTCCACTGATGAAACCTTTCCCCCTGCATTTCTTCCTCCTCTGCATATCGCCCCCGACAACTCCAAACCCTGAAAAATGCAGTTTTATCCACTCCTGCAGGTTTCAAAATTAACGTTGTTTGTGTGTTTGCATGTTTAATAGCAGTAATTTCCCAGAGGGGCATTCCAATGGTAAAATTCCCTCTGGATGACAATCCATGAGGTCAATTTGCATTAAAAGGACCAGGAAGGTTGCATAAAGGTTTAACCTTGGTGGATCATGATCATCGATGGGTTACAGAACCCTCCAGTGCCATGAAGAAACCCTCCCTGTGTGCATACGACATTTGCAGTCAAAGGAGTAGTGAAGGAAAACGAAGAAGATAAGGCTTAAAGGGCTAAAACCAAGATCAAAGGATAAATTAAAGGATTAGCCTTTAAGACATGATTAAAGATGAAAAGTCAAAGGTTTAAAGATAAAGGATAAATGAATAAGACAATCATAAAGCAGTAAGACATATTATCAAAGAAAAATCAAGGTTCAAAGGCCTAATTACTAAGTTTTATGATTAAAACAAAGTCAAATAACCCAAAGAAAGCCTTGAGTAACTCAAACAAGGAAGCAATTACTCTTCCAAAAGGTAAAATTGCCACCTACAACATGATTTCTTTTCATAAAGGCAATTGGCAGTTATTGCACAGCCAGAAGATATTTTTATTTGTCAAGTAGTTATTGTAATAGTTAAGAATAGGCCTTAAAGTCAAACTCTTCACCTATTTTTCTATAGAAAGTTAAGACAGAGTTATTGAAACAAAGAAGTAGCTGCAGATATTCTTGTCTTAGGCCTTGCATGGTTTTCAAGGTTAGGAATGCACTTACTCTGTCATAAATGATACTCAAACCCTATCTTAACCTCACCTCCTCATGCAACATAAATACTGCATCTGAACTCATTGTATTGTTGGCATTTGATGACTCTTTGAAGTAATACATAGTCTTTTGGAGGTTGAATGAAAATTGATGTCTTGGATCTTGTGGATGCCCTGATTTGTTTGTTGATGGAGGAGGCTAGATCACTAGATCCCTGAGCTTGGCTGTTGGTGAAGTGCTTTTATCTGTTATTGTTATTTCTTGTTTTCATTTTGTTTCCATCTTTCTTTGTTACAATAGAGTAAAAGTTTTAGGCTAATAAATGTCTCTTGAAAGCACCTTAGTTCTGTTTTCTCTTCACTGTATTAATGTTTTCTTCTGCAAGGTCTAATTGGAGGATTCTTAATTGCCCTCCAGTTCCATCTAGCTTGTTATTTTAGAAATAATTCAATAGAGTATAACCAAGGAGTCTCCCTTTTGGTAAGTCCATGTTCCTTTGAGTACGGCTTGAGAGGTTGTTTTGGGGAATGATTTCAATAGAGTGAAACCAAGAAATTAAGAGGTGAGTCCATGCTCCTTTGAGTACAACTTGAGATATTGTTTCTTAAATATATTTTCAAAGTATGCATGGTAGAGTCTAAACTAGGGAAGTCTATGGTGCGCCCTGTCCTTTGGACTGCCTCAAAAGGTTGCTTTAAATATTCCTAAAGAGTCGATCAAAAGCATATTATATTATTTCTGTTTGATCTTAGGCTGCTCTTACTGATCATCTTATATTTATTCTTATCTAAAATTAGTCTTTTGATTGCTGGATTGTTATCTGAAAGGTTTGCTTATTAAAAGTTTGTCCAAATAAGTCTATGGTATGCCCTGTCCTTTGGCTTGCTTCAAAACAGATGCCTTGAAAGATGTTTCTTGTTTAAAGTACATGATAAAGAATTCTTAATTGCTCTTTGTCCTACTTTTTATTCTAATCCTTAATGTTCGCCTCATTATCCAAAAATATTCGAAGATCCACTGGCCAAGTTAGATTTTCTCTATGATACTCCCCGATCCATTGATGAACTTATCATGAATTTCGTTTGACTCCATTGCCCAATGACTTAGAGATTTCCTCATTTTATCTATGCTCTTTGATCATACCCAACCAAAACAAACAAAACCCCATACTTATTAACTAGCCTAAAATCAACTCTTAAAAGCAAACAAGCACCCATCTTTGCAAACAACCTGAGAGATCCCCCTATGAGTCTATGAAGGCTAGGTCCTAGAACTCTAAAGATTGGTTTCATGTTACCTTGTCATTTGCTATCCCAATCTGCCAAATCACAGGATCCTAACACACCGTGCCTGCCGGGCAAGTGTGGGCGAACGGGTAGCACCCGTTCAAATGCGCAACGCGTTCTCCTGAATGCATAATGCAGTGTAAAATTACACTGTAAAACTCCACGAATGTGTAGCGCCGAATGCTATAGGTGTAGTGCCTGCATAAATCATTTATTTATTTGTTATTTATAAATAAAGGAATTGACCCAAGTCAAAAACCATTTTCCCTCCAACAAATATAATAAAATATTCCTAAAGGGTGATTCTAGAATGTGATTAATAATATTTTATTCATGCACCAAGTTCTAGAACACCCCAATATTTTGTTATAAATAGAAGTTTTTCCCCATTCATTAGTCACCTCCATTGCATTAGATCACACTAGATCTACTCTTGGTCACCATTTTCATTTGTTTTCATTTTGAAATCCCATTGAGTTCCATGTTTGTTAGGGTTTTCCATATTAACCAAAGAGAGGAATTTTAGATCTGAAACACTGAGGACTTCCAAGAACCCATCCCACTGAGGAGAACCGGAAAACACCTTTCTTTTTTTCCTCACAAGTGCCCCATTCTTTAATATAATATAAATATTCTTTTAAACACATTGTTCTTGTCTTATCTATTGGATGTATGGAGCTATCTTGTATTTTATCTGCTTAATGTCTTTTTGTGCTTAGATCTAAATTGTTGCAGTGAACTTAAAGATATTTGGCAGCCATAATCGATGTTAGGGCTATTTGTTATGCGTAGCTAAAGTGAATTTTTACGACAAAAGATTCATGCTAACAATGACTGAACAAGACTCTTTTTTCTTAACAAGTAGTGGCATTTAGGCTTGCACACTTTCAACAATACTCTTTTTTGGGTATGGGGCTGTACCTCTTCTTCAAATATGCCCTCTTTTTCTTCTTTCTTTGTTTTTGATTTTTTGTTTTTACAATCTTTTATCATGCAATGTTATGTACAATAAATGACAGCTCCAAACTTTTTAGGAATTTTGACAAAAGTAGTGCTTGAGTGTCCTGCCATTGACAAGACCTCCAAATATTTCTATTCCATCTGGCTCCTGTAACAAGAAAATATCATTACCTCTAATTGAATGAACAATGTAAGGACCTTTCCAGGGATCTTCAAACTTGCAATGTTGGCCTTGGTCCTCTCCCCTTGAATACCACTTCAACATTTTTTCCCTTTCAAAGATCTTTTTCAGGTGTTCTTGATATTCCTCACCAGTTTTAAAATAGACAATGATGTCATTCAGGTATATCATGATGAAGAAAATTAAGTCCTTAGAAAAAGCAGTGTTCATAGGTCTTTGAAAAGAAAATTCCACATTCATCAACCCAAATGGCATTTTGTGATATATGTAGGTTCCCCAAGGTGTTGTAATAGTGGTTTGGTGCTGGTCAGTTGGAGGCACTATCACCTGATTGTAACCTGAAACACTACCAAGCAATGACCTTTTGTTAGAACCTAACACCCTTTGCAGTGTATGATTTATCTTAGGTAAAGGGAAAATGTCCTTTGCGGAGGGTGTTTTTAAGTTCCTAAAGTCTATGCATAACCTGAACCCCCTTGTTTTCTTTCTTATTGACACAAGATTCGAAAAACATCCTGAGTACTTGAATGGGGTTATGATACTAGCATCATGCATATTTTTTTATCTCCTTTTCAGCTAGAGGTACTAGGATGGGTGTTATTCTTCTCAATTTTTTCTTGAATAGTCTTTGGTTTTCCTTGAGAAGAGTATTATTTTGAATAATTTTTGTGTCATAGGGTTTCAAGTCATCCTTTCCCTTTGCAAAAACGTCCTTAAACTCTTTGGAAAAATCTATGTATTTCTGTTTCATGTGAGGTGGCAAAGTTTTGGACAACTTGATCATTTTGGGTTCTTCTATGCTGCCAAAATTCCATTCTTCTAAATCAGTCTCGGTAGATTCCATTTTTAGTTTTCTAACAACCTTATTAAAGTCAAACATCTCTTCCGAAGGGATAAAACCTCCTGGTGATGAGTTATCTTGGTATTGCAATACCTTAAGGTCCTTTTGATCCAGGTCCCTAGAAAATTCTGCCTCAATAAGGTGTTCTAATAGATTTACATCAGCAGAAGGAAATGGTTTTGTTTTTGGTGTTTGCTCTTCATTTGGGAAAACTTGTTCATGCTCTAAACTTTGTTTTGGTATTGCAAATTCGTTCTTAGATTGCATAAAGTCATCAATTTGTTTATCACCCTCAAACACTTGCCAATGATCTATGTTGTTAGGAATTGTAGGCTGGTTTTTGACTTTAATAGTTTATTGTTCATTTGCATGGGGTATTAGGCAATTGTTGGCAGTAAAGGCAAGCTCATTGGCAAGGCTGTTTTGAGCTCTAGGGATGAAAGTGAGTTCATATTTCTCAAAGGTTTTCGGGAGGTCTAGGGAAACATTCCTATACTCTCTTAGTCTAGAGTTCTTAGCTGAATACTCCCCTTTGATTTTCTTAATGATCAGCTCTGAATCTCCTTGGACAAAGATTTTCTTAGCTCCTATGTCTTTAAGCAAATGCAAACCAAGGAGGAGAGCCTCATACTCTACAATGTTTTTAGTGCATTGAAAATCTAGTTTGTATGAATGGCCTTCATTTGTGTTGTGGATCCAAACCCCAGCTCTTGAACCAGCTTTTCCACAAGAGCCATCAAAGCTCATGTTCCAAAGTGTTTCCAGTTCATACTCGCCATTATGTTGTTGGTCAGGGCTGTTAGAGTTTTGGCTGTCATGTTGTTCATTTGGGGATATATTTGACTATTTTGGTGGGCTTAGTTCTTTCTTATTTTCATTCACTTGTTCACTAATGTCATTTTCATTATACAAGATGAATGAGTCAAGGTCTGAATGAATGGAATAAACAGGGGTGTTTTTTGGCCTATCTAGGCTACTCACCATATATTTCATGTGGGATTCTCGGTACAATCTCCTTGTTTGGTTAAAAACTGGGATGGTAGCAAATGACATGTCCATTTGGAGGCTACCTTGAATTTTGGCTCCCCATGATCTAGATAAAAGCATGCCATACTTCAGGGGAATTTCAACAACAACTATGTCCATGACTAGGCTCTTAGTAGGTATTTGTGCCAGATTGACACACAGATCCTTGATTAGACCCAAAAACTTGACTCTACTTGAATCGAAAGAATACAAGTCTTTGTAAGGTTTGGTTATTTCGAGGCCTAACCTCTCCATCACCACCTTGGGCATGAGATTTTGTGAAGCATCGGAGTCTAACATAGCATTGTGCAATATTTTTTCATGAATGTTTAAGATGACATAGAAAGGAGGGAAAACTCCTTCTTGATATTTTCCGTCTACTTCAGGTCCAAACAACAGCTCTGGCTTGTCATTAGTTAAATTCAGAGTGTCGGTGTCATTGTTTATGTTTAGAGCTTTCAAAACTTGGGTCTTATATACATCCTGAGTTACTAGTTCAGCAAGAGGCATGCTTATTTTGATCTTGGCAATATCCCACTCAAAAATAAAAGGTGTTAGTGTTTTTGGCATATTCACGTCAGTCTTATCAACCATAATTTTTTCTACAAGTTTGTTTTGCTGATTTTGATTTGGGACTTTAGACATAAGATTTTTCATTGAGCCACTAGTTGATGTAGTAGGGCAGCTTGGGTCACCATTTTGTTGGCTAGTTTTGTTTTTGTTTTGATCAGTTTTCTTAGCCATGGTGTTTATGTTGTCTGCTGTCCTCTTGGGATTATTTTCAGGGGTTTTCCTAACAGCAGTTTCTAATTTGTTCTTCTTAGGAGCCTCTTGAGTTTTATTACCACTAAGGTCATATTGCCTATGGACCTCCATTATGGAATTTTCAAATCCCAACCTGTAGTCTTTAGAATCCTCATAGTTTGTTTCAATTTGATTAGAGGAGAAGAAATTTGTTGGTTATTGCATGGTTATTGGTAGTCTTGAGGCATGGGCATTAGAGGTTGGGGTAGTACCAACGGGGCAAACCATGCAGCCATGATGGGAGGTAATGGAATCCAAGGAGGATTTACAAGGGGAGGGTTAGTGAGAGGAGGTGGAGGATGAAGTGGAGTGGTTTGCATAGTGGTTGTATGAATGGGTGTAGTGGAAGTACTTGGACCAACAAATTGATTTTGAGCAGACTTGGAATGGGATGAGCCAAAGTGATGGAGAAGCTGAAAATCAGGAGGAGTGGAAGGAGAGGCTTCTCTACTGAGGCTTTGGTGCAAATCTGTGGGCTCAAGGTCTGTTTGGTCTATCCCAGTTTGGGACTTAGTTCTAAGAAAGTTTCTTTGATGAGGTAAATCAAACTGGGTATCTTGTAAGGCTGTGAGATGTTCAGGGAAAGAACTTGCTCTATGAATGGTCCTAACATTAGTTGAATGTCTTTTTGGGTCATCAACTATGGTAGGAGGATTATGGTTAGGATGAGATTTGGTGCTAATTCTCTATGAAGTCAGATTTCAAACCCAAAGTATAGAGAGGCTGAAAGTTTATGACTGTTTTCGGAAGGCTGACCTCTCTTAGTGTTTGCTAAACTCACACAGTGTGTGACTAGGCCTCTAAACTTCTTAGGGCTGATTTGACACAATCCTAGGGAAGTCTATGAAAACTAGTAAAGTTAGTAGGCCTACTAGAGGCTATTGGAGTTGCCAGGTGGATGTTTTTAAGGATATGTATTTATGGTCCACCACCAATAACTAACAAAAATCCAATCTAGGGATGTTTTGGGGTTTTCTGAGTTCCTTTATGTAGCCCTAAGGTTTCTATGAGTGTTCTTTAGTTGAGTCATCATTTTGCTAGGATGGTGAAACAATCATATTCTACTCTTGGCTATCACTAGAGTTTTCTATGATTTGATAAGGGTTTCTGAAGTCCTAAGGGGTACTTAGATTGTCACTAACTTAGAAGGTACCACCATGATCGCCACTATGTTAGGCGATGAGGTGGAAATAAATCAAAAGATACTGTTTGATAAGGGCTTCTGAATTCTCTAAGGATGTATAAACTTGTTACTTACTCAGAAAGTCCCACCATGATCGCCATTATGTTAGTGTTTCGTGATTTGGCAGATTGGTAAGACCAAATGCACAGGGTAACATCAGACCAGTCTTTGGAGTCCTAGGACCTAGCCTTCTTGGACTCAGAGAGGGCTCTCTCTATTTTGTGCAAAGGATGTGAACTTGTTTGCTTTTAGGGTTTGATTTTAGGCTAGTTGTTAAGTTTAGGGTTTGTTTGTTTGTTTGGTTGGGTAAGATGATTAAGTAGAATAGATGAAGTGAGAGGTCTTCAAATCATTGGGCTATGGAGTCTATAAAAGGTCATGGAGAGTTCAACAATGAATCAGGGTGCATTACAGGGCAAATATAACATGGTCAAATGGATCTTCAAGGTTTTTATGAGATGAAATGAACATCAATTTTGTGAACATGGTAGGTGTAAAAGGGCAGTTAAGAATCCTTGAACATAATACCTTTAAACAAGAAGGGTCTTAAATACTACTCAAAATAAGGAAATAATCATAAGACAGGGCAAACCATTAACTCTTTGATTAAAATCAAGCATGTAAGCATTTGAAACTGATAATTTAGTGAACTATAGAAGGCAAGAACTTGTCTAACTTTTAGTGATTTCACCTTCAAGGTTTAGAAAACATTTGTAGAAATTATATAACTTATGTGTTATATATCCAAGATTCTCCTGATCACACACTATTTTAACTTCATGCACAATACAGAATCGATTCCACCATTGATCATCACATGCATAAATTAAATCAATTGCAATGCACACATGAAACCATAAAAATTCACACACATTAACACAGTGATTTAACGGGAAAGCCTGAAGCTAAAAACCCCAACTATATGTATACAATATATGTCATAGAGATCATGTAACAATCCTCATACAAAGCTGAACATGTCAAGCTCTAAGTACAATACAATCGCTACACACTAATCAGGCCCGATCTAGCAAATCCATGCACCGATCTCTACCACCTGCTAGCCTGCCTCTACTACAAAATCCATGCTGAAGAATGGTTCTAAATGAACTCGAATTTCTCCAAGATTTACTGCGCAATCCTCATTGGAATCTCCACTAAGTGTTGGATGCAATCAATGCATCACTATAGTCACAACTGATAGTCTATCTTTCCCTTTCACCTATCTCTCCACTGGTCTCCACTGAAACTGCCATGCACTATAGTTAACTGATGTATTCTTCGGTTGATTAATGAGTTATTAATTAGTGAATTAATTAACTAATTAATTCACACCACTCTCACTAGTGTATCAATCAGTTGAAGCTAGTACGACTAGCTCAGGCGAGTCTGTAGGGTTAAACGAACACAACTCATGACCTTCTTCTATATGCAAACATCTTGTCACAGGTTCTAGCCGAGATAGTCATGCATTAGCTCGATCAAACCCTGGAACTAGCTTAATTCCTTCGCCATTTGTTTTGCCACATTTGTGCATAAGTAAGTGCTCAAGAGAATAAGATAATGTTTGAGGTCCGGAATCCCACAATGGTAATAATACTTAAAACAATATCTATTTTTAGACTGGCAATCTAAAAATAGATTCTGCCCAATATGTCTAAAAATAGAAGTCCATCTATTTTTCCAAGTTGACCAACCATCCACAAATAGCATCCTGCAACTGATAGAATATGATCGACATGTCTAAAAATAGACATATTCTAAAAATATACTTTGCACCAAAAATAGCCTGCGGGCCCACTTAGTGAAGGCGACTCTTTTCACTAAGCTCATCATCTTGTTGAATCTCAACAACATTTAAGATAACATATAACTTAAATCAAAGAAGAGGGAACATCCTAAATATCATTGATCAAGCTAAAAATACCTTTAAGGCAACTTTTCAAGCATGGACAAAGGGCATGATCAAAACATGACCTCTTTGGCTAAACCTAACAAGTAGTACTTTAAAGAAAGATCTCAAGAACAATGTTTAAATAGCATAAAAAAAGTAGGGCTAACCATAAAACATCTTTTACATCTATTGTATTGAACCATTCATGAAATAAACAAGCATAGGTGGGTCTAAAGAGCAACTAAGAATTCTTAAATTGACCTAGCAGAGGAAAACATGAAGGCAATAAGGACAAACAGATCTAAGGTACCTCTGAACAACATTTCTTAGTCTAAAACTTTTGTCCTACTGCAAAATAGAAAGATGAACATAATGATAAACATGAGAAAACAAGAGCTAAATAGAGACACATCACCATTATCCATGCTCAGGGATCCTGCAAGCAAGCCTTCTCCATCATTGATCAAAACAAGCCATTCACAAATTCCACAACACCAATTTCTTCTTCAATCTTAAAAAACCATGTATTGCTCTCAAAAGTCATCAAATGCCAACCAAAAATACATATGAGACCTCCATGCTCTATTTATCTAGCAAAGGAGGAGGTGGAAACCATAAGAGGCTTCTAGAAACCATAAATAAACCATAAATGTCATTTATGTGCTTGAAGACCATGCAAGGCCCAAGACACATAATATATAATGAAATAAATGCAACATATCTTCTAACACCTAAATTGGGAGTGATTTGCCCCAAAAAACTCAAAATATCAATTTGCCATCAATTTGTGTCTTTTGTTGACTTTTTTGCCAGAGTGGCAGCTGAAGGCATAGCACATGCACAGGAAAAATAGGTCCACTTGCAGCCAAGTTTTGATGACCTTCCCGATGTCAAAATTGGCTCCTTGATGGCCCATTGGAAAGCTTGCTGAGTCTAATTTCCAAATATACCACTGGTTTTATGATTGAGCTCCATTAACCTATCCAGAAGGAAAATTTCCCAAAACTTCTCTAGGCACAACGCCAGACCTGAAAATGAGGTAGAAAGGTGATAAATGAGGTATTTTTTTGGCCTTTTGAGGGACCAAAAATGCTCCAAATGCTCTGAAACTTGGTGAGCATGCTGTGTTTGAGCTTAGGATTCCAAAAATGCCAAATTTTCCTCTTGATGATTCCTGAGAGGAAAGCATAGCGCCAAGGGTGTTGTGCTTAGAGGCCTCAAAATTTGCAAAAAACCAAAATTTGTCAAAAATTCCCCAAAATTGGTGGATGTCTTCCTCATGGGGTTTGAGAGGCCTGTAGAGAAGCTTCAGCCAAGATTCCAAGGTTTGCTTGGTCTTTTGCCTCTTTGAGTGCTTGTGTTTTGGCATGGGCCTTTTTGAGCTTAGCCCTTGCAATTTGATTTCTCCGGGCATAATGCTTGGTCATCTTCCTTTGGAGATCAAGATCTTTATTGGCTTTCTCCAATTTGGCCTCCAAGTGTGTGTTTAATATTTCTATCCAAGGCTCCCAATCATATTCTATCTCCATGGAAAGCAACTTTCTTAGAGGGAGCTGCTCTGCCAAGGCTGACTCTTGCTCTCTTTGTCTTGCCAAGGCCTTCTTTAAACCCATGGTTCTTGGTCTTCTTCTGGTTTGTCCTTATTCATCTTCACTTTCGTCATAGGTGCCCATGAATTCCTCTAGCTTTACCTATGCTCTTTGAGCTTCTTTCCGGGCTCTAATTGCTCTAGCCTCATAAATGGAATTTTGTGCCCCTAGTTACCTATTCTCCATCTCAAGGACATCATTCACACTCTTGGACCTATCTAGATTTGCTTGGAGGTTTTTAATTAGGGAATTTTTGTTTTGGATGATCAAGTTTGAGATCCTTGCCTCATTTTCCTCATCACTGTCAACATGAATGAGCTCAAACTCTTTCTAAACCTCATGCTGATCTTCTTCTTCATGGATCCTTTGTTTTCCTTTGTCAAATTTCTTAGTGGATGTGGAAGGCATGGCCCCTTGCCTTTTAGAGGCAACAAACACATGCCTTTCTCCTCTTTGATATGTCAATGGAAGAGGTTTGCTTGTGATCATTTTGGTGTCTTCATCATGGATGCCATCATTTGTCTCCATGTCTTCCTCTTCATTACCTTGACTGCTACTTACCTCATTATCTTCAACATCAGCCTCACTGTTGGCCTCTTCAATGATTTTCGCACTTTCATTTTGCTCCTCATTGTAGCTGCTTACCTCATCATTGCTGTGATCTTCATTTTCACTATCAACCTCTTCATATTCTTCACTATTTTCATGACTGTCATGACTGTCATTAGGGCTTTTAGTCTCATTGCTGTCCGTAGGATCATCCTTTGTTTCTTTGTTACTTGCCTCATCTTCATTATTATCCACCTCCATTTCTTCTGATTCATTGCTGACCTCTTCTTCATCACTGCTTAATTCATTTCCACTGTCAGCTTCTTCATTTCCTTCAATGTTATCATCTCCCTCTGTTTCCATGTTTTCTGCTTCTTGTTGGTTTGACTCATCATCACCCTCATCTTCATTTTGGTTTGATTCATTGTCACCCTCACCCTTATGGTCACTTGCTTGTTCATTTCCACTTCCTTCTTGATCTGATGCATTAGGAGAAGATTTGGAAGGGACGTTTTCTTGAGGAGAGGATACTTGTGTAGATGATGATTCATGGTCAGTGGGAGGTGATGGAGGAGTGGAGGGAGGAGGATGAGATGATGAGGGTAAATTTGGCTGATGATGAGGTTGTGGGCTTGTGAATATTTCATGAGCAATGAAAACCTCCCAAGGTATGCCTTTTTGCTCCAACTGATGTAGCACCACCATCTTGATCAAGGAGTGGTGGAAAAAACTCTGCATTTGTTTGGAATAACTCCTCCTTTGGACAACAAAAGACATCTTGTCGATACTCCTATACAAGTAATAGGGAAAATGAAGCATTTTAACCCTAGTAAAATGCATGAGTAATATGATATGGTAGGAGTAGAGCCTAGAGTATCTCCCCTCACAGGTAAAATATTTCATGATGACTCTCATTAAGGGTGCATACCTATCCAGCAAATTTGAGAAAGGGAAAATAGTCTTGCAACCTTCTTTGTACCTAGGCTTGAGGAATGGCTCATAGTAGCACATGTCCAGCTTTTATCTCTTGAACCATTTTTCACCAACATCAGGAAGTCCAGTAGCAGGGACAATGGTATCTGATGATAGCTCAAAGTCTACCCCTGCAAGATTTACTTGTTGATTGTGTAGGTTGAGGACAAACAACCAAGTGAGCTCAGGGTGACTTTGCACTTGTTGGACCTTTTCACAAAACTGAAAACACCCTACATTCTGAAAGCATGTGAGAATAATGGGAGAGGTAGTAATTTCCACAGTGTCCTGGAGTTCAAATATGTTAACCTTCCCACCTTTGTGCTTTTGCCTCATAGGCACTTGGCCTACTTCACTGCTAACACTCCCTTCTTCTCCTGACATGGTGATTAGTGCTGCCTTTAAACAACCCTAGGCCTTCTTGTGAAACTTGGTAGGAGGAGTGAAATGAAATGATGGTGAAAGGCAGTTCTTGTAAGTGAGTGAGATGGAGGTGTGGGTTTATGACTGATTCCCCTTTGAGCTTTGATGAAGGGTTAACTTGAACTCACTATAATTACCCTAATTGACACCTTTCTTGACTGATAATTTCTTGTTTGGAGGTCAAAAGAGAGTGTTTTTCATGAGGATTTATGGTTTCTAGTCACTAGGGTTTAGTCAATTCCCTTAAGCATAAAATCATGAATTTTACTGGATGAGAGGGAAAAACATGCACCTACAAACTTTTAACTTCTTTGCAGGTCCTTGGATGCAGCTTGGAGGTGCTCCCTTGTTGGTTTTTGGACAATTTCCAAGTGGAAGAGGCTTTCTGTTCTAGGTGTAGTGCTTGAACACACTGTCTAGTCGCTTCTGCCCTAGCTGCAGTGCCTGAACACGCTGTCAGGTGACTTCTGCCCTAAGCGCAGCGCTTGAACGTGTTCAGGCCAGTTGAGCTCTCTGGGCGCAACGCTTGAACCAGTCAGGCTCCTGAGCACATCGCTGGAACGGTTTTGGGCCAGTCGGGCTCTCTGGGCGCAGCACCTGAACGAGTTTGGGCCAGTCGGGCTCTCTACGTGCAGCACCTACATGATGTCCTGCTTATCGGGCTCTCCTGGGCGCAACGTCAGACACGTTCACCGTGCCTGCTGGGCAAGTCTGGGCGAATGGCTAGCGCCCAAACGAACGCGCAACGCAGTGTAGAATTACGTTGTAAAACTCCATGAATGCGTAGCACCGGGTGATGTAGGTGTAGTGCCTGCACGAATGCATAGCGCTGGGCAACCTTACCCAAATTTTCACTGAAACTCAGAATTTTCTCTTTGAAGGCTTATTACTCATTTGTATGTGCATAATGAGCTAAGTGACAAACAAGATTACTCTTTATAGTCTTAGGAAAACAAATTTATCCTTTGTAAACTCACTTTCTAATGTTTTTTAGTCTCTTGTCACTTTTCACTAATATTTCTTTTTCTTTTACTGCAGGTGACTTGAAAACTTTTAAGTGGCTCTTTCCCTTTTTGGTGGCAGCTTGCTGGAGAAATGAAATGGTCCTTCTTTAGTTTGAGGATTTGTCGGACTCATTTGACATAGCAGAAAACCAAAAACTTCCTTCTTTGCTAATTTTGAAATCTAACACATCTTTTTAGCTCATTCAGTAATGGTCAGCTTTTTAAAACATTTTGAGAGACCTTTCCTTACCTTAGCACTGTCAAAACCTTTCTTTGCTTGCATTGGTGAAGTTGTAATAATGTTTTACTCCTTTTGACCTTTTTGAGTGTGAGTGACTTAAGAACATGGTTCTTTCCCTTTTTCACTGATATTTGGGCATGATAAACTTACCTTTTACAATGACTATAATCATATTTTCCATATCTCCTCTTTGGCCACTTCTGATTTGTTGCAGGTGCCATGACATACTGATTTATCTCTTTCTGATGTTCTTGGTTTTTTAACATATTTAGTCATAACAAAAACCTCATGATCATCTTGGCTTTCCATCTTGAAACTCAACCCTATGTTTTTATTCATTTGATTATTGAGTGCAAATGATTGAAAATGAAGTCTTGACCTTCCTTATATTGATACTCTTAGCATTATTCCTGTCTAAGGCAGTGAGACACTTTAATTAGGCAAACTCAAGAAGTCACCTACACAGTCTCTTCAAACCTTCCCTCTGCTATCATCATGGAGGCTTATCATCTTCATTTCATCTCCCTTGACTATCTTTCCAAAACCTTAGGTTTCTGGGCTGTTTGAGAAGAATCATTAGTGTTGTCTTCTAAGTTCTCCATAGCCCTTTCAAGTTCATTTATTTCTGTCTAGTTTACCTCACCTTCTTCCATTTTTATCTATTATTTCTAAAAATCTTCAATCCATGCTTGCTTTTATTGGTGTGCCTCTATCCATGTGATTTGCTGCATTGGACCTTGCTTGGGACACTGCTGGCCCAATCAGGCTTAAAAAACTTGATTTTTCTTGCACATAAGCTGCTTCCTCCTCCATTTTCTTGTGTATATATTTAATGATGAGTAGGTTTCTTACCTTACAATTTTTTTCTGCTGATAGTCACCTTGAAACTACTGCAGGAATGTCAAAATGAACAGTTTCCTTTTGCAGAACTTTGAAGTTGATAAGGTGGTCTTCCTTGGAGAATTTTCTGATCTATCTTGGAAAAACACATGCTGATCTTATTTCACATTTGATTCAGCTTCTAGCACATGAAAAACAATGATTTAGAACACTAAGGATAACCCTACAACCTATGAAAACCTAATGACCTAGTGGGAGGCTCCTTTGACTTGGTATTTGACTGAAAGTTTGGTTTGGGGTCTTCAGGTGTAAAAAACAGAGTTTTTGACAAATTGATGTATTGAATATCCAAAATCCAATGTACTTGATTTATCTAAAGAGCCTACAAAGATAGTTTTGAGACCATCAATGCTTTGAGACATCAATGGAGTTTTGAGATCATCAATGCTTTGAGACATCAATGGTGAACATGGGAAAGGGTAGGCTGTTTGGCAATCGTAGATGGAAACTGGAGGAGTTAAGCATAGGAAAAACAGAGTACTGAGGTTATGGGTGTGAAAATAGGATAAAGATGAGCGGCATGAGCCCATGAGGGGTCTTTTAGGAGTGGTAGTCTAAGCAGGGAATGGCAGAGTAGTAAAATAGTGAAAAATTTGTTTTAAGGATAATGAAGGCAGTGAGATTTCTAAAACTCACAATATTCATGAATCTTGTATTAAGAAATCTAGGACAAGTATTTAGTCATCTATAAATAGCAAAAAATACTGATGACTAAAATCTTCTACCCAACATAAATGGATCCTCAATGCCACAGACTACTTCTCCGAATGGATAGAGGCCATCCCTTCCAGAACTGCTACTGACTCAGTGATTATAAAATTCTTTGAAAACAATATCCTTTCCAGATTTGGCTGCCCTAGGAAAATCATCACAGATAATGTTGTTGCTTTCAATTCCAAGAAAATAGTGGATTTTTTCCACAAGCATCACATTTTTTTGGGGAATTCAACAACTTATTACCCTCAAGGTAATGGAATAACTGAATCCTCCAACAAGAGTTTGGTTAATATCATCAAGAAGCTACTAGAAGATGATAAGAAATCCTGGCATAACAAATTGGTGCATGCATTATGGGCTGACAGACTGATAACTAAGAAATCAATTGGCATGTCACCATACCAGTTGGTCTATGGGATGAATTCAATTTTCCCAACATCATTAAGAGTGCCAGCCATGAAAATCATTCAAGAGGTACAGGCTGAAGAGAATGATGTACAAAGAAGAATAAGCTAGACCATTCAGCTACCACAGTCTAGAGAAGAAGTTTACAATAGGACTCAGGTTGTGCAAGAAAGTATAAAGAAGATATTTGACAAAAGAACAAAGGAAAATGATTTCAATATTGGAGATAAAGTACTAAGATGGGAATCCAGAAGAAAAGATAAAGGGAAACATGGGAAGTTTGACAATATGTGGAAGGGCCCATACATTGTTCATTCGTTCAGGGGAAATAATTCATTTTTTCTGCAAGAGATGGATGGAACAGAGCTGCTTGGAGGTCCTGTCAATGGCAGGATGTTGAAACATTACTTCTCCTTAATAAAGGGAAATTTCCCACTCCATTGTAAATACCAAATTTTGGTTCGGATCCCTTTTTGAAGGTTATCTATTTGTGCTGAAGACACAGCGGGAGAGAATTCATAAAAACAACAAGAGAAGATTCATGGAAATTATTGCAGAGAATAAGTATGCAAGGCTACTGGTCTTGATGTTCTTGACACTTCCCTAAAACAAAAGTGCCATCCCCTATTGGAGCCACTGTTAGAGTCCTGTAATTTATAGTATCACAAGGTGACTGTGTATTTTTTACTTGCAAATTTTCATATTGTACATATATTTCAATATTCAAAATCATTTCCGAAGAAAATTAAAAGAAACAAAAAAGAGGAAGAAAATAGGGTGTAAAAAAGGAAAATAAAACCCCACAAAAAAAAAATTAATATTTCTAAAAGTGCTGCAAATCAAAATGCCACCACTTTTTAGAAAGGTTTGTTCATTCATACAACTTAAGCATGATTTTACAATTTTAATTTTTCTGCTGATAGGTTAGAAAATGAGGATTTGTTAAAATGTTTAATCTTGGCTTATCAGTAGATAGGTAGAAAATGACATTGGCTCAACAGTTTAGTCTAGACCAATAGGAGAGATAAGGGATAGGGTTTAGGTTAGAATTTCAAGAGAAAAAGGTTTAAGGGCCTGCAAGCCCAAATGCACCCTAAAAAGAAGAAAAAATGTTAGATTTATAGTTTGGGTAGGTAGATACATTGAGAAATAAGAATGAAAGAAAAATGCAAAGACTATTTTACAAGGTACAACTCAAAATTCCATTTTTCCTATGGTGGAAGAAGAAAGACCAAAGCAGAGGGCGCTTGCACTCAAAGGATTGGAAAGAAGGGTTATGTTTTGAAGTTTAGGGACTTACAAATATTTCAAAATCATTTGAGGCATTACCTTTTGTCTAAGTTTTATCTTAAGTCCTATACAAGCCCCGCCAAATCCCAATCGCACATTGAAAATCGCAAGTTCCGAAGAATAAGCACGCAAGATTATGTTAAAATCACCGAAGT
The DNA here is from genome assembly GCA_034641835.2 of Pinus albicaulis. Classification (NCBI taxonomy): domain Eukaryota; kingdom Viridiplantae; phylum Streptophyta; class Pinopsida; order Pinales; family Pinaceae; genus Pinus; species Pinus albicaulis. The sequence goes on from CM076570.1 coordinate 1,464,216,761, forward strand.
GCGATTTGCGATGTGGGTGGGACCCGATCGCACAATGAAAATCGCAAAGTTTAACATTCAAATCCTGCTGCTCATAACAAAGTCTGTGATCTGCGGGCCGTGGCCGAGCACGCCTTTTCCTTGCCACGTCATCCCCGCTCGTCACACTTCACACATCGCCGGCCTTAACATCTACCTCCGCTTCCCTACCACTAAAAATCCCCTATTGTGATCTGCGATATAGGTGGGCCCCAGATCCTCCATGCCACGCCACCCTTGTTGACATCGCACATCGCATGTTTTAACATTTTCATTCGCTGCTCATGACAAAAAGGTTTCGACTTGCAATTGCGATATAGGATTGGGACCCCACCTTCTTTCCACGTCTGCTTCTGCCTTCTCCCTCCATCCTATCCCATCACCCCTTGCCAACATAGCCGTTGCACCATAAAGGGTTGAGCTGTTATCCAACGGACCCACGCCACCTCCACACCACCAAATCACTGTTTTAAAGCTGAAAATTTGGCATAACTGTAGAGTTTACTCTGCAGTTATTGTCAAATTGTTGCAGGTGTGAAATTCACAGGTATTTTCAGAGAAAGTGTGAGCTGTTGCCAAAGAACCATTTGTTTATCAAAGAAGAGTTGTCTTCTCTCTGTGAACCGGATTATAGTTCTCCTTTATACTATTCAATCCCGGTCACGATCCCCCTCTATGATATCCCTTCCCCAGTGCTGATCCATAGCAATTCCCCTTTCTTTATCCCCCTTCTGTCATCCCAAATTTCATTGCAGGTTGAGAAAGAAGATACATTGAAGAAGCATGTTTTCCTCGCAAGTCCCACCTTCAAAAAGTACATAGAGGTGGATGAAGTGTACCGATAGGTCATAGGTATGAGAATTCCAAGCAAGAAGGAGTGGAACGAATTGTGTATGTATCAAGATTGAAAAGGCACGGTGGACACATCAGTACAACCACCGATTGATTAGAAGTGCCAGCATCACATCATCTTTTATGATCCAACAGAGGCAGCCCACAGGTAAAGCCAAATGTCAGAGCCACCATTCATTGCCTCTTTGCAACCATCTTAGCCACCTCCAAGCCACTTTTTGGATTCACGAAGAGCCGCCTAAGTTTTGCATTCATGAAGAGCTTCTAAAATTAATTCTACAGGCGGTGATTTGTCAGATATTTTATTTTTTCGGGCCTTGCATGGCCACACTTGTCTAATTTTAGTTTGATTGTAATTAATGAAGGTTTCCAAAGTAGATTAGGGAAACTGATGCAGTTTGTAGTTAAATACTGCATGAATTTTCATTATCAAGGGTTGGATATTGTTAGACCCTGCATTGTAAGAACGATAGTATTGGAGCACTGTAATTTTGGAGTTGGACATCAATAATAGAAGGCCGTTTACAAGATTCTTGTGCTGTGTTATTTGGTGATGTGATATTTCTCTCTGTTAAATGTTTCCATTGTCTTCCTTACTCTGTATCTATTCATCTAATTGTAAAACATAAATTTTAGATTAAGATTTGTTGTCGGAGCACCTTAATTCTATCTGTATTTACAATCTGAATGTTTTTTGCTAAAGTCTAATTAAATGATTCTTAACTTCTCTTTAGTCATTACTGAAACTTACTATTTCTTTCACCTCATAAATCATACTTCTCTAAAGATCCATTTAGCACAGTTAGCTTGTCCTGTGATGCTCTTGGACGTTGATGTACCAATCCAGCCTTTGACTCCATAGCCCAATGGATTAGTCCCTGCAGACTTGCTCATCCAACTAAAAAAATAAAGAAAAACAACCAGCCCTCATAAGCTTTATAACTAGCCTAACATCAAAATTCATAATACTAAGGAAAAATTAAATCAGAAATAGAGAGCCCTCTCTGAGTCTAGGAAGGCTAGGTCCTGGATTCCAAAGTGGTTTGATGTTGTGCTCTATCATTTATTCTTGCCAATATTATAAATTATAGGGCCACAACATCCCCTTTTATTATCCAGTGTGTCCTGGCCCTTGAAGGAATATGTGAGATCTTAGTGATCTCCTAGCTGTATGTTTGACTTACCTATCTCTTATGAGCGAGTCTTTTTCGTCTCTTTGAGTTGTTCTAAGTTTTGGAATTTTTTTCCATTTCAAACACTCTTTATCGCATTTTTCTTGTCTTTTTTTGAAGAGAGTTGGTGTATGCTTTGGTCATATTTTCATTTATGACTGTTTCCCTTCGATTCAGTGTCAAGCATAAGATTATGGATTTTTTGACGTGAAATTATAGAAGAGTGTGTTTTGTATAAATTCAAAAGAAACCGGAAGTGATTTTCTTTTTCGTTTTTGATTTAGATTTATCGTTTAAGAAAAGTGAAAAAATTTTCATTTGTGCAGTCTTTAAAGTGATTTTTTTTTTGGTTCGATTGAAATAAAATTAAAGATATTTTTCATTTCTTCCTTCATTCATTTGTTTTTATTTCATTTTAAAGTGAAAAGAAAAAAATATTTCGTGCATCTTAGTGGAAGGAAAGGCATTTTCATTTTCAATTAAGATGCATTTGTTGGGAAAGTGAATTCAATTTGAAAAGCATTGCATTTTCGTAACTCTGAACTAGTTTGGGGAAATTTTCATTGTTGCATTGAGTGCATTTTTGTTTGTATCTCTTCCCTAAGGAGTTTAGAATTCATCGAAATTGAAAGCTTATTTTCTCGCAGTTAGTCTGCATCATAAGGATTCAGGTAACATTCGTTTTGAGCCTTGAAACTGATACTGTAATCAAGATCAAATTAAAATGAACCCAATTTACCTTAAGGAGCATTGGAATTAATGAGAATATATAGTGTTCTAGGATAGAGACATGTTCCAATGTCGTTAAGCAGAGGAGCTCTCTTTAACGGTCTGCGTTACAACCTGGGGGTGATATCACGTCCCACGTATGGAAGTATATTGATGTATGATAAGTATATTTGGGGCGCTCTCATCGAACGGTTACACATTAGACAACACTACTACGAACTAGACTCCCACATACCATCGCGTATATTTTGGGAGATACCACTAGGTTGCAAGCCTTCCATAAGTAACTGAGTTGGCCGCCTTGTAGAAGTGATACACCGAACACAAAATTTGGGGAGATCGGCTGCCATACATTAAGTCCTTGGTCATTTCCCTTTCATTTGATCAACAAGGTGTATATTGCAGTTCACGGATACTTGGTAAACCTTTATGCATAGCACATCCATTTTATTTATTTATTTTTGTTAATTCTAAAAGTAACTACCCAAGAAAACATCTCACTCGTGAAGTTCTCCAAATTTTATTGCTTGGTAAGGTGTGATTTTGTTCACCTCTTTCCTTTTTGATATTCTTATCGAAGGTCATCATGGCTGAATCATCGAATTCACCCACTCCCTCTTCTGAAGGATCTCAACAACCTCCTCTAGAGGATCCTCGTTTTCTAGTTGGACCCTTCGAAGTGCAAGGTGAAGAACTTGGAATTGTCATCAGTGTTCAACCCCTATCATCTCGAGCACCTCCTGATGATTCTCTTTGGGCTACATCAGAAGAATATGAGCTGGAAAGCCCCAAATAAGCTGCACAGTTCTCGATATTTCCTTCAAATCCACTCTTTGATTCGATTGTAGTCTCTCCTGAGAAACCTTACAACGCTTTCGATCAACCCGGAATCCATTTTCGATCTTCCTTGGTAGCATCTCGCTTTACCATGCGTCGATTGTTTTTGGATGAAATGGCATCAAATACTGATGACGTTCCGTTCACCAGTGCTCCTCAAAGCACTTTGCAGGAAACTTCTGGGACATATACCCCAGAAGCCTCTTCGTTGCTTTTCCCCTCCGAGGGAGAATTTTTTGGATCCACGCCTCATGATTCAGGTAGTGGAACCGAGATAACCTATAGTTATGTTGTGTTGATGCTCTTGCACGATTATACCTCTTTGAGAAACCTCATTTCTGGAGCTTCTGATGGTACACCCTTATTTCTGGATCTCGTTTGGTTAATGAGAATTCCTCCATATTCCAGCCCGTTTGTTTCGAACGTGGCCGCAATGTCTCAAAATTTTGTTCAACTGATGGTCACCATTGGTCAAATGACCTTGTCATTTGGATCCTCTATCCCCTTTTTTCCATCTACAATTACTGCAATCCCACCATTGTGTGGCAAATCCACGGTTTCATCCATGCTTGGGGGGAAATCTAACCCTCTCTATGTAAATCTCTTTTTGGGTGGGGTGCAGCTGAGTTCTGGATCTATTCCTAGGGCTAGTCAAGCTCATGTTCAATAGTCCCAGGTTTAGCAACCCTTTCCGCAGCTGAACCTAGTATATTGGTATTTTCAGCAACTGAATATTCCTTATGTTTAAAGGACGAATGTACAATGTCAACAGTATGTCCAATCCTCAGTTTGGTTCTTACACCCAAGCTGGTCTGAATCTCTTTCTGGGTCAATTTGGTCCTTTCCCTAATTAGTATGGTACTTATTTTCGGCCTTTTCCTCAAGGTCAGTACCAACAACCCTAGACTAGGCCTCAACCTGGTGCTTCATATCATCAAATTCCTCAGTACCAGTAGGCTCAGCCATGACCTTAGGCTGGACCCTATATTCAACAAGGACCACAGGCTGAACCTCATGTTCAACAAGGACCACATGCTGGACCTCATGTTCAACACAGACTGTAGGCTGGACCCTACTTTCAGCAAGGGCCGCAAACTAGACTTTATTTTCAACAGGGACCTTATCTTGGAACCCATGTCTAGCAAGGTCCACAGCTTCAGTACCCACAGGGGAAATATCAACAACACCAGCAAGGTACCTATCAGTAATATATGCAGCAAGGTCCTTACTGGCCATGGGGGAAATGTGCATATCTAGGTCAGATTTCGCCCTATTGAGTCCAAAATCCTTATCAATCACGTTGGAACTCACGACCTTTCTTGTCTCATCATATTTATTTACCATTCTGGGCTATGTTGGAATTTATGGATGTGTCAAAGCTCACAAATGAACCCATCCAACATCGTGTGCACTAACCGCTGATTCCAACTAAGATCCCAGGGGATTGTCCCATGTTTGAAGGCAAATGTAGGGAAGACCCTCAAACCCATGTTATGACATACCATTTGTGGTGTTCCTCTAATTCTTGGGTTGAATATTCTATTCATTTTCATCTCTTCCAGTGCACTTTGATCGGTGCTGCAGCTAAATGGTACATTGAGCTCCCTCGAGGGATTTTATTCGATTTCAATTCCTTGACTATGACCTTCCTCACTCATTTCCAACTGCCTGTCCGGTATGAAACCATAACCCATTTTATCACTTCGTTGAAGTAGTCGACTGATATGCATATCTCAGATCACATCCATGAATAGCAGCGTCACCGTCGCCTTATCAAATTTAAGATCCCAGATCAGCTGTTGACCGAATGGTTCAAAAAATCATTCATTCCTGAAATTGCAAAAGATCTTGCAATGGGAGGATGTGTTACTGAAGAGGAGGTCATCGCTAGAGCTCAATACCTTGAATTTTTTTATTCCTAGTTCGAGACTCTATATGAGTTGTTACCTGATGCACCATATGCTTCGACTAATACTTCATCATCTCAGTCTCCTGTTATGCCTTCGGTGGATGGTGCTATTGGGACGGTGGCTCATACTAATAGTAGTGCGCCTAAGGCTTCCTCGAAGTCCAAATCCACTGCTGCCACTGCGCCCCCTCATTCTCAGAATCAGAAGAATATTGGTAAAACCTCAGAGGTAAATGATGTTCATTCTACTGTAGCAGACAAATCCTCGAAGGATAAGAAAAAGGGTAAAGGAAAGTCAAAATCCGAGAACCCTAAAAATGATTCAAACAAGTCTTCTGCTGGTGATTCTTCATCACATAAGCCCAAATATCATTTTTTAATATGTGATGATGATCATTACACCAAGTATTGTCCTCAGTGTGCCGAAGTAGCCTATCTTCTAAAGGGCGCACCCGGGACTCCAAAAATTTTGAAAGAAGCATTTCCTTCCCAATAGACGCAAATGGTAGACCAAGATCAATCATCTAGTAGCTCTCAGGTTTTCATTGCTGGAACACAATCCATTTCCATCACCACGAGAATGAAATATTATCCCAATCCGTCCAAGGCTCCTATGAAATCGAAAGTCCTAGATGACTCTTCCTCTTCCATGCCTCCTACCTCTGGTCCTCTCTATATCGAGAGACTGAGTAATGACCCCATAATATGACCACCCCCAAAAGGTGTTCTTAAGAAATCGTCTTACAATCCGAATGCGAGAGCAACACAAAACTAAAATATGGTAGAAGATATGGCTAAGGCACCTTCGACGATGTTGACTTTGGAGGTCCTTCAGTCGTGCCCATCACAACAGAAGGCATTACTCACTTCCATTCGAGGGATTGATCATTCAGATTCTAATATGATTATTTTTGATCTCGAGAATTTCATTCCTCGCCTCCCATCTCAGGTGGATTTTCTGATTCAAGTTATCTTCATGGGAAAGACTATTCATCGAACTATCATTGATGAAGGCGCTTCGCCCTGCATCATATCCGTCACATGCTGGAAAGCTATCAGATCTTTCCCATTGAGTCAGTCCCAGAATACCTTAGATCGAGGTTCTTGTCTGTAAAAAATTCTCAAGGCATTGCCCATAATGTTGGAGGGGAAAAAGGTGAATATGGAAGTTGAAGTGGTAGACGCCAACTTGAACTACAATCTCCTTCTTGGACATAGTTGGACAAAAGTTATGGTTTGTTTGGTCTCCACCTTCTTTGGTCTCCTCCTTTTCCTTCATAAAGGGAAGATAGTAATTGTGGATTAATCAGATTTCTTCCCCTCTGAGTCTTCAACAATCAACATTCCATATGTTGGGAAGGCCGCTACTCCTTATGAGAACATTGGGCTGGGTATTTTCAAGACTCGTCTCTTATGGGAGTTTTTCCACTTCCGCCTCTAAATGTCGCCTCCGTCCATACGATTTCGTCTGGTCACAATACATGGATTGTTCCTAATATCAAGAAAATTGAGTTTTTGTTACGCTATGCCTCTTAGCCCAACTGATCAGATGTATCAAGATATCCTCACGGCTTCCGAGGCTACATCTGATACCAATACTCATTTGGTTTCATCCCTAGACACTTATGCGCAGTCTTCCTCATTTGGTTCTTGGGACTCTTATGATCCCTTGAATGAGACTTTCCCCATTGATGAGAGTATCATGGAGGTCATGTCTCTTGAATAAAGTCCATTGGATGATGGACATCATCGTTCCTCGTTTCTCCCAGTCCCAGGTGACATCTCCACCTATCTAGGATCCCATGCTTTTCCGGTACCGACTGAACCACTTCAGATTCTAGGTTTGATTCATGAAGTGCTGTCCAAGGGAAACATGGGAAATATCACTCCGACCATTCCGATCGACATCTCTGTTAAACCGAGGATTGTCAAGAATTTGCATATCGGTGCATCTTGTTCTCCCGATGAGATCAAGATCTATAAGGAAAATTTTCAATAGTTCCATGATGTCTTTGCGTGGTTCTATAAAAAATTCCCGACATTGATCTGAGTATCGTAGTGCATGAAATTCCCACTTATCCGGAGTCGAAGCCTGTTTGCCAACGACTTCGTCCTGTGCATCCGAGAAAGGCTGCCGCTATTAAGGGTGAAGTTGAAAAACTTCTTAAAGCTGGTTTTATCTACCCCATATCCTTGACATATTGGGTCTCCAATATTGTTCCTGTCAATAAGAAGCAAAGGACCACTAGGGTTTGTGTTGATTACCGAGATATCAATCGAGCTTGTCATAAGGAAAATTACCCCACTTCATTTTTCGATAAGATCATTGAATAATGTGCGAGGAGTGAGATATTTTCCTTTATGGACAATTTCTCTAGCTACAACTAGATTAACATTGCTCCTTCTGATCAACACAAAAATGATTTAATCTGTCCATGGGGGAATTTCGCCTATAAGAATCTCCCTTTCGACCTAAAGAATTCCAGAGAAACCTTCCAGCGAGCTATGTATTATGCATTCCATGACATCAAGCACATAGTTTAGCCATATCTTGATGACCTTCCTGCTCATTCCACGAAACGTCTATATCACCCAGAGCACCTTAGAGCTATCTTCCTACGCCGTCGACACTATAATATCAGGTTAAATACTCATAAGTGTGTCTTCTGCATTGAATGCAGATAGCTCCTATGCTTCGTAGTGTGTAAATAAGGCGTCCACATAAATCCTCTGAAAGTTGAGGCAGTTGTCAATTTTCCTCCTCCTTCCATTCATCAACTACAAAGTTTGCAGGGGAAAGCCAATTTCCTCTACTAATTCATATTGAATTACACTGAGCTTGCCAAAGGTTTTACGCGTTTGTTGAAAAAGGGAATCCCGTTATTATGGGATGAAATTGTTCAGGGCTCTTTCCTTGCAGTAATGTGATCCCTCATCACAACTTCGTTACTGCATCCTGCTAATTATCACACCGACTATTGCTTGTATTTGGCTGCCGCTGACAACACTATTGGCATGGTGCTGGTTCAGGACGATGATGATGGTCAAAAACATGTAGTATACTACTTGAGTCGTAATATCTTTATACTGAGACTCGGTATGCTCACATAGAGAAACTTGCATTGGCTGCTATTCATGTCGTTCAACGTTTCCGTCACTACATTCTCTTATGCAAAACCCTAGTGATTTCTAATTGCAACCCCATGAATTACATTCTCACACGTCAGTTACTTGGTGGAAAATACTCAAAATGGATCATTATCTTACAGGAGTTTGATTTATAATTTACTGCTGCTAAGTCGAAGAAATCACTAGTCTTTGCCGAGTTGATCTTTGATCTTCCTACTACGGATGATCCCACTCCTATCGATGAGTCCATACCCGATGAGGCTCTCTTTCACATTAGTACTCATGATCCATGGTATGGGGACATCATCATATATCTCCAAACCCAAAATCATCGGCCAAAGCTATGAACTATGAGTGAAGACGGATTCACTACTAGTCCCAACCATATCGCATCATTGGGGACACCCTCTATCATACTGGTGTTGACTCTATCCTCGGCTGTTGTCTCACTCTCGAGGAAGATAAGAAAAATATGAATGAATGCCAGTTCAGGGCTTGTGGTGGTCACATGTCTGGTTATGCCACTGCTCAAAATTTCCTTCGTGCAGGTTATTTCTGGCCTTCTATTTTTAAAAACTACATCATTGTAGTCCGCAAATGCCATGATTTCCAAATTTTCTCTCGAAAAAATCATGCCCCACCCTCACCCTTGCACCCAGTTGTGGTTGTCGGTCCTTTTAAGAAATGGGGCATTGATTTTATGACCTTTAACCCTCGCTCAGCCGAGGGGCATGGCTATATCATCATTGCTGTTGACTATTTCACTAAATGGGCCAAGGAAATGCCTACATATGATAATGAAGGTATAACTGTGGCACAATTCTTATTGAATCATGTCATAGCTTAGTTTTTTGTCCAAAAAGTGATTGTCACTAATCATGGCACTCATAGTCATAATCATATGATGACAAATCTCTCTACTCAGTTGGGGTTACGTCACGATAACTCCACCCCTTACTATCCATAGGCCAATGGCCAAGTTGTAGATGTCTACAAATTCTTGGTGGCCATGCTCCAACGTACCATTGGGAAGCACAAGTGAGACTGGCACATCATGATTTTCTCCGCTTTGTGGGCATACCGAAACTCTGCTAAGACTGCCACTAGATTCACAACGTTCCAATTGGTGTATGGTCTAGAGGCCACACTCCTGATCGAGTGTGAGATTATTTTTCTGAAGCTGGCTATTGAACTCCTTCTTGGTACTTCACCATAAGAGGAATGTTTGTTGTACCTCGAGCGTCTCGATGAGACCATGAGGCCTAATATTTTAGTTCTTGAAGCGTAGAAATGACAATTTAAGGTGAAATATGAAAAATCTGTCATACCTCACATTTTCTCTGAAGGTGACTTGGTCCTGCTGTATGACCAAGCCCATGAAAAATTGGGAGTTGGAAAGCTCAAGAATATGTGGCACGGGCCCTATATTATTCAACTTGTTTTAGAACATGGAGCCTATGACCTAGCTGATTATGAAGGAAATCCTTTGGCTGAGCCCCGAAACAAGCTCTATTTGAAGAAATATTACGTTTAATATTAAGTGTGATAATTTTGTACATTAGTGTGATTTGAGTTTATTTTTGGTGCGATTTTTTGCTTGAAGACATGATTCCTTTGCTCACCTTATGTTCCACTTGGTTTTCAGATGTCTTCGGATCACTACATTGCTTTTGCTGATGGTTCTTTCCGTAGCACACAGAACCTGTCTTCCACAGCGTGGGCACTCTTTGCTCCTGATGGCGAGTTGATTAATTTACAAGGTATTTTTTTGGGTCAGACAAATAACAATGTTTTCGAGTATAGTGCAGTGATCGAACTATTATCGGATGCCATTTATCTTGGGATAAGAGATTTGGTTGTTAAGTTGGACTCACAACTCGTTGTGTTACAATTAAATTGGCGTTACTATGTGTGCAATACTCATTTTTTCGTGTATGTATTTACGTGTTAGATTATTCGAAAGGCATTTTGATTTTATCACATATGAACAAATTCCACGACATTTAAATACTTTAACATATTCGTTAGCAAACCATCTATTAGATAGAAATTTGTGCAATATGTAAATCGAGACATCATTATGATACACAAGTAGCTGTAAGCGTGTTACATCCAAAAGATTAAAAAATATATGTTCTCTTACAAAAATTGCTCTTTGAGCCTGCATCAGTACACAATGTATAAACATGGCTGCTATCCGCCCACATGGTGCTCATGGTAGCAAGTGACTACTCGAATTATTTGCAGAGTAATTGATGTAGTTTGCCTGGAAATTTAGTAGCGTGTATTTGAAAATGCAGTGGGATATCATCAAATGTGGGATACTCTGGGATGCCTCGTGTGAGGCTGACCAGGTTCCACTCGAGCTTGGATAATGTGTCTTCTCCCTACTCATAAGGAGCATCCTCTGCTGGACGTGGTACCTACCGTGAAATCAGGGACATGCCGAGAGGTCTCTATGGACCCATATCTGTAAACAAATCATAAGTTTACGTGTCAAAACATATAAAAAAACATTAAAAAAGTAAAAAATGTCTAAAAAACACTTTTTACTTACATCATTCCACTGTGTGTTTGGTGGGATTGGAAGATCCAGATCTCCTCTGAAGTCGATGCTGGCATAGGCATAGTCCTTGACTACGATCAACTATCGCCGTAGCCAACTGAAGAAGGCTATGGGGAAATGCATCTGTTGCCCTCCTATCTACCTGGGCATTATGTTGCATCATCGCATCAGCCTTAGATCCCTCAAGTCTAGTTCATGGATCTCCAACCACTGATACTGGAAAAGGGGTACTCTCTCCAAAAATAAGGTCACCAGAATTGACCCGTACCCGAACTGTTTTAGTCTTCTGGTCTTGCACTTGGTTAGCTAGCTCTTCATGTTAGCCATCAACCCCTCACACCAGTTGAACATTTTTGGTGCCAAGAAATCCACTACATACTGGAACTATGATTTTTTTGCCTCATGCAATGCCTAGGCACCTGCCACTCTGGTGATACAATGCAATATCGTGTGCAGGGGGAGCACTCTGATGGAAGATATGTCTACCTTCCCACTCCCTATCTTGCATGACCTGGGGCAGTGTCTCTGGATGAGCATGCTCATGCTCTCACCCCTTAGGCAAGCCCCAAAGAGTTGGATTCTCTCTCCTCGCCTGGAAAATCCATAAAAAAATAGATGTCCATGACATCTAGCTCAATTTCTTGGTCCCCGATGATGAAAACTGTTGGTCCACATCCCATATACTAATAAAGTACTAAAGAAGCTCCAGTTGAGCTCTCAAGCCATATGTTTGAAATAATTTCAATAATATACAATTGCGCAAAGCATTGACACAGTCTTGGTCCTGCATGGCTTGGTGGTCTTCCACCTCGTGGCCTCATTCTTTCCATTTGACTGACATCTTCTCTGAAAGCACCTACAAAACATGTCCAAATGGTCTATTAGGAGCATTCATGGAAGAATTTTTAGAAGTTAATGGTGGAGTTGGGAGATTTTTCCAATTTAAAATCTTCCTTGCAACCAACGCGACTGTCTGAAATAATTCGACGCTGGTGGCGCACTGCTTTAACGGGATGAGCATGACCAGCGCAACCCTGATAGCTCGAAATCACGCTGGTCGCAAGTGATTTTAAATTTTGAAATATCTTCCCTAAACTCTGTAATTCTAAAAAATAAATGCTAAATGAATAAGATAAGAATGAAAAGGAGGTTTAGAGCTCTTACCTGGCGGAGACGGATCGACGAATGGTGTCTCGGATCGACCGCACCGCTGATTTGAAATTCAGAGGGAAAATGGACAAAATGCTCTTAGAAATATGGAAAGTTGAAATGATTTTGTTTTTTGGTCTATTTATAGATTTTTGAAAAATTTTCGCCAATATTTTAATATTTTTCCTCGATATCCGTGATGTTTATTGTTTATGTGCAGTACAGGACTTTCACACTATTGATGATTGTTTCCAATGCAAATGAGTTGAATTTTATCTCTTTTTCTGGCTTGTTAAATGTTTATGAAAAATGAACCCACGTAGAGTCAACTTTCAGCTCTTTTCTAACTCTCGAAAAATGAAAAGATTGTCAAGTACTTGTCATTTAGAACTCGTTAAAGAGAATGAAATGACGTAATCTCAGTATACGTTTACCCCTTTTTTGAGCTGAGATTCACTATTTACGAAAAAGGAATACCTTGATCGAACATGGTCAAGAGGTTCTCTCGGACAGAGTTTTCTTCCTTTTCGGATTTGAGAGACAACTTATGAAAAGGGACATGATGGAGTTTCCTTTTTTTTTCTTTTCAAACTCCCTATGGCATGAAAATTTACCGAGTTTACCTTTCATTGGACTCGTTAAAAATTAAACGACGAAAGACTTGTCATCATGACGAGACTGAGTTCCTCCTTCCTAGGGCTCGTTAAACTTACTAGGATGGATTCATTCGAAGAATGAACTTACATGCTCAACAGATGCTCCTCTTCATGCTAGCTATAAAAATAAAGAGGTACTCATCAAAAATAACGGGGGAAAATTGGAAGTGAACATCTTATGTGTATTTTGGAAAGCTTGTCGCTCTTGAACATGACACTCATCTGCAGTTCATGTCGGGTTGGGGACATCCTACATTCGTCACTTTTCCTCCATGGGTTTGGGAAATAAATTTTCCTCTCATATGATTACAAATTTTTTCAACATGACCTCTGATCCTATTTGAGTCAAATGTTTCCACCCTCCAGAGTCGTGTCGCCAATAATTTCAAGAGAAGTCCTTTTTGTCAAACACCTTCTGCATAATCGACCTCCTCTGATACAATCTTGAATCACTCCTATCATCTTAAGATATTTGTTGTTTCGTGTCGATTATGTGGGAACCCTTATGGCCCTCCTTCGATGAATCACTTCCTGTCGACTTCAGCTTATTATCCGAGAAAGTGGTTTAGAGAATTCTTTTAGTACCTTGGAGCTTGGTGGTCCAGGTGGATATTGGTGGTCACCCGCCTATTCCACTTGGGGCTCCACCATTGTCTATTTCAGTTTTTCAGTTTCGGCACAGTTTACTATTTTTAGCAGTTTTTCGGGTCCTAAACTTCCAGAGCCGTTTTGAGGCCCTAAACGACGTTTTTTGGGAAACGGAGAGCAAAATGGGTCCATAGACCGATGTTGCTCATTCCAAAATTTTAGTCCTCGGATAGATATTTCTAACGAGGTATGGTACGCGTCAAATAGAGATCATATGCCAAAGTTACGCCCCTGGGAAGTTGAAACACCAATTTACCCAAACGGGGCCCATAGTTTTGGTGCTTCATCTCCTAGGGTTAGGGTTTTGGCTGTTTAGGATTTCCCATTGTTTCTAAATAAATAAATAAACCTCGAGCCTGTTCTAACTTAGTTGAGAGGCTTGTGGCTACCTGTCTCTTCTAGAATAGCTACAGCATCCCTAGCTAGTTTATTTCCATTAAATCAATAATAATTTAGTTCTTGATGTGTAATGAAATGATATTATTTCCATTGCATCTCTGTATTTGTGGTTATATTTTTATTATTCGTTCTGTAAAACTAGATCGGTATTTGGGGAGGCAGTCTTGCTTTCTCTTATCAACTTTGCATGTCCCCAACGAGGTCGGGGTATAAGGAGCCAGGGCTTGATCTGGTGGAACCTTTGCAAGATCAGCCTCGCAAACCTCGACGGACGCCCATGGGGGACGAAAAGAAAGATGAGGGAGCAGGAGATCCTATCAAAATATTGCTCGAGGAGGCCCTCGAAAAACAAAGGAACGCGATGATGGATAAATTTGCTCAGATCCTTCAACGGCTGCCCACCGGCGGCGCATCTGCATCCAGTAGCCACTCTGGAGTTGCGACTCCCTTTAAGGTACAAGTAAATTTTGACATTTCCATATTTGAGGGTCAAATAGACGCAGATGCCGTAGATAGATGGTTGAATCTATTAGAAGGATATTTCTCTGTTCATGACTTTTCAGACCGGGAGAAGATTATTTTTGCACTCCTGAAAGCTACCCCCCATGTTAAGGACTGGTGGGAAACCTACTGTGAGAACAAGGACCAGACAGAACCCTCTCTGTTCTCGGCTGTACCAACTTGGAATTCTTTCCGAGACGCCGTCAAGGAACAATACTATCCCGTGGGGAGCTACGAGGACAAGTACATACAATGGACCACGCTGCGACAACAAAGGGATCAAGATGTGCACGAGCTGACGAATCTGTTCCATACCCTGCGCACAAAGTTGGGTATCAAAGATTCAGAGAAACATTTGGTGCTAAAGTATCGCAGTTGTCTGCACAGATACATTCGGGAGGAAATGGAGTTCCTCGACATCTCCTCGCTTGGTACGGCATACCGGTATGCTGCCAAGATTGAGCAGAAATTCAAACAGAAGAAGCGAGACTTTGGATCTGCGAATCAAAAGCAAGGGAAAAGTGCTTCCAAACCGCAGAACAAAGGACAGAGCCAAGGCATGGCAGCTAAAGACAACCCGTCAAAGCCACAAGAAAAGAACAACACCGCAAAGCCAAAGAAGGACACGGGAAAGTGGTGTGAGTTCCATAAGAGCTCCACTCACAACACAAGTGAGTGTCGGGCCAAGCAATCGCTAGTGGCCGAGATGAGGGCTTCTGAGTCAGATGCATGCTCTGACTCCGAATCAGAACCTGAAAAGGCGAATGAAAAAGGGAAATATATTATTGATGCGGAGCCCAACGCCACTGTTGCCACTGCAAAGATCCAAAAGGAGGAACCGGAAGATCCAGAGGAGGAGGAACGTCTCTTCCACTCCCAGATGTGGGTAAAGGGCTCCCCGGTACAGTTCATTGTCGACAATGGGAGCCAAAAGAACCTCATTTCAGCAAACGCCGTGAAGCGGTTGGGCTTGCCGACCACAGCTCACCCACATCCATACACCATCGGGTGGCTTCACCAAGGACGAGATCTCCGCGTCAGCCAGCAGTGCCGCCTTCCCTATAGCATCAAGCCCTTCACGGATGAGGTATTATGTGACGTTGCTCCTATTGATGTTTCTGATGTATTATTAGGACAACCATACTTGTGGAAGCGTCATGCTGTGTATGAGTCTCGACCTCGTGCTGTTATTATTACTTTGGGAAATAAGTTGTACAGGATACCAGAGGTACCACCTCCTACGACTATCTCTTTGTTTACTGCAAAACAATGCAGTAAGCTCATTTCCCAAACCAGGAAATTCGTTTTCCTGATGATCCGCCCCCAGGGCAAGAAGAAGACTGTGGCCACGACCTCCAGACAGGGCCCCTCTGCACAACAACAACAAATGGATAAGGTTGTGGAGGAGTACGGGGACATATTCACCTCACCCACAGGGGTTCCTCTGCACTGTCAGGTCAAGCACCCGATTGATCTGACCCCAGGTGCGCCGCTACCTAATGGACCGATCTATCGGCGCTATGTTCTGGAGAATGATGAAATCAAGAGGCAGATTCAGGAGCTGTTGCAGAAAGGTCACATCAGACCAAGTTCATCGCCCTGTGGGAGCCCGATCGTGTTGGTACAGAAGAAGGATGGGACGTGGAGACTCTGTATTGACTATCGGGCGCTGAACAAGATCATTGTCCAGAATAGGTACCCAATCCCACGGATTGATGACCTTCTGGACCAACTCAAAGGTGCAAAATATTTCAGCAAGATCGACCTGAAGTCTGGGTATCACCAGGTACCAATTGAACCCTCTAATGTGTGGAAGACTACCTTCAAAGCCAAGGAAGGCCCTTTTGAATGGCTGGTCATGCCTTTCGAGTTGACGAATGCTCCCGCAACCTTCATGAGGATGATGGACGACATCTTGCGGCCATTCACCAACTCATTTGTAGTGGTGTAATTGGATGACATTCTGATCTTCAGCAAGACTTGGGAAGAGCACCTTCACCACATCCGACAAGTCCTCCAAACACTGCGGCAACACAAGTTGTGTGCCAATTTGGAGAAGTGCACTTTTGGCATGACCCGGGTTCAATATCTGGGATACATTATTGATGAAAGGGGGGTGCATGTGGATCCAGCCAAGATCCAAGTCATTCGGGATTGGCCATCCCCAACCACTATAACAGAGCTTCGCAGCTTTCTGGGTCTTGCTAATTTCTATCGGAGGTTCGTGTTGGGATTCTCTCATATCACTTGGCCCTTGAGTCAAGTCACCAAGGGAGGAGCGAGAGCAAAATTTTTTTTGGTCGGAACCTCAACAGAAGGCGTTCACAGAACTGAAAAACCGCCTCTGTTCTGCCCCAGTGCTCACTTTACCAGACTTGCAACAGCCATTTGAGATCGAGGCAGATGCCTCTGACTATGCTATTGGGGCAGTTCTTACTCAACAGGGACATCCAGTGGCATTTCACAGTGAGACATTGTCTGACACAGTTCGCAAGTACCCCACATATGACAAAGAAATGTACTCCATTATGCAAGCTTGTCGATAATGGAAGAATTACATTTTGGGGAAGGAAGCAATCATCCACACAGACCACAGGCCCCTGCAATTCATACAGACATAAGGGAAGTTGCAGAATGATCGCCATCAGAAGTGGTCTACATATCTGCAACAGTTTCATTTGAACATCAAGTATAAGAAGGGTAGCACCAATCATGTTGTAGACTGCCTCAGCCGACCACCGATCGTGGCGCTCACCACTGTGCTCAACTCTTGTGGGCACGAGACTTCTGATTGGCCACTTCTCTATGAGAGTGACCTAGAATTCGGCCAAACTTACAAGGCACTCTTGGGGGGTGCGCAAGTTCCAAATTTTCACCTCCAAGATGCACTTTTATGTCACATGGGACACCTTTGTGTTCCTTCAAGCGAGCGTGCCAAGATGATATGGGAAGCACACTACAATCGAGTCGCTGGGCATTTCGGGGTCGAGAAAACAATAGCAATCCTGCAGAAGTATTTCTATTGGTCGAACCTTCGAAAGGATGTCGAGAAGCACATCAGATCCTGCACTGCTTGTGCCATTGCCAAACCGACCATCAAGAAGCAAGGCCTATATACTCCTCTACCTACCCCTCGTCGACCTTGGGAATCCATCTCCATGGATTACATGTCGGGCCTGCCTTCTACTAAGCAGGGAATTGACTGTGTTTTTGTGGTCGTCGACAGATTCTCGAAGATGGCCATTATGGCGGCCTGCAAGAAGAATATCACAGCAGAAGCCACTGCTAAACTCTTCTTTGAACGAGTGTGGGTGCACTTTGGAATCCCACAGTCTATCATATCAGATCGGGATAGCAGGTTCCTCAGCACATTTTGGTCCAGCCTCTGGTCGATGTTGGATACCAAGCTCACCAAGTCCACAGCTTTCCATCCCCAAACATATGGCCAGACAGAGGTCGTCAACAGAATGATTGTACACATTCTGCGCATGTACAATTCAAAGCATCCACGCACATGGGACGAGAGCCTCCCTTATGTACAACATAGTTATAATTGGGCTCTCCATAGTTCAATCGGCCATAGCCCCTTTCAGGTGGGCTTGGGATTCCAGCCACTATGTCCCATTGACGTAGCCATGCCATTTGCAGCTGCTCAGGCCAATTCAGCTCATGTCCAGTCTGAAGTTGACAAAGCCAGCAGCTTCATCGAGCGCATTCAACACATCCGCCAATAGGTTCATGATATATTGGACAGAGCCAATGCCAAGTACAAACAACGCCATGATCAACACCGGGTGCCACACAACTTCCAGGTGGGTGACAAAGTATGGCTACATTTGCAGAAGGAGCGCCTCACTGGACCCCACCGCAAGCTTCGCCCGCTCCGATACGGGCCGTACACCATCACCAAGGTTGTAGGGAACAATGCATTCGAGCTCAGTATTCCACCATTCCTTGGTCTGCACCCAATCTTCAATGTGGATCGCCTTCGTCCTTACTTCCCACCTCTACTAGACACCTCGGACATTACAGAACAACTCACACCAACAGAGTTAAACCCAGACTGCATGGAATAGGCCACCACAGATTGTATCATGGACATGCAAATCAAGAACACTCGCCAACAGAAGATCCAACTGTATCGGGTTGTCAAAGCTGGCCAACTCCTGCACCCAGGAAAGTGGTTCACCAGGGACCAAGTTCAGCAGAAATTTCCTCATCTCATGGAGGAACTTAACGCAATGGGGACCATTGCTTCCTAAGGGGGGAGGAATGATCCAGGTGGATATTGTTGGTCACCCACCTATTCCACTTGGGGCTCCACCATTGTCTATTTCAGTTTTTCAGTTTCGGCACAGTTTACTATTTTTAGCAGTTTTTCGGGTCCTAAACTTCCGGAGCCGTTTTGAGGCCCTAAACGACGTTTTTTGGGAAAACGGAGAGCAACATTGGTCCAAGGACCAATGTTGCTCATTCCAAATTTGTAGTCCTAGGATAGATCTTTCTAACGAGGTATGGTACGCGTCAAACGGAGATCGTATGCCAAAGTTACGCCCCTGGGAAGTTGAAACACCAATTTACCCAAACGGGGCCCATAGTTTTGGCGCTTCATCTCCTAGGGTTAGGGTTTTGGCTGTTTAGGATTTCCCATTGTTTCTAAATGATAAATAGGCCCTCGAGCCTCATTATAACTCAGTTCAGAGGCCTGTAGCTGCCACATCTCTTCTCAGAGATAGCTACCAGCGCCCTAGCTAGTTTTATTTCCATTCTTTCTGTAAGAAAATTTCAGTTCTTTGATATTAATGAAATGAAGTATTATTTCCGCTGCATCTCTGTATTTATGGTTATCTGTTTATTCTGTTGCGTTCCTGCATAAATCTAGATCACTTGGATGCCTCAATGGAAATTTCTTCATGTTCGACATCATGTTCACATCATTGGCCTTCAATCGAATGATTCGGCAAGTGTTTGACTTCAACACATCTATTCTCACTTGTAGATTTTGTTGTTGTACCTTGAGGTCCATCGTCATTATTGGTGGTCTCTCTCATGCCTATTAATGGTTTTCATCATTGATCGGTAATCAGGTGGTTTCTACCATGTTCAATGCCAACACGTTCATTCACATGCCTAGGTTCATACATTGGTTTGATTGAGATCGCGGTGAAGACTTTGGGTCACATTTGATTTTTGGTCCAGGATGCGTGGGGTTATTGAGTATTCATGATTGTATACATGATCCTATCTATATGGATGGCTGCAACCATACCATGGGCTCATGTGTTATTTGATGCCTAGTGCAATACCATGTGTTTAGGAATGTTTATACCAGAGATGTCATATATTGTAAGTGTTTTATTTGGTAGTTTCTCTGAAGGTGGTTTGCGTTCTTTCCCTTGGTTCATAAAGCATTTCAGGAATCACTCCATGTTCCGCCTTCATGATTTAGGGGGCATCTGTTACACAATAATTTGTCACCATGCTCATTTTCCTATCCTTGATCCTGAAATGCCCCATGACGAATCCTGTGCAATGTTTCCATCATCAATAAATATGCTGACATATCCCCTTGAATATCCAAAGAATAATTCCTTGAAATATTACTGGAGAAACTTGGTCAAATTCCTAGTTTCCTAGGTCAGCACCCTTCCTAGTGCCATGGGCCACACTGATGTCCTTATCCCAGTTTTGTCCTAGCTCTGCCAACGCCTTAATTTATTGGAAAACCACATTGATCCCCTTTCTGGCAGTTCTTCCTCAAATGGAGGAGAAGCTTCGACCTCTAGAAGCTCAAGGGCGACGAGTTTTTTGTTGAAAAGAGATGATAAGGTCGAGCTATCTCATTTTGGAGCTTTGATCTCATCCATGGGGGATCATCCCTTAGAAAGTGGGCCTTCCTCCTCCTTTCATGGGCTCCCAACCTCCTTATCCTTGCTATAAATTCACATCCCTCATTCCCCCAAGTTTATAGCTTGGTTGATCATTTTCAGACTCGTATGAACTCTCACCCCTTCGCATTCTTGCATCATGATTAAGCCTAAGTGCACAGGATAAGGAATGATTTTGAGTTGGGTGAAGGACTCATATTTTCACCTAAGGACGCCTCCAACATTAAGGCCTGGTTGTAAGTTCTCCTTTTGTAATTTATCAATAATAACATCTGATGTTTGCTTTCTATATTTGTCTACATGATTATGAAAATATTATGCTACTCCTTGATTTGCTAAATAACTAGTGTTTACATTTATTATATGTTATATCACGTTTTCTGTTGTCTCCTGATCATCCATAGGTATTTGCATGCCATCAGTAGCAGGGAGCGAGCCTACAAGGATCGTGGATCGAGGTCACCATCAACGGATCCAAGGATAGCGATTGGAAAAAGGTATTTATGTCTCTTTCCTCTTTGTGTTGTAAGCACTAGTTAAGAAAGCTTATGTTAAAAAGGATCTCATGTTGCTAGACCCACTCTAGGGCTAGAGAGATCGCCTCCATCCACAGAGGGGATTTATCTTACCAACATTGTTTGTCTACAAAATTAAATGAATTGCATATAGTTTTGGAAGGGAAATGAACCATGTTGTGCTAAGGTTTTGATCTAAAACTGTAACCATTTCTCTTTCAAATAGATGGCATAATAATTTGAGGGGTTCCTGTATTGTATTGTCTCCATACAAAGATCCACCATAGTGGAAATGTGTTTGTCCTTTTGTTGCAATTGTTCCATCACTCTCATGTTCTCTTCTTGTTCCATATGCAAATGTTCTTTTAATACCGCCTCTCCAAGCCTAACATCAACTATATCTCTCCCCATATCACTGTGTTTCTCATCCAGTATTCCCACATCTTCAACATTTATAGCTTTTACAATTTTCATCCACTGGTGGGTTCAACCCCTCCCTATTTATAGCTCATAGAAGAGGGGAATGGAGAAATTCTATGGGATAAACCTCCCTCCTTCAATGAATTTATAATAATATCTTAAACTGGGCTATGGGGTAGGTTGTTGGGATTGTATGATGTCTTTCAGGAAAATTTGTGGAGAGGTTGCCTCTACTTGTGGAGGTTGTCCTGTAATTTATGCCTCTCCCTTCATCTCTTGTTTTTCAACCTGGGCACTTTGCCCTCCTATTTATTCATTTTTTCCTTCAATTTGGGCATTCTACCCTTCTACTTTAGGCTTTTTTTTTTTATGAAACCAACTCCCAAAATATAAGAAAATAGAGATCAACACCTTATAAATCAACCACTTCGAGGGGGCAACCTCCTTTACATTACATAAATGAACAATTCTTGGATGATACAAATGACAAAACCTCCTTTCTATATATATAGGAGTCCATGGGGTCATAATATAATCCTATCCGACCTAACAATAATAATTTAAGGGCACAATAATAAAAATAGTGGGCTTCTATGGGGCACAGTAATACCAATATGGGGACTACATGGGCACAACAATAACAATAAGGGGGATATACTAACAATAACAATAAGGGGATACACTAGTATTATAGGGACCTAACATGCCCCTCTCCTTCGGACAAGTGTTTTTCTCAACGCTTGATTCTTCATGGATGCTTCTATATAAAATTCTCATCCTCCCATGTGGAATCTTCAACGGGTAAGTTCTTCTACTTGCTCAGATACTTTGAAATTGATCGATTTCGTAGTTGTCGAGCTCTTGTTTCCGTGACTGCTTCAGGTTCCAATATGATTTTTCCTTCCTCGCCAAGTTCTTGAAATATTTTTTGAACTAGGATTTTGTCACATATAACCTTCTTATGAATGAAACATGGAAAACTGGGTGCACTCGGGAAGATGCAGGCAACTCCAATTTGTATTCCATAGTACCAATATTTTTCAGCACCTTATAAGGACCATAATACTTTAGTGATAATTTATTATACTTCTTAGCTTGCTTGAGGGACATTGGTTTGTATGGTTGTAGCCATAAAAATACCCAGTCACCTACATCAAAACTTCTTTCGCTGCGATGTTGATCTGCCTGTTGTTTCATTCGATTATGCAACGAAGTTAGGTTATCCTTTAAGAGTTGGAGAAATTGTTGTTGATGCACGATGTGATCTTCCACTGATTGATCATCCATAGTAGCTTTCATTTCATCCCTAAAATCATCCAGATTAGCCTCCATGTCTAATTTTAAACCATCCATGTCATCTTTGGTTTCTATTTGTGAGATCAAAATTTGTTGCACTTGGTACCATAATTTTGAGATATCATACAACAATTCTTCCTCTTCATGAGTCATAGTAGAGCCTTCTGAGGGCTTAATGGGTGTTGAATTCTTTTTAGGGGGAATTTTAGAACTCAATACTAATATATATGATTCAATATTCCCTTGGAATCACTTTAAATTGATTTTTAAAACAAAATTTATGCAATTAAAAAAAAAATATACACACCTTTTTCTTGAGTTTGAGAATCTCAATATTGAAACTGATATATCTCTATGATTTCAGATCCCCAATATTTGAGCTTTGGTCCTGTAGTATACCTCTGAGTCTTATTTCAAATGCCACAGGTTAGACCTGATATGGATTATTCAAGGAAAATTTATGCCCAATCTCCCACATTGACCTAATTATGGACTAGTACAATATAGCGAACTTGTACGACATGCCACATGTCCCTGTTTTCTCCTTCAGCTCTGAAATTGGTACACAAAAAACTACAATTCGTGTACTTTTGGAAATTTTTTACAAAATTCCAAGCTGATGCTTAGAGAGGGAGTTATGACGATTTTACCAAGGTCACCTCTTTGAGATGAAATTCGGGAGCATGCTAAAATCCTAACTTCCACAAATCATATCTCCAAAAATTTTGTGAACGAAGATCTGAAATTTTTACATGAAGTTCCTCAGGATTTCTTCGCAAATGATTTTTTTTTGTAGCTTATAAACCTTCGTAGGAAAAAAATTATATTGAAAATTCCATGATGACCTGTTTGAAGTGGCGAAACCCTATAATCCAAAGCTCTGATACCAAATGTTATGAAACCAACTCCCAAAATAGAAGAAAAGTGAGATCAACACCTTAGAAATTAGCCACTTTGAGGGGGAAACCTCCTTTACATTTCATAAATTAACAATTATTGGATGATACAAATGACAAAACCTCCTTTCTATATATATATGAGTCTATGGGGTCACAATATAATCCTATCTGACCTAACAATAAAAATTTAAGGGCACAACAATAAGAATAATGGTCTTCTATGGGGCACAATAATAAAAATATGGGGACTACATGGGAACAACAATAACAATAAGGGGGCTATATTAACAATAACAATAAGGGGATACACTAGTATTATAGGGACCTAACACTTATTCTTCAATTTGGGCACTCTACCCTTCTTGTTCTGCCTTTTGTTCTTCAACTTGGGCACTCTTCCCTTCTAGTTCAACCCTTTGTTCCTCAAATTGGGCATCCCTCCCTTCGATTTCTGCCTTTTTTTCTTCCCCTTGGACATTTTTCTCTTCATGTAGCAAATTGTAACTTTCTTGTAACAAATCCTAACTTTCCTGTAATAATTCCTATTTTTCCTATAGCATCTCCTTTTCTCCTCCTTGGAGGTCCGTGGCCAGTTCTGATTGCTTCAAAGATGCTAATCTAGAGGAGTGCCTTCTTGCATATGTCTTGGGTTTCTTGGATGTTGTCTCGAGGGAAGTGACTTCTTGAATATTTCCTTCTTCTGGCCCAATTTATTCCCTCTTGCTATGTGACTCTTCAATGGTGATGGGGCTCTTAGTTTGAGTTTGAGGCCTCCCCTGTCTCACCCTTGTGTTTTTCCTGGTCTTGAAATACATGGTAGTCTGTCTCTTTCTTTTGGTTTTCACAGGGGTACTTAGAGTGGCTAAAGTGGCAACCACTTCTTTTTCGATATTCCCTGGTGAAAGATTGGTATGCTGAGGTGAGATATCAATGTTTTTATTGGGCCTCAAAGTCTCCTCCTATTTTATCTTTCCTTCTTCTTTCTCTTCCCCCTTTTCTTAACTTTTTATCTTTGTTTCTACATATTCTATGTTTTCTTCCTTTTCTTCCATATCTTTTTATTCTTCTATCATCACAGTCTCTTCTTCCCTTGTTTTTGTGTCCCTTTCTCTAAGGCTTGAGGCAGGGGTCTCTCCAAGGGTGATGGTTTGTGTCCCTGTTAGAGCTTCCATGTCCATGTCAATGAAAGTGGACCATGGCACTGGAAATTTTGATTTTTTTTAAAGCATATTCCATTATGACTTTGATCATACCATGATGAGTTAGGTGCTGATGTTTCCCCTCCTTAACCATGTGGCTCATATCTCTGATGGAGTGAAGGAGGAAATATGGTATGCTCAATATCTAATCCAAGGGTAGATCCTATTTGATTCTCAGCTCATGCATTAATAGTATGAAATTATATCCACAAACTACACTTAGTTTTCCCTCACAAGAGATATAGTTCATGATGTGGTAAGCCACCTCATCCCATGCGTAAGGCAAACTCTCCCTTCTTACCCCATTCTTGTCTTCACTGTGTTCCTCGTTGGGTAGAAAAAAACCCTTCTTGGAATCAACACTAGAGACTCTGTTCTCTCTATTCCATTGGTCCCTATGGGTAAGGTGGTAACTCTGTTGATCAGCTCAGGGGTGATAGTTATTGCTAGCCCTCTTGTCACTGTGGTGGCACTTTCATCTGCTTGAGAGTGCAAGGCCACTACAAAATCTCGAGCCACTTCATCATCATATCCTTTGAGGAGATTGAAGAGCCCCAAATATTGATGATTTCTGAATACGTCAAGAACAAGAGGATGTAACCTAATTCTCTTTGTGTTTGTGGGTTCTCTCCTATTAAAACCTCCCCCCATATTTTGAATGTGTTTGATAGGTGTTATTCTATCACTTGTTTTAAAAAATCACTGGTGATATGGGACCTTGAGACTCTTCAATTTCCCACAATGTGTGTTTTCTTATTCTCTACCTCCTTATACAACTCTTTAATTTTCTTAATTATGGATCTACTGTATGCAAACTGCCATGGAAATTCTTATGAATTTGATGGGGGTGATGGCCACTTACCTCTGTAATTATGAATTTTTTGACTTGAAGTGTGGCGTGGTAGTGATAATATACCCTAAGGGTGGCTTGCATGTCACTCTTAAACACTTTGTGGCCTCCCTAGATACTTCCTGTAGTAGTTGTAGGGTTTCCTATAACACTTCCTACATGCAAAAATCGACCAGTGATCGAAACTCCTCAGTGGTGTCCTGAATTTTTCCTTTTGCAAAATGATCTCAAAATGAACATAAGTGTGAGGGGAAATGAGCCAAAGTACTTTTTATGCTAATTCAAGCAGGCTTGGAGCGTAGTGGTGATGTGTACTTTGCACGATGTTTCCATATTTGGAATGTTGGTCCCACTTGAGCCTATCATTTCCTCCTGCCTCATAATCGTATCCCACTTTCTATTATCTTCTTTTGACTGATGTGACAACCCTACATGGCATGAAACTACACCAAATTTTTCTAGTTACATTGTCAAGGATGGTAAAGTTGAATGACCACCTTTTTTCCTATTAAACCCTCTCTCTTCGAAATTTATTCATTTAGTCAATTGATGCATAGCGAGAGGGTGAGGTAGTCATACCTGAGCCTACCTGGTTGCTGATGAGTGGCACGATCCTTGATACAGGGAGATAGAGCACTAGAATAGTCACAACGATTGC
The DNA here is from genome assembly GCA_034641835.2 of Pinus albicaulis. NCBI lineage: Eukaryota > Viridiplantae > Streptophyta > Pinopsida > Pinales > Pinaceae > Pinus > Pinus albicaulis. The sequence continues at coordinate 1,464,243,051 of CM076570.1, forward strand.
CTTTTATTTGCTGTGTTTTTTATTTTCTGAGTGAGGTGCTTATCGTGTTTTTATTTGTTGTGTCTTCTGTAGGTACCTCATGGAGGCCTCAAGTTGCTGCTGCTGATGTAGCTTCCTTTTGGAGTCCCATGCTGATCTCCAGAATCAAATCTTCAACATAATTCTATTGCTCTTGATGTGCTAGATGGTGGTCGAAAGGTTCTGGTGCATGCACAGGTGTGCTACAGGAAGTGATCATCTTTATGTAGAAATCCCTTTGTTACAGATATGGAGCTAAAATTGACATAAGCAAGAGAGAAAATGATGTGGAGATGCTGGGGGTGGTATTAGGATGCTGGTGGAGTGGTGTGGTTGAGAAAAAGCATAAGAGAAAAGGCCCTGTGTGAGTGTTAGAACAAGCTTATTCACAATGGAAGAATATAGGGCTAGGTAAGGAATTTTTCATGCATGGGATGGAGTGATCATTAGGAATGGTAGGAATAGGTGGGGTAATATTTTTTATGCCTTTTCTAGGGTCAGAGGGCTTTGGGTGAGCGCATCTAGCCTCAGGTATCCTTCCTGTAGATTTTTCAGGATTTCCTGTAGCACTACAGGATTTACTGTAGCACTACAAGATTTCCTGTAGTTGCCTAGGACATCCTGTAGTATTGAAGAGATAGGAGAAAATTTGAAATTCTTGCTCACCTAGTGGTAGACATTGATGGAGGAATGAGTGCTGGGGTTGGATGTGGGGTGAGTAGGTCAAGAAGAGAGAGAGATATGGAATATTGTTTCTCCCTTTTTCCATATTATCCCTGTTCAAAAACCTATAAAACATAAGCAGGTTAGTGTCTTGATGCCATTTTATTCTTTTGATACTTTTTTTGTATTTTTTTCCCTTTTATCATTTTTTTTTGAAGGCAGGTGGGCTGCCTCAACAAAGGTTTTCACCCCACAAGCCTGCCTTAGGTGCCTCCAAGAGGTTTTCAACCAAGGATATTTTATTTCTCTACTATTTCCTTTTCCTTTTTTTTTTGTTTTTTGGTTTTGCTTTAGGATTGACTCATGGAGGTTTCAACCCTGGAGTTGGCCTTGGATGCCTCAAAAATGTTTTCACGCATGCCTCTCTATTTTTTATTTTTTCTTTTTCTAGGAAGGTGAGGGACTGGAAGTTATGAGGCTTCCAATTACATTCACCTCTTTGTTTATTGTGTTGATGAATTCTGCCTTGGACAGGGGCCTTTTGTAAATTTTTAGCCTATAACCATTGAAAAGCAGAGGTATCCCCTCCTCCTATATGGTTTTGATTTGAACAACCCCATTGTCATGGAATTTATCCACTTGATAGGGTCCTAGCCATATGGTCATTAACTTTCCATTGAAGTACTCGAGTCTGGAGTCATAGAGCAGAGCCCAATCCCCTTATTGAAATGTCTTCTACTTGATGTGCTTGTCATGTTCAACTTTACTCTATAACTAGATTAATTATGTGTGAAGGATGGTATGCATGCTAAATTCATCCAAACAATTCAGCTAAAGAAAAATTTCTTGTTGTGCCTTTTTGATGTCCAAATCCAATTGGGCTTCCATTCTAAGGGTTTTATACTCAAACTCAATGGAACACAAAGCTTTCTTCCCATAAACCATATCATATGGAGTAAACCCTATAGCTGTATTACAGGTGGTGTTGTAAGCCCAAGTGGTCTCCACCAATCTGTCTGCCCAATCCTTTCTGCTGCTGCTCACAACTTTGGTAAGGATGTTCTTTAAGACTCTATTTGTCACTTCCACCTGCCCATTTTCTTGAGGATGAAATGCAATAGAAGTCTTGTGTTTGATTTTGTTTTGCCTCATGAGGTTATCAATGATATGAGATGTGAATTGAGCCCCCTGATCACTGACTACCTCCCTGGGATATCCAAACTTGTAGAACACATTCTCTCACAAAAAATGAACTACATTCTCTTCTGTTGCTACCTTTACAACCCTTGTTTCAACCCACTTGGTTAAGTAATCGGTGTAGACTATGATATATCTCTTCTGCCTGGATGGTGGATAAATGGGTCCAATGAAGTCCATGCCCCACTTATCAAATGGCTCTAAAGCCACTTGAGGTTGTAGAGTCATTCCATCCCTCGGTGTAGTTCTCCCCATCCTCTAAAACTGATCACATCTACTGGTGTATCTCCTGGAATTGTTGGGATGGGGTCCCCTAGGGTCAATTTTGGGTACAATTTTGGATAACTTTTGTTAGAACACATTGCACGTAGAAGTGAAGGGGCTTTAGGGCATGTCAAAGCTCCTTAATAATTGTAATGGGAAAAAATGGAAAACCATGTGTCTCAAATCATGGTTTGAGACCATGGTATGTGTGTGTTGAAGTGATATAAATATGTATGAGTCAAGTTGAGTAAGGAAAATAAATGTGAATTGATATCTCATGATCTGATGTTATGAATGTAATGATCTAACTTTAGTTGTGATCAATCTGGGTTGAGAAAGGCTCCTGCTAGCTATGTGCGCGAAGACCTGAGTTCTGAGCTGTGTGCAAGGGCCCTGATACTGTGTGCACTTGTGGAAATGATTGTAATCATTGAATATCTATCAATAAAGAGGAAGTTTTGGAAAACTCTATTCTGTTATGATTTCTGTATTTATGCATGAATGTGTGATTTAATTAAAAATCTACTGTTGTTATCTTATTGAATGCACATATTTTCTGGGCTATCTATATTATAATCGATCTCTATATTTGCACATGGAATTGTGTTAAGACCGTTATTTAAATATAGATCTATGTGATAGCGCAAGTGTTACTTATGTTCTGATAAGATAAATGTGCATAAAGCATAAGTATTTGTATCTGCGCATATCTGTATTGAAGTAAGGGTTTTTCTACATAAGCTAAGTGTTTTTTGGTTAAGAGGTTATTGCACAAAATTGTAAGTGTTAGATATGTTAAATAAAGCTATGATCCACCTCATACGCTCCCTCAAGGTGCGGAAGCTTAGTTCCAGTACCCCCCATACCGCTTCAAGTGAGATTTTGATCTGCGCAAGCAGATCATTGCCGAAAGGGCCAGTAGTTGGAGGGTTTTATTGGTTGCGCAAAACACTCTGAACCTGGGTTATGACCACTCAAGCCAACAAATGGTTCCATTACCGGGACCAAGATCTATTTGAGAGAAGTTTGATGTGGCATTCGATGAAGAACGAACTGCAATATTGGCTTGATAAGAAGGTGTGTGAGTTTTCAATCCAAGAAAATCAAAACCCTAAATTGTCTGCTGAAGATTGGGAGAAAAGGTATATTTATACAGAGATCCATGAAATTTTATTTTCTTCTTTTGCGACAGAACTACAAGAGTGGTCGTCTCAGCTTGTTGAGTTTCATACCTGTGTGAAGGACGACGTGATCACCAGGTGGACACCTGAGTTGGTCCAACAATTGGAGAAATCTAGCAACCAGATTACCCGCACAGTAGATTGTTGGATTAAAAGCGTTTTTAGTGTGTTTGTGAATAAATTTTATATTAACACTTTTGTGTCTTATTCTGAAGCTAAAAGGATATTCTTTAAGGGCCGTAGAGGTAAGTTTCTTTGCTCATTGAAATTGTGGATTAAAATGATGTTATGTGAAAAGTGTACTCTGTGCAACCACATTGGGTGAATGTCCCAAAGAGGTCCATCGACATCCACGCGCAGAGGTCCAAGTAGTTCTACGCACAACAGAATAACTTACAGAGTAGATCTAGAAGATGATTTTGTGTACAACCCCCTCAAAGGTAAATCTGACAACGAAAAGGAATATGAAATAAGTATCTCTGGTGAATCTACACACTCAGAAGAAGAAAACTTGATCATCGTTCAGTTCCCATCCACTCCACTTCAAATGTCAAATTAGTCACTCCTCTGCTCTTTTGTTCTTCATTTCCTCAGCGCTGTGCTAAAAAACATACTTCTTTTCCATTTGCTTACCTATCCAAAGTCTTTAAATTCAAAGTGTCTTAGCCTCCATTTCAGTCAATTTTCAAATACACATGGTCAAAAAAGGTCTTCATGGTATTGAGTTGTGTTTATGTAATATTTCTAATTAGCTTTTAGCTAGTTGGAATATTAAAATTTTCTTTTGTTCATAAATTGGATGAATAAGTGGGTAGAGAGACCGTTAAATATCTTTAGTAATAATAAAACCACTTCTAGTGTGAAAGTGGATCAATATAGCTAGTTGAAATAAAGCAACCCTTAGTGTGAATGGGGTCAATGCATGTGGATGGGGTCAAGGTTGACAAAATCAACGACACTATCATGGAGGGAGGGGAGATAGTGGAGGACAACACAGTTATGGTGGAGGAGTGTATGCATGGGAGTAGCATCTTTTATGAGTGGGACTAAGGGTGAGGAAGCTAAAAAATCATATAAGGAAGGGGATGGAAGCCATATAAGGCATTCTAATTATTTTTTATGTTTGGTCTTTTATGAATTTCTGCACGCTTCAACTATTTAGCAGAGTTTGTTGTGTTGTTTAGCACAAGGGTGCTTCCTGGCAGAAATCCCACCCTCATCCTCGGGGGACTTTGAATACCCACTCAAGAGAGGTTCATTTGAGCTTCATTCCACCATCCGACATCAGGCCAAGATTCATCCATCTTCATTAGCACAGTCTCCTTCAGAAACTGCTTTATTTTGCAGGGTAGTTGCAGTGGAGGATTGAGAAACCTAGTTTGTGAGCTTGTTTCCCAGTGAGGGGAGCAACCCTTCATCCGGGAAGCTAGTCGGGAGGAATATCAGCTATTTTCTTGTCATATCAGCCACCTCCCAGCAGTTATTCAGTTGCAGAGTGTAATTCAGCCCTAGGGCTACATTTTTCATGTTGTGCATTTCTGGAAACCCTTTCTGGGTTGTCTTGGAATTGTGCTAGAGAGCCTAGATATATGATGCTGACATTTTTTGAGCATTATATCAGTAGATCCTTGCATTCCTATTCTCCACTTGCAGTTATTCTCACTAGGACTGCATAGTCATGGCCTTCCGGCATTTTGTGTAGCAACAATATTCTTTGTTTGGGTGTATTGGATCATTGGAGGCTTATTTTTCCTAGCTTTAGTGTCTTTTTCCTCAAGATATTGTACTCATTTATGATATTATACATAATGAAATGGCTATATGATTTTCTCATGTTTTGATGTACTAATATTTATTGCAATTTTCAGTTTTATGTTCAATATTCCTGTTTTTCCTGTTTTGGAATATTACAGTGGTATCATAGCATAATCTTGGCTCAGCCTGTGGGGCACTACATCTATAATATCTGGAGCAATGGATGAAATAGAGCTTCCAAAAATTCTTCTCCAGGCTATGAAATATATTTCCAAAGAAATCAAGGAGATGTGGGTAGAAAGGTAGAAGGATTCCCTTAGAGGGTTTCAACATGGGGAGAGTTCTGGCACCTCACATTATTGGTGTGAGCAACCAACATTACAACCAGTTTCACAATGCTCCACTATGCCTACATTCATAGCAATAGGAAATGAGGTAGGAGGACCACAAGAGGAGGAGACTCTTGGTGACTATTTCCTAGAATATGAATCTCAATCCCAGAGGTTCAAGGAGCACCTAAAATTCCAAGAGTTCTGTCAAATCAAGGATAATGGAAGACCCGACAATCACAATAGAGGTGGAGGGTACATGCATAACAATGATCTGCAACATACTATGGGGAGATTATTTCTGCCAGCTTTTTATGGGTCACCATAGTGCACAACCGAGGCTTGGGTAGAGAAATTAGATCTCTATTTTTAGCTAAACTAAGTTTTAGAGACGAAGGCCATTAAAATAGTAGTGTTGCACCTTGAAGGTGAAGCACATGAGTGGTGGTTTCATGGTCTATCTACACTAGGGCATGATAGTGTCACTGCTTATGAATAATTTACCTAGAGATTGGTGGAAATATTGACCGTAGAGATCCAGAAGCACATTTTTTTGAACTAGCTAAGCTCAAGAAAACAAGAGATCCAGAGACTTATATCTCTGAATTTATAAAACTTTTAGTTATGCTGCCCGATCTATCTACAACTAGAAGAGTATATATGTTTATTGATGGACTAGTAGAGCCTTTGCATGGGTTGGTAAAATCCACTAGACCAACTACGCTCCAAGAGGCTATTGAGAGGGCTAGAGACTTGCAGCATGCTTTTCCAAGGGCAAGAGCCCCATTTCAGCAAAAATTCTCCTCTCAAGCAGAGGGGAAATATGTGAAGGTTCCTCCCTCAAAGGAGAACGAAGAGAAGGGATCTCTTAGTGATGATGTCGGGGGAGATATAAGAAGGAGAAAACTTTGCTTCACTTGCCAAGAGCCATGGGTACCAGGACACCAGTATGATGTCGGAAAGGCACATTATATTGAGGTATTTTCTGATGATGAAGAGGAGGGAGTAGAAGACTTAAAAAGAAAATACCAGTGTTGTAGCATCAGAAGGATATCCACCACCACCAGGAGGTGGGAAGGGAGCATTTTCTCCAACTGGAGGAGCCCTTGCAGCCTTGCAGGGAGTTCCCAAGTATCTAACATTGAGAGTTCGAGGCACTGTTTAGGGGCAACAGGTGTCAGTATTGATAGACAGTGGGGCTACGCACAACTTCTTGATACTCAGTTAGTGTGGAGGAGAGGCATTCCCACAGATGATTTCGAGGGATTCTCAGTCTTGGTTCCAGGCGATAGAACCATGTAGTGTGTCAAGTATGTTCCAGCATTGACTATCACTTTTGGGACTTACACATTGGCATACCAATTTTTTTTGGTTGATATTCCAGACACCAATGTGATATTGGGTGTTCAGTGGTTAATCAATTTGGGGAAGGTCACCACGGATTGGGAGACCTTGGAGATGGAATGAACAGATAAGGAGAGCAGTGAGCACCAAAATATCAGGGGCATGACACCTATCCAACCCAGATTGTCTTAGCACATAGGATGGATGCTGATTTTCATAGAGGAGAAATAGAGTGGGTAGTAGAACTATGTATGTCAAGGGCAGGAGGCAAGGGTGCACCACTACATCCGGATGTGCAGTCTATTCTAGACCGTTATTCTATAGTATTTGGGGACATACCTGATCTGAAAATGGAATGTACTTGAAAAGGGTGCAAGATATCCATTTTCATCTATGTAAATGAGTGCAAATACTTCAAATTTTAAATCTGAAAATGTGAGAATTTCATATTTCTAATACAGAGATAGACTGTAGGGGCATTTACCGGATATGTCACCTTTCAAAGAAAGGATGAATCCAGAGGCTACCTGGCCCTCTTACAGACTCGGCCTAAATAAATAATAGAGGTAAACACTCGGACTTAATTAAAATGACCTTACTCAAACTTGACATTATGCAGAATTTTTTGCTTGGAAGAGGTGTATGTCTTTTCTTCTGTTTATGTGTTTTAAGTTTATTTTTTTGCGCTGAAACTTATCATGTATATCAGCAACATAATTCAGCCATAGAATAACAAAACACAACAGTAATATAATATAGGAGTTCACCCCAACTCTTGGGCTACATCTCCTTTGAGCTTCGTCAACATGACTAGACTCTTTGGGATTAAGGTAATCAAATTCTTTTACAAGCTCCAAAATTAACCACAATGAATACAAGAATGATTCAAAGGGCTGATAATACCATTTTAAATCCCTTTAATGGCTGTCCAATTCCTGCAAACAACTTTAGGCTTCCATGGACACACATCCTTCTGTTGGTGCACTAAGCTTCTCTGAGCTTCTAAATGGCACAAACTCCCTCAGATTTCTATTTCTGCTCCTGAAACCACTACTGCTGCATCCAATAATTATCAGACATCAAATTCAAACTGATAAATTGCTTACATTAAGCACAACATCCCCAAAAATGGCTCTCCTCCACGGTTTGCCCAGGGCTGCCCACGACTTCATATCAACTTATCGAGCTGTATAAGTACTCAAAATGATCTGAAACCACTTCCATTGGTTCCATAATGACTGAAATAGTCAATATAGAGTTTTTTTTCATCAAAAACGGCCTCCGAATGCTCCGGTTTCGCCTACACACTCTGTTTGGAAAATGGCCTCTAGAACTTAAATGAAGCTTTTCGGCTTTCTAAAGTTCTTAACAGGCTCTGAAAAACATCTAAAAAGATTCAAAAGGCATGAAATAGCTAATAATTCCTATTCATTTACCTTAAACAGAGAAACACAGTCCAAAACACAACCTTCTCCTTCCAGGCCTTGATGGCTCCTTCATCTTCTTCGAAGCTTAAAACTCTGAAGATGACCTCTGTTAGACTTCAGACCTACTCCATTGAGTCCAAAATGTCAAAGAGACCCAAAATAAATAAAAAAATTCACTTCAAAAGGCCTTTCCTAGCCAAAGTTATGGCACATTTACTCAGACTGCCAGTTTGGCCTAAACCAGCTCCACTAAATGTGGAGAACTGGAGTTAGCCCCAGTTAAATTCGGCCATTCCACCAAATATGGCGCACTCTGCCAATTTTTCTGTCAGTAGTTAAGGAATAGCATTTAACGCTTGGGTGGTGCTGGCCACATGGCCGCATTAACCGTTGAGTTAACCGTTTGTTGAACTGTCCACCATTTTGGTTTACCGCTGGTCATGTTGATGGTCACATGAATGGGGGAGGGGACTTAGCCCGAAGCCCCTCCAAGACTTCGAAACTTCCGCTCCAACGTAGCCACGTGCCTTTGACTTTTACCTTTTTCAAACGAATGTAAAGGTTTGCCTTTCATAATCTTTTAAAACCCACGTTGAATGCCATATTACCATGACTTTAAAACATTTGAAATATTATGTTGCCACATTTAAACTTTAACATTATACCTTGGGTTTTAATTAATATGGATTTTTAAATTAATATAATTAATATATATTTTTTAATTAATATTTAATATATAAAAGAAAATTAATATAATATATGATTTTTTTAAAATCAAATAAAATATCAAAATTTTTAATATATATATAAAACATTAATTAATTTTTAATATATTAAAAATATTTCTCCACATTAAAATGATGAACCCATTCAGCATTAGAGGTTATTGGGCGATTTCAAAATGCAACAACTTATTCATACGGTAACGGATTTCAGTGTCGTTCGTGGCGTTGGGATCGTATCGCCGAGGCCTATCCCGTCGCTCAGGGTCCAAATCAATTTGAGCACTTTCATTTTTGAGCTTTTTCCCAAGCTCAGATTTGAGCTCCTGATCAATACCACTGGGAAGGTCACCAGACCGAGGGTTTGAGCACACTATTGAGTTGAATCAAGGGATCCAAGTAGTGATCACCACACCCTATAGGCACCCCAAAGCCTACAGGGATGAGATTGAAAAAGCCATTTAGGAGCTCTTGGCTTTAGGACATATCTGACCCAACATTAGTCCTTTTGCTTCTTCTGTGGTCTTGGTAAAGAAGAAGGATGGAATATTGAGGATGTGCATTGACTATAGAGATTTGAATAAGAAAACAATGAAGAATAGGTACCCGATTCCCAGGATAGATGAGCTGATGGATGACCTGGTGGGATCAAAGTACTTCTCAAAGATTGATTTGAGGTCGGGATACCATTAGATCAGGGTGAGGGATCAATATATCCCCAAGACTGCATTTAGATGCCATTATAGCCACCTTGAGTTCTTGGTAATGCCCTTTGGTTTAACCAATGCTCCAACTACTTTTCAGTCTTGCATGAACCACATCTTCCATGGCCAATTGAGGAAGTTTGTGCTGGTTTTCTTTGATGACATTCTTATTTACATCAACACATGGGAGGAGCATCTGCAACATATTGAGATAGTATTATGCATCTTTGAGGAGAAGCAATTCTATGCTAAGCTCTCCAAGTGTGAATTTGGGCTCACAAAGATGTTCTATTTGGGCCACATCATTGGAGTGGATGGAGTGAGAGTTCATGAGGAGGATCCATTGTATTCGAGATTGGCCTAACCCAAAGAATGTAACAGAACTTTGGGGCTTTGTAGGCATATGCACCTACTACCAGAATTTTGTTAAAGGGTTCTTCCAACTAGCAACACCACTCACAGATTTTACTAAGAAGGGAGCCTTTGGTTGGACAAACACATCACAGAGGGCCTTTGATAGGTTCAAGGAGGTGATGAGAAGTTTCCCGGTTTTGGTATTGCCTGATTTTACCAAGCTCTTTGTGTTTGAATGTGATGCTTTAGGGGAGGGCATTGGCGCAGTCTTGATGCAGGGGGGCCACCCCATAGATTTTGAGAGTCGGAAGTTGTTGCCTTATGAGAGGTTGTATTCTATATATGATAAGGAAATTTTGGCTATCATGCATGCATTGGCCAAGTTCCAGCAGTATTTGGTGGGCAACGGATTCTGAGTGAAGAATGATCACAATAGTCTCCTTGAGCAGAAGCAGCTGCAGGAGAGGCAAAAGAAATGGGCTAGAAAAATCTAGGCGTATGACTTTGACATTGAATATGTCAAAGGGAAGAGTAATGTGGTAGCAGATGCCTTATCACGGATACTAGCAACATTGTCATTGATGAGTGTGGATATAGATTGGAAGGCTCACCTGTTGGTAGAGTATTCCAAAGACCACTTTTCATGTGAGATCCTAGATGGACAGGTGACTGATGAGAGGTTTAGAGTGATGGATGAGATCATCTATTACCGAGATCAGATCTTCTTGACTAGAGATTCTAGGCTTAAGGAGAATATTTTGCATGCGGAACATGATTCACCACTTTTAGGCCATTAAGGATTCACCAAGACATATTGGGCCATTCAGGACAGATTCTCATGGAAGGGTCTCAAGGAGGATGTGTTTTAGCACATCAAGGAGTGCGTAGTTTGCCAACAGAAAAAAGGAGAGAAAAACCATCTTGCAGGGTTGTTGCAGCCACTCCCTATTCCGGAAGGAAAATTTGAGAGCATTTCCATGGACTCCATCACCGGTTTACCAACAGTACAAGTTAAGGATTGTCTCTTTGTAGTTGTGGATCGACTAACAAAGTATTCACATTTATTTTTTATTTTTACACGATGCACTACTTCACAGGTAGCCGAGCTCTTCTTTAGAGATGTTTTCATACTTCATGGTCTTCCTAAGACCATAGTCAATGATCGAGATAGCCACTTCATGGGTGGCTTTTGGCAGGAAATTTTTCGGTTGGTGGGTACTGAGTTGACACCAAGTACCAGTTATCACACTTAGAACGATGGGTAGATAGAGATGGTAAACAAGTGGCTGGAAGGCTACTTGCAAAACTATGTTTCAGGGTAGCAAAGAGCATGGCTGCGCTGGCTCCACTTGGGAGAGTATTGCTACAACACGACATTTCATATGTCGATCGATATGTCTCCATTTCGGGCTCTATATGGGAATGATTATTTATCATTTTTTGATGTGATTTTTGGAGCAAGCAAGGCTCCTAGAGCGAAGGAGTGGATCCAAGAGAGTCAGGATATACTCCGTGCTCTCAAGGAAAACATTGCTACAACCCAGAATCAACAGAAGTTGTATGCAGACTGTGGTTGGATAGAGAGGCAGTTTGAGGTAGATGACTTGGTCTATCTTTGTCTTCAGCCTCACAAATAGTCTACATTGAAGGAGAAGGGGGGTGAGAAGCTTAAGCCTCGATTCTATGGGCCATACAGGGTGATAAATCGTGTTGGGGAAGTAGCATATGAGTTGGAGCTCCCCATTAGGAGTAAGATCCATAAAAAATTTCATGTTTCATGCCTCAAGAAGGCCATTGGACACCATGTAGTTGCCACCATGGATCTCCCACCTATTGATGATGAGGGTCATCTGGTTTTGCAATCGGAAGCTATCTTAGATACTCGGGAGAGGAAACTAAGTAATAGAGTGATTAAAGAATATCTGATTCGATGGAGGAATCTATCAGATGAGGATGCCACTTAGGAATGAGAGAAGATTTTGTAGCATCTGTCTTTGTAGTTGGTTGAGGACAAGCAACATTTGGGAGGGGAGGACTGCAATATTCCTAATAAGCTTTTAGCTAGTTGGAATATTAAATTTTTCTTTTTTTCATAAATTGAATGAATAAGTGGGTAGAGAGACCCTTAAATCTCTTTAGTAGGAATAAAACCACTTCTAGTGTGAAAGTGGATCAATATAGCTAGTTGAAATAAATCAACCCATGGTGTGAATGGGGTTAATGCATGCCGATGGGGTCAAGGTTGACCAAATCAACAATGCTGTCATGGAGGGAGTGGAGATAGTGGAGGACAATAGAATTATGGTGGAGGAGTGTATGCATGGGAGTAGAATCTTTAATGAGTGGGACTAAGGGTAAGGAAGCTCACAAAGCATATAAGGAAGGGGATGGAAGCCATAGAATGAATTCTAATTATTGTTTATGTTTGGTATTTTATGACTTTCTGCACACTTCAGTTGTTTAGTAGAGTCTGCTGTGCTGTTTAGCACAAGGGTGTTTCCTGGCGGAAATCCCACCCTCATCCTCGGGGGACTTCAAGTGTCCACTTAGGAGAGGTTCATTTGAGCTTCATTTCACCATTCGGTATCAGGCCAAGCTTCAGCCATCTTCAAAAAAGCAGTCTCCTTCAAAAACTGCGTTATTTTGTAGGGCAGTTGTAGTGAAGGATTAAGAAACCCAGTTTGTGAGCTTGTTTCATAGTGAGGGGAGTAGCCCTTCATCCAGGAAGCTAGTAGGGAGGGATATAAGCTATTTTCTTGTCATATCAGCCACCTCCCAATATTTATTTAGTTGCAGAGCTTAATTTAGCCCTAGGGATGTATTTTTCATGTTGTGTATTTCCGGAAACCCTTTTTGGTTGTCTTGGAATTGTGCTAGAGAGACTAGATCTTTGATCCCAGCATTTTCTGAGCACTATATCAGTAGCTCCTTGCATTCCTATTCTCCAGTCATAGTTATTCTCACTAGGATTGCACAATCATGGCCTTCCGGCATTTTGTGTAGCAACAATATTCTTTGTTTGGGTGTATTGGATCATTGGAGGCTTATTTTGCCTAGCTTGAGTGTCTTTTTCCTCAAGATATTGTTCTAATTTATCTATTATACATAATGAAATGGCTCTATGATTTTCTCATGTTTTTATGTACTAATATTTACTGCAATTTCTACTTTTATGTTCAATATTCTTATTTTTCCTGTTTTGGAATATTACAGTTTAACAACTTGAAATTGTCTTCCCTGTATCGCTACGCTTGAGGTGCTATGCACAAGCTAAGTGCTATGCACAGACTAAAACATATTTTTTGTCCTTTCATCTACAATCATCAATTGTGAAATTTTTTTCCTATTTTAGTCATTCTAAGGCTCAAGGAAACATCTTTAGCTCAAGTATTGAGGTCTAAATTTTTGATAAAGTATTAAAACCCTAAAAACATTGACTATCAGAAACTTGTTTAATGACGGGGATGTCAAAAGGAGGAGAAATTTTAATATTTGAACCAAAAGACCTCTCTCTCATCAACTCAGACCTTTCCATCAGGGTAGCCTTTGAACAAACAAGTTGTCTTAAGTTTTTTGAAATGATACAAGGGTACCATGTGGAGGTGACTAAAGATGATGGTGATAATGTAAAGGTTGGTAAACTGAAATTTGTTGTTACAGAGTCCACTATAACATTAGCCATAGGAGTACCTTTGGATGGGGATAAATGGTTCAAATAGATGCCTTTGGAGTTGGAAGGTTATAAATATTTAATGAAGCCAAAGGACAAATGTAAGGAGTTTGGTGCTATAGTACCTAGTGACTATTTATTGGAGAACTTCAACAAACTTCTCAAATTCATTCAAAAGTATTTCACCTGTGAGGGAAGGTACACCAGGGTTTATCAATACCACTTCAGGCTTCTCATGCATTTCACTAGTAAAAATACCATGAATTTTTCCTTTTTCCTTTTCAAAAGTTTGGAAATTGGGAAGGATGGATGACGGAGTAAGAATTAAAAATGGTATGGTTGATTCAGGTTTGTTTCATTTCTCATTGATAAATTTGTTGATATTATAGGAGCTGCAGAAAAAGAAACAATTTTGGTAGTCCATCAAGTCACAAAGGTACTCCATCCACTACTAAGACTACCTATTCACCTCTGAAGAGTTCCATCAATAAAAAAAATTCAACTTCAATTGAGTCATCACCAAAGAAAAAGGGAAGGAAATTATAATTTTCACCAGAAGTAGTATAGATTCTAGTGCCAAGAAGGCCACTCATAAAGGAAAATTATAAAAGGTTTCCAATGGAGAAATTAGTTGAAGAGTTTGTTGAGCCTCAGGGAATTAAAAAACATATAGGTTCTACTAATGAGAAGGATAAGATAGAAAAGGAGTCAAAGAAGCTGTTAAAGGAAGCTCACTTGGTCATATCTCAACTACAATAGGAGAATATAAATTTGAAGAAGACTATCTTGGAAAAAACAATTAAAATAATGAAAGCTTACCTGTGGTTGAAGCTACACCAACTATTGATAAAATGAAGGGAAAAAGAAAGGTAAGTAAGGAAGAGGTTAATAAATTATAAATACCAACAACTTGGGTCACAAGATAATCATCCACAAAGTTGCAAACTCAAGAAGGAAAGACAATGCAGGAATAAAAGGTTGATGCAGGGAATTTTACTTTCATGAGGATGAAGAAGAAGTTGAAGGAGGCTAGAGATGAAATTTATAGGCTTAGGAAGAGTGATGAAAGAGATCAGAAAATCAAAGAATTAAAGGATCAGCTGGATAAAACACATATGAACATAAATTATTTGAAAAAATAGAATAAGAGAATAAATCCTATAGTGTCACATGAAACAAGAATATCTGATGTCAAAGGAAAGGGGAAAATGGTGTTTCACCTTGAGAAGATGAAAGAGCCTATTCATTATACAAGGAGACCTAAGACTAGGTCTGTTTCTCAGGTACAAGAGCAAGAGAAAGAGATTATACAACCTGTAATTTTAAATGAACAAAATAGATATGAGGAGCTAGTAGAGGAGTTATAAGGTGTGAAACTTTAGGTTGATCAGATTAAAGAAAAATACCATAGGGACAAGCTAATTTTGTTTTTAGAGGTGTATGATGCTTTGGTTAACCTTTCAAAAGAAAAAAACAAATTGAAATGGACTTTGCCTTTTCATAGGTAGGTGAAGAGTTTGTATGTGCAAAACCTAGTTTTAAATATGAGACTTAGGTTTATGCAAATAAATTTTTTTGAAGCCAAGGAATGTAGAAAAGGAAGAAGAGGAACAAGCTAGACTTTCTGGTGGAAGCAGTTGAGGGGGAGGGAACTAGTAAAAAGGAAAATTGATATTGCTACCCACAAGTGTTGCGCATAACATGAGAAACATAATTAATATCTCTACAAGATAAATTTTTTGGGAAAGTTTTGATATCTATAGGGCATGTGTGTTTTATAAGGTTGAAAAATTAGTAGGACATGTACTGCACTCAGGGTGCTTCGCTCACGATGCTGTGCTCAGGGTGCCATGCTAAAAAAAAATTAATGTTTTGGACCATATTTTTCAGCTCATCATGGAAAATCAAGGCTATGATCATGTAATTATTGATGTTATATTATTGTAAAGAGCGTCATCTATGTTGCCTCACAAAAAATCGATGTATTAGGATTATAATTAAGTTTTAGATAAAAGTCAAAGATGTTGTCTTGTTTTACAGAATAGTGGTTTTGTCTTACTTATTTTCATGAGATAAGTTCTATCCAAATGGGGAATAGGTTGGTTTTGAATTACTTAGACATAGGAACCATATTTTGTATATATTTTATGATTTTGGATGACAAAAGTGTTGATTGTGAAGTAAAATAAGACTTTTTTCTTTGATTGTAAGCTGTGGAGCTCAAACAGTTGTAATCAAATCAACAATACAAAGGAAATTTGGTTTTATGATTTTTGTGTGAAAAAAATGTTGATGTTTCACTCTTTGTAATTTTTTTCTTTCTTTCAAGTTTCACATGGATGCTACTTCTTAAATTTCTTACAAGAAGATGAAGAGAAAAATTTACTTGCAGTACTCTTCTCTGGCTTGTTAAGAAATCTTGATGTTTTCTTTCTGAGATTTAATTGTAGAATTCATCTGTGTATCATATATATTTGAATTGATCCTAAATCAAATTCATTTCATCCACACCTCAATAAATCTATAATATCTAGGAGTTTTCCCACCTCACCCTGATTGAAGCTTTCTTCTGTCTATCTGTGATTTACTATTGAAAACCATTATGAATCCATGCCCAATGGAATTTTCTTTCACTCTGCAACCACCGTTTTGAAACCAATTCCTTGATGTTCATACCTAGCTTAAAACCCTAGACTATGATTGAATGAAATCTATAGAGAGAACCCTCTCTGGGATTGGAAAGGCTAGTTTCTAATCCTGCAAGTGGTTTGTGGTTACCTATGCAAGTTTCCTCCTCAACCTAGGAAAAATAAAAAGTGCTAACATTTTTGTGACCATAATGGGGACATAAAGCTAAATTTAACTCAATTAAAGTTGTGAATTGAAAATGTTGGCGTTATGATGTATGTGTTGTACTTGATGGCAACCTACTTGATGAGTTGTACATTGATGGAATCTTACTTGATGCAGGATGTATTTAAATTCTAGTTCAGTGGTGAAAAAGTGACAAAATGATTGGATAGAGGTATGAAGTTCAAAGACAAAAGAATTATGAAGATGAACATTTGAAGAAATATACGAGGGTTCAATGAAGCATAGTTGCATATACACGCGGGTATGAAGATGAAAAGGAGCGTACAATTTGCGCACTATGTTCCAATAAATACCAAGGGTCTTTACCATGGTATTATCTCACAATATTAAGCAGAGTAACGACTATTTGATCCCATAAAAGATTACAATCGGAACTAAGTGTGGTTTTGACCTATGGTATTGGTTAAGGCCTAAGCTATATAAGGAGATGAAGAACCAAGTGGTTGGATGTGCACGTGTGAGGTTGATTGATGAATACTTCAATCTGAAGTATGATTACATGGTATGGGTTATTATTGAGTGGTTGATCTGAAATAAGTATGCACCTGATAATACAATGATGGATCATGATCATTAGACCTGACTGTGAATTGTATGATCTGTTTATGGGTGGATTTGATCTATTATTTGATGTGTGTTTATTTATTGTGTATGTCGTGATATGGGTATGTCTAAAGTTTTGATGTACAACGCAACTGTGAGTTGAAAATTGCAGATCTATACGCGGGTTTGTCACAGGTAAGGTACGTACACCTGCAGATTCCCTTTTGAGTAATAGCATATATTTTCTGCAGTGTGTAGATGTGTATGGAATCTACGGTTTTGGATGAAGAATATTTCTGATCGGTCTAATCAGTCTTGCTGTGTTTCCGCTATTTGTCAATGAAGTATTCATGTTGATATGGGCTTGATAGGGATGTTTGAATTTTATTAAGTATTGATTTGTTAAAGAATGATGATGCTACTAGCTGTATGTGATTGAAGTTCAGTGATGGTTTTGCAATTAGTTCAAAATTATTTAGTGGTTTTGTGTGTGACTCAGATTTAGTTCCATAATGATAGTAATTCAATTTTAGAGTTCAGTGTTTTGAGATCTGTATGCATGTATGCTTCAAGGAAGTCACAAATACATGCATATTTGCTAAAGTAAAGTAGCATATATTTTCTGACATTTTATTGATCAAGGTGTTCTTTAGTTGGTTCCGTGAGTTGATGCAATATATGGGTTCAGTAATAATTTTATGGTTATAGTGATTTAACTATTTTGAATGTTTAAGAAGATATTGGTTAAGTTGAGTTGGTGATTGGTTGAGTGATTGTCTGGTTCAGTGATTGATTGGTTCATTGGTTATTTGATTCAGTGATTAGTTTGGTACAATGATCAGTTTCAGTTTTAGTATATGGTATTGGGCTTAAATGATGGTAGTGGGTCTAGTCTGAAAATTTGATGAAAAGTGGCCTACAGGTTGTGATGTGTTGAAGCAAGTGGATCTAATGTGAAAATTTATGAAACGTGGTCCACGATGGTGCTGAGGGTTGGAGCCTTCAGTGAGGAAGTCAAAGCTTCATGCCAGTAGTAGCTGTTGAGCCCTAGAATTTCCTTCTCTTTTACAAACCTTCACTTCATTTCATCATTATTTTATCACTTCATAAGCCTAAAATCAATGAAGAATGATTAGGATTGCTTAAAGGTTACATAAAATTGATTAACATATTGTATTTTCATGATTTTTGCTGTTTTAATAATTTTCTGCAAAATAGCTATAGAATACAGGCATTCCGTAGCTGATCACGCATTCCGCAGCTGTTTTAGAGTTTAAGTGGGTTACAGGTGTCGTCTCAAAGAAAGGCGCATATGGGAAAATTCCAGACTTCATCCACATCATTCCTTGCTCCCTACAAAGTCTGAGCACAATTCTACATGTGGTTATGCACGTGGGAAACCAAAACCAAGAGGTAGAGTTCTACCGGGACACAGACTCTACAGCTGTCTGCAGCAAAGTACGCAACCTTCAATAAGAGTTTTAATTCAATTAGAAGTGGGAAAGACACTTATCCCTGTTTTTCTCAAAGGGTAGTTATGTAATTTCATTATAAAAATAACTCGAGAGACCAAGATCCAGCTGGCTGGTGGCTGTTTGATTGTTAAGCTATCCAAGACTGTAATACGCTGTTTTTGAAGATTTTCTCCTTTAATGAAAGAAGCAACGTTTCCTTGAACGTGTTGAGTCAATCTTGAACTAGATTTCGTGCTACTCTGGTGGTAGAGGGCCCTTGCCTCCTGAGTAGCTTTGTCTTTACGTTGTAGATAAGTATTTTTGGTTTCGTTTTTCATTTCTAGCCTAGACCAGTTTCTAAAGTTTATGTTTATAGTTAATTTCATTAATCATTACAGGTATACTTGCTCTAATAAACTCTTCCAAAATATCTTTACGATGAATAAGGCATGGCTGTAGTGTTAGATTTTAGTTGCAATCCCTTTTGTTAATTATCACAGTTAGACTTACTCTAATAAACTCTTCCAAAACATCTTCATGATGAATAAGGCTTAACTGTGATACTGTAGGTTTTTAGTTGCTTGTTTACACTAAGTGGCATAGCTAGTCTTACTCTTATACGCTCTTCCAAAACATCATAAAAACGAGTAGGAATTAGCTGTGATATCTTAGATTTTAGTTGTATGTGTTTTCAGTTTTATGTTTGAATTCAATTGCATTAAATTGTACAGCCAGGATTGTTCTACAAGCTCTTCCAAAATACCATTCATGATGAACAAGATAGGCTGTAGAATCCCATAGATTAGTTGCATGACAATTTAGTTAGAGCACTCCGGAGGCAAATTTCATTTAGTTGATGCTCTGTCCTTTCATTTCAAGTTTGATAATGGCTTTTAGTTTAACACTATTCACTGTAGACTAGTAGCACCCTAGTGTAGTCTTAGCTCACTGTATTAGTATTTTAGTTTAGTTGTTATCTATTGCATTTTAAATTGTATTAGTTGTTAATTTTAGATACTACGGTCTTCATCATTTACAAAATATTCTTGTTCTAAATTCCTATTTAAACATCATCATATGGACAGGAACTATCAATAACAATCTAAGACCTTGAGTATTTTGCAACCTTTTTACAATTTCACAAAACAACCCTTTTCTCAAAGACTATTTTAAAAAGAAATCTATAACTTTTGAGTGAGGACTAGTGGTGCTAGATTGAGTTGCAAGACAGAATTAGGAGCTAGTTTAGAGTAGAAATCTTATGATGTTACAAATGTTCTTTTCCACATATATTCCAACAAACCTTTATTCATGGATGAGATGTTGTACATAGTAAGTTATTGGTTTGATTAGCGATTTAGGAAAAACTTCATTTACACTTAGCTTTTCCATTTCTCAAGTTCATTTCAATTTCATGTTGTGAGTTGTTTCTTTGCAATAGAGTCATTATCAAGCTCTGCATTTGTTGATTACCATCCATAGTTTAGACTCTACTCTGTTTTGACCAATAGTTTGGGACTTTACTCTATTTTGACCAATAGCTTCTTCTTATTAGCATTTAGCTCTTTCCCTTCTCAACATAAAACCATAAAAAACCAAAAACATCAGAAAACACTAAACACAACGAAGTAGGAAAAGGTTACTTAGGCACATATGGTGCACTTCACTTTAACAGTTTACTAGCCCTGGTTTACAATTAAATAAAATCAATTTAGGAGACTAGGTTGAGCACAAACAGTAGCTGGTGATCATATCAGGGGGTTGGAGCTCCCTTCCAGTGGGTGCTGGTAAACAATATTAGGGTGTTCAAGCTCCCTTCCAGTAGGAGCTGGAGAACGAGTGAAGGTTGTAGCCTTCTGCAGGTGGGTGCCTGCATGCTGGTATGAATCTATGCTAGTACAATGTTGTAAGAATTTTTTCAGAATAATAAAATTGAATACATAGAAGAAAACAACGATGGTTTTCTCCCACATTGAGTTTCCACCTTAAAATCCTAGTGTTAGTGTGTATTGCTTATGTGTGATGCTTTATTCTATTCTTACTACACTTATTTATTGCTTATCAAATGTATGATGAATAACTGATATACTGGTTTAAGAAAAGCATATCAAGATTTAATTGAAATAGATTTTACTGGATATACACTAGTTGTCTACATAAAAGTCACGTACATACACAAGTTTACTTCAGGAAAGTAGCGTATAGAGATCGAAATAAAATAAATTTTTTTATGTATGTTTTAAAATACTGATTCACACCCCTCCCCCTCCCTCAGTATTTTCCCAACAATTGGTATGAGAGCATTTTCTTCAAAATAATATTCATCGCTTGAAGGAAGATCCACTGAGATGAGAAATCAAGAAGGGACAACATATATCAGGTCACCACTCTTTAATAGAAGTAATATAATTAGCTGGAAGACAAGAAAAAGGTACTATCTACAGTATCTTGGAGTAGATGTATCAGAAATCATTGAAGGAGGTTATCAGTATCCATCTTCCATTCCCACAGATGAGGCAGAAAATAAGAAATACAAAACCAATGCAAAAGCTGTCAATGCCTTGTTAGGAACCCTAACAAAATTAGAATTGGTCAAATTCATGTAGCTAAATTCAACACAGGCTATATGGGACATGTTGAGATTGCAACAAGATGATGAGCTTAGTGGAAATAAGTCACCTTCACTAAGTGGGCCCGTAGGCTATTTTTGGCGCAAAGTCTATTTTTAGACTATGTCTATTTTTAGACATATGGATCATGTTCTATGAGTTGCAGGATGTTATTTGTGGATGGTTGGTCATGTCGGAAAAAATAGATGGACTTCTATTTTTAGACATATTGGGCGGAATCTATTTTAGATTGCTATTCTAAAAATAGATATGTCGAATATTATTAGCTCTTAATAATATTTGGACTACAAACATTATCTTATTCTGGTTACTTGCTTATGGCCGATGTGCTCCAAGAGTCACAGACAGATACATTATTCCTGAGGGTTATGTGGAGCTATTGCATGAAGACTTCAGTTAGAACTGATGTGACAGAGTTTGGTGGAGTTGACTGAGGAAGTTAATGGAGTTGTGTTCAGTTTAACTAATCTAAACATAGTTGAGCTATTTGTATCCAATTTAACTAATTGATACAATTAGTGAGAGTGGTGTGAATTAATTACTAATTAATTCACTAATTATAAACTCATTAATCAACTAAAGAATGCATCAATTAACTTCAGTGCATGGACAGTTTCAGTGGAGACTAGTGCAGAAATAGGTGAAAGAGTAGGTTAACTATCAGTTGTGACTATACAGTTGCTATTTGCAACACAAAGATAATTGGAGAAGCCCATGAGGATTGCGCAGTACAAGCCAGGTGGTTTATCTATTTAATGAAGCCATCCCATAGCATTGATAACGCAATAGAGGCTGGCTATCAAGTGGAAAAAGATTGGAGCATGTGTTTTGCTAGATCTAGCTTGATAGTGTGTAGCAATTGAGGGTGTGCATGAGAGCTTGTGAGGAGATTTTGTACTATGATTGTTACATGATCTCCATGACATATAATATACAGATAGTTGGGGTTTTCAGCTTTAAGCTTTCCCATTAAATAATGTGTTCATATGTGTGATTGCTTGTGGTTTTAATGTATGCATGCAATTGATTTTATTTCCGCATGTGATGATCAATGGTAGAAGAGATTCTGTATTATGCATGAAGCTAAAATAGTGTGTGATTAGGAGAATCTCGGTGAATAATATATCAGTTATTCAAATTTCTACATGGTATCAGAGCGATATTGATCATTGGAGCAATTGCAAAACATTGAAGCGGTTGAGTTTTGTGCTGGTGGAATTCGAATTTGCAGCAGTGTTTTCTTGGTGTCGAAGTTGAGATGTCTTTCAATGGATTGCGATTGGAGTATTCCCTTGAGGGCAGGTCGAATTATATTGCATGGAAGGACAGGATGGAGGTGGTGCTGGATGACAATGGGTTGAAGGAGTTCATAGATGCAGAAATTCCAAAACCTACTTCTAGTGATGCTGCCATACTTGACGCATGGCAAAAGAAGACAACAAAGTGTCGAAGGATTCTGTTGGAAGGTGTGAAGGATCACATAGTATCTAGCCTTCATGGTAAGGCTTCTCCATTCTTGATGTGGAAAGCTTTGACAGATTTATTCCAAAGCAAGAGCGACCAGAGGAAGTTGGCGCTCAAGGACAAACTCAGGAACATAAAGATGGAGAAAGGCGACAGTATGCCCAAGTACCTCACAAAGTTCATCCAATGCAGTGATGAGCTGGGAAGTGTGGGGGTGACTGTTGATGATGAGTAGGTCTGGTGAGCTAGCCTCTTGGGCTTTTCGAAGAGTTGGTACTCATCGTGACTCGTCAACGTGTCGGGAGAAATTGCCAGGATGGGAGCGACTTTGGTCGGATCTTGTGCAAGAGGAGATAAGGCGAAGTACCAGTGATGGATCTTCATCAAAGAACTCTGATGAAGAGAATTGCGCTTTGGCTGCCAAAGTAAAGAAGGGGAAGAGCAAGAAAGCTTCTCAATCCGGTGCGAAAGGCAAGAAGCAGGACATGTCCAAGGTAAAGTGCTTTCACTGTCACCAACACAGACATTACGCCACAAATTGTCCACAGAAGAAGAAAAATAAGCAGGCTGTTGGGACTGTAGTTGGAGAGGCCTTAGCCTCGCAGTTTGAGCTGGATTTTTTGCTGATTGCATGCTTGGTCTCAAGTGTGACGGGTTTAGTGTGGTTTTTGTTTCGGGAAATAACTCCCTAGAGGTTGTTGGGTAGAAACCTCCACAGATCAGGGCATGCTATTCAAAAAGGACTTGAACAAGCACACTTGTATGCTAAAAACTAGGTAACATCGATTGTAGAACTCACC
Organism: Pinus albicaulis; assembly: GCA_034641835.2. Lineage (NCBI taxonomy): Eukaryota > Viridiplantae > Streptophyta > Pinopsida > Pinales > Pinaceae > Pinus > Pinus albicaulis. The sequence continues at coordinate 1,464,266,444 of CM076570.1, forward strand.
CGTAGTCATACGTTTGATGTAGATCCCGCGGGGTCCAAACCTCCAGCAACCCTTCTTCCTCTTCAACCTGAAAATCAAGAAAGAATGTGCACAGAAATCTAGTTGTACAACATATATTTCTCCTAAATGTCAGTGTAATCCATGTGAAACATTATATAAACAATAATAAATTCTTAATTAATAATCTTTTCATGTATGCAAGCAGATATTAACACGTGAATTCGGGAACAAGATGGTTCTTCTTCATTATGAACATCATGTACAGTAATAAAAAGTGGAGAGATCACCTGAATCCTTCCACGATATTCGAACAGACCGTTGTCTAGATCCGTCCCGCCCTTGCCTCGCTAAGATTCCTTCAAGACTTGTGCACACGAGATGACATATAAGCGGATGAACATCTCCAGGAAACAAGGGTTTCCTGTAAAAATCTGGGAAGTGCAGGAGGCACGGGAAATCAGACTTGAATTGGGGCTCCAACAGAGTATAATGTCTATATTTCTCTCTCTCCCTTAGGCCATGCACATGAGGGGCTTTTATACATCCTCAAAGTAGTTTCAACCAGTTGGAAACAGTTGGCCACGGGCTGGGGTGGTTGAATTACGGGAATAACCATCAAACTCAAATTAAAAATAGGGAATTTTATATATTTTTTCATGATTTTAATGGCATACGCGGAAAAGTGTATATGGACTTGCATATACACGCGGAAAATTCTGGGCATACCCGCGTATGGGATTTTAAACACTGTTTTTTAATGAACTTTGATTAAAGTCTGTAGGAATGGGTGCCCAAGGCCATAAAGACAATCATGAATCACATGAGGGTGAAAAATGATGCTATAACAGATGCCCCCTAATATATGAGGCCAGAAGGGGTACATGATGGCCGAAATGTATTATGTGCATAGAAAGAACTTCGCAAGGACAAGAGAGGACTTCACCAGATTTCAGCCTGCCAAAAAACTAATGAAAGAAAACAGAGAGTCAACTCATGTCTGAGGCGGGCATAACCATGCTCAGTCAAAAAATATATGCATATAGATCCAGAATGTGAAGGAAGTATAGCTGAACTGAAAGTACACAGTGAATCATTTGAGCATGGCCCGGAAGGACAAGTCGGAATCAATGTCCAAGTATCACATATAGAAAGCTGATCAATGATGATGAAAATAGATGCCTGATCACGAAAGTAACTGAATCTCCAAGTACCAAATCATAAGGGGTGGAACTCATGGTACAATCACGCAACTCGGGAGCCAACATATAGAATGCTGCTGTACTGACACTGCAACATATAGGGGTGAACGACATCACTGGAAGAAACTGAAAGGACTGTCAAAAGTGAGCCGAAAGATGCTGATGCAACCCGAGGTCTTCACTGATCACAATGGCACAATTCTACACAATGGGAATAAATGAGCTGAAGTCGACCACGTGAGAAATAGTTTGATTACTGGTCAATGATGTATACCGTTAACAAACGCGAGACAACCCACCAATAATGAAAATGAGTGTCAAGGTGCCCCAGTACAATCTAACAAGTGCGAATGAATGAGTTGAAGTCGAACACTTGGAAGAATCTACCAATCAGAAGGCAATGATGAATCCCCACTGTCGATAGCGAAGAGTCTGCCACTGATGACTGCAAACCCTAAGGTACTGACAAAAAGACTCTAGATCTTATTCCCAGAGCAATGAGTTGGAGTCGATGGGAAAAGATCTGCTGGAAGGAAGGCATTAAGGGATCCCACATCAGTCCAGCGTGAGTGTAACCCGCAGGCCAAGATTTGGAAGGAATCGGACGAAGTAGAGTGACGGAACCAAACCGAAGTATGTTTCCAACATGCACAAGATGAAGCTAGCGCATGGAAGAAACCCTCTGAACCAACCAATAATGAAAGCTGACACAGAGGCGAGATATCCACCGATAGGGTCAAATGGAAATCAAGGTACTGCACGAATCCCAAGTGTGATAATGTGTGCTGACGTCGAACACAGGGGAAACCACTCAGTCAAAGACCCATAATGATGATCAAATGCTAAGCACAAGGTCACCTATCAATGATGGAAATAGGGCCAGGGTGCGGCTCTAGGTTTTCTCTCAGAGCAATGTGTCGTAGTCGATAAGAGACAAACCCGTCGGCAAGAAGTCAATGGGGACCTTCTCAAACCAGCATGAGTAGAAGACCAAAACATCTGATGTGATAGAACAAGATACTGACAAGACTGGGAAGGCCGACTGAATAATGAGTCAAGAGACACCGCAGAATGGCCGACTCTGGTTAAACTTCCCTTGAACAAAATCACGACTCGTGATGACCATGGCAGTAAAAATGTGACACTATATAAGTCTGTTATGCAGGAGGCAAAAACAAACTCTCCATATGATTGGAAGAGATAACCAACTGGGGGAGGATTGACTAGTGAAACAAGGTAAAGTCTGAACCTAGGTCAAAACTAAAACCATCCCAAATGAAGGAAATATATAAGTGTATGTGCTTTGTTCAAGGGCGAAAAACTGATACTGTATTGCCATAAAATTATGAAGTAACATCCGTTCCCGCTCTTTTTTGTTATATTTGATTTTTTTGTCTTTTTCATATAATAAGCCTGAAAAAGAATAAAAGAATGCTATAGTACAATGGATGGAACGAGTATCAAGAAATAGATGCACTAGTTCCTAGGATAGGAACGATCCTATGCTCAATGCAAGGTGGCAGAAACTAGTCAGCGATACTCAAAGGAATGTTCCATCCATGGGTAAAAGGGTGTCAAGTCGCGATAGCTAAGTGCATGCAATGGTTAACTTGTACAGACAGTTAAGGTCAAAAGCTGGCTTAAACATCGAGTCCAAATGAAGCCGGCTAAAGGCCAGGATAAACAAGTAGCCAATAGGCAATGCAGTAATACAACTCAATGACACCAAGGAGCCTCTAGGGTAATAGCCAGAAAAAATGATAGTGAAGAAGAAGAAGAATGAAGCTTCAACACATAAGTCATGGCAGGACTAAAGAGGACTCCCGAGCCTACATAAAACGCAGCATGGGAAACAAGTGCTAGCGAGGAACTAACTAAGAAGCCCATGTAAAGGAAGGCTCTACCACCAAGTCATGATTAAATAATCGGCGAGTGAAATGGGTAAAATACTCATGACCTGATGGGGTCGACCCTATGGCAAGTGATCAGAATGGAGGCTAGTATGCAAAATGCAACGGAGAGAGGATTTCCTAACCTATATTCCAGTGAAGATCATATACCTGCCATAACGGGTCAGCAGTCATGGATCAAAAACCGGAAAGATCTCAACTTCGTCGAAAAGTACCTGAAAATATACCAATCTGGGCACTGACAAGCATCCGAGTTGTGCAGCTTAAGATAGATTGAAAAAATAAGCATAACAAATTTTTGCAAAAATTTTCAAATTTTAGGCATAAATACACATGTTACCTCATATTTGGTTCATTGTGACTTGCTAATTTGGGAAAAAGAGCTCTGGAGAAAAAGCCTCTTTCGTCAAAACAGGAGAAATCGACCGTCAAACTTCACCGAATCAGTCAGGTAAGCCCTTAATCCATCCTTGTCATCAATTTTGTCTGTTTATAAGTTTAGAATTTTGAAAATTCATCGTAGGAATTTTTTTTTTAAATCACGGGTTTGCGCATACGCGGGTTTATATTGACCAAGCCACGTATATACGCGACTGTGTACAGAGTAAGTCACGTATGCGCAACTCGAAATGAAAAATTGATTTTCTAATGGATAAATTAAAGGATTTTTATAGGATGACTATATCATGGAGGGAACGTGAGCACAACACCATAGAAAATGAAGTCATGCAAGATCAAGTATCGCTCAATATCCTCCGTAATTGTGGATTGCTCAAATTTTTCAAAATGAAAAATATGAAGAGTAATGTCCGGTTACTTGAAATGCTTGTGAATTATTAGGAACCAGAGGAAGATTGTTTCATGATAGATCAAATGCCAATACGCATAGAGGTAGAGGACATCTACTTCATCACTAGACTCTCCCGGAGGGGAGACGCAGTGGATTTACACGGCAAGCCTTTGGGAGGGCTTACCGTGGATGACTATGTCCACGTCTATTGCGTAGAGGGGTCCAAGAAAGTTGGGACTCAAATTGCTATCAGAGATTTACGAGACTTGCACATTAAAATTCTCCTTTTTACCATTGGCAGGGTAGTAGGATTTGCTTCCTTGCACGAGGCATCCAGGACTCAAATGAGCATAGCTGTAGAATGCTTAACTCATGTATATGATTGGTGCACAACTCTACTAATGAACATGAAACAACAACTGACCTCTATCCGGAAATCAAAAACAAAGCATTTCGGATATGGTACTATTCTGATGACATTCTTCTTCGAGAAGATTCCTGGGCTTCAACCCAAAGTCATCTCTTCTATCAACAGCCCAAGGGACCCAAGAATTTCCCAGTGGGCAGACCTGATGAAGAGACTAGGGGGAAGCGAAGTTCCTTAAACCACTTGGGATGATGAGTTCTTCCAATGGTGGGCGGAACAAATCATCACAGTGGAAGACTACCCCTATGCCGGGATGGACTTCCGAGGTGACCCGGACCTCGTCCTTCCACTTGGCGCGGCATGTGGCGCCATTGGTAAGATACATAATTTTTTATTTATATGATTTTTATGATTTTTTCAATATATGTGAAAAAATGTGAAAACAAAACATGTTTTTGATTGGATTCAAAATGACTTACAATATTATGATGATCATGATACAAATATTGGACCAGTCCGTCCTGAGGGCTACCCACGGCTACCCACGGCTACCCACGGCATAAGCGCCGCAGAGGAGAGGCGAAGACAGTAGACCCAGATAGGACCCTCCACGCTGTACATAGGAACTTGGAGGTTTTAACTCGCCAAGTACCTATGGCTGCAGTGGAAGATCTACCCGAGGCCATCCAGAGATGGGTAGTGGGAGTACCGCGTGACTGGGTGCGGTTATTCCGCCGTGTCGCTACTGCGATTGTGTTCTATAGGAACACAAATCTTGGGCAGGGACCACAGGAGTAGATATATATGATTACCAGATGACTGTATATTTTTTGAACATGATCGGGCATAAGCCCTAATTTTGTATGAATTTTTGGATCCAAATTTTGTATAGTTTTGAACATTCTGATGATATATATACAGTGATTTATGATGTGATGTAAAAAATGTGTAAAAATGTATGATGTTTCTGATGATTAAATTTTATTGTATGGAATGATTAATGTGCCAAGCAATTGCTTAATTAGCTAATGAGTCTGCCATCCAATTGTCTGCTCTAGGAATATGAATGAATGTTAAAAATTGAAATGATCTTTGTAACAAACGTACCCTCAAGAACAACCGTAGTAAAAATGGATCTCGAACCCGATAAGTATTGTTCAATTGCGACACCACCAGCTGGGAGTCCAAGAAAACTACCAACGAATCAACACCCAAAGATATTGCCTCCGAGAGTAGATAAATAACTGCAGTGTATTCCGCTGTATTATTGGAAGCAGGACCAATGTAGACTCCTATTGATACTAACAACTGACCGGATGGATGATGAAGCACCCAAGCCGCGGAAGCCAAGTTCCGGGTGTGTCTACTAGCACCATCGGCAAAACCATAATGACTCATGATATTCAACACAACCTGCCAAAGCAGATCAAAAACATCACCATCACACCAAAGAACCAAAAAAAAGATATGTACAAAACAAAACTACTATGTACAAAAGAAAAATGCTAGGCCGAAGCCTAGGCATAATACTTTTTCAAATAGAGCCCATTTCTGGGCTCCGACAACTTGTTCCCTTCAAAATCAACCAAGGTATATGCTCCTTTTTTAAGAAATTTTTTAACGATAAAGGGGCCATACCACATAGATTTAAACTTTCCTGCCCCCAGGGCATCTTTCTCTTGGGCATAGACCAAAACAAGGTCACCTTCCGAGAAAACCCTAGGTTTGATCGCCTTATCGTATTGAACTTTAACTCGGTTTTTATGTGCCTCATTCATCGTGGCGGCATCCCGACGCTGCTCATCAAGATGTTCTAGATGAAGGAGACATTCTTCAAGACTAGAAGTGTCAGGAAGAAGTTCAACAACTAACTTAAGAGAAGGAATCTCACATTCAATGGGAAATATGGATTCCAACCCATAAACTAGCTGAAATGGAGTAAAGCCAATTGCAGTTTTCACTGACGTTTTGTATGCCTAGAGTGCAGGATACAGCATGATGTGCCAGTTGGATCGAGCTTTATTAATCTTCCTTTGAAGAATAGTCTTCAAGGATTTTTTCACGGCTTCGACTTGCCCATTGTCCTGAGGATAATAAGGAGATGAATGCTCCTGCCGGAAACCTAACTTTAGAGCCAACTCAGCCATCATGCTATTCTGAAAATGACTGCCATGATCAGTGAAAATCTCTCTAGGAATACCAAAATGAGTGATAACCTGGTTGAAAAGAAAAAGAGCTGCAGTCTCACCATCATTCCCAAAAGTAGGCATAGCCTTAGCCCACTTCGTAAAGTAGTCTACTGCTACAATAATGTACTTGTGACCTTTAGCCGAAGGCGGGTTACAAGTAGTATAATCTATACCCCACTTTGTAAAGGGACTGACAGTAATGACTGGAAAAAGTGGAGCTGGATGAGTGCGCATTTTTCGAGTATAAACTTGACACGGATGACACTTTTTGACCACTTCCATACAATCTTTGAAAATCGAAGGCCAAAAGTATCTAGCACGCAAGATTTTTTGGGCTGTAGCAAGCCCAGATAAATGACCACCACAAGCTCCACTGTGGCAATCATTCAGCACAACCATAGCTTCTTCGAGAGTTAAGCAACGTTTCAGGATTGAATCAACCCCTCGACGGTATAAAGCATCACCAATAATTAAATAATTTTTAGCCAAGTGACGCAACTTACATCGCTCATATTTCAAAAAAGTAGAGGGAAACTTCGCAGTCTGGAGATACACAATGATATCTCCATACCAAGGATCTTGTGCAGAGATGAGAAATAAATTTTCATCCGGAAAGGATTCATCATAAGCTATCTCTTCTCCACAGGGCAACTCAGAGATCAATTCCGCGAAAACCAATGATTTCCTGGACTTGGCAGACATAAACTCAAGATCAAATTCCTGCAAAATCACATTCCATCTATTGTATTTGCCCCCAATCACTCGCCTACTGAGAACAAACTGAAATGGATTGGTTGCTGCCAAAACATAAGTTTTTCGTAGAAGAATATAATGTTTGAGTCGCTGTACAACATGAACAACTGTTAAAGCCAACTTTTCTATCGGAGTATACCGGAGTTCAGGTCCTACCAATCCTCGACTAAGATAGTATATAACATGCTCTACAAGAGCATCATCTTCCTAAACCAGAACCATACCAATGGTAGATTCTGCTGCTGCGAGGTACAAAAGGAAATCCCTGCTATAATCAGGTGGAATCAATAAAGGAGCAGAGGTCAATGATTTTTTCAAAGCATCAAATGAGCACTGAGTGAAGTCATCCCAAAAAAATGGAACTCCCTTCTTCAACAATCTCATAAATCCCTTGGTAACTTCAACATAATTCACGATAAATCTCCGAAGAAAATTAGCTTTTCCTTGTAGACTTTGAAGTTGACGAATAGATGACGGGGGAGGCAATTGAAGTATTGCCTCAACCTTGAAGGGATCTACCCTTATCCCTTCCGAAGACACAATGAATCCTAATAACCGACCGGATGTAACCGCGAAAACACACTTGTTCGGATTCAACCTAATCTTATAGAAATGACATCGTTCAAATACTTGACGGAGGTGAGCAGGATGATCAATTCTCTTTCGAGAACGAGCAGCTAAATCATCCAAATACGCCTCGATAATATGCTTGATGTCGTGGAAGACATATGACATGGCCCGCTAAAACGTAGCCCCAGCATTTTTAAGACCAAAAGGCATCTTCTTGTAAGCAAAATTACCCCAGGGACAAATAAAGGCAGTCTTATGCTGATCTTTAGGATGGATAGTAATTTGATTATATCCCAAGAAACTGTCCATGAAGGAGAAAATCTCATTACCGGCACACTCGTCAATAATTTGATCTATAAATGGTGTGGGGTAATTATCTTTCGGACATGCTTTATTAAGGTCTCTGAAATCAATGCAAACTCGAATTGTCCCTTGTTTTTTATCCACAGGAACAGGATTTGAAACCCACTTCGTCAAAGGAATAGGATAAATAAATCCTACCTTAAGCAGCTTCTCCACCTCGGCTTTGATAGCTGCAGCCTTCCTAGGATTGACCCGACGAAGCTTTTGCCTCACAGGCTTAGCATTTTCGTAAGTCTTGATCTCATGCTGGACAATAGATGAATCTATACCAGGCATTTCCTCATAAGACCAAGCGAATACATCCCGAAAATCTTTAAAGAGATCGGTGTAAATATGAATCTCTTCAGGGGAACATTCAACTCCGATGAAGACATTCTCTATAAGATTGGGATCCCTGGAAATGTTCACTGGGATAGTTGGAGAAATCAAAACCATGTTCCCTTCAGCATATACCTGTGCTGGTGCTAAAGGGGTCAGGACTGGGTGAACAGGACCAGGAGACAAGGGACTTGGAAAAATAGACTCAACTTCACTCAAATCAGGTAAAAAGTAAGACCGATGATGCAAATCATCCCACAGTCTATCTATACCAGTCATAGCTTCCAGGATGGCCTCTTTAGATGGAAGAGTGGTATCAAGGAAATCCTGGGCAGAAGAAGAATTAAGTGTCCAAGCCGGGGCCACATCGCCATCCAACTCCTTTGAAGAAAGAGAAGCTAGAATGGAGTCTGCAGAGTCAACAACAGATTGATAAGAAATCTCAGCTGCAGACATCGGAAATGCCATTCCACCCACTTGACCTTCCGCTAATGTGGAGGTAGGGGAAGGCAAGGTCCAAGGATCCGAAAAATAATGAGTTCGAAAGAACTCTCTTTGAATAGGAACCCTGGAGGATGAAATCGCATTTATATGAACAGTAGGAGGTGGAATATCAAAAGTACCCATCAAAGAAGAATACATTCCAACCCCCAAATTCTCAACAGGCGGCTTGGTATTGTCCACCTTTGGAATAGTTGATTCAGTAGATGCGTTCGGGTCTACAGGAGAACAGTCCAGTTGATCAACTGTAACAATTCTCCCTTCGTGAGGGAAACAAATAACCCGAAGTAATGAGGATGCAATGGCATCCATCTCATAAATCCAGTTTCGCCCCAACAGAAGGTTGTAGTCCAAGCTTGCATCAACTATCTCAACCTCTATATTTACAGTTTTGCCCCCAACACAGATGGGAAAAGTTGGGACAATACCATGTGGTCTGTGAGAATGACCGTCAAACGCAGTAAGAACAATAGCGGAAGGAATAGCTGCAGGAGATCCGATTCCCTTCCAGCATGTGAGAGACATGACACATGTGGAAGCACCCTCATCAACGACCGTTCAAAAGATATTGAACTTCCGAAATGACGATTTGATATGGAAAGCCATATGATGAGGGAGTCTCTTTTTAAAATTAGACATATCAAATTTAATCATAAGAGAGTTCTTCGGATCGACAGCCCCGATAGCAATGAGCAAAGCACTGCGCTGAGCAGGGCAAGACTGGAGCACCTCAAGAGCGGACATGGCACAAGGACTCTGCGCCAAATCTTCTACAACAGAGTAGTTTTGGGCAGCCCTGGCATTTGGATTAATCGTCGTATGCTTAGTAGATGCTTTTGGCATCCGAGGTATAGGCTCAACAGTCAGCCTCATAATATGGAGCGGCTCAGTAGCATCGGGAGCACCCTTAGCTTTCGAAGTCTCAACTTTGCCATAATCACGGGATCTTGTTGTGACATCTGCGTGAGCACTCATCATGTATATGTTTGATGGTTTTTCCCCTTCCTGGGTGCCCCCAGAGGAAGCCCCAGTATTTTGGTTCGCGTCAACAACTAGCTGTTTCCCTTGGGGAAAAGGGTTTGTCAACACAACCTAGGAACTGAAAGAACCCTGCTGAGCTAACAAGCGCTGCGCATCCTGAATTTTAGGGAAAAGGTGAGTAAGATGGTATCCAACACATAACTTGCATGGAAACTTCACTTTATTTTTATCCTTTTGACCCTCACCAACATGCTCGTTGGATTTATTTGCATTACCCTTCCCATTCTTGCCCTTTTTCTTATTATTACGTCCCTTCTTCTTCCCTTCGGATTGTTGACTATCTTTAGGGTTAGAAGTTTGAATGACATTTTCTGACAAAGATTGAGAAGGCGATGACTCAGCAGGCACAACCTGACCAAAAGGAGCAGATTGTATAGACAACTGCTGCAATTGACTAAGCAGGTTAGCTGCACCATCATTGATCGACCCAATAATTCCATCACCATGAGGACCAGGTTTAGTCTTGGATATGTCTAATTTGGAACGAGGAGCATTAGGCAAGTATTTATGAAGGACACCAGACTGAGAATATATCAATTCAAGCTGTTGGGCCCTGAAAATAGCTTGCTCCTCGGAATATACCCCTGACAGGGATACATCCTTAGAAATATCTGACTGTAAAGATTTCAAAAACCATTCCAAAAGAAATTCTCCCGGAATATGAGCTTTAATAAGCCTCTTCCTTCTCCTCCATTCCTGAATGTGATCAGAAATGTGGGTTGCATCGTCCTGTTTAAAATTAGCTAGGAGTTCAGTCCCGGCATCATAACGGACATGCAACTGGAAATGGTTTAGAAATGTAGTAGCCAGATCTCCAAAAGTAGCAAAACTGCCCCCAGTTAACTCAACATACCACTTGGCAGCATTTCCAGTCAAGGTGCATTGAAACAATCTCAACCTAATCGAATCGTCGATCAGGGAGTTAGATGAACACCATAGATGGAAAGTGGTGATGTGATCAGCCAGGTCCTTTCCATTATTTCCTTGAAACTTTGGAATGTCTGAAGGTAGTTTGGTGGGAACTAGAGGCCACCCCGGACTATATCGGATCAGATCATTCGTCAATTTCGACAAATCTGGAAAGTTTAAAGTTGCTAGAAAAGGTAAACGAGGAGGAGCTTCAGGATTCCATCCTTGGTGGGATGGATTCCCGAAATTATGAAAAGAATAACCTGGATTTGATGAGGCACCAGGTTTCCAGAAAGAACTCGTAGAAAATGTTGGGCCATAGGACCCAGCATTTGGAGAAGGACCCCCTCCCCACGTAGAGTTACCAAAGACTGGACCAGTTCCCCCCCCGAAGTATTGAATGAAGAGGCAACCCCCTGATAGGGTTTCCAAGCATTAGAAAGAGGGGAAAGGGTCCGATAATCACTCGACGAAGGGAAAGAAACATTCCCTTGTTGACCAGCGAGAAACTGATTCCCTTCCCCCACTGTTGTAAACACAGGGTTCCAACCTGTAAAGGTAGTCGAACTCTGACCTCCAGACCAATGGTTAAAAATTTGAGTCTGAGAAGTAAAAGGAAAAGATCCTAAGGAAGGATGCGAACTAGGAATATGCCCACTTCCAAAGGGGAACCCTTGAAAAGAAGCTGACCCACTAGCCATGGAGGACATGGGTGCAGACGCAGTTGCAGCAGCGGAAAAGGAAAACGAAGGAATCCCACTAATGGGCATTCCAAAACAAAAGGGAACAGATTGAGAAGTCTGTGCTTGGGTGAAACCAGAGCCAAACATAGCAGTAATAGAAGCAATTGTAGATATAGCAATTGTGCCTCCTCCTTCTACTGAAGTAGAAGTTTGAATGCTTGTAGCACTCACGGCCGAAGCCACGTTCCCAGTCGTGGCCATCGAAAGGTATGAATAAAATGGAGGTTCTTCTGGTCTTGCAGACTCAGGTCCGATGTACTCAACAACAAATGGAGAATCAGAAGGAAGAGGAGATGGAAGTGACTCAGGAAGTTGAGGTACTTCCTCTACTTCTATTTCTTCTTCTGCTCTTCTTGGAAACAAGACTCTTGAGGTGAGCGGGGTGCTCCTCTCGGAACCAACACCAGAACCAAATACAGGACCTTCAAGTCCAAACGGAGTATCTCTCTCCACTGCGTCAAATACCACAGGGTGATATTCACCTGCTATATTACTCCTACGCCTTCTAGAAGAAGGCTCAGTACTCTCGGGAGATAACCCCCGGATTCTCCTCGATCGATGAGGCGCTTGATCAGCCACTTTAACAGATTAATTAGACTCAAAAAATTATAAAGCTAGGCAAGCTAGGAGCAAAGAGCACTCACTACAAAAAATCCCTGAGATACAACCAAACAAGCAGCCTTCAGGTATTTCCGCTTTGGGTGATTAGGATTGGACACCAAAATACAAGAAAGTGAAAAATAGGACCTCCCGAAAGTATTCTGGGATAATTACGGCCGAGGCCTACTAGCGAAGGTAATAGAAACAGTTACGCCGACCTCCTAACAACAACCTTTGCCGGTGCAAGTACCCAAGCGCATCGAGGTACCCTCCAGAAGTACTGATGGAAGTGATACGACGTCTGCCTCATGTACCATGGGTATTCCCCCCCGCAGTCACCTATGTGGAACCTAGGAATGGCAACTATGGGCACCAATCCATGTCAGAAGCCGGGTGGAACGGTCTTAAGGAAGGATTCAACAAATTAGAGAGGGGGTATCTCTCCTTTCGGCCTTCACTTCCCCTCGCGCTTGACTCTCTGGAGGAGAGCTTTCCCGGTCCACCTAACGGTGTTGGATTTTGCTCAATTAATAAACTTCTATGTTTTAGTTTGAGCGGCCTTGGAGAGTTGACTCTCCACTCACCTAATCCAAGGCCCTACAACCTAGCTAGTTGGTGTATGACACTTAATAAAAAACTTGCTAGTTGTTTTTAAATTATAGCGCTTATTTTAGTTGGCTGTTATATTAAGTCAAGGGAATATGGAAATGAAACTCGTGATTTTTTATGACGCAGAAAAGAAATTAATGAAAACCAAACTACATGCAGATGCAATATTTGCCTTTCGATGAAAAGAAATTTCTACACGGGTTCTACGAGACTATATTTTTTTTCTTTTCAGATATCAAACTCACACTCACAAAACTTATGAAAAAGACTACAAATGCTCAAGTGCACCTAATGCAAATTACTAAGAGCATGCCAATTCTAAGATGCAAAAATCTAACAAAGCAAAGAGAAATTTCCAAGAATCCTTCAGTTCTATCACTTTTCCGGTTGTCCACAAAGCTAGTTCCCAAATCAGAAACTCTTAGTATAAAGACACCAAAATATGCTTGAAACAAGAGAAAGAAACTAATGAAAATCCCCTTCCCAAATCAAGTCCAAAAACCGAAGGCAAGAAATCTCAACAAAGATTCAAAAGATGAAAAGAAATGAAAACAAAAATGAAAAACAAAAGCAAATGACAAAACAAAATGTTTTTTGAGCTTTTGAATTTTATAAAAAGAAGAGCTCGAAAAGACCAAGAAAACTATCCAATTACCAAGCCAAACAATCTCCGAATTTCAAGCAAAACTTCAATAAAAATTCTCTAAATCTTATAATTCCAGCTAGTAGCAAGATTTATACGAGCAAAAGAAGACAACAAACTCAGCAACTCAGCCCAGAATGATAGCACAATCTTGCAGCAAACAAAAACTTCAAAGAACCAAAAATGACTCTTCAGAAATTGCAACAAGACCTAGTCAGATGAACTCAAGAAAACCAACCAAGAAAGAGGCAAACATCAAAGTGCAAAGACAAACATAAAATGAGGAAAGAGCATAGGAGCAGAAGCTCTCTGTCCTGATTAAGCAGAACAACCAAGATTCTCCGGAAAGAAATCTTGGTACTCGAACCAGAAATGCAAGCACCAAAAACAAGATTTGCCAAATGAGTCAGTATTCAACCAAACAAGAGAGAAAAAGACCAATAACCACTTTCAACAAAATCTAGAGACTAAAAGGATACTGCAGGAACAGGTCACCACACGCAGACAAGACCAAAAATTCCAAAAATAAAAAATTTCAAAATTTTCCCAGGCATATGCTACTTGACAGTTTTTCAACAGGCGTGCATATGCGACTTTAATAGAGGAAACCCGCGTATACGCGACTTCCTATACATAAACACGCGTGTATACGCGACTGTGTGTGGAAAAAATTGTGTATGAAAGAGTAAATAATGAAAAATAAAAAATATCAAGCCTGGCTAAAGAACTAGGCCTTTAGTCTGACTGAGGAAAGACTAACTGGACTGGAAATAATGATCAAAACTGTTGAAAACCTTTAAAATAGCTGAAACCACCCAATAGGGGAATCACAAGAATGCGATCCCCAGTAGAGTCGCCAGTTCTATTTCGGGAAATAACTCCCTAGAGGTTTGCTGGGTAGAAACCTCCACAGATCAGGGCATGCTATTCAAAAAGGACTTGCACAACCACACTTGTATGCTAAAAACTAGGTAACATCGATTGTAGAACTCACCCGTAGTCCTACGTTTGATGTAGATCCCGTGGGGTCCAAACCCCTAGCAACCCTTCTTCCTCTTCAACCTGAAAATCAAGAAAGAACGTGCACGGAAATCTAGTTGTACAACATATATTTCTCCTAAATGTCAGTGTAATCCATGTGAAACATTATATAAACAATAATAAATGCTTAATTAATAATCTTTTCACATATGCAAGCAGATATTAACACGTGAATTCGGGAACAAGATGGTTCTTCTTCATTACGAACAGCATGTACAGTAATAAAAAGTGGAGAGATCACCTGAATCCTTCCACGATCTTCGAACAAACCGTCGTCCAGATCCATCTCGCCCTTGCCTCGCTAAGATTCCTTCAAGATTTGTGCACACGAGATGACATATAAGCTGATGAACATCTCTAGGAAACAAGGGTTTCCTGTAAAAATCTGGGAAGTGCAGGAGGCACGGGAAATCAGACTTGAATTGGGGCTCCAATAGAGTATAATGTCTATATTTCTCTCTCTCCCTTAGGCCATGCACATGAGGGGCTTTTATACATCCTCAAAGTAGTTTCAACCAGTTGGAAACAGTTGGCCACGGGCTGGGGTGGTTGAATTACGGGAATAACCATCAACCCAGCCTCGAAAATAGGGAATTTTACATATTTTTTCATGATTTTAATGGCATATGCGGAAAAGTGTATATGGACTCGCGTATAAACGCAGAAAAGTCTGGGCATACCCGCGTATGGGATTTTAAACACTATTTTTTAATGAACTTTGATTAAAGTCTGTGGGAATGGGTGCCCAAGGCCATAAAGACAATCATGAATCACATGAGGGTGAAAAATGATGCTATAACAGTTTCTTGACAGTGGTGCATCTTTTCACATGAGAGGAGATCGAGATTTGTTTACTGATCTGGATGAGACAGATCTTGGAGTGCACATCGAGATGGGTGATGATGGTAGATACTGTGCGACTGGTATCGGTACCATTTCCTTTGAGAGAGAGTCTGGTAAACCCTTCGTATTAAACGAAGTGATGCATGTTCCAGGATTGAAGAAGAATCTTATCTCTGTGGCGATGTTAGAAGATAAGGGATATGATGTTGTCTTTAGCGAGGGAAAGGCTTTCCTGCACAGTAAGGCAACTGGTGAGACCCAGAGGATAGGGGTTCGAGTTAAGAACCTTTATCAATTGCAGGTAGATGGCTGTGCAGCAATGGCAGGCAAGGCAGAAGGAGTGGTGAGCCGAGATGATGGCGAGTTGTGGCACCGGAGATTGGGCCACCTTCACCATGGAGCTTTGAAGATACTGCAGTAGATTTCTACTGGGCTTCCTACAGGTACTCTTGCGCAGTCAGATCAGTGCAAGGAATGTACCTTGGGAAAATTTTTGAAATCCACCTTTCACGAGAAGGATAGTCGCGCCACGACGATCCTTGAGAGAATTCACACAGACGTGTGTGGACCTCTCTTAGCAGCTTCGACAACAAAGCACATGTATTATGTGATATTTTTTAATGATTTTTTCCTCCTGGTGGATCTTCATGGAAAATTAGTTATACTCAAAAGTTATGTGAGTTCAAGCCTTTGGTTGAAGAATCGGGGGAACGGTGAAGGCTCTTAGGAGCGACAATGGTGGTGAATTCATCTCTGGTGAATTCAGAGGACTTTCTAACGACACAAAGGAATTTGAAGGAGGCTTCCATAGCACCCCTCGCCTTACAATGAATAGGGTTCTTTGAGCGGAAGAACAGAACGATCGTGGGTGCTGCACGGGCGATGTTGTATGATCAGGGCCTACCCCTTCACTTGTGGGCTGAGGCATGCAATACAGCAGTGTATGTGCAGAACCGTTGTCCTCACAAGGTTCTTGGCATGAGTACACCAGAGGAGGCTTATTCTGGCAAGAGGCCTGATATTTCCCATTTGCGGATTTTCGGATCTCCTGTCTACATGCATGTGACGAAGGATGCCGGGGAGAAAGATGGAGTGGCTGAGAGGTTGGGATATTGTGGGGTACACTGATACACCCCACAACTATCGTGTGTATTTTCCAGACAGTCGCAAGACTGTTGTGCGACGGGATATCAAATTTCATGAGGAGAAAGCCATGAAGTGTTTGCTTGAGAGGGAGCCACACTTGCATGCGGATGAGGAGCTATTAGTTCCTAAGGATGAGCCTCAGGATGTGGATTAGCCACAAGAGGAGGTTCATGGAGTGGAAGAGACCACTCGAGGGCGGCGCACGACACGCCCGGAAGGCGGAGACGCCACTACGAAGCTAAGTAGTGAAAACAAGATGCGAGAGAAGGTTGTGGGAGCACATACATCTCGGCGCGGACAAAGGCAGGTCACACGACGATTATCTTTTGGATACATGGCTCTTGTGAGAAAGTGTATCGTGATAGAGCCATCCTCTTTCGGGGAAGCTATGGAGGACTCCGCATGGGTAGATGCCATGGTGGAAGAGTATGATTCGATTGTCAGAAACAGTTCATGTGATATTGTCCCAAGGCCAAAGGGGAAATCAATGGTGGGTTCGAGATGGATCTACAAAGTGAAGCAGGCAGCTGACGGGAGTGTGGAGAAGTACAAGGCAAGATTTTTTGCTCGAGGCTTTTCACAGATTGAGGGGATCGATTATGAGGAGACCTTTGCACACATGCATGAGGTACTCTTCCATACGGACGATCCTTGCTCTCTCAGCGCAGATGGGATGGCACATCCATCAGATGGATGTGAAGACTATGTTCCTCAACGGAGTCATTGAGGAGAAGGTGTACATAGAGTACCTTGAAGGTTTCGAGATCTTCAGCAGTGAGTCGCATGTGTGCAGACTCAAGAGAGCACTGTATGGGTTGAAGCAAGCACCTCGTGCTTGTACACACGGATAGAAAGTTATTTCACCAGACTTGGATTCTCCAAGAGTGAGGTGAATCCTAACCTGTACCAGATTGTGGTGGAGGGGAAGTTGCTGATCATTGTACTGTATGTAGATGATCTGATTTTGACGGGTGATGAGCTGTTGATACTTTCATGCAAGGAGGATCTTGCTAGAGAGTTTTAGATGAAGGACTTGGGCCTCCTTCATTATTTCCTGAGATTGGAAATTTGGCAGCGCAATGATGGACTGTTTTTTTCTCAGGGTAAGTATGCCTGGGAGATACTGGAGAAGTTCAACATGCATGGCTACAAGCCTGTTGATACTCCTCTTCCTGGAGGATGGAGGAAGGAGGATGCTACTTCGGCAGAGGTAGTGGATGCCATTGTTTATCGACAGTTGGTGGGGTCGCTTATGTATCTGGTCAATACACGACCCGACATATGCTATGCTGTTAACCAGCTTTCACAAGCTATGGTTAAGCCTACCAAGCTCTTCTAGAAGGCAGGCAAGCATGTATTGAGATATCTCAGAGGCACATCGGGATATGGATTATGGTACAGACAGTCGGATGAGGTGAAGCTGTGTGGCTTCACAAATGCAGACTGGGCAGGGAGCCCAACGGACAGAAAGAGCACATTTGGAGGGATTTTCAGTATCGGTTCGACAGAAATTTCTTGGTACAGAAGGAAGCAGAGATTTGTGGCACTCATTTCAGCAGAGGCCGAGTATATGGCAGCGAGTTTGGCTGCATGCGAGGCTATATGGATGAGGAAGATCCTGGTCGGGTTGTTCGGTTCACACTTAGAGCCTACTCTGATTTATTGTGATAATAAAAGTTGCATAAAACTCTCGGTTAATCCAATATTTCATGATAGATATAAACACATTGACATCTGGTATCATCATATTAGAGATTGTGTGCAGCGGAAGGTCATGTTACTTTCATACATTCCCACGGAGGATCAGGATGTTGATATCTTGACAAAGGCACTCACCAGGAGAAAATTAGAATACCATAGGGGTAGGATAGGGGTTGTAGATAATCCTTATCTTGTTGAGAGGGAGTGTTGAGATTGCAACAAGATGATGAGCTTAGTGGAAAGGAGTCGCCTTCACTAAATGGGCCCGCAGGCTATTTTTGGCACAAATTCTATTTTTAGACTATGTATTTTTAGACATATGGATCATGTTCTATGAGTTTCGGGAATATCTAAAGGAAGTTTGGTCGGGACGGAGGCCACCCCGAACTATAGCGAATCGGATCATTAGTCGACGACGGTCACGGCAAGTTTAAAGTTGCCGAGAAAAGGTAAGCGAGGGCGGAAACTGGTGTCAGTCCTTGATGGGATGGAGTTCCCAACATTCGAAGAATCTGTTTGGATTTGATAAGGCACCAGGTTTCCAGGAAGAACTCGTAGAAAAAGGAGAAGAACCTCTCCCCAACGCAGAGTTACCAAAGACCGGACCAGTTCCCCCACTTGAAGTATTAAATGAAGAGGAAAGCCCCTGATAGGGGTTCCAGGCATTAGACAGAGGGGAAAAAGTCTGATAAGCGCTCGACAAAGGGAAAGAAGCATTCCCTTGGTGACCAGTGTAAAACTGATTCCCTGCCCCCGCTGTAGTGAATACAGGGTTCCAACCTGTAAAAGTAGTCGAACTTTGACCTCTAGACCAAGGGTTGAAACTCTGAGTCTATGAAGTAAATGGAAAGGACCCTAAAGAAGGATTTGAACTAGGAATATGTCCAGTTTCGAAGGGGAACGCTTGAAAAGAAGCTGATCCACTAGCCATGGAAGACATGGGTGTAGATCCAGCTGCAGCAACGGAAAAGGAAAAAGAAGGAATCCCACTAGTGGGCATTCCAAAACAGAAGGGACCAGATTGAGAAGCATGTGCTTGGGTGAAACCAAAGCCAAACACAGCACCACTAGAAGCAATCGAAGATATAGCAATAGTGCCCCCTCCTTCAACAGAAGCAGGAGTCTGAATGCCTGCTGACACTCACGGCCAGCGTTCCCAGTCGTGGCCATCGAAAGGAATGAATGATACAGAAGATCTTTCGGTCTCTCTGACTCAGGTCCAATGTATTGAACAATGAACGGATAATTAGGAGGAAGAGGAGATGGACCTGACGCAGGAGGTTTAGGTACTTCTTCAATTTGAAAATCTTCTTCCTGAGAAAATAAAACTCGCGAGGTGAGAGGAGCGCTCCTCTCTGAACCGACACCAGAATCAACTATGAAACCTTCAGACCCTTGTGGAGGATCTCTCTCCACTGCGTCAGACGTCACCGGGTGGTAACCACCTGCTAAATCACTCCTACGCCTTCTCGAAGAAGGCTCTGGACTCTCGAGAGATAACCCCTAGATTCTCCTCGATCGACGAGGCGCTTGATCAGCCACTTTTATAGATTTTAAATTAGACTCAAAAAAGTGAAAAGCTAGGCAAGCTAGGAGCAAAGAGAACTCACTAAAAGAAAAATCCATGAGATACAATCAAGCAAACAGCCTCCAAGTATTTCTGCTCCGGGTGATGAGGACCGGACACCAAAATACAGGAAAGCGAAATATAGGACCTCCCGAAAGCAGTCTGGGATGATTAGGGCCTAGAACAACTAGCGAAGGTATCAGAAATAGTTACGCCGACCTCCTAACGACAGCCTTTGCCGGCTCAAGCACCCAAGCTTCGCAAGGGAACCCCCTAGAAGTACTGCTGAAAGTGATGCGACGTCTGCCTCAGGTACCACGGGTATTCCCCCCCCCGCAGTCACCTGTGTGGAACCTAGGAGTGGCAACTATGGGCACCAATCCATGTCAGAAGCCGGGCGGAACGATCTTGAGGTCAGATTCAGCTAATCAGAGAGGGGGTATCCCTCTTCTCAGTCTTCACTTCCCCTCGCGCTTGACTCTCTGGAGGAGAGCTTTCCCGGTCCACCTAACGGAGTTGGATTTCTCTCAATTAATCAACTTCTATGTTTTGTTTGAGCGGCCTTGGAGAGTTAACTCTCCACTCACCTAATCCAAGGCCCTACAACCTAGCTAGTTGGTGTATGACACTTAGAAAACTTGCTAGTTGATTTTAAATTATATCGCTTATTTTAATGGGCTGTTATGTTAAGTCACAAGGATGCGGAAATTAAACTTATGGTGTTTTGACGCAGAAAGAAATTAATAAAAACCAAACTACATGCAAATACAGTTATTTGTATTTCGATGAAAATCAACTTCTACATGGGTTCTACGAGATTAAAAATTGTATTTTTTCTTTTCAGATAGCAAACTCACACTCACAAAAACTATAAAAGTGACTAAATGATTAAATGCATCTAATGCAAATCACTACAAGCATGCAAATCCTAAGATGCAAATCTCCTAAAGCAGAGTGAAATTTCCCAAAAGTCCTTCAGTTTTAACTCTCCTTGGTTGTCGAGAAAGCTAGTTCCCGAAGTCAAGAACTCTTAATATGAAGACACCAAAGAATGCTTAAAAACAAGAGGAAGAAATGAATGACAACTCCCTTCCAAAATCAAGCCAAAATCCGAAGGCAAGAAACTTCAACCAAGCTTCAAAAGACACAAAGAAACGAAAACAAAAATGCAAAAACAAAAGCAAACAACAAAGCAAAATGTTTTTTGAGCTTTTGTGTTTTATAAAAGAGTTCGAAAAGACCAAGTAAAACTATAAAATTCCAAGCCAATCAATACTGAATTTCAAGCAAATACTTCCAAAAATGCTGCAAATCTTATAAGGCTAACTAGTAGCAAGATCAATACAAGCAAAAGAAGACAAGAAAACTCAGCCACTCAGCCTAAAATAATAGTGCAATCCTGCCACAAGCAAAAACTCCAAAGAACCAAAAAGACTCTTCAAAAGTTGCAACAAGACCTAGCCAACTGAACTCAAGAAAACCAATCAAGAAATGAGAAAAAATCGTAGTGCAAAGCAAACAAAAAGATAGGAAAGAGTAAATGAGCGGGAGCTCTCTGTTCTGATAAAGCAGAACAGCCAAGAATGCCCAGAAAGCGATCTTGGTACTCAAACCAGAAGTGCCAGCACCAAAAACAACACTTTGCCAAAAAGACTAGTTTTCAATCAAACGAAAGAGAGAAAAGACAAAAGACCACCTTATTCACAATCCAGAGAGTACAAAGACACTGTAGGAACAGGTCTCCACAGCCAAAAAGGACTAAAAAGTCAAGAAATCCAAAAATTCAAAATTTGCCTGGGTATACGCTACTTCACAGTTTAGCAACAAGCGTGCATACGCGACTGTGCTAAAGGAAACACACGTATACACGACTTCCTTTAGACAAACTTGCGTGTATACGCGACTGTGTGCATAAAAAAGCGCGTATACAAAGGTAAATAATGAAAAAACAAAAAGGATCAAGCCTGGATAAGAAACCAGGACTTCAAACTGACTGAAAAAAGTAAACTGGACTACAAATGAAAGTTAAAATTGTCGGCAACCTATCAAACAGCTGAAACCACCCAACAGGGGAGTCTCAAGAATGTGATCCCCAGTGGAGTCACCAGTTCTGTTTCGGGGAAAATCACCCTAGAGGTTTGTTGGGCTTAAACCTCCACAGAGCAGGGGCATGCTACTTAAGAAGGACTCACACAACCATACATGTTCATGAAAAACTAAATAATGTAGAATGAGGAAGTTACCCGTAGGTCCTACGGTTGAAGTAGATCCCGCGGGGTCCAAACCCCCAGCAACCGTCCTTCCTTCTTAACCTGAAAGACAAGAAGAAACAAGCACGAAGAACTGGTTGTACATCATATATCTACTCTAAATGTTAGTGAAATCCATATAAAACATCAGATAAACCATAATGAATGCTTAAATAACAATTTTCTCATATATGTAAGCAGACACTAACACGTATATTTCGGGAACAAGATGGTACTTCTGTATTATAAATAGCATGTATAGAAATAACGAGTGGAGAGATCACCTGAATCCTTCCATGATCTTCGAGCAGACCGTCGTCCGAATCCGTCCCACCCTTGCCTCGCTAAGATTCGTTCCGAACTGGTGCAAACGAGATGACATATAAAGGAATGAGCATCTCCAAGAAACAAAGGTTTCTTGAAATGAACTGGGAAGTGCAGGAGGCACAGGAATTCAGACTTGGATAGGGAAGACCAACAGAGTATAATATCAATAATTCTCTCTCCCTTAGGCCATGCACATGAGGGGCTTTTATACTGCCTCAAAGTAGTTTCAACAGTTGGAAACAGTTGGCCATGTGCTGGGGTGGTTGAACTACCTGAGTAGCCATCAACCCAGTCCGAAAATAGGGAATTTTTATATATTTTTTTAATGATTTTAATGGCATACGCGGAAAAGTGCAGTTGGACTCGCGTATACACGCGGAAAAGTCTGGGCATAATCGCGTATGCGGATTTTTA
Source organism: Pinus albicaulis (assembly GCA_034641835.2). Lineage (NCBI taxonomy): Eukaryota > Viridiplantae > Streptophyta > Pinopsida > Pinales > Pinaceae > Pinus > Pinus albicaulis. Next base: position 1,464,289,237 of record CM076570.1, read on the forward strand.
CACTGTTTTTTAGTGAATTTGTCCAAGTCTGTAGGAATGGGTGCCCAAAGCCATAAAAGCAATCATGAATCATATGAAGGTGAGAAATGATGCTATAACAGGATGGTTGGTCAAGTCGGAAAAAATAGATGGAATTCTATTTTTAGACATATTGGGCGGAATCTATTTTTAGATTGCCAGTCTAAAAATAGATATGTCGAATATTATTAGCTCTTAATAATATTTGGACTCTAAACATTATCTTATTCTCTTGGAGCACTTCGATTAAGTGCACGGATGTACAAGTGACGAAGGTACGCTATTCCGGAGTTTATGTGGAGCTATTGCATAGAAAGACTTACAGTTAGAACTCATGTGATAGAGCTTGGTGGAGTTGATTGAGAAGTTAATGGAGTTGTGTTCGATTTTACTTAAATATAAACAGTTGAGATATTTTTATCCGGTTGTGGTGATACAATTAGTGAGAGTGGTGTGAATTAATTATTAATTAATTCACTAATTATAAACTCATTAATCAACTAAAGAATGCATCAGTTAACTTCAGTGCATGGATAGTTTCAGTGGAGACCAGTGCAGAAATAGGTGAAAGAGCAGGTTAACTATTAGTTGTGACTATACAGTTGCTATTTGCAACACACAGATAATTGGAGAAGCCCATGAGGATTGCGCAGTACAATATAGGTGGTTTATCTATTTAATGAAGCCATCCCATAACATTGATAACACAATAGAGGCTGGCTATCAAGTGGCAAAAGATTGGAGCATGTGTTTTGCTAGATCTAGCTTGATAGTGTGTAGTAATTCGAGGTTGTGCTGAGAGCTTGTGAGGAGCTTTGTACTATGATTGTTACATGATCTCCATGACATATAATATACAGATATTTGGGGGTTTTCAGCTTTAAGCTTTCCCATGAAATACTGTGTTCATAAGTGTGATTATTTGTGGTTTTAATGTGTGCATGCAATTGATTTTATTTCCGCAATTAATGATCAATGGTAGAAGAGATTATGTATTACACATGAAGCTAAAATAGTGTGTGATCAGGAGAATCTCGGTGAATAATATATCAGTTATTCAAATTTCTACAGGACAAGATCATCTAGAGGTATGACGACGATGCCAAGGTAAAAATTTATAAAATTCAAACTCTTAGAATTCAATATGAAACTCTCAGAATGCATAGTGATGAATGTGTTGAAATTTTCTTCCTAAGAGTAGATGAGATTGTGAATCGTATGAAAAATCTGGGTGAAGAAATAAAAGACTCAACCGTAGTAGAGAAAATTTTGAGATCTCAAACTCCAAAATTTGGGTGAAGAAATAAAAGACTCAACCGTAGTAGAGAAAATTTTGAGATCTCAAACTCCAAAATTCGATTCGAAAGAATCTGCCATTGAATAAATGTAGGATTTGTAGAACCTTACTGTTGTGTAACTCCACAGGATTTTAACAAACTTTGAAATGAGAAAAGGAGATCCTTCAGATATCAGAGAAGCTTCATTCAAAGCAACTGCTATAGGAAATAAAAGGAAGGACATAAGGAATTAGGTTATATATCAGAAGAAGATGAGGAAAATTTTGTAAAGAAACTTCAACTAGGCACCAGAAGGTTCATAGGTGTTAGTGTCAATTTTTTCATCCTATCAGTAGTGATCAAGTGGACTCTTATCATGTTCTGATAGGGTCTTAAATCAAAATTTTGTCATTTCACTAGGTCTTCAATAAAAAATTTCGTCAATGGTCATTAGGTTTAGGACTATTTTCCACTCCTTCCAAAAATTTAAATAGCTGGCCCATGTCATCACTCATCTGAGTGTATCATCATTCCGAGATTTTCATCATCATTTCAATCATCATCACCATGATTTCATTCAATTCCATGTCTCCATTAGGTCATTAGGGTTTCAATGTCACCAAAACTCTCATTTCATGCATAAAATCCAGCAATTGGAAGAGTGGTAATAGCTAACTTCATCAGTAAATTTGATTTCAAAGAAAAATGTAATTTTATTTTCCTAATTTGTAATAAGTACTTCAGAATTCTGAGTAACTGAAAATACTCAAGGTTCCATTAGCAAATGATCAAGGTTCCAAAAAGAAATTCAGTGTTCCTGAGCCATCAAAAGATAAAGTTCAAAGGTTAAAGGTAAAAAGCAATGTAAGGTTGATTTTGAAAAAAGGAAATGTGGGTCCATGTCCATTTAATGATATTTATCCAAGTATAAAAGGCCCTCAAATACCAAAAGTCACTCATTTTCACCCTTTAGCATCGAGTTCTCAAAGTTTCCCAAGCAAAAAACCAAATTTTTCTTCAAAAAACCGAGTTCAGGGTCCATCGCTATGCTTTTTCCACAGGCACTGCGCTTTTTGCAATGGGCATGCAAAGCTTTTCTTAAGCACGATTCTCTTTTTGCAGTGGGTTCACTGTGCCTTGCTCAAGCTCGCTGTGCTTTTTGCAGTGAAAGAGCTACCACCCCAAAGCTTGTCTCCAATGGTTCTAAGCTGTAAACAAAGGTTTATACACTCATTTGTAAGTAAGTTACATCCTCACAACCCCTCCTTCCAGCTCATGGTCATAAGTTCATGGTGGAAACCTCTCCTTTACTATCCATGTCATGTTCTAGTAATTAAACCCTAGTTTTCATCTTTGTGAGGATAATTTGTTTTCCCTAGACCCATATACCTCCCTCACACTCTAATTCACTCCCCAATACCCTCACATCCCTTCATTCCCCATTCCCAAGTTATATTCCCTAAAACCCTACCCCTACGATGGGATTTTCTAGGCAGCTAGACTACCTCCCTGTATTTGAGTTCCCTACCCTATCTCCCTTATCATTTCAACTCCCCATCACTTCCCTAGGTTTCCTAACTCCCTTACACCCTTCCCCAAATTTTCCTTCACATATCCCAACTACCTAACCCTAAAATCCCACTCCCTTTCCCTTCCCCTTCTTCCCGAGGGTTTCTAAACAAACTAAACATCATGGAGGAAGAGAAAAAGGCCTACAACAAAGGAGGGGGAATCTTAAGGCATGAACCTAGACCTTAAGCAATACAAACCCTACTTGAAATCATAGTACAAAGGAAACCCTAATTTGTCAAAAGGAGAAGGGTAAGTTGGAAATACTTGTTGATACATACATGATATCATAACACACCTTATTGGGCATCATTGGAGCAATTTTGAGGAAATTTGGAGAAAATTTGGGAAATTTGAAAAAATCTTTGAAGGTACATTTTCTAGAAATGTCCTGTTTAGTCATCTTTTTGAAGAACATATTGAGGCCAAAAAAAGATTAATTTTGGGAAACTGGAGAAGGTTTTTGTTCCTAAGATATAAAAGTACAAAAACACATCTCACGTTTTACATAGGTATTACAAAATGAGATATCCATTCACAACTTCACAACCTATTTTTCTGCCTGTGCAAAGTCCTGTTTTAGACACCTTTTGGAAGATAATATTGTGGACAATCAGAGAAGCATATTGGGAAACTGGAGGTGGTATTTGTTCATAACATGCCAAAGAACACAAAATTCTATCTATTTTTCAAAAACATTCATGGTTAGGGAGATATCGCTCCATCTTTGAGGATAATGTTTCAATAAAACGAAAAAATTTGGCAATTTTTGCATAGTCTGACTGCAAAAAGCACAACGTGGGCCACATTTCGCTTTTTATGGATGCCTGTAAATGCTAAAAAATATACATGGTTGGATATAGAATGGTGTCTATATAACTTTTTGACTATTGGCACTCCAAAAACCGATCTTTTGTAGGTGGAAAAGCCCAAAAACCTCCTAAAAAACACCTTTCTACCACCTTTTTTAGCTTCACATTGCTCTTTTTGACCAGTCTTGGGATATTTCATTTTTTAGGAGCTTCAATCCACCATTTTCATTACTTGAGGAAATTTTGAAAACTAGACTGGAAGAGCTTTCCAAAGATCCATCTTGGGCTCAATTTTGACTTTAGGAAGGCACTCAAAAGTTTATTTTAAGACCCACAATGCGCTTTTTCCCAGGCACGCTGGGCTTTTTACAGTCTGTTGATTTAATCAGAATTTTTACCTTTTCTTAGTTGAATTATGGATTATAAGGATATTCGCTGATGTAAATGTAAAAAGTAAATGTAATGATGTCTTTTATAATTACTAGAGGTAGATACATCAAGTAAATATGTATTTTTGGCTCAAGTGAATCAATTTCATCAAATATAGGGATGAGTTTGTTGACCTCCCTAGTCATTAGGATTCCAGTTGAAGAATTTTGGGATCGGATCCATAAGTCATGGATTCGACCCCTGAGAGTGGGAGAATTAATTTTTGGTCTATATCTTTCATTTCCTTTTTCATTGCAAGTTTTGGATGCTATGTAATTGATCTTTGAACACTAGTGTAATCAGACATTTTGGTAGGAACTAATAGACAGAGTTGTAGTTATTTTGGTGGGATTCCCGTGGTGATTTTTTTTAGCATTGTTGCCTCTTATGTTTACATATGTTTGAATGTATTATGATTTCCCTATTCATGCCATCTCTGAATGTGATTAATTCCTAAGTTAGATAGAAATAATTAATTACTTGGTGCTCTGTTTTGGAGGAATTATTACAGTTTTAAGTTCACTTTCTTCTGATTGAAAATAATTCATGGTTTCCATGCTATTTTATGAAACCCTAGAAGTATAATCCACTCCATCAAGATACCTAAATGTGTTAAAGTATATGCCTACCTTGCCACATCAGATCTCTTCAATTCTGATCCTTAGTGCCCTAACCTAGTTCTTCCCGAACCTAATTCACCATCTAGAACCCAAAATCAATCAACCAAACCCTACAGCTTACTATAGCTAGCCTAAAATCATTATTATCCAATCAATTTGGTTGTGATCTCACAGAGAGAGCCCTCTCCTGCCTAGTAGGGCTAGCTACTAGGTCAAAGCAGTTTGTGGTTACCTTTGATGGTCTCCTTCTCAGCCTCTGGAGATTTGGTGGAGTGATAACATCTTGGCGACCATACTCAGGAACGCGGTGACAGATCTACCTTGGGAAAGAATGAAAAGGATCAGATATGATTGTTGATGGTGAACAATGATCAGACACATAAAGGCTAAAATCATTCACCTAGCGACTCCAAATTCGTTTCAAAATCAAATTTAAGACTCCACTGGAGAATGAACCTTGCCAATAGAAACATGAAAAGACAACATGGGAAGATCAGGTATTCAACTTGGACTTTCATCCAAGACATCATGTTATTTGTCCTGAATTATTTTTTCTCTTTTCCCAAGAATGCCAAGAAGTTTTTTCAAAGTATACTGTCTTTGATAAAAGATCCCAGATCTGTATTTGATTCATTCCCTCTGAAAATTGTGGAATCAAATTATCCTTACGCCTTTGATCTCGGTCAAGAGTATTATTCAGAATCTTATGATGATCATCTTCCGCCTGATAAGCCTCAAGTGATCAAGACTAATATTACAAATTTTGTACATACTCATATACCATGTAAAATTATAGATAGATGCAAGCCACTCATCTTACCTCCTATAATCCATGATTTCCATGAAAACTATTACAACTATCTTCTCTGGTTTGACGGAGAATATGGTAGCATCACTGCTGAGAAACACATTTAGGGTTTTGAAAAATTTCTCGATATTTTTGAGGTTGATGAAGATGATGTTAGTATCAAAATATTTGCTCTATCTTTGCAAGGCGAAGCCAAGGAATGGTTCAAAAACTTTCCAGTTGCAAGAATTTTTGATTTCCATCAGTTTGTGAAATTCTTCCTTGATAAATGGGTGATCAAGAGGAATCCTTTTATGATTTTAGAAGAATATAATCATTTGAAAGGACACCCAGGAGAAATAGTGCAACACTTTTCAACTAGGTTTAATCAAGTATACCATTCAATCCTTGCTAATATAAAACCATCTCCCGGTTCAGCTCTCTTACAATACCCAGATGAATTTAATTCAAAAATAGAATTTCAATTGAGAGAAAGGAACGCTACAGTGCTCAAAGAAATAAAGGACAATGCAATAGATGTGGAAGCTAATTTTCTAGTCAAAAGGTTAAAGTTGAAGGCAGAATAAAGGGAGAACATAGAAAAGGAATACCTGACATCTTCAGAAGTAAAGCTCAACATTTTGGTAAGTACCATGGAAAGAGTAACGCAAAAGATCACCATGAGAGTTGAATTTGCTGATAAAAAACACCGTGTCCCACTTATTGTAGAAGAAGAGGTTGTTGGCCCTAAACATTTTCCTGCTAATCCCAATTACCATAGATCAAAAAATGATTGTTGTTCCAATTCATTTATGGAGAATCATGAAAATGTATTTATAGATCAAATCGAGAAGAAGAAATTTTCTGATCTGAAATGTAGTGATTGGTTGATGTATATCTGTGATGACAACGATGAGAAAAATGCAGAAAATTTCGAAGTAAGTGAAGGATCTTTGCCCTTAAGTTTTGCTTCATTCCAATTCATCAGAGAATAATTTTCTAAGATTATAAATCAGAAGTATTTATGTGTTGATATTGAGCATGAAGAACAAAATGAACTTCTTGATTAGGACTCCTTACCCTTGTGTTTCTCCCCATTTGCAAAAAAAAGAGAAAACTATAAGCAAGTATAAAAACGAGTTATCAACAGTATAAATGGGCATCCTTCTCATCAATTGGTTGAGGAGGTCACTTGTGATATGTTGAGATTCAACAAGATGATGAATCTTAGTGAAAATCAATCACCTTCACTAAGTGGGCCTGTAGGTTATTTTTAGGTGTAAGTCTATTTTTAGACATGGTGATCATATTTCAGAAGTTGCAGGATGCTATTTATGGATGGTTGGTCAAGTTGGAAAAATGGATGAAATTCTGTTTTTAGAATATTGGGCGAAGTCTATTTATAGATCGTCAATCTAAAAATAGATGCATGTCGGTTATTATTAGCTCTTAATAATAATCTGACAATAAAAAAAAACTTATTCTCTTGGAGCACTTTATTTCAGTGAACAGATTTGGAAAATCAGTGGGCTGAAGGAATTACGCAATTCCTAGGGTTGACTAGTGGTTCAAGCATGGAGGACTCAGTTAGAACTGAAGTGGAAAAGTTATGACAGAGTTGGAAGAGTAGTTCATGGAGTTGTTATTCAGTTTAACTCAGTTATTGGAGTTAAACTCAGTTGAGCTGGTTGTATCTAGTCTAACTAAATGATACACTAGTGAGAGTGGAGTGAATTAATTAGTTAATCAATTCACAAATAATAACTCACTAATCAACTGAAAAAATACAACAGTTAACTACAGTGCATGTCAATTCCAGTGGAGACCTAGTGGAGAGATAGGTGAAAGGGTGATATGGACTCTCCGTTGTGACTATAGTGATGCATTGATTGCATCACACACACATTGGAGTTTCCAATGATGATTGCACAGTCAAGGCAAGGCCAATTCGAATTCATTTAGGGGTCTTCTTCAGCAGGAATTGCGCAGTGGAGGGAGGCTATTAGGTGGCAAGAAATCAGTGCATGGATTTGCAGATTTCTTCTTGTTAGTGTGTGACAATTGATTGTACTGAGAGCTTGATGTACTAATATTTGTATGAGATTGTTACATGATATCCATGATACATAATATATGATAGTTGGGGTTTTCAGCTTCAGGCTTTCCCGTTAAACAATTGTGTTATGTGCAATTGTTTTTATTGCTTCATGTGTTTGCAATTGAGTTTAAATTTCCGCAAAATATTAACAATGGAAGGATTCTGTATTTAGCAAGAAGATAAATATTGTTAGATCAGGAGAATCTGGATATACAATGCATATGTTATATAATTTCTACATGGTATTGAAGCAGTGTTAATTCTTGAAGATTGCAATTGTGAAGAATTGCTGAGTCTGTGCTGGTGGACAATTCGAATTTGTTGCAGAAATTTCTTGGTGCGAAAATTGAGTATACATTGAAATGTCTTTCAATGGGTTGCGACTGGAGTATGCCCTTGAGGGCAGCTCGAATTACATAGCCTGGAAGGATAGGATGGAGGCGGTGCTGGAAGATAATGGACTGAAGGAGTTCATCGATACCGATTTTCCTAAGCCGGGTTCTACCGATGCTGCAGGACTTGACGCATGGCAAAAGAAGGTAGCAAAGACAAAAAGAATTATGTTGGAAGGTGTGAAGGACCATATTGTGTCTAGCCTTCATGGGAAAGCCACTCCATTTTCAATGTGGAAGGATTTGACAGATTTTTTCCAAAGAAGTAGCGACCAGAGGAAGTTGGCGTTGAAAGATAAGCTCAGAAAAATAAAAATTGAGAAGGGCGACAGTATTCCAAAATATCTCACGGAGTTTGTCCATTGTAGGGATGAACTGGGAAGTGTGGGGATTACTGTTGATGATGATGACTTCGTGAGCCTGGCTCTCCTTGGGCTTCTGAAGAGTTGGCATAGCTATGAAGACTCTGTTAATGGATGAGAGAAACTGCCGGGTTGGGAGTGACTTTGGTCGGATCTTGTGCAGGAGGAGATAAGGCGAAGTTCTAGGGATGGCTCTTTATCGAAGAATGAATATGAAGAGAATTTCTCTTTGGCTGCCAAAACAAGGAAAGGGAAGGGGAAGAAATCCCATCCTAAATCCGAGGCTAAAGGCAAGAAGCAAGATTTGTCCAAGGTGAAGTGTTTTCACTGTCACGAACATGGGAATTTCGCCACTAACTGCCCACATAAGAAGCAGAACAAGAAGGTTGTTGGAGCTGCAGTGGGTGAGGCCTTAGCCTAAAAATTTGAACTTGATTTCTCTTTGATCGTTTGCTTGGTTTCAAGCTCAATGGGATTGGTGTGGTATCTTTATAGTGGCACGTCTTTCCATATGACGGGAGACAAGGAGTTGTTTAGTGACTTGGAGGAGAAGGACCTCCAAATGCGTATAGAGATGGGCGATGATGGTCGATACAGTGCGATCGGCATTGGGACCATTACCTTTGAGAGGGAGTTAGGTAAACCATTTCTGTTGAAAGATGTTATGCATGTTCCAGGTCTGAAGAAGAACTTGGTCTCGGTCACGATGTTGGAAGACAGAGGTTATGACGTTGTTTTCAGCGATGGAAAAGCTTTCTTGCGACATAAACAATGGGTCAAAACAAGAGGATAGGGATTTGAGTTAAGAATCTCTATAAGCTGGAGGTATATGGATGAGATGTAATGATGGGAAAAGCAGAAGAAGTGGTGAGCCGGGATGAGGGCGAATTATGGCACAGGAGATTGGGCCATCTTCACCATGGCGCTTTGAAGATTTTGCAGCAGATTTCTACTGAAATTCCCAAGGGTAATATTGTGCAGTCAGATCAGTGCAAGGGATGTACTATGGGTAAGTTTGTGAAGACCACCTTTCATGAGAAGGAGAACCATGTTTCGGTGATCCTGGAGAGAATTCACACAGACGTGTGTGGACCTTTCTCAGTTGCTTCAATAGAAAAACACAAGTATTATGTTATTTTTGTTGATGACTATTCTCGTAGACGCTGGATCTTCTTCATGCAGAAGAATAGTGAAACATTCTCAAATTTTTGTGAGTTTAAAGCATTGGTGGAGAAGGAGTCGGGGAAGCAAGTGAAGGCTCTGCGGAGTGATAATGGTGGTGAATATATCTCAGGCGAATTCAAAGACTTCTGTAGCAAAGAAGGAATTTGAAGAGAACTCATAGCGCCTCATAACCCACAGTGGAATGGGGTCGTGGAGAGGAAGAACGGAACAATCGTGGGTGCTGCATGAGTTATGCTTGAGAGGGAGCTAGAATTGCATGCAGTGGAGGAACTGCCAATTCTGAAAGATGAACCTCCAGATGTGGATCAGCCATAGGAGGAAGTTCATGGAGTGGAGGAGTTCACTCATGTAGAACCAAACATAAAAAATATCAAAAAGCGTACCACAGAAGCTGAGAGACTGAAGCTTGATGCGGCATATAATGTAGGAGTCCCTACATCACAGCGCAGATAGAGACAATCACCTGACCAATTTACTGGATACATGGCTCTTATGAGCAAGTGTGTTGTGACAGAGCCATCTTCTTTCAAAGAATCAGTGCAGGAGCCCACATGGGTAGATGCCATGGTGGAGGAGTATGACTCCATTATCTGAAACAGTGCTTGGGAGATTGTTCCAAGGACGGTGGGTAAATGAGTGGTAGATTCGAAATGGATCTACAAGGTAAAGCAAGCTGCTGATGGGAGCGTCGAGAAGTATAAAGCAAGATTTTTTTCCTGGGGCTTCTCACAGATTGATGGGATTGATTACGAAGAAACCTTTACGCATGTCGCACGGTATTCTTCCATAAGGACCATCCTTTCTCTCTCAGCGCAGATGGGTTGGCGCATTCATCATATGGATGTGAAGATTGTGTTGATTAATGGGATCATTGAGGAAGAAGTGTACATTGAGCAGCCTGAAGGATTCAAAATCTTTAGCAACGAGTCGCATGTGTGCAAGCTCAAAAGAGCGCTGTATGGGCTGAAACAACCTCCTCGTGCTGGGTACGCTCGGATCGACAGCTATTTCATCAGACTTGGTTTCACCAAGAGTGAGGCGAATGCAAACCTGTACCAAATTGTGGTGGAGGGTAAGCTTTTAATCATTTTTATTTATGTTGATTATTTAATACTAACAGGTGATGAGCAGTTGATACACTCATGCAAGGTAGATCTTGCAAAGGAGTTTGAGATGAAGGATTTGGGTTTCCTTCATTATTTCCTTGGATTGGAAATATGGCAGCGGGAAGGTGAACTATTTGTGTCTCAAGGCAAGTATGCCCGAGAGAAACTAGAGAAGTTTCACATGCAAGGCTGTAAGCCTAAAGACACTTCTCTTCCAGGAAATTGGAGGAAAGAGGATGCTACATCAGCAGAGGTAGTGGATGCCACTGTTTATCGACAGTTGGTGGGTTCACTTATGTATTTAGTTAATATAAGACCAGACATATGCTATGCGGTGAACCAACTTTCACAAGCGATGGTTAAGCCTACCAAGCTCTTTTGGAAGGTAGGCAAGCATGTCCCGAGGTATCTCAGGGGCACATCTGAGTAAGGATTATGGTACAGACAGACAAATGAGGTGAAGTTGCATGGCTTCACGGATGCAGATTGGGTAGGCAGCCCAATGGACAGAAAGAGCACATCAGGAGGGGTTTTTAGTATTGGATCTACGATAGTTTCTTGGTACAACAGGAAACAAAGATCCGCGGCACTTAGTTCAGTGGAAGTAGAATACATGGCAACAAGTCAAGCTGCATATGAGGCTATTTGGATGAGGAAGATCTTGGTTAGTTTGTTCAGTTCACATTTAGATCCTACAGTGATACATTGTGATAATCAGAGTTGCATTAAACTCTCGATGAATCCTGTGTTTCATGATAGATCTAAATATATTGATATCCAGTATCATCATATCAAATATTGTGTGTAGCGGAAGATCATGTTGGTTCAGTACATTCCTACGGAAGATCAAGATGCAGATATTCTGACGAAGGTGCTCACCAGGAGTAGATTCGAATACCATAAAGGCAGGATCAGGGTGAAGGATAATATCTATCTTGTTGAGAGGGAGTGTTGAGATTCGACAAGATGATGAAGCTTAGTGAAAATCAGTCACCTTCACTAAGTGGGCCCACATGCTATTTTTAGGTGTAAGTATATTTTTAGGCTATGTCTATTTTTAGACATGGTGATCATATTTCAGAAGTTGCAGGATGCTAGTTATGGATGATTGTTCAAGTTGGGAAAATGGATGAAATTATATTTTTAGAATATTGGGTGAAGTCTATTTATAGATCATCAATCTAAAAATAGATGCATGTCGGTTATTATTAGCTCTTAATAATAATCCTACAATAAACAACAACTTATTCTCTTGGAGCACTTTATTTCAGTGAACGGATTTGGAAAATTAGTGGGCTGAAGGAATTACGCAATTCCCAGGGTTGATTGGTGGTTCATGCATGGAGGACTCAGTTAGAACTGAAGTGGAAAAGTTATGACAGAGTTGGAAGAGTAGTTCATGGAGTTGTTATTCAGTTTAACTCAGTTATTGGAGTTAAACTCAGTTGAGCTAGTTGTATCTAGTCTAACTGAATGATACACTAGTGAGAGTGGAGTGAATTAATTAGTTAATTAATTCATAAATAATAACTCACTAATCAACTGAACAAATACAATATTTAACTACAGTGCATGTCAGTTCTAGTGGAGACCCAGTGGAGAGATAGGTGAAAGGGTGAGATGGACTATCCATTGTGACTATAGTGATGCATTGATTCCATCACACACACATTGGAGTTTCCAATGAGGATTGCACAGTCAAGGAAAGGCCAATTAGAATTAATTTAGGGGTCTTCTTCAACAGGGATTGCGTAGTGGAGGCAGGCTATCAGGTGGCATGAAATCAGTGCATGGATTTGCAGATTTCTTCTTGTTAGTGCGTGGCTATTGATTGTACTAAGAGCTTGATGTAATAAGCTTTTTATGTGATTGTTACATGATCTCCATGATACATAATATATGATAGTTGGGGTTTTTAGCTTCAGGATTTCTCGTTAAACAACTGTGTTATGTGCAATTATTTTTATTGCTTCATGTGTTTGCAATTGAGTTTAAATTTTTGCAAAATATTAACAGTGGAAGGATTCCGTATTTAGCAAGAAGATAAATATTGTTAGATCAGGAGAATTTGGATATATAATGCATATGTTATATAATTTATAGATGATATGCAAGCTTCTTTCGCTCTAGAATCTGAGCCACTAAGTTACATTGAGTTTCAAGTCACAGATGAAAGCTTATAACCTGAAGCATATTATGAGTTGATGCAGGATGATTCTTTACCATTAAGTTTTGACTCATTTGAGTTTTTGAAGAGAAAATTTCATAATATCTCTAAAATAAAGAATCACAAGCCTATAGAAAATCATCTAATCTCATTGGAACCAATGTATGATAAGTTTCAACAGTAATAGCTGATGTTTTGGATGATATCTGTAATCAAATTCCTTCTCCATTAGTTGGTTGTGAGATTCAAAGCAGAGATAATAAAACTTCGATTCGACAACCGGCTTCAATTTCTTGTTCAGCATGAGTCTCATTACAAAAATCATACAAAGATTTGCAATCATATCAGGCGAGTAATGAAGAAGATTCTTGTTTTTTTGTTGATCATTAGGAAAAATTAGTCATTCACGAGTTTCAAGATCCTTTTGTCAACTTGCTACAGTCATCAAAGGAGAAAAGCACAGATGTTGGGAAAATTTTAAAATCAAGATACGAAGACTACCTAGAGTAGAGAAGTAATGTATTAGATGGGTTTGAAATTAACATGTATTCCTATGAAGATATTTTTGCAGCATTTTTGAGGTCAGCTAGTGGGCTCATGCTTTGCAATTTCATAAAGATTCAATCTGTTGACAATTTTTCATGGGAGTTTGCCTTTTAGTAGTTTTCCTTTCTTGCTCATGAGAAAGAACTTGTGGAGAATTCAACTAGCAGACAAAATGCTTACATGGTTGCATTGGCTGTTCCATTTCACTTGATCAAGTGATGTATGGATCAGTTAGAGTAGGTGTGATGAATAAGCTGAATTCTCAACATTTGTTTTAAAAAGTATATTCCAGTAAAGTTTGCAGTTAGTCTATAGTTCAGTTTGTCAGTCATTTTGCAATATCAAGTCTCGTCTTTTATTTTTGACTCCATGCTCAATGGATAAGGCTACTTGGTCTACGGTGTTCCTGACACCTCCAAGGAGCTGCCATCCCTAGCTAGAGCCAATGTTAGTGTCAGTTTTTGCATCCTGTCACCAGTGATAAAATGGATTCTTATCATTTTCTAATAGGGTCCTTAAATCAATTTTTTTCATTTCACTAGGTCTTCAAGAAAAAATTTGGTCATTGGTCATTAAGTTGAGGACTATTTTCCACTCCTTCCAAAAATTTAAATTGTTGGTCCATGTCATCACTCATATGAGTGTATCAGCATTCAGATATTTTCATCATCATTTCAGTCATCATCACCATGATTTCATTCAGTTTTGTGTCTCCATTAAGTCATTAGGGTTTAAATGTCACCAAAACTCTCATTTCATGCATAAAATGCGACAATTGGAGGAGTGGTAATAGCTAATTTCATCAGTAAATTTGATTTCAAAGCAAAATGTAATTTTATGTTCCTAATTTGTAATAACTACTTCAGAGTTCCAAGTAGCTGCAAATACTCAAGGTTCCATCAACAAATGATGAAGGTTCCAAAAATAAATTCAGTGTTCCTAAGCCATCAAAATATAAAGTTCAAAGGTTAAAGGTAAAAAACAATGTAAGGTTTATTTTGAAAAAAGGAAATGTGGGTCCATGTCCATTTAATGATATTTATCCAAGTATAAAAGGCCCTCAAAGACCAAAAGTCACTCATTTTCACCCTTCAACATCGAGCTCTCAAAGTTGCCCAATAAAAAAGCTAAATTTTCCTTCAAAAAGCCGAGTTCAGGGTCCATCGCTGTGCTTTTTCCACAGGTGCTGCACTTTTTGCAGTGGGCACGTTGCGCTTTTTGCAGTGGGTTCACTGCGTGTTTCTCAAGCTCACTGTGCTTTTTTCATTGAAGGAGCTACCACCCCAAATCTTGTCTCTAAGGGTTCTAAGTTGGAAACAAAGGTTTCTACACTCATTTGCAAGTAAATTACATCCTCACAACCCCTCCTTCCAGCTCATGGTCATAAGTTTATGGTGGAAACCTCTCCTTTACTATCCATGTCATGTTCTAGTAATTAAACCATAGTTTTAAGATTTGTGAGGTTAATTTGTTTTCCCTAGACCCACATACCTTCCTCACACTCTAATTCACTCCCCACTACCATCACATCCCTTCATTCCCCATTCCCAAGTTATATTCCTTGAACCATACCCCTATGCTACACTTTTCTAGGTAGCTAGACTACCTCCCTATATTTGAATTCCATACCCTATCTCCCTTATCATTTCAACTCCCCATCACTTCCCTAATATTCCTAACTCCCTTACACCCTTCCTATAATTTTCCCTCACCTATCCCAACCCCTAACCCTACAATCCCGATCCCTTTCCCTTCCCCTTCTTCCCTATGGTTTCTCAAAAAAATGAACATCATGGAGGAAGAGAAAAAGACATACAACAAAGGAGGGAGAATCTTAAGGCATGAACCTAAACCTTGAGTAGAACAAACCCTACTTGAAATCACAATACAAAGGAAACCCTAATTTGTAAAAAGGAGAAGGGTAAGTTGGAATTACTTGTTGATACATCCATGATAGCATAACACACCTTATTTGGCATCTCTGAGAAATTTTGAGGAAATTTGGAGAAAATTTGGGAAATTTGAAAAAATATTTGAAGGCACATTTTCCAGAAATGTCCTGTTTAGCCATATTTTTGCAGGAACATATTGTGGCCAAAAAAAGATGAATTTTGGGAAAATAGAGGGGGTTTTTGTTCCTGATATGTCAAAGTACAAAAACCTATCTCATGTTTTACACAGGTATTAACGAATAAGAGTTCCATTCACATCTTCACAACCTATTTTTCTGCCTGTGCAAAGTTCTGTTTTGGACACCTTTTTGCAGAGAGTATTGTGGACAATCAGAGAAGAATTGTGGGAAAATGGAGGAGGTTTTTGGTCCTAACATGCCAAAGAAAAACATACCTCTATATTTTTCAAAAAATTTCATGGTTAGTGAGATATCTCTCCATATATGAGGCCAATGTTTCCAAAAAACCCAAATATTTGGCAATTTTTGCACAATCTCACTGCAAAAAGTGCAACGTGGGTCACGCTGTGATTTTTCTGGAGGACTTTAAATGATAAAAACTCTACATGGTTGGATAGAGAATGGTCTCTACATATTTTTTTGACTATTTTCACTCCAAAAACTGAGCTTTTGACAGGTGGAAAAACGCAAGAAACTCCTTGAGGAATTTTTTTACAATTAAACTGGAATTTCTTTCCAACGAGCCATCTTGGGCTCAATTTGGACTTAAGGAAGGTACTCAAATGTTGATTTGAAGGCCCACGATGTGCTTTTTCCTAGGCATGCTGCGCTTTTTCCTAGGCACGCTGCGCTTTTTATAGTCTCCTAATTTCTTTAGAATTTTTACCTTTTCCGAGTTGATTGATGGATTATAAGGATATTAACTAATGTAAATGTTAAAATTAAATGTAATAATGTCTTTAATAGTTACTAGAGGTAGATACATCAAGTAAATACATTTTTTGGCTCAAGTAAATCATTTCATAAAAGATAGGGATGAGTTTGTTGACCTCCCTAGTCATTAGGATTCTAGTTGAGGACTTTGGGGATCAACTCCACAAGTCATGGATTCGACTTGTGAGAGTGGGAGAAGTAGTCTTTTGTCTATATCTTTCATTTCCTTTGTCATTGCAAGGGTTGGATGTTGTGTAATTGATCTTTGAACACTAGTGTAATCAAACTTTTTGGCATGAACTAATAGACATAGTTGCAGTTATTTTGGTGGGATTCACGTGGTAATGTGTTTTATAATTATTTCCTCTTATGTTTACATCTGTTTGAATTTATTATGATTTACATATTCATTCCATCTCTGAATGTGATTAATTCCTAAGTCAGATAGACAAAATTCATTACTTAATGATCTGTTTTGGAGGAATTATTACAGTTTTATGTTCACTTTCTTCTGATTGAAAAGAATTCATGATTTCCATGCTCTTTTCTAAAACCCTAGTAGTCTAATCCACTCCATAAAGATATCTAAATGTGTTAAAGTATATGACTACCTTGCCCCATCAGATCTATACAATTCTGATCCTCAATTCCCTGACTTAGTTCTTCCTTGACCTAATTCACCATTCAACATCCAAAATCAATCAACCAAACCCTAGAACTTACTATACCTAGCCTAAAAATCCTCATTGTTAGAAAATTATATATTACAGAGAAATTTAACACATAAAATATTTGAAAACACAAACACAGAAAACATATAAAACCAAAGAGACACAGATGTATGTGGTTCACCCAATTTGGGCTATGTCCACCCCGAACAGCGAATACTTCCTTTCATTATCCATCAAAATGAAGAGACACAACCTACAACAGATCCACTGTAATATCCTCTGTTCTCTCTCACGGTCTCCCTATCTGTTTCTCGCTCTAATAATACACATACAATACACAACTGCAGTTACAATGCCCTCATACAAAACAAGGGGTTGCCTTTTAGGGAAAAAATAAATAAATTAAAGATAGCTTCTACCGTCAAATCATCCGCCTAATGAACGACCTAGATTGACTAGAAATTACAGTACTTTTACAAGGCAATTTTATATTTTTTTTAAGCTTCAGGGGTGTTGCCCCCGAAACCATTGCCGGGGGACCGCTGGCCTCCAGACCCCCCAGCCACAAGTCCCCCCTGCACCCCCCCACATGGAGGGCTGTATAGTCTTCCTGGGGTATACATCTGGCTGAAACAAAGATCTCTGAATCAGGATGAAAATCAGGCTCCACACCCAACAATCTCCTAGTTTGAGACTGATTGTAGCAACTCCACCGCTGCTTCATTTGCTAGACAATGACTCAAATTTGGACCTGGATATTTCTCATCTTCATCATCATACTTGAAGACCAATTGAAACTGAACATAATATTAGTTTCTTCCTGGTTACAACTTTCGTTAGCATATCTGCAGGATTTTGGCTAGTGTGTTCTTTTCCAGCTTCAACTGTCCATATTCCAACACTGGCCGTATGAAATGGTACTTGAGTTGTATGTGTTTAGTCCTAGAATGAGATACCGAGTTCTTTGCAAGAAGAATGGAACTTTGGCTATCACTATATAACATGCCCATATCATGCTTCTTACCCAATTCATTCATAAACCTTTGTAACCAAATCATTTCTTTACTAGCCTCTATATCAGCAACATACTCTGCTTTTGTTGTTGAAAGTGCAACAACACTTTGGATTTTTGAAACCCAACTGAAAGTTGTTCCACCTACAGTAAATACATACCCTACAGTGATCCTCCTGTTATCTCTATCACCTGCCATATCTGCATCAACATATCCCTGTAGAGCAATGTTTGAACCACCAAAGCATAATTCTTGATTTGTGGTACCTCTCAAATATCTGAGAATCCATTTCACTGCCATGCAATTTTATTTTCCTGGATTATTCATGTATCTTCTTACAATTCCCACTGCATGTGCAATATTAGGCCTTGTGTAGACCATTACATACATTAAGCTTCCAATTGCTGATGCATATGGAACTTTAGACATATAATCCATTTCTTCTTGGGTCTTGGGGCACATCTCCTTACTAAGTTTGAAATGGATAGCAAAAGGTGTACAAACTGGTTTTGCATTCTGCATATTAAATCTTTTCAACACCTTTTGTATGTACTCATTCTGAGACAATGTTAATTTGCGATTTTTCCTGTCTCTAGATATTCTCATACCAAGGATTTTTTTTCCAGCTCCCAAATCCTTTATTTCAAATGAATTTTCCAATTTTATTTTGAGCACATTTATTTCCTGCATGTTATACCTTGCAACAAGAATGTCATCTACATACAATAACAATATAATATAGCTGCCATAATTTTGGTTTTTCAGATAAACACAATGATTAGAGTGACATCTAGTATAACCTTGTTCTGATATAAACTTGTCATATTTTACATACCACTGCCTTGGAGCCTATTTTAATCCATACAAACTCTTCTTTTACCTGCACACTAAGTTTTCTTTCCCTTTGACCTCATATCCTTTTAGTTGTTACATATAGATCTATTCCTCCAAATCTCCATGGAGAAATGTTGTCTTTACATCTAACTGTTCAAGATGAAAATCTTGCGCTACTACAAGACTTAAAATAGTTATGATTGAAGTCATATTAATAACAAGAGAAAATATTTCATCAAAATCAGTACCTTTATTCTATGCAAACCCCTTCACCACAATTCTAGCTTTGTACCTCTGTTTTCCTCCATCTTATTCCTTCAGCCTGTAAACCTATTTATTCTGCAATGTTGTTTTACCCGCAAGGAACCTGACTAAGTCCCAAGTGTGGTTATGTATTAAGGAGTCAATATCTTCTTTCATGGCTAGCTCCCACTTCTTCCTGGTTTCGACCTGCATTGCTTCTTCATAACATTCAGGTTCACCAGAATCAATCAACAATAAATAATATAATGAAAGAGTGTATCGTTCAGGGGATCTACTTATCCTGGTAGATCTTCTGACACCACTTTCAGGTGTTTGAGGTGCTTGTTGTTGTTTTTGTTGTTGTGGTTGTTGATTATTATTATTTTTAGGCACCTTTACTTTTTCTGTGATCTCATCAAGAACTGTGTTCTTTGTTTTCTTTTTCCTGTTTCTTTTCCTGCAACTGATTCTTATACAAGACCTTTTCATTGAATATTACATCTCTTCTCGTAATGATTTTGTGATTTTCATAATCATATAAGCCATAACCAAAATCATTAACACAATATCCAATAAAGGTACATTTCTTTGATTTTGCCTCAAGCTTTGTTCTATTTTATTTATTAATATGGACAAAGGCCTCACAACCAAAAGGATTTAAAAAAGTGTAGTTTACCTTTTTCCCTGTCCATGCCTCCTCTGGAATACCACCATCCAAGGAACTTGAAGGCCCTCTGTTTATTAGATAAACAACAGTATCTAGAGCATTTGGCCAAAATTGTAAAGGCAATCCTGCATGCAATCTCATGCACCTTGCACACTCCATGATTGTTCCGTTCATCCTTTCTGACACACCATTTTCTTGTGGTGTTCTTGGAACTGTCTTCTCTTTGTGAATTCCATGCTCTGAAAAATACCTATCAAACTATTTGCTGCAATATTCACCTCCAATGTTTGATCTCAGACACTTCAACTTCTTTCTTGTCTCAATATCAACGGAAGCTTTCCATTTCTTGAAAGTATTAAATACATCAAATTTATTCTGAATATAATAAATCCAATTTTTTCTAGTTGCTTCATCAATAAAAGTAACATAATAATGAGAGCCACCGAGAGATGATACTTGAGCAGGTCCCCATACATCTGTATGCACAAGCTCTAATTTTTTTCTCTTCTTTTCTCTCCCAACTCTGAGAAGTATGACTCTATTATGTTTTCCATAAATACAATTCTCACAGAAATCCAAATCAATATTATTCAAACCTGGAAAAAAATTTCTTGAGTGAAGGATATTCATCCCCTTCTCACTCATGTGTCTGAGCCTATGATGCCATAATGCTGCATCTTCTCCTTTGGAAGTTAAAGCATTAACAGAGTTAAAAATACCATTGCATAAATACAATGTACCAACTTTTTCGCCTTTTTCTATTACCGGGGCTCCTTTGGTGAGCTTCCAAGTTTTATCTGTGACAGTTGTCACACAACCTTCACCGCCTAACATCCTATTTAAATCATACTTTTATTCAGATATGGAACATGTCTTACCTCGTTTAATAGCCATTGGTTTCCATTCTGCTGTTTTACAAGAACTTTACCCATTCCAACAATTTTACAGGGTTTATCATCACCCAAACGAACTTTTCCAAAATATCCTTGAACATAGTCATGAAAATATTTCTTATCTGGTGTGGCATGGAATGAGGCCCCTAAATATACCACCTAGGAATCAGTGACATTTTCTAAAGAAATAATCAAAGCATCTTGTAACACATCACCTGTCACATTTGCTTCATGATTGTTTTCTTGCTGTGTGTCTCCTTCGTTTCCCTTCTGAGATCTACAGTATTTTTTTAGGTGTCCTTTCTTTCCACATTTCTAGCACACCATCTGCTATCTGGACTTGGATATGCCTTTCCTTGATTTACTGCGATATCCTCAGCTCTTTCCTCTTTCCATTTTTCTTCCCCTAGTCTCTACACTCAAAGCATTATCCGATGTCTCACTAGAGATTTTCCGTTGCATTTCCTCACTAAGGATAACACCAACAACATCATCAAACTTTAAAGTAATAGATCCAGAGATAGATTTACTAATGGCCATAACTAAACCATTCCAAATTTCTGGCAATGAGCACAAAAATAACAGAGCCCTAACTTCATCATCAAATTCTACCCCTACAGAACTTAACTGACTAGTAACCGTATTAAAATCATTTAAATGGTTTGCAACAAATCCACCTCCTAACATATTCATATTAAATAAACGTTTCATAAGAAATACCTTGTTTGAGGCCTAGGTTATTTCATATAGTTTCGCCAATGCCTTAATAAAACCCTCTGTTGTTATTTCCTTCGAAATATTGAAGGCTACCGACGCTGCGAGGCACAACCATATTGTTCCAAGTGCCTTTCTATCGAGAAGCTCCCATTTTGCGTTTGTCATGCTCGTCGACTTATTTGTTTTTCCGCTCAATGGTAGGTACATATATTTATGATACAGATAATCTTCCATCTACATCTTTCACAACAGGAAGTTTTGGCTTTTAAATTTCTTGACCCTAAACTTACCATCTTTTGCCATTGCTCCCACTCGAACTAGGAACCCTTCTTTCCTACGAGTTTATCAGCCAAATAGACCTTCAACTCTGATACCAGTTGTTAGAAAATTATATATTATAGAGCAATGAAACACATAAAATATGCGGAAAAAAAAAATAGAAAACATATAAAACCAAAGAGACATAGATATATGTGGTTCACCCAATGTGGGCTATGTCCACCCCGAACAACCAATCCTTCCTTTCCATTATCCAAAAAAGTGAAGAGAGATAATCTACAATAGATCTGCTGTAATATCCTTTGTTCTCTCTCACAGTCTCCCTATATATTTCTCGCTCTGATAATACACATACAATACACAACCGCAATTACAATTCCCTCATACAAAACGAGGGGTTGCATTCTAGGGAAAAAAAAAACTAAATTAAACATAAATTATACCGTCAGATCATCTGCCTAACGAACGACCTAGATTGACTAGAAATTGTAATACTTTTACAATGCAAGTTTACATCTGTTTTTAGCTTCGGGGGCGCTGCCCCCGAAACCCCTGTCGGGGGACCGCTGGTCCCTAGACCCCCCAGCTGGGGGGCAACTCCCCTCAGACCTTGCAGGGGGGACAAGTCCCCCCAGAAACCCCCCCCCACGTGGAGGGGTGTACAGTCTTATTGGGGTATACATCCGGTTGAAAAAAATATCTTTGAATCAGGATGAAAATAAGGGTCCACACCCAACACTGATTATCTAGTCAATTTGGCTGTGATCTCACGGATAGAGCCCTCTCCTGCTTAGTAGTGCTAGCTACTAGGACAAAAAGGTCTGTGGTTACCTTTGCTGGTCTCCTTCTCAGCCTCTAGAGATCTGGTGGAGTGATAACAAGAGGTAAGCTTCCCTTCAAATTATTTTCTTGTGGTAGAGTTGGTCATTATGTTGGTAAGTGTCCTTATCAAGAAAACCATAAAAAGGGGAAAGAAATTGCAAAAGGGAATAGGAAAATTTTTGAAAAGAAGAGAAGTTATTATATTCATGAAGATAGTGATGGTTGGTAAAATAGTGGAGAGGGAGAGTTTGATCAAGATTTTAAATTACTCATGGAATTTTAAAGAAGTACTAATGAGTTTGACGACAAATTCATGGCTGATTTAGAAGAGAAGGATTTTTTTTGAAGAAATCGCTTAGCTTAAAGTATGTTTAAAAGAAGATAAAATAGCAATAGATACTTTAAAGAAACAACTCATAGAAAAGGAGAAGCATAAAGAAAAGCTAGAATGTGAAATAGTAAGTCTAAGAAAGGAACTTGAGAAGATAGAAATTCTAAATCTTAGATTTGCTAAAGGTTCTGAAACCTTAGATGAAATCATCAAGGTACAACACTCTCCTCTTATGAAGACAGGTATTGGATACAATGGATAAACATCATAAATTGAAAATCCATCTACAATAACAAGAAGCTATCTTAATGTAGCAAAAAGAATTCAGCAAAACTCCAACCTTCAAAAAAAGAATAAAGACACTTCACAGGTAAATCATGCCCAATCTAATCCAAGGGTAAACAACAACAAAAGCTTCAATCAAAAGGTAAACAACACTAGAGGATACTATGCTTACAGAAATTTCTACTTTAAGGAAAATGTTTCTCATGCCATAATTTTGTTCACAAGGATGCTCAATGTGTTGCATACCAAAACCATCATGACTAGAGAAGTAAGAAAACAAAGGAATTAGACAAGAATCAAGAAAAACACTTATTAACAATTTCTCACCTCTTCAAGATGCAATTGAATTCTCTTTTTTAAATAAGTTTGGACATGAGGAATATGAATGCAGGAGAAAAATGCAACCAACATCTCAAAAAGAGCAAATAAGAACAACTTCTAAGGAATGGAAAAGGAAGAACTTATAATATGAAAACCGTGGTATAGTGATCAAGAAAATTAGTGGTACATTGACAGAGAATGCTCAAAACACATGAAAAGTGATAAAGATAAGCTCAGTTCATACAATGAATTAGAAAACGAAAATAATGTTACTTTTGGAAATGACTCACCTACTGTCATTAGAGGTAAAGGATCTATTTTTCTAAAAGAAAAGGTTAAAGATGGAAATTTTTTGTTTGTCGATGGATTAAAGAATAACTTGTTGAGTGTTAGTCAAATGTGTGATCAAGGAAATGAGGTTGTTTTCAGATCAAAATAATGCGTTGTTCGTGAGCTTGTTACAGGGAAGAACATAACAAAGGGAACAAGAATTCTAAGTAATTTTTATTTCTTGAAAGGTGGCCAAGAACAATCCCACTTAGGCAAGGAAGAGGAAAGCTGGCTATGGCATAAAATATTTGGACATCTATGCCTCTCTCAACTACAAAAGTCAGGAAAAATTGGAGCTATTCCTTTTTCCCAACATCACCCTGCTAGAAACTATCATATGCAAGTCATGTCAATTCGATAATCAAACCAGGGTACAATTCAATGTGAAAGAAGGATTAGTAAGTAAGCTTCTTGAACTTATTCATACTGATTTGTGTGGGCTAGCTGTAAGGAAAAAGTCACCTAGAGGAGAACAATAATTCATCTTATTTATTCATGAATTCTCTAGAATGTGCTGGATTGGCTTATTAAAATACAAAGATGGAGCATTTGATAAATTCAAATTCTTTAAAGCATTAGTAGAAAATGAGTTGGACCTAAAAATAAAATGCCTCAAATTTTACATAGGAGGAGAATTCATATCAGATGAATTTTTTGATTTCTATGAACAACATGGCATCAAAAAGAAATTTTCTATAGCTAAAAATCTTCAGCAAAATGGGGTGGCAGAAAGAATGAATAGAATAATTCAACAAATGGACTGTGCCATGCTTGATGAGTTCAGAACACCTAATACATTCTAGGGTGAAGCAGCTCATGCCGCAGTAAGTATTCTCAATAAAACTCATGTTCGTTTAAATAGTGATAAAACTCCTTATGAAATTTGGTATGGTAAGCTTCCTACTGTAAAGAATTTTAGAGTCTTTGGAATTGAATGTTACATAAAAGACAATGATGAAAATCTTGTTAAGTTTGAAGCTAGAGAATATAACGGAATTCTTCTCGGTTAATCCTCTAGAAGAAAAGGATACAAATGTTACAATAAGAGACTTCAAAAAGTTGTTGAATGTATTGATGTTGTAATTGATGAAGCATGCACACATTACCAAAAGGAAACACCAATAGATGATGATGATGATGATGAATTCTTTCCCACATCAAACCAAAGGGGTATAGAAGAAGAAACCAATGAAGCATCAGAATAAGGCAAAATGATAGGGAAAAGACTCTATCTAGGTATGTTCAAAAGAATCATCCAGAATCTCAAATTATAGGTGAAAATGAAGCTGGGGTACAAACAAGAAGAGCTATTTTGGGAACTCCTAGTTATCTAGATTTATTATCCACTATTGAACTAAAAAATGTAAATCAAGCTAGAAAAGATGAATGTTGGGTTAGGGCCATGGATGAAGAACTTGATCAAATAGAAAATAATCATACATGGGAATTAGTTCCAAGGCCTCATGATAAGAATGTTATTGGGAAAAAATGGATATTAAAAAATAAATTGAATTAAAATGGAGAAGTTATTATAAATAAAGCAAGAATCATTTGGAAAGGTTATGCTCAAAAAGAAGGAATAGATTTTGAAGAAACATTTTCACCTGTAGCTAGACTTGAAGCCATAAGAATGTTTCTTTCCTTTTCAAGCTTCCATCACTTCAAAGTTTATCAAATGGATGTTAAATTTGCATTCCTTAATGGATATGCAAAAGAAGAAGTGTATATTGAACAACCAGAAGGGTTCATTCTAGGAAATGATGAAAAACTTGTTTTCAAACTCAAAAAGGCATTATATGGGCTAAAACAAGCCCCTCGTGCATGGTATTACTGTCTTGAAAAGTATCTTCAACAACAGGGTTTCGCAAAGGGGTTCAGATAGAAACATGTACATAAAAATAGATGACGATAAACTGATAATAGTTGTTGTTTATGTAGATGATATTATCTTTGGTAGCAATGAAGAATCTATGAGTCAAAGGTTTGCTTCTGTTACGCAGCAAGAGTTTGAAATGTCTTTACTTGGGGAACTAACATACTTTCTTCGTTGACAAGTACAACAAGCAAAGTATGGAATCTTTCTCTCACAAACAAAATATTTCAAGAAGATTTTGAAAAAATATGGGATTGAAGACTACAAATTAGTATGTACTCCAATGAAGACAGGATGTTGTCTCAGCTTGCATGATGAATCTCCCGTAGTGAATCAACCAGAATACATGTCTGTGATTGGAAGCTTAATTTATCTAACAGGTACTAGACCAGATATCACGCATGCAGTTGGGAATGTTAGATGCTTCCAAGCAAATCCAAAGGAAACTCATCTTCAGGTAGTTAAGAGAATATTAAAATATGTACAAGGAACTAAAGACTTTGGCTTATGGTATCCCAAAGATGCAGATCTTACTCTTCATGCTTACACAGATGTAAACTGGGCTGGAAATGTTGATGACCAAAAAAGCACTAGTGGAGGTGCATTTTAGTTGGGCCCCCAATTGGTATCATGGTTCATCAAGAAACAAATCTCTATTGCCTTATCTACTGCAGAAGAAAAATATGTTTCTGCTAAATATTATTGCACACAACTTCTCTGGATGATGCAGACATTGGAGGATATTCAAATCAAGTTTTCTCCACCCATTTCCATTCTATGTGATAATACAAGTGCTATTAGCATCTCTAAAAATCCTGTTATGCACTCCAAAACCAAGTTCATTCCAATTAAGTACCATTTTATAAGAGAACATGTGCTTGAATAAAAGGTAAAACTAGAGTATGTTCCATCAAAAGAACAAGTTGCTGATATATTTAAAAAACCTCTTCCACATGAAGCATTTGAATATATCAGACAAAAACTGGGAGTAGTCTCTACTTCATCTATTTGCTGATTAGTCTGCACATACTTTCAACCACAATTGATATTTCAGGAGTTTACTTTTTGTAAGCGGATTCTATGAAATACAATCACGTATATACACAAGTACTGATGCATACAATCACGTATGTTTTTCTCTGATAGAGAAACAATGGGAAAAACTCAAGAAAATATTTTGAGATGCTTCAGATAGTTATTATTTGGATTTATTATTCTAATGTTGATGATTACAGTATGCTGATGCTACTTATAAGTGTGTACGGTTGGCACAGGTTCAGGGGTATCATTAGCCTTGCTGCTAATGATGCATTGTTAGCATTATGTTTACGATGTTGCTGAAGGAAATCTTGTATTTGATTGAATGATGCTATGCTGCTATCAAATGCTCATCCAATGATCTCTCACTATTGAGGTATTTTGGTATTGGTTATAAATATCATATATACCATTTGATGTAAAGGTCATGTAAAAACCAATAATTTAATTCTTTTTATACTTATTCATGTTTAGTCAATTAGGTATGTAATCCCATGATGGGTAGTTAAAGTTATGATGAAGTCAAATATGTAACCCCACTTGGTTGGGTGATTGATGTAAATTTGAGTCCTTGGTGATAGGAAAGGTCATATGCAGTTGATTCAAAGAGTCATGTACTTCATTAAAAATATTTCGGAAGATTCAACATGTGCTCAGTGGGAGCATGGTCAGTATATAGTACATATCATATCTACAATTCTCATGTCTCTACAAGAAAATATAAGCCTTCATTCGACATTGGTCAACCCTTTTCCCTTGATTTCAAAGGGAGAGAGTAACTTGGTGTTTGAATTACTGAGATTGATGCAATTTATAGGTGTCTACAGGTTGTGGTGATCAAACACCAATGTGGTTGCCATCAAGTCCAAAGGGGGGGATTTTTGGCATTATTATGTATGTGTTGTCCTCGATTAAAACCTACTTGATGAGTTGTACATTGATGGAATCTTACTTGATGTAGGATGTATTAAAAAGATAGTTCAGAGGTGACAGAGTGATGGAATCGAGTGAGAGAATGATTGGACAAAGGTATGCAGTTCAGAAACAGAAGAATTATGAAGATGAAAATTTGAAGAAATATACACGAGTTCGGTGAAGCAAAGCTGCGTACACATGCGAGTATGAAGATGAAAAGGCATGTAAAGTTTGTGCACTATGTTTCACTAAATACCAAGGGTCTTTACCATGGTATTAACCCACACTATTGAGAAGAGTAACAAATATTTGTTCCGATCAAAGATTACCATCGACACTATGTGTGGTTTGGAACTATGGTACTAGCTAAAGCCTAAGCTATATAAGGAGATGAATATCCAAGTGGTTGGATGTGCATGTGTAAGTTTTATTGATGCATACTTCAATATAAATTATTATTGCATGGTATGGGTTATTATTGAGTGGTTGATTTGAAATAAGCATGCACCCAGTAATACAATGATGGATCAAGATCATTAGACTTGAAATGACTGTGAATTGTATGATCTTCTTATGCGTTGATTTGATCTGTGTTTGACGTGTGTTTATTTACTGTTTACGTCGTGACCTAGGTATGTTTGAAGTTTTGATGTACAATGAAACTGTGATTTGAAAATTGTAGATATGTACGTAGGTTTGTCATAGGTGTTATCACTCATAAAATTTTGAAACATTACTTGACATGGTCATACAGTTCACTAATTAAACGGAAAATGTCTCCTTAAAATCATTCAAGTTGGTATAGGAAAATTTCAATTTTTTCATCTTTAACCTATCCTAAGGTTCAAACCCACCTCCATATTAGGTGTAAAATTTCATTTCCCAAGATTTTGAATTTGAAAAGGTCACTTTAGCCAATTTTTCCTCTTTTCATAGCACTTTACACTATAAAAAGGCAGTTTTCGCTATGCAACTGCCTAATAGTTTCGTAGCGAAACTGCGAAGAAATGAACTAGCTACATTAAGAAAAGAGGTTTTTTGTTTGTCTATTCAAATTTAGTGCAAGATGTCATTCCATGATTGGAGGAGTTAGGGTGGAGGTCATTCAAGTCTCTTATGGTTAATTCAAAAGTACATAACCATGTATGAGGTCATCATTACCCTTTTGGCATGTATGTGTCATGATTAAAGGATGAGCTGTAATTTAAAACAAAAAACCTTATCCTAAACTGCTATTTGTCACTCAACATTCATTCTTGCATGTGAAACATCTCAATGTCACTATTTGAGAGCTGCCTCATCACACCAAGCAACTTGTTGTCCAATTTGTCTTTACAAGTGTCACCTTTTTAAGAGGGAAACTTGGTTATAAAAGGAGATGGTCATGCAAAAGAAAGAATACAAAGGAGGATCTGTGGATAATATAGAAGCCCATGAACCTTAAGCTATTTTTGGTGGACCCTCGCTTTGCTGAAGCATGCATCAGTTCAAGTTGTTTGAATTTCTGCTGGAGCTAACAAGTAAATTGCTGTGTTTTTGGACTGTTTGAGCAGTAAGTTTAAAGAGAGGATTATGGATGAAAAAAGATGAATTTTGAAATACTGAGAGAGGCTATTTTCAAGAAAAGAACAAGGAAAAATAACTCTTTCACTTTTCTCACAGGTGCTATCAGTTGGGAGATACATGGATTTATTTGGGCCTTATTTTCAGAAAATAGAGTTTTCCTATTTTATACATGTTTTTCAAATGTAGATTCTGGACATCTGGAGATGGTTTTCAAAAAAAAAAAGAGAGGTTTTTCTTCATAACATTCTTATTGACAAAAACCTCTTCCACTTTTTAAAAATACATCATGGATTTGGAGATATAAGTTCTGTTCTAAGACCTATTTTTTCAGAAAAATAGGAAAAAACTGCAAAGATGTTTTAAATATGTAAGGTGATGGTGATTGTGTTCCTCATTAGTTTGATGAGGTCCATAAAATGCATAGAACCCTAAATTTTTCAGGAAAGAGGCTCAAAATGTCACTGAAACTATTCCACCACCACAAAGCATCATTGACCTCTCCTCAACTGCAAAAAGAAGAATTAGTCATAAAACAAAAGAAGGGTAGACAGAAAATCATTGATAAACAGAGATTGAAGTCCTTAAGGAGCAGTTGAAGCTGGAAAATGATGAAATATCAATATTGAAGAAAGAGGCAAGGAACACAAGATTCATAAGGTGCGGTTTGAAAATATGTAAGAAATTTGAGAAGAACAAGTCATAAGTGTGTCAAAGACTTTGGACAACACAGAGCAATTGATCAAATGGACTCAGCCATTGAGAGGAGAGGTGAAACATATCAGAAAAATGAACTTGCATTTATAATCTAAGAATAGGACGCTGAAATACCAAGTCAAAGGCCTTCAAGATCAATTATAATTGATTCATGAAGAGCTGGAGAAAAAGGGTTTGAAGATGACTGTGGTTGAGGAGCCCATAGCTCAACTGATCATAAATGAGGAGAAAACACCACAGAAACCTTAATTTGAGTTTGAATTTGTTTTAGAAGGTTCATGGCATGCTGAAGATCAAATTTTTACAACTGGAGGTCACTTTTTGGAGACAATGCTGAAATCTGGAAATTCTGCACATTTTCATAGTTTCGTAGTGTTTCCTAGGCTTAAAGCCAGGAAAACGCTACGAAAATTTTTGTAGCAGCTTATTTGCTTCCAAAATCATTTTTTGCAGCTTTCAAGGAGGGAGAGTGGTGGTGATGATGTTTCGTGTCTTGGTGGACACCATGGAACAACAAAGGAGAAGATTTTTTGAGTGCAAAAGCTATTTTTTGGATGCTAAGAAAGCTCACTACGAAACTGTCCTGTTATCGTAGCGAGTTGTTTTTGAAGGTTTTGGAGCAGCTTAATGGCAATTTTGGATAGCTGGACTCCTCCAACAGGTCAAGGGACTATTCCTGAAAAATAGGGTTTTTTTCCGCATGTCTAGGAGGATTTTAATATGAAAATTAGTGATGAACTATGCCATAGAATATTCGAGCATGTGATGCTTATTTGTAACTGACATATAACCGTTTCGAAGATAAGGTAGAATTTTGTAATAAATAGGAGTTTGAGTCCTACTAGGAAATATATTTTTAGGGTGTAGCTACCATTTTCTTGTTAAAAGACATGTTTTTGTATTATATGAGGTGTCATGAGAAGAATTCGATGAATCTAGCCATGAGGCAGATCATACCTGCTGTAAGAATGTCTATTTAAAGGCAAACCATCGAAGTAGTAATGGGTTGGAAATTTTTTGCACCAAAATGTTGCTTTATGTATTTTGACTTATATCAGTAATATAAAGTGACTTTCTTCTTGACAGACCTGAGATTCTCATGGGGTTTTTAATGTCTTATTGATCTACATCTTATGTTTTACCACTTGCAGTAGACTTCATTGCTATTACTCAGAATTCATAACTCTATGCTCTGACTTCCTTTAGTAATGAAATGACTGTGTTTTCCTATGTTTTATGAGTGAATTTCCTTTGAACCACATGCAGTAGATTTCATTGCTATTACTCAGAATTCACAACTATATGCTCTGACTTCCTTTAGTAATGAAATGAATGTGTTTTCCTATGTTTTATGAGTGAATTTCCTTTGTTAAAGACCCCTATTTTCCTCAATTTCCATGTCAAGAAACCTTGCCACTGAAACTACGGATTGTTGACTCCATAAGCCCAATGGTAGCAAACCTACATTATTTCAACCTGAAATCATAAAAAAAAGTATACAAATTCTATAGAGTTAGCCATCTAGCACTATCATTAACCAATATCATAAATTCCCTTTCAGAGAGCCCTCTCAGACTGAAGGGGCTAAGCTTCAGTCAAAAGCTGGTTTGAAATAATTACACTAAGTTTTCTGATCAACAACCAATCAAGTACAATTTTGGTGATAACAACAGGTAAGGCACGCACACACCTGTATTCCCTTTTGAATAGTAGCATATATTTTCTACAATATGTGCAGATTTTTATGCAGGTTTCATTCTTGAAAAGCACGTATACACACAGAAATACCTTATTAAGAACACGTATGAAATCTAGGATTTCTACTGAAGAATTTTTCTGATTAGTCTAATCAGTCTTGCCGTGTTTCTGGTGTTTATCAATGAAGTCTTCATGTTGATCTAGGATTGATAGGGATGTTTGAAGTTGATTGAGTATTGATTTGTTAAAGAATGATGATGCTACTAGTTTTATGTGATTGAATTTTAGTGATGGTTCTAAAATTAGTTCAGAATTATTCAGTGGTTCTGTGTGTGACTCAGAGTCAGTTCTAGAATGACAGTAATTCAGTTTCAGGGTTCAGTGTTTTGAGATCTGTATGTAGGTATGCTTCAAGGAAGTCACATTTACACACATATTTTCTAAAGTAAAATAACATATATATTCTGACATTTTATTGATCAAATTTCTTCAGTTGGTTCAGTGAGTTGATTTAGTATGTGGGTTCAGGAAGAATGTCCTGGTTACAATGATCTAACTATTTTAAATGTTTAAGAAGAGATTGGTTGAGTGATTGATTGGTTCATTGGTTATTTTATTCAGTGATTGGATTGCTATAGATCAATATAAGTTTTAGTATATGGTATTAGGCTTAAATGATGGTAGTGGGTCTAGTCTAAAAATTTGATGAAAATTGGCCTACAGGTTGTGATGTGTTGAAACAAGTGGATCCAATGTGAAAAATTTATGAAAAGTGGTCCACGATGGTGCTGAGGGTTGGAGCCTTCAGTGAGGAAGTCGAAGCTTCCTGCTAGTAGTAGCTGGTGATAAGATCAGGGGGTTGGATCTCCCTTCCAGTGGATGCTGGTAAATGAGATCAGGTGGTTGAAGCTCCCTTCCAGTAGGAGCTGGAGAATGAGTGAAGGTTGTAGCCTTTTGCAGGTGGGTTCCTACATGCTAGTATGAGTTTGCACCATTACAATATTGTAAGAAGTTTTTCATAATAAAAAAATTGAAGACAAAGATGAAAACAACGGTGGTTTTCTCCCACATTGGGTTTCCACCTTAAAATCTTGATGTTCTTGTGTATTGCTTATGTGTGATGCTTTACTCTGTTCTTACTGCACATGTTTACTGCTTATCAAATGTCTGATGAATCATTGATTTATTGGTTTAAGACAAACAAAGGAATATTTAACTGAAATAGAATTTTATTGGATATACGCTAGTTGTCTACATAAAATTCATGTACATATGCAGGTTTACTTCAGGAAAGTAGTTTACTTAAATCAAAGTAAAAAAAAATGTTTATGTATGTTTTAAAACACTGATTCATCCCCCCTCTCAGTATTTTTCCTAACAGAAAATTTATAAGCCTAGTTCCTGTGGGTGATAGTGAATTAGGAAAATTTATTCATCGAGAAAGTTGTGTTTAAAACTAGTTGTGATTAGCTTCATTGAAAATATGGCTTCCATAAAGATTTAAACAAGATCCCATCCAGATCCTAATCCTCCTACAGTTGTGAGTGATTGTGAAAGGTTGATTAAGAAAAAGATTTTTGAAGAAACTCAAAGAAGCAATAGCCCTTTACCAAGATCTCACTCACTCCTTGAAAGCCTTATGATAGTCGAAGCTATTGAGTTTGAATTTTCTTTCGAGCATAGTTTTTTTAGAACCAAATCAAAAAGTATTTTCCTTGAAACAATCTTTGATGAAACCAAATTAAAAATAAAATATATTTTTGCACAAAATCCCATTATTTCAGAATATGATACATTAGAGGAAATTTCAGCCTAAAAGTGGCCTCGTAAGGAAAAATAATAAAATAATAGTGAAAATAATAAAATAATAGTGAAAATAATAAAATAAGAGTTATAAATTTCGGAGAGAAAAGAAGAAACTACTGTTTTTAATTGTATTTTTGGCTTACCTTCGTATAGGATTACACAAATTTCAAGTGTACACACTCATTGGATGCGTAATTAAATTCCACATCCAATGATTACCCATTATGCATACTTTTGAGAAGACCCACATTGATAAAAAATACAGATACATTAAAAAATCATGTTTAACACTCTTTTTAAATGTATTTGTAATTTTATCAATGTGGTTCTTCTCAAAAGTATGCATAATGGGTATTCGTTGGATGTGGAATTTAATTCTGCATCCAACGAGTGTCTACACTTGAAATTTGAGTAAGCTTATAAGGAGATAAGCTAAAAATACAATTAAAAAAGTAGTTTTTTTTCTTTTCCCTCCAAAATATTTACATGTACATATTTTTAAATTTAATGGATTTTGATTGGTTTACATATTACGACATGGAAATTACATGAAAATTTCATGGGCACTTTTAGGCTCAAATTTCCTCTAATGAGGACATCTTACAACAATTTGAAAAGCTTGAAAGTTTAGTAACTTAGTTGAATCAGGCTGCTAAAAAACCATTCATAGTTCAACAAATTGTCATTTCTTCTCCTACTCCATCATTGACCTTCCCTTTGATTCCTCCCTTTTCTACTGTCCCTATTACATCTGTGATTCATAATCCTTCTATACCAACTCAACAGATCACAACCCCACCAACTTTTCCACCCCCAGCATCAGGCTTACTTGTAATTTCATCTACCCCACACTTTCCAATCATGGTAGCCCGTTATGCTCCTTTGGTTCTGCAACAACCACTAATTTCTATGCCACTGAATTATGCACTAAGTATAAGTATACCCCAATTCAATGGCATCAGGCCCACTACAACTCAACAAAACAGTGATAAGATGAATGATTTTACAAACCTAGAAGAGGTTGATGATGATAATGTTCAATTAAGGTTGTTTGCTCAAATTTTGGCAGGTGGGGGATTGGCAACAGGTAGTATTTATAATTTACAACAATTTCATCAAGTTTTCCTTTCTCGTTGGGAGGTAAAAAATAATATGCTTTAGATTCTTACAAATTATGAGGGTTTAAAGAGAGCTCTAGGAGAGTCCGTTCAAGATTATTTAGATAGATTCAAAAACATTTACAATGCTATTCCACCAAAAATAAATCCTCCACCTGGGTTGGCCTTACTTGATATACAGATGGTTTTGATGCAGACGTCGCTTATCAGTTGAGAAAAAGAAATCCAACTACCTTAGAGCAGATGCAAATAAATGTTTTTAGTGTAGAGGCCAATTTGCTGGCTAAGAAAGCTGAGTTAAGGATTGAGAAATGAGTGACTAGTAAAGAAGAGCCTTCTTCGTCATCAAATGCAAAACTTGACACTTAAGTTAAAGCTATGGAGAGGATGATGGAAATAATGACTTTGAAAAATAGAGTTGCACCGAGAGAACCACAAGGAGGTCATCATTCCAGGAATCCAAAATTTAGAAGGTAACATCCCCAAATCAAGCAAGAGAGCCCATAAACCCAACATATCATCAAAAAATTAGACCTCTTTTTCAGGAAAATTATGTTGAAGAAGAACATGAGACAGTGGAAGAGAAAGAAGAGGATAAAATTAATATTGTTGGTGAAGGGGAATCAAGTTATATCTTCTTAACAAAATAGGAACAATAATTGTTCTTGTTTTCACAGCCAGGATTTATGTCCACAGAATCAGAGGATTGTAAAAAGGGGTATCAAAATTCCATTATGGAAGTGCATAAACAATATAATTTGAGAAATATAAAAGATGCAACAGATCCTCCTAAGAAGATCCAAACTAATACTCCTTCTACAAGTAAAACAAAGGTTGATTCCCCAAAGGCAAGATGCAAATGTGAAATAGGTAGAAAAAACTCAACCTTCTTTTAACCTGAAAAATGAGTTTCCAAAGGTTAAAATTTCCATTCCATTGACTGAATTAATGAAAAGGGATGTGTTTAGAAGTCAAGCTATAAAGGCACTAAAGATAGAAGAAGTAACACATACTGTAAATATAAATGATGATAAACCTACATTGTTGTTTGGACCAGAAGTTGAGGGAATTTCACAAGATGGTAATGTGCCACCATTTTATGTTAGTCTTAACATTCATGATTTAATTTTGCACAATTTCATCTTGGATTCAAGAGCTTCACATAATATCATGCAAAAGGTGATTATGGAAAAACTGGGATTAGATATAACTAGACCATATAAAGACCTCTTCTCTTTTGATTCAAGCAGAGTAAAATGTTTAGGTTTGATCAAGGCTTTGTGTGTGAATCTTACCCAAATCCTAGAAAAAGGCATAGTGATGGATGTTGTTGTGGCTGATATACCTCCAAAATATGGAATGCTCTTATCAAGGTCTTGGGGAGCAAAGTTTCAAGGCACATTGCAAATGGACATGACATATGCAACTATCCATGTTTTCGGGTAGAAAAGGAGATTATACATGGATACTCTCATGAAATATATGGTAAGCAGTTAGGATAAATCCATTAATTATCCAATATATTATGTACATTCAGACATGGATTCTTTCATTCTACATTATGACATATGTTTAGAAGAATACATTCAAGGCATGGAAAATAAATCAGAAAAGGCAGGGGATGTGAAATTAAAGGTTGAAATAGAAGATGAAAATGATGAAGAAGGTTTATGGAATATGGAATTTGATGGGGCTGCCAGCAAGGAAGGAGCAAGAGCTGGTGTATGGATTTCAAAAAAAAAGTTAGGCAGATCACAAAAATATTCTTATAAAATTGCTTTTCAATGTAGAAATAATTTTGTTGAATATGAGGCGCTTATATTGGGGTTTTAATTGTTGGAAAGGGAGAGAGCTAAGAGAATTTCAGTTCATGGAGACTCAGAACTCATTATCAAACAAATTAAAGGTGAGTATTCAGCTAAACACCCAAGGATGAGGGCATACATGAATGTTATTTTATATTTTTTGCAATGTTTTCCAAAGTATTAGTTGTCTTTAATTCGTAGAGATCAAAATGTATTTGCTGATGCATTGACCACCTCAAAAAGTACATGTAAGATGCATTTTCGGTCAAGTAAGAAGCTTGAAATTGAGGTAAAACATAGGCCTATTGTCCCTGATAACATTAGATATTGGAAAGTGTTTAATAGTGGCAAACAATTAGAAAAATTTCTGCAATTAAAGGAAGAGTTTTAAAATATACGTAGTGATGGGGAAAGTAGTTTTGATGATGATGAAGGAAAAATTCAGTTAATTCAGTTCAATGAGAGCTCTGATAAACATGAAACAGATCTTAAAATTTTGCAGCTAAATGACAATGTCATTCCCAGAGGTTTGGTTACAATAGAGAAGTTGTTTGATTTTAATGATGTGGCTCACAAGCCCTAAATAGAGCCTAGTGGATCTGAGGTAGAGGACTATAATATAGGGACTAAAGATAAACCAAAGATTGTAAAATTTTCCAAGTCCTTACCTCCAGAAGAAAAACATAAATAAATTGATTTGTTGAGGGAATATTTTGATGTCTTTGCATGGGGGTATGGAGATCTGAAGGCCTATGATAAAAGAATCATTCAACATACTATCCTTGTCAAAGAAGATCAAAAACATTTCTAGCAGAAGGGAAGAAGAACTAATCCTGTTTTGCTGCCCTTAATTGAGAAAGAGGTAAGAATTTTTTTTGATTCTAATATTATTGTACCTCTGATATTTTCCAAGTGGTTTTTTAATATAATACTAGTGAGAAAGAAGACTGGATAAATAAGGTTATGTTTAGACTTTCAGAACCTCAATAAGGTTTCTCTCAAATAAAATTACCCTTTGTTTTCTAGGTAAATCCTCTCTGTGGATAGAGACGATCCCTCTAGCCCTAGAGTGGGTCTAGATACAAAGGGAACACACAAATATCTACTTTACTATATTACAATTGAAATAAACAATGAAGAAGATGACCTACCTTGGCTTGATGCTATGATGTTTCTCCTCGTTGAAGCCTTTGGTCTTTCACTCTTCCAAGCTCGATCCTCGTTGCTACTAGCATTCGAATACCTGCACCAATGACCAAAACACAAAGAAAAATGTAAATGTGCAACAATAATATATCAAAATTAATCTATCTAGGTGATCAAGGAGTGTTATACTTCTTATCACAATCAATGACAAGGATGGAAATAAAATACCAGTTGCATTATATTATTAATCAAAAAGGGGAGTTACGACCTGCACCTTGATGTCAGTCGAGCTCTCCTTCGACAGGTCCGAATTCGAGCACGTCTCCAAAGCACTCTTTTTCCAACTCAATATGGGAAGGCTAAGGATCTCAACTCTCTCCTTTTATGCCAAAGACAATCTTCAAATCCCTATCTACTGTTCTTCTCTTCTATTCTTATTCTTTCTTTCTAGCAGAGGCATAGGAAGGTGATCAATTTATAGTGATAGAAAAGGGGACATGGATCCACTTAAGATGGGAGAAAGGCTTATCTCCTTGGGTGGTTCCTCTTTGGTAGGAAAAAGAGACCCAAAGGAGGAAGCTTCGTCCATATTGTGCTAAAAAAAAATCCAACTCTCCACTCTGGAAGCTTCTAGGCCATGAAGTTTCATTTCCTTTTTAAAAATCTTCCTGAAGAAGATCGATGTGGTTTTGGGGTTCATACCCACGTTGATCGACACTGGTCATTCCATAAGAACTGGTGAGACACAATAGGGTTGTGCCACTCCAAAAAAGTGGGTTTTTAGGGAGATTCTCCAAAAATTACTAAAAGAGGGATTGATATTTAGATTGTATGGGATACAAAGGCATGTTTTCCATGATGTGAAAAGTACACAGGGACCACTGTAGGGGTTCTCCAAGATCTAGGAATAGGGAGTACAAGGACAGTGAAAAAATTCTCTGTAACAGATGCCCCATAAATCATGAAGGCAGAACGAGAGTGAGGGCTGAAATTATTTACGAGTACGTGCCAGGACCAGGACACCATCGTTGGAAAACCTGCGAATCAAGTACATATATACATAAGAAAAATATATGATATAAATACATGATCATAAGGCATGGATGAAACCATCCATAAA
Organism: Pinus albicaulis; assembly: GCA_034641835.2. Taxonomy (NCBI): domain Eukaryota; kingdom Viridiplantae; phylum Streptophyta; class Pinopsida; order Pinales; family Pinaceae; genus Pinus; species Pinus albicaulis. Next base: position 1,464,327,655 of record CM076570.1, read on the forward strand.
AAATATCATGTAATGGGATCCATGGTATCAACACATCCATCCAGTAATAAAGAGGATCACAAATATGGACTTAGGTATGGTTGTAGCCATCCAACTATAAGAGTCATGTATACAATCATGAATAACTCATATTTCCTCGCAGCCTGGACTTTATAAGACAAAATCCAGACTCTTGCACTCTGTCACGACCCAATCAAGTACAAATCCAAGCATGTGAATGAGTGAGCTAAAGTCTAACATGAAAGAAAATCACCTAATAACTAGTCAATGATGTAAATTGTTAACAGGCACGAAATATACCGCCAATAATGACAATGGCCCTCAAGGTACTAGCAATAAAATCCACAAGATGTGAATAAGGAACTAAAGTCTAACATTCATGAAATCACCCGATCGAAGGCGAATGATGTGAACCTGTCATCAAATGCGAACAACCTGCCATTAGGGAATGTAGGCTCTAAAGTACTGGAAAGGAGTGTCTAGATCAAATTCCTGGATAATGAGCTGAAGTTGACAGGAAGCGACCCATTGAAGGAGGGTCATGATGTATCCCAAATCATCGACACGAGACAGAGGAAACAAGATGGTTGTGAATCAAGACTGAACAGAGAATCAGGTAATGAATAAACTGTAGAAGGAATTACTCTCGAACACATCGGTGACACGAATCTGGAGTTTGGTAGTATTTGACATAACATGGGATCAAAAATCATGGTGACGTGGCAAGGATCAGATGAGAGAAAAGACATATAACCCAAACCCAAGAAAGCAAGTGACGAAGTGAGGATGACCCAAACCCGACACGAAACAGAGGATGTGTCATGTTCAGGAGTGATATACTACTGACACAACTGATAAATACTTTTACTTTCCCCCACCATTTCTGGTGAGTACCTCTTTGTTTTTACACAATCTTGAAGAGGATAGCATATGCTTGTTATATAAGTCCATCCTTCGGATGAATTCACCCTAGTAAATTTTATGAGCCCTAGGAAGTATAAACTCGTTCTCATCTTGATGACAAGTCCAGTGTTTTTTAGTTTTAACGAGTCTGATAAAGGTGACATTTGATGCCTTTTCATGTTTAGAGAGTTTGAAAATAGGCTGAAAAGAAAACTCCAAAGGTCCCTTTTCGTAGATAGTCTCTCGAATCTGGAAAGGTAGAAAACAATGTTTGAGAGAACCTCTTAGTCATGGTTAACTAAGGTATTTCTTTTTCATAAATAGTTTATCCCATTCCGAAAAAGGGGTAAATATATACTGGGTAAATGAAATTTCACTTCCTTTAACGAGTTCAAAATGACAAGTACTCGACAATATTTTCATGTTTCAAGAGTCAGAAAAGAGATGAAGGTTGACTCCTCCTAGAGGAACGAGTGGTATAGTGGATAGAAATTGGTTCTGGTCATGATTGGAATACTCAAAACACGTAAAATGTCAAGAGGTTGGCTAAAATGACCACTCATTGCAGCGGTTCCTTAGGAACAGGTAAAACAACCAAGTGAAGGCTTACAGTTGAAAAAGCGAATGGTGACGATGGAATGAGAAAAACAAGGCTCATCTAGAAGGCTGATAAAATGGAAATCACAAGAAGTGTAATGAGAATGGTTTCATTTTTACACAAGCTTGAAACACGAGAAACTTTGTTTGAAACAGGTTTCATTTTTACACAAGCTTGAAACACGAAGAAAAACTATGCTTGAAACTAGTTTCGTTTTTACACAAGATTGAAACAGAGACAAAATATGCTTGAGATAAGTTTTCATGCCCCCAACATGGTGACTCAATGGTACATGCCCCCCCAGATTCATTTCGTCCACCTAAGTAAACTATTGGTTACCTACAAGTGGATGGAATGAAGGTTCATATACGAGATCAAGTGAAAGACTCGACTTGGAATTTATGAGATCTAATCAAAGACTCGAATTGAAAAGGGATTTGTTTCATTTTTTAATGAGCTTGACAGAGTAAAATAAATATGCTCATAGGGACCTATTTCATTTCTTAACGAGGTTTACATAGTAAAATAACTATCCTCATGACATCTTGTTTCAATTTTTAAGGAGCTTGACACAAGAAAATAAACACTGCTCCGAAGACCTTGTTTCACTATTTAAAGATCTTGACACAAGAAAAGAAAATTTGCTTCAAAAGAGCTTGTCATGGCCCATAATATGTCATGGATTCTAATAGGTTCTCATCGAATGGGAGAACAACACTTTGGAAATCGAGGTCTAATGCCCCCAGTACATGATGCACTATATCACTGGCTAGATCGTCTGTTGACGCGGGCATGGAACATGTGTCCGCATAATTAACCTATGGCGAGGAATATACCACTTACATGTAAGGACCATGTAGGGATGATGGTTAAATGGGAGCCAAATTAGGACCAATGAATGAAAGCTGATCAATGGTCACAATTATACCTTCATGCGAAAAACATATCACACGAAAGAGAGAAGAGAAAAGTGCTCCCATGACATAAGTATAGTAACGCCCAAGGATTAATTTAAAACCAAAGGGGCCTTGGACAACCATCACGTCTATATAGGCAGTATTTCCTCCCAAATTAATAGGAAACTTAGGAAAGATCCCTAATGGTTGACTGGTTCCTCTGTTAAAAGCCAACATATTTTGAGTAACAGGCACACGCTACGAAGAACCGAAATCTTGCCAAGTAGTTGAATACAGAATACTAACAGATGCGCCTTCATATATTATTGTGATAGGTACGACCACATTATAGGCATTTACTGTGATCTCAAAGGGAACGTAAGAAAGAAGACAATATCCCGTTAGTCGATTCCAATCAAAGGGAGTGACCAAACTACTTGGAGGGGGTGTCATGGGAATGGGAGAAATTCCCCCCTGTGTTATGGGAACAGGAGGATCACCCTCCTATATTGCGGGAACAGGAGTATTTCCCTCCAATCCCTGGGAATCTGAAGAAACAAAAATAATCTGAGTGGTATGGGTTTCGCTCTTTACCGGAAAGGCCTGATCAGCTGAAGATGGAATCAGGTCGACCGTTTTATCAACCAATGGTTGGTCGGGAACAGACTTGTGAGATTGAATTTTAGAGAGAGTGGGATTGACTGGAGAATAATACTGATTAATCACTTGATCAACTAGTGGAGGATCAGGGGAAAGCTTATGGTAACCAACTGGAAGGAAAGGATGAGAAGCTGTATGGCTATCCAATACTTTGGAGGCTTCATCCATATAAGGAAAAAGGTGAGTAGGATGATTCCCTTCACATAAATTATAGGGAAATTTGACTTTACCCTTTTTCCCATGGACAATATTATCACTAGCTGAAGGGTTTTAACCAGCATGATCTCTTGAGGCCGATGACAAAGGCAGATTGGGGCTAGTCGACCATACTTCTAAGACCTTGGAAATACTAGGACAATCTCTAAGAAGGTGGTCAGCCTCACATATATTGCAAGGGAATTTGACTTTGCGAGATGGATTTGAAGGTCTTTCAACATCAGTGGCATCAATAGTGATGGTTTCTTGGTTTCCCCCTTGCTTATTTTTCTTATTTTTCTTCATTCTCTCCTTCTTCTTCTTCTTAGTTTCCTGGTTACTAGAATCCATACTTTCACCTGTCAAAGAGGAAGAACAATGTGAAGAAATAGGTGAAGAAGGTTAGGGTTCAAATTTGGGATCAACATAAGGTTGACACTGTTAAGGTGGAGGAAAACTTGGTTGAGAGGCAAATTGGACATTCAGAACCATGGGGTTTGAAAATAACCAAATTGGCAAACCAATAGTAAATCCAAGGAGGGACAACGTTGCCATATAGAGAGCACCGACATTTCCAAAAGAAGGAAAAGGACCAGGAGTCCCATTTGAGGGGATTATTTGATTGGTAGACTTAGGAACTGTTTCCATTTTTCTCAACCTAAGATCTGCTAAGAAGTTGTGCACGGGTAAAATGTTATCATAGACAATAAATTTTAGAAAATAAACACAAAAGAAATAAAAAAGGGATTGTTCTAGGAAAGAGGGTTTACCAAGTATCCGTGAACTGCATAATACCTCCTATTGATCCAAGAAGTACAGTCAGGAAATCTCCTCGAATGTTATGTTCAATGTATCACGACTACAAGGCAGCAGACTTAGTTACCTGTGGCTAAAGGATAGCAACCTAGTGGGGTATCTCGTTATATACTCGACGGTATGGGGAGCACAAGTCCATGTTGGTGCTGTCTAATGGGTAACCGTTTAGTGAGAGTGTCCCTTTATACTTATCATACGTTCCACAAGTGCTATATACTTCTGTACATGGGGTGGGGTTTCACTCCCGGAATGCAACACAGGCTGTTAGCGATAGCTACCAAGTTTATAGATGTCGTAACACGTCTCTATCATAGACCTATAAATGTTTTGCGTTAAGTTCCAAATGCTCCTTAGATTAATTGAGGTTCATTTTAAGTTGATCTTGATTAAAGTTTCAATTTCAAGGCTCAAAATTGTCACTTGAATATTTATAATGCAACTAGCATGAGAAAAGAATGCTTTCAATTCAATGAATGCTATCTAGTTTAGGGAAGAGTTTCAAATAGTGATGCAACAAACAATAGTTCAACGCAAAATGATTTTCCTTACCAGATCACTTTCACTATCCCATTTCAAGTCAAAACATTCAAAGATGCAGATCATGCAATATAATCTATGCACAATTTTTTTTCTTTCTAAAACTATGTAATTGTAATCTATGCACAATTTCCTTTTTCTTTTGATGAATGAGAATGCACTCAGTGCAGTTTTTGATGAAATGAGAATCTACTTAATGCACCTTCCAATGAATGAGAATGCACTCAATGCACCGTTTAGATTTCAATCGTTAAACAATGTAATATAAATTCAATGATAAATCTCAAAAATTACTTTTCAACATAATGTGATCTAATGCACTTTAACGAAAAGCAAACTTGGAGATGAAAACTAAATGAATGCAATTTTTTTTTTTGTATAAACAAAAATTCAAAAAGGATGCAAAATGCACTTCAAATGTAATCACTTTCTTCGAGTACTTTCTAATGAAATTCTTCAAAATTCTACAAGACATAATAATCAAAGTACCAAAGAGAAATTTCAAATCATTTCCTCAAAACAAAAAATTCTTTCCTTTTCACAATAATTGACACACAAAGAAAACATTTCCAATTGAAGGCAAGCAACGTTATTTATGCTTGTGGGTGAAAGAGAGAACCAAATGGACATGGAATGGACACTTAAAACTCTAGTCACAAAAATCAATTGGAAAACGAAAGTCAAACAAATTAAAAAGGTTCGAAATAAACGACAAAATTGACTCAACAACAGGTCTAGTATTCAACGAAGTATGCAACCATTCAAATGACACAAAACACTTAGAAGCTCTAGGATGATGAGGATGCACAATTCAAAAGAAAAGAGACCAAAGATGAGCTAATTGAGACAATCAAGTCACTGAACAGAAGAGAACAAGAGTAATCTGAGCAGATAAGGAAGCCTAAAAGGATAAGATACACCAGCAACCAAAGAAGAGGAAATCCAAAAAAATTTACTCAGAAATCAGTGCACCTGTAAGGTTGCACCTCACACTAGAAGGGGATAAGCACTTCTGTTTTAATGCATCTAGCACCGATAAATGCTTCTGTAAGAGAATTAGTAGTGCTGATCAAGGAAAATTACAAAAAATAAAAGGGTTTTCTCAAAGAACACCAGGCTTATCACTTCAAAAAGAAGATGATGACTGTAATTAATCATAGAAGCCAAAAACAAAGGAGAAATAGACATTTGACGAAAGTGGATGAAAATTCTTAAAGATTTGAAGGATACTAGAGGCAGAGTCCCTATCAGAGTCACCATTTTGTTGTCTAGGTAAATCCTCTCTGCAGATGGAGGTGATCCCTCTAGCCCTAGAGTGGGTCTAGCTACAAAGGGAACAAACAAATATCTACTTTCCTAGATTACAATTGAAACATAGAACGAAGAAGATGGCCTATCTCAGCCTGATGCTATGATGTTTATCCTCATTGAAGCCTTTGGTCTTTCACTCTTCCAAGCTTGATCTTCGTTGCTACTAGTTTTCGAATACCTGCACCAATGACCAAAACACAACGACAAACGTAAAGGTGCAACAAGCATATATCAAAATTAATCTATCTAGCTGATCAAGGAGTGCTAGACTTCTTATCACAATCACATACAAGAATGGAAAGAAAATATGAGTTACATTATATTATTAATAAAAAAGGGGAGTTACAGCCTGTGCCTTGATGTCGAAGATCTCCTTCGATGGGTCTGAATCTGAGCACGTCTCTAAAGCACTCTCTTTCCAACTCAATATGGGAATGCTAAGGGTCTCAACTCTCTCCTTCTATGCCTAAGAAAAAATTCAAATCCCTCTCTACTGTTCTTCTCTTCTATTCTTATTTTTTATTTTTAGCAAAGGCATTGGAAGGTGATCAATTTATAGTGACGGAAAAGGGGACATGGATCCACTTAAGATGGGAGAAAGGCTTATCTCCTTGGGTGGTTCCTCTTTGGTAGGAATAAGAGACCCAAAGGAGGAAGCTTCGTCCATATCCTGATCAATAAGAATCCAGCTGTCTGGTCTAAAATATTCTAGTCCATGAAGTTTCGTTTCCTTTTTTAAAAGCTTCCAAAATCAGATCGACGCAGTTATGGGGTTCATACCAACACCGATCGGTGCCGGTCACAGGGTAAGGTTTTTCCATAAGCGCTAGTGAGACACTAAAGGGTCGCGCCACTCCAAGAAAAGTGGGTTTTTAGGGATCTTCTCTAGAAATGACTAAAATATGGATTGATCTTCAGATTTTATGGGATCCGAAGGCATGTTTCCCATGATGGGAAAAGTATACAGGGACCATTGTAGGGGTTCTCCAAGATATAAGAACAACGAGTACAGTGACAGTGACAAAATGATGTGTAACACCCTTTGTCGAAGATGGATGATATATTACAACGGGTGGTTGGGTCTAGTAGAATTTCATTGCTTTATGGTTTCTCTGGATACAACCATTTTTTAGTGAATCCAGATGATCAGGACAAGACAACCTTCACAACACCATGGGGAGCATTTATGCATGTGAATATGCCTTTCAGACTTTGTTAGTATGAATCTTTCGTCGAAAAAGACCACTTTAGCTACGCATAAAAAATAGCCCTAACATCGATTATGGCTGCCAATATCTTTAAATCTGCAATTATTTGATCCAAATAAAGCTGCACAAATCCAGATCTATGCATAAAAGAGATTAAGCAGTAAAAATGAAATGTAGCTCCATGCATCCAATAGACAAGACAAGAACAATATGTTTGAAAGAATCTTTTATATTAAAGGCGCACCTGAGAGGAAAACAGGAAAGGTGTTTCCAATTCTCCTCAATGGGATGGGTTCTTGAAAGTCCTCAGCATTTTAGATCTAAAATTTCTCTCTCTTGTTGGTGTAGAAAACCCAGACAAACATAGAACTCAAAGGGAGCTCACAAGGCAAATGATGAAAAATGTGACAATGATAATGGCTCAAGTCAGACCAAGAGTATAGATCCAGAGTGATCTAATGCAATGAAAGGTGACTAATGAATGGAAAAACCCTTCTACTTATAACAAAATATTAGGGTTGTCTAGAACTTGGTGTATGAATAAAATATTATTAACCAAATTCTAGAACCACCTTTTAGGAATATTTTATTATATTTGTTGGAGGGAAAAGGATTTTTGACTTGCGTCAATTCCTTTATTTATAAATAATAAATAAATAAATGATTTATCTATTATTTTAAGGAAATGGTGGAAATATAATTAAATAAATAATTATTTATTTAATTATTTATAAATGATTTAGTCAAATTTAACTAGGAATATTATTTAAATAAGGATTTAAATAACTTATTCCTAGGAAATAATCAAATAAATAAGGATTTATTTAATTGATTTCCTTGTTTTAGGTTAAATATGACCAGGAAATATAAACAAATATAGATTTGTTTATTATTTCCTTTTGGGGTTTCCTGTTTAGACCATAAACAACTTAATAAAGGTGTTTTACTAAGTTATTTCACATAGTGAAAGCAATTTTACTTAGGGTAAAATTGGTGTTACATGGTGTACTTGGGTTCATCTAATAATAATAGGTTAGATGACCAAAAAATGGTGTAACAGATTGCCCCCCAACATACGAGTGTTAGGAGCAAATCGTATGACCGAAATACGTTGTAAGAACTCAATCACTAGACATCAAGAGGGAAGTCAGAGAGAGAAATGTAAGGTAGTCTAATGTGCTAAAGGACTAGACCCTGAGGAGACGAGACTTAGAGGTGCAACAAGTCTCTAGTTTATGAAGTGGTACCTATGCGAAAGGTGGTGGGGGAGGTATACCTATGCCCTCCGAGACAAATTACAAAAGAATAGTATGTCCAGTAAACAAGGAACCAAACTATAAAGTACATGTTGGCATAAATACGAGCCAGAAAACTAGAATGATGAATCCCACATACATGTTGTTTCTTGAATAAAAACCAGGACTTATACAATAATATTTTAGTACATGAGATACAAATACAACCCAAATGCCCCCTATACATGGCGAAGGGCTCCCAAGATATGACTGATACATGAAAATCGAAAGGTCTTTGCGGCAGCAAAGAGCGTCATCATCAAATGTAAGGAGTTGCATCAAAGGTGGAAATGAAGAAGTCATCCGGGAATGTGGGGGGCTACCTGCAGGGCCACCCCTTGTGAGGGTTGAGACATCTCACACACACCCGGGAATCACCAATAGCTGCTGCTGCATCACTGGACCATCAAGTATACGGATTGCGGTCATGTGGAAAGGAGCTCGAACCAAGGTACACTGCCCTCTAAACCTAGCTTCTGGAGTAAATGAGTTGATGTCGACAGAAGGAGGTCTGCCATAGGTGAGGCAATAAGGGATCCCCAACTAAGGCGCGAGAGAAAATAGTGGAGCGACTAACAGACGGACATTGCTGATGATGATGAAATGGGGAATACTGAGTAGCGGATGGACGATTTCCCTTGTTAGAGCATAAAGGGCATGAATGGCTTGGCAACGATTGACACAATATCATGAGGGATAAGGGACAATGGTACTAAAGGCCATAATGTGCAACACGAGAGAGGGACCAAGCAATGAAGGATGGAAGGCTATAGCGAGATACAAAGGGACTCGAGATAGACTCCATGACCGATGATGACTCAACTCGGATCCTCTAAACAAGGCCGACTCGATTGTGCTACCACATAGTCAAGGTCAAATGGGGGACCATAAAAACATGAGTACAATAGGGTATCTCATGACAAAAATTGACACAAACAAAGACAAGTAAGGAGGAAAAGTGGTGCCCCAAGTACAAGTGTTGTAAGTGAAGAAATTCGATTTGGAGGAGAGGTGAATAGACCCTTCGTGGACAAAATGTGTCATGGTGAAGTATCAAAACATGAAAAACTAACAGATACCCATTTGAGCACTTGGTGAGAGCTTTCCAACGGTGCAGACGGTGTGTCAAACGGGGCTATGGTTTGGTCGCAGCGGGCGAAAGAAAAAACAGGGGTTTTTCTTCTAATAAGGCACTTTCCCTCCAAAAAAATTCATTTGCTTGTGTAGCTGTGGTGAAAGTGGAGAGGAGAGAAGGCCCTAAATCTTGCAGCGATTGTAGCGGACAAACCGACCGTTGGAATCGAGATCCTTCAGTTGTAGGTAAGAGGCCTAATCCTACTCTTTGTTTTTGATGGATTAAAAGTTCAGATTAGGCTTCCAAATCTCAGTAACAGTCCCTACCTCATCATTACGGCCGGGTCACACTTTTTTGGGCAAAAACTGCGACCTGGGACGCAGGTTTGGCCCTGAAAAGTGCGACCTATCCTAGGATTTGGCCAAAAAGTGCGACTTGTCAGATGGAGGTAGGTTTAGTGTTGTTGTGGGTTGAGATTCAGTTTTTGTGTATTTGAATGCAGTTTTACCTATATGTAGACTGAAAAAAATTATGGTTTTGTGTAGATATGGTAGATATACAGATCAAGTGGAGAGAGAGAGACCTAGGTACATTACGGACGGAAATCCAAGAGGATCAGGGTGTCCGTCGTGCATTGGCCAGGTTTGGGGTTTTGAAATTTGTGGAGAACCCTCTGATGAGAGCTGGGGAGCCCTTGTTGGCCCAGATTGTCATTTATTGGGATCTGGATCATGAGGTTTTTATAGCGCAGGGGCACAGGATTGAGCTGACAGTCTAGGATCTATATTTCCTGACTGGTCTCCCACCATTAGGGATGGTGGGAAATGCACAGCCAGTGTTACCGCGGGGGCGTAACATCATGGAGTTTGTAGAGCGACATTGTCGACCAGGTGTCCGAGTCAAAGGGACTCGGATATCGATTGGGGATCTAGACAGGTTGGAGACCCGAGTAGTGGCGGCAGCAATCTTGCGGATCTTGGGCATCCAGGCACTCCATCACATCACTGGAGGGCAGATGATGATTGTAGAAATTTTTTTGAGCGGGACCTACTATGGGTGGGCTCAGATGATGTTAGTGTCATTGAAATGACAGTTGTCGCTGTTTAAGCGGCAAGTGAACCATGATTGTGCTTATGGGACTGTATTGTGCTCCTTCTTTTTTGAGAAGATCCCAACCTTGCGACCTCATGTACAGTTACCTGATGGGGGTCCGAGAGAACCCAGGATGCGTCGATGGGGACGACTACTGTGTAGAGGAGGAGGAGGGGCGGTCGGACGGGTGTTCCAACCAGAGTTCTTCGCCCATTGGGATCAGATGCCATTGTACATAGATGACTATCCATATAGTGGGATGAGTTATTGGGGAGATCTGGACTTGCCGCTTCTGCCTGGACGAGTATGGGGGCCTGATGGTAAGTGAAAAGTAACTAATATGTTATGTGCATGTTAAATTTTGTGAATAGTATTTATGGTATTGATCCTTATACTTTTGGTATGCAGGTATAGCTCCAGTGAAACCGGCTGGATATATGAGATGTCCTGTAGCAGCCAGAACTATAGGTGCTAGTGGATCGAGAACAGCACAAAACATGGATATGACCGCTCTTTTGGAGGACATTCGCCATAGATGTGAGGGGCTTCTAACCGGTGTGTCGGAGCAGGGTTGGCAGGACTTAGACGACCAGTACATAGAGCTATGTATTGGGCTACCCTCGGAATGGAGAGGTATCATGTGGCGCATGGTGATGGCCAGTCATACTGTGTGTGATCTACGAGCTACGGGAGTAGAGCCATTGGCTCAAGATCCTCCAGAGAGTGATTAGATGTAGGGCAGGTCGTGCCCCCCAGTGTGTATGTAGGGGCAAGTGGTGCCCCCCCAGTTTTTGAGTTTTGTTTTTTATAACATGCTATGGGCATGTCATATGTTTCAGAGTAGATGGACTCTAAAAACATGTTATATGATATATATTATGTATATGCATTGTGTTGATGACTTGAAATGTTATTTTCTTGTGTGTGATAAATGCCAGTCTAGAACATGATTTGCAATTCTATCTACGTAGTGATTTTGACTTCTAGGTACATGGTTGAAAGTAATGAATATAAAGTCACGTATCAAAAGTTTTAGTCGTAAATATTGTCTAAACAGGATGGGGTTATGCACATGATAGACACCATTGAGTTGTAAGACAAGAAGCAGGGAATCTAAATGAACGTGCAGATGGAGGATGCGATGAGAGAGGACATCGACTAAGAGACCACGTACTACGTCATATTCGGCCTGATTATTGGTGGCATTACCAATGCAGACCCCATTAGAAAGAACGAGGGTATGCAAGGGGGTAAATATGGCCCAAGCGGCCGAGGCAAGATTTCGGGAATAGCGACTTGCCCCATCGGCGTAGCCAATATAATGTGTGGACAAGAGGTCCGGCGGAATAGTGTCACAAGACAAGAAATGGGAGGAAGGAGAATAATGAGGGCAGCGTGAGTGTAGGGTAGACATAAAACGACAACTATGGGAGGGAGTAGTCTGGGTAGGATGGCTAGGACTCATAGATCGACTAGAGGGTGATGTATGAGAGCTATGGGAGGAAAATGTGAGACTCATGTTGGAACGTGTGATCTAGAGATGGTATCATCACAGGGTCACAGTTGTAGGTGGATGTTTATTGTTTAGGGAAAATCACCCTAGAGGTTCGTTGGGTTACAACCTCCACAGAGCAGGGGCATGCTACTTAAGAAGGACTCACAAAACCATACATGTTCATGAAAACTAAATAGAGTAGATCGAGGAGGTTACCCGTAGGTCCTACGGTTGAAGCAGATCCTGCGGGGTCCAAACCCCCAGCAACCGTCCTTCCTTCTTAACTTGAAAGACAAGAAGAAACAAGCACGAAGAAATGGTTGTACAGCATATATCTACTCTAAATGTTAGTGAAATCCATAAGAAACATTAGATAAATCATAATGAATGCTTAAATAACAATTTTCTCATATATGTAAGCAGACACTAACAGTTTTATTTAGGGAACAACATGATATATGTTATTGCATAAACTAGCATGGGTAAAAATGTGAGTGGAGAGATCACACGAGAATCCTTCCCGGCGGCCTTAATAGAGCAAGTAAATGGGATCCGTCCCGACCCTTGCCTCGCTAAAGACTCCTTCAAAGCTGGTGCATAGAGATGACATATAGGGGAATGAGCATCTCAAGGAAACAAAGGGTTTCACAATGAAGCTGGAAAGTGCGGAGGCACAGGGGAATCGAACTTGGAGAGGAATACCATGAGTATAATCGAAGCAACCAAATCTCTCCCTTGACCATACACATGAGGGGGTTTTATACTCCCTCCAATTAGTTTCAACAGTTGGAAACAGTTGGCCACGTGCTGGGGTGGTTGAACTACCTGAGTAACCATCAACCCAGCCCGAAAATAGGGAATAATTATATATTTTTTAATCATTTTTAATGGCATACGTGGAAAAGTGCAGCTGGACTCGCGTATACACACGGAAAAGTACGGGAATAGTCGCGTATGGGGATTTTTACATTTTTTTTAGTGAATTTGTCCAAGTCTGTAGGAATGGGTGCCCAAAACCATCAAAGCAATCATGAATCATGTGAAAGTGAGAAATGATGCTATAACAGATGCCCCCTAATATATGAGGTCAGAAGGGGTACATGATGGCCGAAATGTATTATGCACATAGAAAGAACTTCGCAAGGACAAGAGAGGACTTCACCAGATTTCAGCCTGCCAAAAACCAATGAAAGAAAACAGAGAGTCAACTCATGCTGAGGCGGGCATACCCATGCTCGGTAAAAAATACATCATATAGAAAATAGTGAATAGATCCAACATGTATACAAGTATAGCTGAATTGAAAGTACACAATGAATCATCTGAGCATGGCCCGGAAGTGTAAGTCTGAATCAATGTCCAAGTATCACATATAGAAAGTTGATCAAAGATGGTACAACTGGATGTTTGATCAAATAAGTAACTGAATCTCCAAGTACCGGATCATAAGAGGTGGATCAAATGGTAAAATCAAGCAACTCGGGAGCCAACATATAATATGCTACTGTACTAAACTGCAACATATAAGGGTGGATGGCATCACTGGCAGAAACTGAATGGACTGTCAAAAGTGAACCGAAAAATGCTGATGCAAGCCGAGGTCTTCACCGATCACTATGGCACAATTCTACACAATGGGAATAAATGAGCTGAAGTCGACCATGTGAGAAATCGTTGGATTACCGGGCAATGATGTATCCCGTTAACCAACGCGAGACAACCCACCGATAATGATAATGAGTGTCAAGGTGCCCCAGTACAATCTGACAAGTGAGAATGAATGAGTTGAAGTCGAACACTTGAAAGAATCTACCAATCAGGAGGCAATGATGAATCCCCACTGTCGATAGCGAAGAGTCTGCCACTGATGATTGCAAACCCTAAGGTACTGACAAAAATACTCTAGACCTTATTCCCGGAGCAATGAGTCGGAGTCGATGGGAAAAGATCTGCTGGAAGGAAGGCATTAAGGCATCCCACATCAGTCCAGCGCGAGTGTAACCCGCAGGCCAAGATTTGGAAGGAATCGGATGAAGTAGAGTGATGGAACCAAAACCGAAGTACGTTTCCAACATGCACAAGATGAAGCTAGCGCACGGAAGAAACCCTATGAACCAACCAATAATGAAAGCTGACACAGAGGCGAGAAATCCACCGATAGGGTCAAATGGAAATCAAGGTACTGCACGAATCCCAAGTGTGATAATGTGTGCTGACGTCGAACACAGGGAAAACCACTCAGTCAAAGACCCATGATGATGATCAAATGCTGAGCACGAGGTCACCTATCAATGATGGAAATAGGCCCAAGGTGCGGCTCTAGGTTTGCTCTCAAAGCAATGTGTCGTAGTCGATAAGAGACAAACCCGCCGGCAAGAAGTCAATGGGGACCTTCTCAAACTAGCACGAGCAGAAGACCAAAACATCTGATGTGATAGAACATGATACTGACAAGACTGGGAAGGCCGACTAAATAATGAGTCAAGAGACACCGCAGAATGGCCGACTCAGGTTAGACTTCCCTTGAACAAAAACACGACTCGTGATGACCATGGCAGTAAAAAGTGACACTATATAAGTCTGTTATGCAAGAGGCAGAACAAACTCTCCATATGATTGGAAGAGATAACCAACCGGGGGAGAACTGACAAGTGAAACATGGTAAAGGCTGAACCTAGGTCAAAAACTAAAACCATCCCAAATGAAGAAATATATATATAAGTATATGTGCTTTGTTCAAGGGCGACAAACTGACTCTGTACTGCCATCAAAATAACGAAGATACATCTCGTTCCCGCTCTTTTTGTTATATTTTATTTTTTTGTCTTTTTCATAATAAGCCTGAAAAAGAATAAAAGAATGTTATGGTACAATGGATAGAACGAGTATCAAGAAAGCAGATGCACTAGTTCCTGGGATTGGAACAATCCTATGCTCAATGCAAGGTGGCGAAAACTGGTCAGTGATACTCAGAGGAACGTTCCATCCATGGGTACAAAAGGTGTCAAGTCGTGATAGCTAAGTGCATGCAATGGTTAACTTGTACAGAAAGTCAAGGTCAAAAGTTGGCTTAAACATCGAGTCCAAATGAAGCCGGCTAAAGGCCAGGATAAACAAGTAGCCAATATGCAATGCAGTTATACAACTTAACGACACCAGGGAGCCTCTAGGGTATAAGCCAGAAAAATGATAAGTGATGAAGGAGAAGAATGAAGCTTCAACACAGAAGACATGGCAGGACTAAAGAGGACTCCCGAGCCTACATAAAAAGCAGCATGGGCAACAAGTGATAGCGAGGAACTAACTAGGAAGCCCATGTAAAGGAAGGCTCTACCATCAATTCATGATTAAATAATCGGCGAGTGAAATGGGTGTAATACTCATGACCTGATGGGATCGACCCTATGGCAAGTGATCAGTATGGAGGCTAGTATGCAAGATGCAACGGAAAGTGATTTCCCTAACCTATATGCCAGTGAAGATCATATACCTGCCGTGACGAGTCGGTAATCATGGATCAAAAATTGGGAAAATCTCAAAATCGTCAAAATGTACCTGAAAACATACCAAACTGGGCACTTCCAAGCATCCGAGTTATGCAGCTTAAGATAGATCGAAAAAATAAGCATAAGGAATTTTTGCGAAAATTTTCAACTTTTTAGCCATAAATAGACAAATTACCTCATATTTGGTTCATTATTGCATTGCTGATTTGGAAAAAAGTGCTCTGGAGCAAAAAACTTCTTTCGTCGAATCAGGAACAACCGACCGTCGAAACGCACCAAAACTTCAGGTAGGCTCCTAAATCATCCTATTTATTCATTTTTTCCGTTTGGAATTTAAAATTAAGTGAATTTTAGCTTTAAAACCCTTGCTAAAATATGCGGACTTGCGCATACGCGGGTTCATTAAAGGAAACTCGCGTATACATGCGACTGTGCAAAGGAAAAACCGCGTATGCGCAGGTCCGAATGCAAAAAAGCGTGGCTAATGCATAATTTGATGAAATTTGACAGGATGACAATCTCATGGAGGGAACGTGAGCATAGCGCAATAGACCAAGAGGTCATGCAAGATCGCGCAGCGCAAAATATCCTTCGGAATTGTGGATTGTTCAAATTCTTCAAGATGCCAAATATGAAAAGCAATGTGTGGTTGCTAGAAATGCTCGTAAATTACTGGGAACCAGATCAGGATTACTTCATTATTGATCAGATGCCACTACGCATTGAAGTGGAAGAGATATATTTCATTACTGGACTCTCCCGGAGGGGAGAACCAGTAGACTTGCACGGGAAGCCCCTGGGAGGGTTAACCGTGGAAGACTATGTCCACGTATATTGCGTAGGGGGTTCCAAAAAGGTTGGAACTCAGATTGCAATTAAAGATGTGAGGGATTTGCACATGAAAATCCTCCTTTTCACCATCAGCAGAGTGGCAGGATCTGCCTCCCTACATCAGGCGTCCAGGACGCAAATGAGCATAGCAGTAGAATGTTTGACTCATGTGTATGATTGGTGCACAGCCCTATTACTGAACATGAAACAACAGTTGACCTCAATCCGCCAAGAAAAGACCAAACACTTTGGCTACGGTACAATTTTGACAACATTCTTCTTTGAGAAGATTCCAGCATTGAGACCCAGAGTTATCTCTACCATCAGTAGCCCGCGGGACCCAAGAATTGCCCGTTGGGCGGACATGATGAAGAGATTGGGGGGTAGTGAGGTACCCCGGACCACATGGGACGACGAGTTCTTTCACTGGTGGGGAGAACAAATCATCGCAGTGGACGACTATCCCTATGCCGGGATGGACTTCCGTGGAGATCCAGATCTAGTTCTTCCACCAGGCACAACATGGGGCACAGTCGGTAAGTTTGCAAAAAATTTTGACTTATATAATTTTTTGGATTTTTTCAAATATGTATGAAAAAATGAAAAACAAACATGTTTTTGATTGGATTCATAATGACTGACAATTTAAAATGATCATGATTCAGATGTTGGACCAGTTCGACCTGAGGGTCTCCCGTGCCAAAAGCGCCGTAGGGGCGAAGCAGATAATGTGGATTCAAATAGGACTCTCCAAGCCGTGTAGAGGAATTTGGAGGGACTGACCCACCAAATACCTATGGCTGCTGTGGAGGACCTGCCGGAAGCCATCCAGAGACGGGTGGTAGGAGTGCCCTGAGACTAGGTTAGATTATTCCGCCGAGTTGCCAGCCACTGCAGTTATGTTCTATAGGAACACGACTTCTGGGCAGGGACCTCAGGAGTAGACAGATATTATGTATTAGATGACTGGATATTCTTTTTGAGACTGAACATGATGGGGCATAAGCCCAAGTTTTGTACGAGATTATGGATCCAAATTTTGTAAAGTTTTTTGACACTCCGATGATATATATACAGCGATATTTGATGTGATGTGATAAATGTATCAAATGTATGATGTTTTTGATGTTTAAAAATTTATTGTATGGAATGATTAATGTGCCAATCCAATGCTTGATTAGCTAATGAGTCAGCAAACCAATTGTCAGCTCGAGGAATATGAATGAATGTTAAAAATTGAAATGACCTTTGTAACAAACGTACCCTCAAGAACAATCGTAATAAAAATGGATCTCGTACCCGATAAGTGCTGTTCAACTGTGACACCACCAGCTGGGAGTCCAAGAAAACTACCAACGAATCAACACCCAAGGATATTGCCTCCGAGAGTAGATGAATGACTGCAGTGTATTCTGCTACGTTATTGGAAGCAGGACCAATGCAGACCGCTCTTGATACCAACAGCTGACCGGAAGGATAATGAAGCACCCAAGCCACGGAAGCTAAGTTCCGGGTGTGTCTACTAGCACCATCGGCGAAACCAAAATGACTCATGACATCCAACACAACCTGCCAAAGCAGATCAAAAACATCACCAACTCATCAAAGATCGAAAATCAATCAGATATGTACAAATTAAAAAATACTATATACAAAAGCAACATGCCAGGCCAAAGCCTAGGCATAATACTTCTTCAAATAGAGCCCATTTCGGGGCTCCGGAAACTCGTTCCCTTCAAAATCAACCAAGGTATACGCTCCTTTCTTAAGGACTTTTTTAACGAGATAGGGGCCATACCACATAGACTTAAACTTTCCTGCCCCCAGGGCATCCTTTTCTTGGGCATAGACCAAAACAAGGTCACCTTCCGAAAAGACGCTAGGCTTGACCGCCTTATCGTACTAAACTTTTATTCAGTTTTTATGCGCTTCATTCATCGTGGTGGCATCTCGATGCTGCTCATCGAGATGTTCCAGATGAAGAAGCCGTTCTGACAGACTAGAAGTGTCAGGAAGAAGTTCAACAGCTAATTTAAGAGAAGGAATCTCGCATTCAATAGGAAATACAGATTCCACCCGATGCACTAACTGAAACGGAGTAAAGCCAGTTGCAGTTTTCACTGATGTCCTGTATGCCCAAAGTGCAGTATATAGCATAATATGCCAGTTGGATCTAGCTTTATCAATTGTCCTTTGAAGAATTGTCTTCAAGGATTTATTCACGGCTTCCACTTGCCCATTGGCTTGAGGATAATATGGAGATGAATGCCCCTGCCGGAAACCCAATTTGAGAGCCAACTCAGCCATCATACTATTCTGAAAATGACTGCCATGGTCAGTGACAATCTCTCTAGGTATACCAAAATGAGCGATAACTTGGTTGAAAAGGAACAAAGCTGCAGTCTCACCATCGTTCCCAAAAGTAGGCATAGCCTCGACCCACTTCGTAAAGTAGTCTACTGCTACGATAATGTACTTGTGACCTTTTTCCGAAGGCAGGTTACAAGTAGTATAATCCATACCCCACTTTGTAAAGGGTCCGACAGTAACGACTGGAAAAAGCGGAGCTGGATGAGCGCGCATTTTTCGAGTATACACTTGACAAGGATGACACTTCTTGACCGATTCAATACAGTCTTTGAAAATCGAGGGCCAGAAGTAGCCAGCACGCAAAATCTTTTGGGCTGTAGCAAGCCCTGATAAATGACCCCCACAAGCTCCACCGTGAGAATCATCGAGCACAGCCTCAGCTTCTTCGAAAGTTAAGCAGCGTCTTAGGATTGAATCAACCCCTCGACGGTACAAAGCATCACCAATAATCAGATAAATTTTAGCTAAGTGACGCAGCTTACGACGCTCATCTTTCGAAAAAGAAGAGGGAAACTTTGCAGTCTGGAGATACACGATGATATCCCCATACCAAGGATCTTGTGGAGAGATCAAAAACAAGTGTTCGTCCGGAAAGGACTCATCATAGATCATCTCCTCTCCACAAGGCAACTCGGAGATCAATTCCGCAAAAACTAATGACTTCTTGGATTTGGCAGACATGAACTCTAGATCAAATTCCCGTAAAATCACAATCCATCTATTATATTTGCCCCCAATCACTCGCCTGCTGAGGACAAACTGAAATGGATTGGCAGCTGCCAAGACATAAGTTTTGCGAAGAATAATGTAATGTCGGAGTCGCTGCACAACATGAACTGCTGCTAAGGCTAATTTTTCTATCGGAGTGTATCGAAGTTCAGGTCCTACCAGTCCTCGACTAAGGTAGTAAATAACATGCTCTGCAAGAGCATCATCCTCCTGAACCAGAACCATACCAATGGTAGATTCTGCTGTAGCCAAATACAAAAGAAAATCTCTGCTATAATCGGGTGGACTCAGCAAAGGAGCAGAGGTCAATGCCTTTTTCAAGGCATCGAATGAGCGTTGAGCGTAGTCGTCCCAAAGAAAAGGAACTCCTTTCTTCAATAGTCTCATATATCCCTTTGTAATCTCAGCATAATTGACGATAAATCTCCGAAGAAAATTAGACTTCCCTTGGAGACTTTGAAGCTGACGAATTGAAGACGGGGGAGGCAACCGAAGTATTGCCTCAACCTTGAAGGGATCTACCCTTATCCCTTCCCTAGACACAATGAATCCCAATAGTCGACCGAATGTAACCGCGAAAACGCACTTGTTCGGATTCAATCGAATTTTATAAAAACGACATCTTTCGAATATTTGCCGGAGGTGACCAGGATGATCCATCCTTTTTCGAGAATGAGCAGCTAGATCATCTAAGTATGCCTCGATAATATTCTTGATGTCGTGGAAGGCGTAAGACGTGGCCCACTGAAAGGTAGCCCCAGCATTTTTAAGACCAAAAGGCATTTTCTTGTATGCAAACGTACCCCAGGGACAAATAAATGTAGTCTTATGTTGATCTTCAGGACGGATAGTAATTTGATTATATCCTGAAAAACCGTCCATGAAGGAGAAAATCTCGTTACCGGCACACTCGTCAATGATCTGATCGATGAATGGTGTGGGGTAATTGTCTTTAGGACATGACTTATTTAGGTCTCTGAAATCGATGCACACTCAACCGTCTCGTTATCTACGGGAACGAGGTTTGAAACCCATTCAATGTGAGGAACTGGGAAAATGAATCCCGCCTTAAGCAGCTTTTCAACTTTAGCTTTGATAGCTGCTGCCTTCCTAGGATTGACCGGACGAAGTTTTTGCCTCACCGGCTTAGCGTTTTCATACGTCTTGATCTCATGCTGGACAATAGATGTGTCTATGCCAGGCATTTCCTCATAATACCAAGCAAATACATCCCTATACTCTTTGAAGAGCTCGATGTAAATTTGAACTTCTTCACGGGAACATTCAGCTCCAATGAAGACATTCTCGATAATATTGGGATCCCTGGAAATGTTCACCGGGATAGTAGGAGAGATCACAGCCATGTTCCCTTCAGCATAAACCTGTGTTGGTGCCAAAGGGTTCAAAACTGGGTGAACAGGACCAGGAGACTGAGGACTTGGAAAACTAGTTTCAACTTCGCTTAAGTCAGGTAGGAAGTAAGACCGATGATGCAAATCACCCCATGGTCTATCTATACCAGTCATAGCTTCCAGGATTGCCTCTTCAGATGGAAGAGTGGTATCAAGGCAATCCTGGGCCGAAGAAGAACTAAGCATCCAAGCCGGAGCCACATCACCATCCAACTCTTCCAGTGAAAGAGGAGCTGGGATAGATTCTGCAGTGTCAACAATAGACTGATATGCAATCTCAGCTGCAGAAATCGGAAATGCCATTCCACCCACTTGACCTTCTGCTAATGTGGCAGTAGGGGAAGGTAAGGTCCAAGGGTCCGAAAAATAATGAGTTCGAAAGAACTCTCTTCGAAGGGGAGCCCTGGAGGATGAAATAGCATTAATATGTACAGTAGGAGGAGGAAGATCGAAAGTACCCATCAGGGAAGAATACATTCCAACTCCTAGATTCTCAACAGGCGCCTTAGTATTATCCAACTTAGGAACAGATGAGTCAGAAGACGCATTCGGGTCTATCTGAGGACAGTCCAGTCGATCCACTATGACAATCCTCCCTTCGTGGGGGAAACATACAATTCGAAATAATGAGGATGCAATGGCATCCATCTCATAAATCCAATTCCTCCCGAACAGAAGGTTGTACTCCAAGGCTGCATCCACTACCTCAACCTCTATGTTGACGGTTTTGCCCCCAACACAGATGGGCAAAGCCGGGACAATACCATGGGGTCTGTGAGAATGCCCATCGAACGCAGTAAGAACAGTGCTAGATGGAACAGCTTTTGGAGATCCAAGTGTCTTCCAGCATTCGAGAGACATCACGCATGTGGAAGCACCCTCATCAACGACCGTTCGAAAGATATTGCACTTCCGATACAATGATTTAATATGAAAATCAATGTGATGAGGAAGTCTCTTCTTAAAATTATTCATATCAAAAGTAATCAGAAGAGAATTTTTTGGATCAATAGCCCCAATGGCAGTGAGCAAAGCACTGCGTTGAGCCGGACAAGACTGGAGTACCTCTAAAGCTGACATAGCACAAAGACTCTGCGCCAGATCTTATACAATCGAGTAGTTCTGGGCAGCCCTAGCGTTTGGATTAATCGTTGACCGCTTAGAAGATGCTTTGGGCATCCGAGGCATAGACTCAACAGTAGGCTTCGTAATGTGAAGCGGCTCAGTAGCATCAGGAAATTCCTTAGCTTTCAAAGATTCTTCTCCACCATAATCACGGGATCTCATAGCGATATCCGCGTGAGCACTCATCATAAAAATGTTCGATGGAATTTCCCCTTCCTGGGTGCCCCCAAAGGAAGCCCCAGGATTTTGGTTCGCGCCAGCAACTAATTGCTGCCCTTGGGGAAAAGGGTTTGTTAACACAGCCTGGGAACTAGAAGAACCCTGCTGAGCTAACAAGCACTGAGCATCCTGAATTTTAGGGCAAAGGTGTGTGAGATGGTCTCCAGCACAGAGCTTGCATGGAAACTTCACTTTCTTTTTCTCCTTTTGACCCTCACCAACACGCTCGTTGGTTTTATTTGCATTGCCCTTCCCGTTCTTGCCCTTCTTCTTGTCATTTCGTCCCTTCTTCTTCCCATCGGATTGTTGATTTCCTTTGGGATCAGAAGCTTGGACAGCATTTATGGACAAAGACTAGGAAGGTGATGAATCAGCAGGCACAGCCTGACCAGAAGGAGCAGATTGTAAAGACAACTGCTGCAGTTGAGAAAGCAGGCTGGCTGCACCACTACTGACCGATCCGACAAGCCCGTCACCATGCGGACCAGGTTTAGTTTTCGACAAATCCAATTTGGAGCGAGGAGCATTAGGAAAATACTTATAAAGTACCCCAGACTGAGAATAGATCAGTTCTAACTGCTGGGCCCTAAAAATGGCCTGCTCCTCAGAAAATACCCCAGACAGGGATACATCTTTTGAAATATCTGACTACAGAGATTTCAAAAACCACTCGAGAAGGAACTCACTTGGAATATGAGCTTTGATAAGCCTCTTCCTTCTCCTCCATTCCTGAATGTGATCAGAAATGTGAGTTGCCTCATCCTGCTTAAAATTAGCCGGGAGTTCGGTCCCAGCCTCATATCTGACAGGCAACTGAAAATGGTTTAGAAATGTGACGGCCAGTTCTCCAAATGTGGCGAAACTGCCCCCAGTGAGCTCGATATACCATTTGGCAGCATTCCCAGTTAGGGTGCATTGAAATAATCTCAACCTAATCGAGTCATCGATCAGGGAGTTCGAAGAGCACCATAAGTGGAAAGTGGTGATGTGGTCTGCCGGATCCTCTCCATTCTTACCTTCAAACTTTGGAATGTCTGAAGGAAGTTTGGTCGGGACCGGAGGCCATCCCGGACTATAACGAATCGGGTCATTAGTCAACTTCGACAAATCTGGCAAGTTTAACGTTGCCAGAAAAGGTAAGCGAGGTGGAGCCTGAGGATTCCATCCTTGATGGGATGGATTCCCAACATTCTGAAAAGAATAGCCTGGATTTGATGAGGCACTAGGTTGCCAGAAAGGACTCGTAGAAAACGGAGAAGAACCTCCTCCCCACGCCGAGTTACCAAAGCCCAGACCAGTTCCCCCCGCTGAAGTATTGAATGAAGAGGAGAGCCCCTAGTAGGGGTTCCAAGCATTAGACAGAGGAGAAAAGGTATGATAAGCACTCGATGAAGGGAAAGAAGCATTCCTTTGATGACCTACGTAAAACTGATTCCCTGCCCCCGCTGTAGTAAACACAGGATTCCATCCCGTAAAAGTAGTCGAACTTTGCCCCCCAGACCAAGGGTTGAAACTCTGAGTCTGGGACGTAAACGGAAATGACCCTAAAGAAGGATTGGAACTAGGAATGTGTCCAGTCCCAAAGGGGAAACCCTGAAACGAAGCTGATCCACTAGCCATGTTAGACATGGGCGTAGATCCAGCTGAAGCAGCGGAAAAGGAAAAAGAGGGATTTCCACTAATGGACATCCCTGAACAGAAGGGACCAGAATGAGAAGCGTGTGCTTGGGTGAACCCAGAGCCAAACACAGCAGCACTAGAAGCAATCGAAGATGAAGCAATAGTGCCCCCTGCTTCAACAGAAGCAGGAGTCTGAATGCCTGCAGCACTCACGGTAGAAGCCGCGTTCCCAGTCGTGGTCATCGAAAGATAAGAATGATACAGAAGATCTCCTGGTCTCTCTGACTCAGGTCTGATGTATTGAAAAAAAAACGGATAATCAGGAGGAAGAGGAGATGGACCTGTAGCAGGAGGCTCAGGTACGTCTTCGATTTGAAAATCTTCTTCCTGAGGAAACAAAACTCGCAAGGTGAGCGGAACGCTCCTCTCGGGGCCGACACCAGAATCAGCTATGAAACCTTCAGACCCTTGTGGAGGATCTCTCTCCACTGCGTTAGACGCCACAGGGTGGTAACCACCTGCTAAATCACTCCTACGCCTTCTCGAAGAAGGCTCTGGACTCTCGGGAGATAACCCCCGGATTCTCCTCGATCGACGAGGCGCTTGATCAGCCACTTTTATAGATTTTAAATTAGACTCAAAAAGTGAAAAGCTAGGCAAGCTAGGAGCAAAGAGCACTCACTAAAATAAAAATCCCTGAGATACAGTCAAGCAAACAGCCTCCAAGTATTTCCGCTCCGGGTGATGAGGACCGGACACCAAAATATAGGAAAGCGAAGTATAGGACCTCCCGAAAGTAGTCTGCGATGATTAGGGCCCAGAACAACTAGCGAAGGTATCGGAAACAGTTACGCCGACCTCCTAACGACAACCTTTGCCAGCTCAAGCACCCAAGCTTCGCAAGGGCACCCCCCAGAAGTACTGCTGAAAGTGATGCGACGTCTGCCTCAGGTACCACGGGTATTCCCCCCCGCAGTCACCTGTGTGGAACCTAGGAGTGGCAACTATGGGCACCAATCCATGTCAAAAGCCGGGCGGAACGGTCTTGAGGTCAGATTCAGCTAATCGGAGGGGGGGTATCCCTCTTCTCAGCCTTCACTTCCCCTCGCGCTTGACTCTCTGGAGGAGAGCTTTCCCAGTCCACCTAACGGAGTTGGATTTCGCTCAATTAATCAACTTCTATGTTTGTTTGAGCGGCCTTGGAGAGTTAACTCTCCACTCACCTATTCCAAGGCCCTACAACCTAGCTAGTTGGTGATTGACACTTAGAAAACTTGCTAGTTGATTTTAGATTAAATCGCTTATTTTAATGGGTTGTTATATTAAGTCACAAGGATATGGAGATGAAACTTATGGTGTTTTTACGCAAAAGAAATTAATAAAAACTTAACTACATGCAAATGCAGTTCTTTGTCTTTCGATGAAGAGCAATCTCTATACAGGTTATACGAGATTTAAAAATTGTATTTTTTCTTTTCGAATAGCAAAATCACACTCACAAAAACTATGAAATTGACTAAATGATTAAATGCACCTAATGCAAATCACTACAAGCACGCAAATCCTAAGATGCAAATCTCCTAAAGTAGAGTGAAATTTCCCAAAAAGTCTTTCAGTTTTAACTCTTCTTTGGTTGCCCAGAAAGCTAGTTCTCGAAATCAAGAACTCTTAAAATGAAGACACCAAGAACGCTTAAAAACAAGAAGAAGAAATCAATGACAACTCCTCCTCAAAATCAAGTTGAAAACCAAAAGCAAGAAACCTCACAAAAGCTTCAAAAGATATAGCAAACGAAAATGAAAATGCAACAAAAAAAGCAAATAACCAGTGAAAATGTTTTTTAAGCCTTTGAAATGCAAAAACAAAAAGCAAAGAAAATGTTTTTTGAGCTTTTTAGTTTTATAAAGAAAGAGCTCGAAAAGACCAAGCACAACTACCAAAATCCAAACCAAACAAGACTGAATTTCAAGCACAAACTTCAACAATGCTCCCAAACCTTATAAGGCTAACTCGTAGCAAGATCAATAAGAGCAAAAGAAGACCAGAAAACTCAGCCACTCAGCCTAGAAAAATAGTGCAAATTTTTCGCAAACAAAAACTCCAAAGAAGCTAGAAAAGCTCTTCAAAAGTTGCAACAAAACCTAGCCTATGGAACTCAAGAAAACCAATAAAAAACGAAGCAAAAATCGCAATGCGAAGCACAACACAAAGATAGGAGCAAGTAAGTGAGCAGAAGCTCTATGTTATGATAAAGCAGAACAGCCAAGAATGCTCAGAAAGCGATCTTGGAACTCAATCCAGAAGTGCCAGCACCAGAAACAACACTTTGCCAAAAAGACTAGTTTTCAATCAAACGAAAGAGAGAACAGACAAGAAACCACTTCCTTTACAATCCAGAGAGTACAGAGACACTATAGGAATAGGTTTCCACAGCCAAAAAGGACCAAAAAGTCAAGAAACCCAAAAATTCAAAATCTGCCTAGGTATACGCTACTTCACAGTTATGCAACCAGCGTGCATACGCGTCTGTGCTAAGGGAAACTCGCGTATACGCGGGTCCCTTTAGAAAAAATTGCGTGTATACGCGACTGTGTGCAGAAAAAAGTGCGTATGTAGAGGTAAATAATGACAAAAAAAAAAAGGACAAGCCTTGAAAAGAAACCAAGACTTCAGACTGACTGAGAAATAATAAACTGGACTGCAAATGAAAGATAAAACTGTCAGAATCCTATCAAACAGTTGAAACCACCCAACAAGAGAATCACAAGAATGTGATCCCCAGCGGAGTCACCAGTTCTGTTTCGGGGAATATCACCCTAGAGGTTCGTTGGGTCACAACCTCCACAGAGCAGGGGCATGCTACTTAAGAAGGACTCACACAACCATGCACGTCCAGAAAAACTAAATAGAGTAGAATGAGAAAGTTACCCGTAGGTCCTACGGTTGAAGTAGATCCCGCAGGGTTCAAACCCCCAGCAACCGTCCTTCCCTCTTAACCTGAAAGTCAAGAAGAAACAAGCACAAAGAACTGGTTGTACAGTATATATCTACTCTAACTGTTAGTGAGATTCATATAAAACATTAAATAAATCATAATGAATGCTTAAATAACAAATATTCTCATACATATAAGCATACACTAACACGTATATTTCGGGAACAGCATGGTACTTCTGTATTATAAATAGCATGTACAAAAGTAACGAGTGGAGAGATCACCTGAATCCTCCCACGGCCTTCGAGCAGACCATCGTCCGGATCCGTCCAGACCTTGCCTCGCTAAGACTCCTTCCAAACTGGTGCATACGAGTTGACATATAGGGAGATGAGCATCTCAAGGAAACAAGGGTTTCCTATAATGAACTGGGAAAGTGCAGGAGGATGTGGAATCAGACTTGGATAGGGAATACCAATAGAGTATAATATCAATAATTCTCTCTCTCCCTTAGGCCATACACATGAGGGGTTTTTATACTCCCTCCAAGTAGTTTCAACAGTTGGAAACAGTTGGCCACGTGCTGGGGTGGTTGAACTACCTGAGTAACCATCAACCCAGCTCGAAAATAGGGAATAATTATATATTTTTTAATCATTTTTAATGGCATACACGGAAAAGTGCAGCTGGACTCGCGTATACACGTAGAAAAGTATGGGCATAGTCGCGTATGGGGATTTTTACATTGTTTTTTAGTGAATTTGTCCAAGTCTGTAGGAATGGGTGCCCAAAACCATCAAAGCAATCATGAATCATGTGAAGGTGAGAAATGATGCTATAACAAGGATGAAATGGAAACAAAAATCAAAGCTAGATAACCCTAATAAGATTTTTGAAGCCCCTCATAAATGGCCTTGAGCCTTGGGCTCACCCAAAATATATGTAACTTGATGAATTAATATAAACCTAAATTAATATAAAGCCATATTATTCTGTAAATAATTCTACATATACATGAATTACAAAAATATGCACAAATTCTAATAAAAAATTCACATTCTTAGAATGTGCACACATTAGTATTATAAAACCATACATACTAACCATTCTCGTGGCTCGTTATGTAGAATAACATGCCATGGATCCCATATCCAAGTTGAAATCTAAATATCCCTTCAAGAGTATCTATGTGGATTTTTTAGGGTTACTTCATGTTTGAGGTACCTATCCTAGTTTTCGTTAGGACATGGCAGTTTAGTGAAACACATGCGATATAAGTGGTTTGTGGTCATGCTTAAATAGTAAGGTTACATTGAATATTCTTAGTGAGCATGTTTCTTGAGTGGTATTAGACATTCAAGTGCAATAAAAATTCTATCCCCATGAAAAATGGTATTAAGTCCATGTTTGAATGAAAAATTGTGGAATTGTTCTTCACTATCCACACCCAATGAATCATTGGAGAAGTTTATGTGGTTGCATTGATGAGGATGTTAAAAATTCAAGTTGGGAAGAATGTAAATACCTTCCTCGAGGTTCCACTAGAAATTATATCCTATATAACATGCTAAGCAAACATGATAAATGGTTCATGACTAGTTTATATTTTTCATAGCCCTCATGACTCACTAACAATGATCACTGAGACATTTATGAGGATGTACTAATTTGGTGTGGACTGGGAGGATGAAGGATATCTAGCATAACAAGGATTGATGATCAATGAAGTGTTGTAACACACATTCACCAAACGATACCACAATCTAGAAATGCCTTTGATAGTGTGTTAGCCATTGCAAGCCAACATAGTTGATGAATGTATTGAAGGTAAGTGGAAGCTTGTTGCCACTATGTACATGGCGTTTAAAAAATTACAAGAAGTTGGTCTAGACAGAGACAACATAGTGTTACACAAGGTGGTTATTTATTCAATTATGTTCACTTGAGGGAGGCAGTGAAAGGTTATTTATGTGTGGGTGGTGATGAGACAACATCACTTATAATGAAACAAGAAATAAAACTTTCCCTATAGTTTAAGGTACCTAATTTGGGTTTGGTTAGGACATGTTGGCGAGGAATAGTTAGACTAATACAAGAGGTTCATGGCCATGCACAACTATTAATGTCACGTCAATTCCATAAAAAAACCAGGATTCTTGAGTGGTATTAGATGCTTAAGTGGATTGAAAAGTTTACCCTCATGAAAAATGGTATCAACACCACATTTAAATGTAAACATTACGACCTGTATGTTCACCATAAATTCCTTGTCGATTAGAGAAGCCAATGGACCCATGTTGATGAAGATGCCAATAATTTAAGTGGGGGGAGAATGCAAGGATATCACTTGAGGTGTCATTAGCAATGGCACAATGGATGGCATATCGGGTAAACACGGCTAAGAGTGGGCAATGAGTTTATATGTTTGGTATATTTTGTGAGTGACTTAGGTTGTTTCATGAGACAATTAGGATGGTGTATTGGTTTGGTGTGGACTATGAGATCCCCTTAACAAGGGTTGATAATTGACAAAGAATTATAACACAAGCTTAGGGGAGGATGATGTAATTGGAAATGTGTTGAAAAAAGGGTTAGCCATGGAAAGGAAACATCATTTATGTGTGAAATTTAAGTGGAATCTTGTTTCCATTAGGTACATCATCATTGAGCACTACATCAGGTTGGAATTGGTGGAGACAACACAATTCTATATTAGAAAACCAGAAACAAAAGAATTTGATCATGAACTATGAAGGTTAGAAGATTCTATAATAGTAATTTAAATATGAAATATGTTTATATCAGCTAGCAATTTTATATAAATAATTTTTTAATATTTTTTTTTTAAATATGTATTAATTAAAATGTTTTGTTTTTAAATATGTATCAATTAAAAAATAAATTAATAAGGGATTTTATATTAAAGTTTTGAGTTTTGAAAAGTATGAAAATTTTAGAGGAAAAGTGTCGTTTTTAAAATTATTTATATTCATTGGGAATTTTTATAGATTTTTTATTCCCTGAATATTTGAAAATAAAATAGATATGGGTATCTCATTAGAATTGTTAGAGTTATTCAAATTTCAAAATGAATAGGAACAAAATGAATTGAAGACATTTTCTATTATTACATAAAGGAAGTATGTTTAAGATGTATATTATCGAATTTTTATCTAATTGAATTTTTTTCTTCTGATTTTTTATCGTATCCTATCGAATTCGAACCCGAATGTGAATTCGAATTCAAACTTGGTAGCTATGCTATTTTGGAAGCTAATTTGGCATTACAAATCAAACGTAAGTGAGACTCGAGTCAATAACATCCATATAGTCAAGTTTCTTGTCATCTAGAACAATGATAACTTCAAAAGTATAGGTCGCTAATGTGGCCTCTTTTTTTCGTGACTAGGAGCCGAAACACAAATCAAGAAGTCATCCATTCCTCAATTTATGATGTTACATAATGAAGAAAATATTACATAAGAATATATATTATATTCTATAATTTGTGGACATATCGCTCATTCTTTGTGAGGCTTCACATCATGTTCACTTCATTGCTCCTCCTAAACGACCTTCACATCTCCTTTATTAAGCTCCACATAAAATAAATGGAGTTTAATTCCAACGTGTAAACTATGACTGCGAGTGGATCACATAGCCACACACTTGGTTGTTTCATTTGACCACTGGGCTACTGGTGGCTCAACATGGCCTTTTTTGGACATTTTCTTGTACTTTACCAAATGAAGTGAATTACATAGGCACTAGAAAGAAACCTTGGGTCAAGATGGGGCCAATATCAGTGATCCCTCCATTAAAAGATGTAGGTGGTAGGGTACCTTCGACACCAATGAGGAGGCAACTAGAGTAATTAACAATTCCACAAGAAATTTGAAAGGAGTCAAAGCCAGAATTTTAAATCCCTCCCTCCACATCCAAAGATTAAGCCTCCCTGCCACTACCATGTCACAGACCCCTCCGCTTCCCTCTTCAACTTTACATGAATAAGGGAGTCAAAATGCATAGAGTGAGTGATCACAGCATGAGTCCAGAAAACGCTTAACCATACAGAACTTACATAGGGGCTTGCCTAATATGAATCAAGGATGGTCACCAAGGATGGAAAGGGTTGTGTTATGGGATCGTTTGAGATCTAATTCTCATCTCTGATCCTATTCGATGATATTGTTTCAAAGGATACATAAATCTACCATACCTCATAGTGATTGTGCAGTGGTAATACTGATAATGTGTGTGTCCATTCTACTAATCTATCTGCCATATCTCATGTATGAACAAGTTAATTACATTCCTTTTATATATGCATTAAAATACATTTTTATCGAGGTTTTATCTACCATATTTGAACAATTTAATTACATTCAATTTATATACGCATTAAAATTAATTTTATTAAGGTCTTATAATACTTAGAGTGATGTATCGTGACATTAAATACATGACATTCTTTATTTTTAAATTAATACGAGTTTAATTTTCTCATGTAGTCGTTTTTGTTATCTGGTGTACTTGTCATTATTTCAGGAGGTGCATAAATTTTTTCAACCTATAGACAAAACCTTGAATACTATGGCAATTGAATTTGTTGAGTTTCAAGTAAACACGGTCTATGAGATTTGAAATGGGGATCCTTTCAAAAAAAAGATTGTTGTCAAAATACGCAAATGTGTACAGAATGAACTTTTGCTAAGCTTATTATGATTATTGAATAAATGAATTGTTATTTGCCTCCTCACCAACTTGCATGCCTCTTGATCCAAGGTTTGGCTATTGTTTTCAGGTTTGTGCATATTTTTTTCTAACCACCCAAAGTTATGTTGATATTGAACCAATATCTGTCTTTCCAAGGACTAGTATGGGACAAGTAATACTATTAACTATTTTATTTAGATATGATTCATTCCACTCTATCTTTAATTCGAATTGGATGTGTATTGAATATTTTGTTTATTAAATGTGTCTACTCTTCAGGTTTAATACTATTATCCATTTTCATCTATTGATGATTCTGCAAACTATATAATGATTTGAGATAGAACATTACAAGACCTCAAGGGTTTGAGGCAATTATGCCTCTAAGATGCAATGAGGGGTTGCAAGGAAATTTTTGCAAGAGAATTCCAATAAACATGGATCTTGCAATGATTGATTGTGATAAAACTATAGTTGTCACATTCAGGCATGATGACAAGTTTCAGAAAAATTTTGAATGATCATTTTAGTGTGCATGTCTTTACACAGCAGTGTTTGGCCAACGAAGAATACATGTTACAACAATTTCACTTCTGTACAAGTGTGCTGAGCAATATTTTCTGTGGGGCTATCCTAGATTCATAGTTTACTTATTTCTTGAAACAAGCGAGAAATGAAATCTTAACTACACCACTTGCTCAAGTAAGAGAACAAATGACAGGCCTTTTTGTTAGCATCCTTCATACATATCTCAAATTTTGTGTAACTACTTCATCCTCTATACAGCTTATTATTATAGAGGCTCCCAAGATTTTACCACTTTATATACTAGCATTGACAAAGAGTATTGGGCTACATCTTGATGTGCACATTAATGATCGCATTTGTTGGACAACTCGAATCACACAAGTAGGACTGGAAAGTCAGGATCTCTAGCTTTTGAGTTGTCAGCCTCTTTTTCTGCATCATCATTTGTATTGCTTTCATCCACGGATTCATCGAAGATATCTTCTCTAAGGAAGTCAGCACTAAATCCCAATGCAAAGGTAGGAAAATAGTTTTTGATTATGTTTGTTATTTATATAAGATGCATTTTTTATCTAGTTATCTCACACATTGGTAAATAAAACCCAAGTCATGGATTCATGTCATTTGCGTTGTGAAATTATTGGCCTTGTTTTTCAAGAATTCAAACTTAATCGAAATTCAAATAGTTATACCCCATGTTTCTCTACACCTAAACCAGCAACATCTCCAGTGGTTCAGGGTCCCGTTTATGTTGCAGGAATTATTCCTCCTATGGCACTCATACAAAGCGCACCAATAGGTATTTGAGTAAGCTCTTTGGCACAACAAGTTTCTCAACCTCCCAAGTTTTCTCAGTACAATAATGGTGTGACTGCATCTGGAACGAGTGCTACTTCGTATATCCAACTTGTAGCCACATTTGTGTCACGTGTGCAGGATTTGTTGTACCGACATCTTTGAATACACAAAAAGTAGTCAAAATCCCCCCTCCACGATAACATGCATGTTTCTTGTACCTTTATATAGAGAATGAAAGTTGTTTGTTGAGATATATTTTATAAATATGCTCTAGTAGAGAAAGATAACTTACTTTATCTAGATTGCATTTTTATTCTCTTGAATAATTTGAATGTCTACTTTCATATAGTATACTAATATATTACATAACGTAAAGTAAGATATTGATGCCTGAATAACTATGAACTTTTACAAATTAAAGAATCAAAACATGAATTTTCTTTTAAGGAGTATTTAATCCATAATATCTCTCTCTGTGAAATTTGAAATTAGATAAGGACCAGAGGTTTGCAAATTTATTATGCATAAAATTACAAAAAGTTCGAAAAATATCATAGTAAAATTTTAAAAGAAAATATTCAAGGTGATCATTTTTTATCTCTTTCTGATGCTTTACAGTGAGTATATTATGATGTTTACAAGATAAACATATTTCGTCGGTCACATATTATTTAAACAGATATCGTCAGGTAAATACTGTTGCAGAAGGCCAACCAAAGACCTTCTTTGTAACCAAATGGGGATCCTATTGCTACTGTATCATGTCATTTGGGCTAAACCGACACATTTGTTGTTTACAGTAGGATCATGTTGGACATCTTCAAACATTTGATTCACATGTTCCTAGAAATTTAGTTGGATACCTAGATTTTGTACAAGTTCATCTCTGACCATGTCAATTTCCTAAAAAATGGTATACTGTTGTCATGAAAAATGCTATAATGTTGTCAAGTGCTTAAGAAATACATTGTCCAGTCCAAATTACCAACACATTGCATTCATGGATAAATGCAATATTTTTTTTTCTATCCACACATGCAAACCATGAACCTTGGAATGTGTTCTTTTCCCTTTCTAAAATCTCTATGAGAATTGACTAATGGTGTTTGCATGTTTTTTTAGTCCTTATTTATGGGTTTTATTGTAACACAAGTAACATGGGATGAGGCAGATTTATTAAAGAATGTGAAGCGAGTGAGTCCATGGCTGGTTGAATTTGTTTCCAATGTGCCTCTTATCCAATTATCACCTTTCACACTACCCAAGAACAAGCTCTAAGTGAGTCCTCATCCAAAGTTTCAGTTTGAGGGGCATGGAATCATGGGAGGACTTCCAATGGCCACACTTACAAATAACTAGGGCAGATTAACCCTTGGCATGGTCCTTTAATAAATGTTCCTACAGGTATGTAGGGAGCCACAAATGGTCATATTTATGGGGCTTCTTTGTCATATTTTCATCCACACAAATTGTAGTTTGGGTTGTCATTAAATAGCTTCCACTAGCTAGAGCAAGGGGCACTCTCATCAACTCTTGTTCCAACAAACCTCAACATTGGTTATTTCTCGTGGCTTCAACACTCTAGTGTAAAATACAACTTATCTTGTGTTTTAAAAATAGGAAACACATCACAAAGTGAATAGAAAGAAACTAAAGGGATATCCAATACCTCAACCACAAAGAGTGCACCCTTTTTGCTGTTTGGGAAACCTATTCACTGTAATATTCCTAAATTAGCACATAGCTAATTAGAATACTAAATTTTGATTTTTCTCTTAGATAGAGGAATAAGAGGAGATGGAGACCCATACATCTCCTTAGTAGGAATAAAAGACACTCCTAGTGTGAATGGAGGTCAACTAAAAGTTGGATTGAAGACCCTTAGGTGTGAAAAGGGGATGAATAATGTTGAATAGGTCAACTTTGATCAAATAAAACAACACTATTATGGAGGAGTGGCATTAATGATGGTACATGGTAGTTTTAGAGGGAGATTAATTACATGATGGTGGAAACCCTAATGACTGGGACCCAAGGTGAGAAGGCTCAAATTTTTTATAAGGAAGAGGATGGAAGCCATATGGGGTTAGATTATGATTATTATTTTGATATGTCTGTTTCGAAATTTTTTCTCTTCAGTTGTTTAGCTAATATTCTTGGTGTTGTTTAGCACAGGGTGTTCCTGGTGAAGAATCCCACCTATTTCCTTTAATATTCCTCATGGGAGATTACTGATCTATCATTTCCACATATCCAACATTCTAGCCAAGCTTCAATCTTCAGATACATCGTAGTTTCTGCAACATATTGTCTTGTGTTGCAGGGCATTGCAGTGGAGGGTTAATAAACCCACTTTCTGAGTTAGTTTCTCATAGGAGGAAGGATTCCTTCTCTTGGGATATCAACAAGGAGGGATTCTGAGCACATTTCATATCTTTGGCACTGGGCCAACCTATTCCCATCATTTATAGTGCAGTTTCATATAGGAATTGCATTATTTTGGAGGGCAGTTTCAGAGGAGGATCTATTGGCTCTTTGAGAGTGTTTTCTTGTACGTGAAGGGTTCAGCATTTCATTGGAGGAGACCCTTGAGGAGATCTACATCATATCTATATTATTTAAACCTTATATTTCATGAGCTTCAGTTTGTAGTGACTCTTCAGTCCTAGGGCTCTGGATCACCATTTGTATCTGGGTGTATTTCTAGAAACCCTTCCCCAGCTCTCTTGGAAACTTGTCTAGGAGGCCAGATCTACACTCCTGGAAATATTTGATCTATATAACAGTAGATCCACATTTATCTATATTTATGCAGCATTTTATGCCCTAAAAATGAACTGTCATAGCTCAAGGGCATTTGTATGTCAACTATTTCTCATGTATTGGCATATTTTTCTTGTAGAGGCTCGTTTGTATTGCTTGAGTGGCTGGATCCTCAAGATCTTGTGACTAGTATTTGCTGATATGTTTAATAATATGATTGTACATTTGTCTCATATCATGGTGTGTTGATTTATTCACTATTCTTTCCATTATTGTGTCCATGTATTGCTGCTTTACCATTTGGGAATATTATAGTGGTATCAGAGCATAATCTTGGCTCAGCCTGTGAGTTTTTGCCATTATGCTATAAGAAGAAGAAGAGTTCTAAAATGATGTAAAGAATGGAATTTGTCTCATCACTTTTCAGAACTATGAAGAACCTCTCCAAGGAGGTTAAATAGATGAAAGAGGAGAGCTACAATGAGACCTCTAGAGGGTTTCAAGGAGAGGAAGGGCCATGTACTTCCTATCATCAGAAGAAAGAACTGGTATTGCATAGAGCTCCAAAGAAACATGCTATTCCCTTTTCTCTTGAAGAATAAGACAAGAGGCATGGAGATTGAGGACACTTAGATAATGAGATTCTAAGTGAGTATATTGCAAAATATAAGTCTCAAACTAGAGCTTTCAAGGAGAATATAACTCTCCCACAGTTCATTCAACTCAAAGAAGAAATAAGACCTGGCAACAATAGAATAATAAAGGAAAATATATTTCTATTGTCTACCTTTGATGGGTCATACTCATGCACAATAAGGGCTTTGGGAATGAGGTTGGATGCATTTTTCCTGCTACATCCAGTAGTAGAGGAAGAAGATGTTGAGATTGTAGTGCTCCCCCTTGAGGGTGAAGAAAATATTTGGTGGTTCAGCCATTTGAGTCATGCAAAAGAGATTGCATATGCAGATTTTACTCAAAGTTTGATCAAGAAGTTTGAAAAGAAGAAATCAGGGGAGAAGAGGCCTTCACCACCACTTGATGCAAGAGCACTTGCATCAGGAGAAAGAACACTTGCACCTTTGCAAATTGGTCATGATCTCCTAATATTTAGAGTCCCATGCACTATTCCGGAGATCCATGAGGAGGAGGAAACTTGTACCAGCACTGATGTAGCCATAGAAGAGCATCCATAATCATCAGTAGCTGGAGAAGCCATCATACTAGAGGAAGGAACCCTTGTAGTAGTACAAGATTTTCCCAAGCTTTACCGAGGTATGAACATATTTTCATTTCTTGTTATTTCAGCACATCATATAGAGGATTATGGAAACATGTTG
Source organism: Pinus albicaulis (assembly GCA_034641835.2). Lineage (NCBI taxonomy): Eukaryota > Viridiplantae > Streptophyta > Pinopsida > Pinales > Pinaceae > Pinus > Pinus albicaulis. The sequence continues at coordinate 1,464,364,625 of CM076570.1, forward strand.
TTAGGGAAAATGCATAGCCTAGGGTCAAAGTACATTGCTGATTTGGAGTAGCAGACTTTCACTGCGCTAAGGGCCCTTGATTTGTTCAAGCAGGAGATATACAATCATCCTAGTGTATCATTGTTGAGCTGCACACAATTCTTGGGTTTGGATTGTAGAGTTGTGGAGGATGGGATGAACATTGTCTAGAGAAGAGAAATGTTGAACTATCTGTTCAACATTGAGCATAATCTTGAGACATCATATGCACCATCATGGAGATCAGTAGCACTGTCATTGAGTAATAGTGATGAGTTGGGGGGCCAACCTTTATTGGAGCATTCTAATGACCATTCTATATGTGTAGCAGGGGATAGTCAGATGGTTGATGAGAGACACCTTATCTTCCATTATTATGATGGATCCTTCTTGATAAGCACTTCATGGCTCAATGAGAAGATTTTTGCTTTAGTATATTTGGATCCTTATGGGATCAACTTGGTCATTCAGAAGTGGTTTTCATTTGGAAATCTCCAAGGGATTGAATTTCAACATCCCATGAAATGAAAAGATAGAAATATGATTTGTGAGGATGGTATTATCCATTGGAGGAGTACCACAATTGAGCATGGTAGGAGACACCCACATTTGGATGAATGGGTGTGGATGGTGAGCCACTTGGAGTTCTATGACACAGGGCAATAGGAAGTAAGGTTGCATTTGTTACTCTTGAAATAATTTTTTCATCATATGACACATTCTATTTCAAACAGTTGGTTGGTGGATGAACCTCGGCATGGCACTTACATCATATGGCAGAAAGGATTTTGGGTGTACTGGAGTGATGTGATATATTTCATGTCAACCATCATGTTGTTGCTCCATAGTTTATATGGTGATGATGTGGGGAGGAAAAAGGAAATTTTTTTGCTTTGGTTGTTCTTGAGATATTATGGGTTGATCTTCTCCAATACTTTGCATGATGTTGCAGGAGTAGGAGATGGCACTATCATGGTGCAAGGGGGCTACTCCTTAGCCTTGGAGGATCAGTAGGGACTTCCACTTGGGAAGGAATCTCCCACATATAGTAGCATTACAATTAACGGCTTTGACATGTGGTATGTCAAAGGATGGAGCTTTGAGATGAGATAAGCCTTATGACAAAGGCCAACATCACGGTCACTTGGGAGCTTGATTTTGTTGATGGAGTGTTCCCAGGATCATTTCACATATGATACACTTGATGGAAAAGTCGGAGATGTGAGTGAGGGAGTAGTGGATGGAGACATTTGTTACCATAATATGATCTTCTTGTCTTGGAATTCCAAGCATAAGAAGAAAGATCTTTGTGCAACACATAGTTCATTCTTCTTTATGAGAGTAATCATACTACTATGGAGGACTCATTCATGGATCTTATTATCATCTTACTCTCAATAAATGGTAAGAATTATGTTTTAGCACTTATTGATTATCTAACACAATATTTGCATTCTCTTACCATCTTTCTATAGTGCATTTCTCCACAAGAGGGCAAGCCTCTATTTGGGTTTCATGGTCATTTTTGGACCAACATCTATGATGGAGATAGCCATTTCTTGTATGGATTTGGGAAAGTGTTGTACTATTTATCGTATGCTCAGTTGATATACAATGCCATTTACTATCTATTAGTAGATGAGATAACATGCACAACTAGAAAATTGTTTGAAAACAACTTGCAACATCATTTTCTAAAACTACAGTTGGTAAAACTATGCTGTGACTATTTGAGGAACTGTTGGTAGCTTCCAGAACTATGTAAAACCTTCAGTACTTCTCTCATTTGGATTCCATATGATGATAATGTCATATTCATTTGTTATGGGATGATTGGGGCAAGAACCAAAGAGTGGATATTTGAGGAACCTATTGCCTTTTTGTTTCATGAAGGCAACATTATTGTAGCCCATATTCAGTAGTGAATCTACACTTATCATAAGTGGAGAGAGAGACAGCGTGGGATGGAAAATTTGATCCATCGTGTTTAGCTATGCAGCCCACCTTCTTTGCAAGAGCTGAAGGTGGAGGAAATGTTTCATGAGTTTCCCTGTTGGAGAGTGACTCACTTCTTCTGGATGATAGCTTGGGAATGGAGGCTTCACATGGGAATGCAAGTTCCCAATATATTTCAGATTCCATGCCTCAAGAAGGCCTCTCGACCACACATAGTTGTTTCCATGGATATTCTACTTGTTCATGATGAGAGCCATTCGGATTTTTCACCAAAGGCATACTTATACACTTGGGAGGAACAACTTGAGGACATAATGATGAAAGATCATATTGTTCCTTGGAGGAACTTATCTTATGAGGATGCTATGGGACGAAAATGAGAGGATCTTCAGTTCTATCCTTGCAGTTGCTTGAGGAAAATCAACATTTGGGAGGGGAGGACTGTAATATTCCTAAATTAGCACACAGCTAATTGGAATACTAAATTTTGATTTTTCTCTTAGATATAGGAATAAGAGGATATGGAGACCCATAAATCTCCTTAGTAGGAATAAAAGACACTCCTAGTGTGAATGGAGGTCAAATAAAAGCTAGATTGAAGACCCTTAGGTGTGAAAAGGGGCCGAAGCATGTCGAATAGGTCAAATTTGACCAAATCAAATAGCGTTGTTATGGAGGAGTGGCATCAATGATGGGACAACGCAGTTTTGGAGGGAGATTAATTGCATGATGGTGGAAACCCTAATGAGTGGGACCCAAGGTGAGAAGGCTCACATTTTTTATAAGGAAGAGGATGGCAGCCATATGAGGTTATCTTATGATTATTATTTTGATATGTTTGTTTAGACTTTTCCTCTATTCAGTTGTTTAGCTAAGATTGTTGGTGATGTTTAGCACAGGGTGATCCTGGTTAGGAATCCCAACTCTTTCCTTGACAGGCCTCTTGGGAAAGTATTGATCTATCATTTCTACATATCCATAATTCTATCCAAGCCTCAGTATTCAGCTACAACATAGTTTCTGCAAAATATTGTGTTGTGTTTCAGGGTGTTGCAGTGGAGGGTTGATAAACCCACTTTTTGAGCTAGTTTCTCATAGGAGGAAGGATTCCTTCTCTTGGGAGACCAACAAGGAGGGATTCTAAGAACATTTCAGATCTTTGGCACCAAGCCAACCTATTCCCCTAATTTATAGCGCAGTTTTCGCTGGGAATTACGTTATTTTGGAGGTCAGTTTCAGAGGAGGATCTATTGGCTCTTTTAGAGTGTTTTCTTGTAGGTGAAGGATTCACCCTTTCATTGGAGGAGACCCTTGAGGAGATCTAAATCAGATCTATATTATTTCAACCTTATATTTCATGAGCTCCAGTTTATAGTTACTCTTCATTCCTAGGGTTGTAGATCACCATTGTATCTAGGTGTATTTTCAGAAACCCTTCCCGGGTTCTCTTGGAAAGGTGTCTAGGAGGCCAGATCTGCACTCCTAGCAATATTGGAGCTATATAATAGAATATACACATTGATATATCTTTATGTAGAATTTTATGCCCTAAAATTGTGTTGTCATAGCTCAAGGGCATTTGTATGGCAGTTATTTCTCATGTATTGTCATATTTTTCTTGTAGAGGGTTGTTTGTATTGCTTGAGTGATTGGATCCTCAAGATCTTGTACCTAGTATTTGCTGATATGTTTAATAATATGGCTATAAATTTTTCCTATATCATGGTGTGTTGATTTATTCACTATTCTTTCAATTATTGTGTTCATGTATTGCTTCTTTCCCATTTGGGAATATTACATTCATGCTGAAAAATCTCCCAAATCTGAACAACAACAACAATCAAGAGTGAGATGTTCAAATGGTTTGGGTTTTCATGTGGTGAATGAATCCAGTTCACTTGGGCTTACAAGAAACAAATAAACATATGTAAATCCATAATTTGTATACATATTACAAAGGGAAACGACTGGTATATCATATACATCCAAACTCGCTAAAAATTATGGCTTATGGATTTATTGTGGGGAGATGTTGGACTCTACAGTTAACAATGGTATGTCGACTTTTCTGAAGTCTAAAGTTTTTTAGGTTCCTACAGCTCAAACACTCTAGCATAGGCCTACCCAAATTGTCAAAAAAATTGACAACAACCAATCGAGTTACATAGGAGTGTTTACCATCCGTAGTTGTGTCAAATTTATAAATTCTAATATTTGTGAGGTTCATACAACTAAACCAATATTTTATGTTATTTAAAATTTTGAATCGTATTAGAGAGGTGGTAACCTATGATGGAATGGAACCATAATATTGCTTTCTTCCCATCCATATGAAGCATGAAATATGATCCTTTATTAGGGGGTGAATATTTTAATTTTTTTTTATAGAAATTAGACCCAGGTTTTTGATCCATTGAAGATAACATGATTATTTTAGGCCATTTCCTTCAGAAACAACTTTATACGATGATATTTTTCCAAAGGGAGAATTTACTAGTTACCAGCCTCTGAATCATCTCCACCCCGGTAGCTTTGTTCATTCGGTTATGTTTTTCAACATCAAAGGTCCCACACATTACAGGTTTGCATATTTTCTCATAACCGCTAAGGTAGAATTATGTAGTGTCTCCATTACCACCATTCCAAAAGAAGCACCTCATGATTTTCTTTAGTTTTTCCTGAACCATACTAGGTTCAAGATTTGAAAAGAAATAATAAATTGTTGAGGGAGGGAGGGAAAACATGGAAAGAATCATATCGTTATTTATCAAGAAGAAATTATGCAGTGAGCATAAAAATTGATGGTAGAAAGTACACATCAAGGAAATGAGTACATAATGTTACCGCATTGTTCTGGCAACAAGATGAAAACTTTACAGAAGTAAGGGACATGATCCAAAATAATGATGGAAAAACTTGGATGCAGAAATTCTACAAGAAGCTATCCAACTAATTGTGATAATGAAATTGGCCTTCATATTCGATATCATGGTTTTGAAATTATGTGTTTGTAACTTTGTTTTATATTTTCAAGGCACCAAGCCCTAAATTAATTTGTTACTCATTTTATATAATTTTTCTATGTACCTTTCCTTAGGCTTCTATTTATTGATGCACATTGCTTCCTAAGAAAGTACTTTAATGGTAAATTATGTTTCTTTTGTTGTCATAACATTACTACAATATTGTAATCTAGATTCGGGAAATTGGAAAAATAAGAGCCTTAGTGGTACTCTTACTAGGTGGGAGAATCTAATTAGTTTAGAAGATATAAAAAAATCCGCATTTATCTGCTTCAATATTGCCAGAGTACTAAGCTTGGCTGCAAATATTCTTGCATTCTGCAAGTATGTTGTAGTTCGAAATGAGCCTTTCCTAAAGACATATAATGACACATCCAAATTTTACCCTTCATATTCTTCGAAATATTCAGCAAGCTCTCAACAAGGCTGGTTTAGGAGATCGGATCAAAGTGACTGTGCCCCTCAATGCATATGTGTACAAATCCCCAGAAACCAACTCAATGCTATGAACTTGGGATTTCAGGCCAGAAGTTCGTGATCTCATGATACATATTATTCAGTTTCCAAATGGAAATGAAGCACCTTTTAATATCAATATCTACCCATTTTTGAGTTTATATGATAACGAGTATTCCCCTTTAGATTTTTCCTTCTTTTATAGTACCAAACAACTAGCAATTGATGGGGCAATGCAATATTGAAATGTGTTTGATGCAAATATTGATACTTTGATTTGTGCCCTCAAGAAATTTGGCTTCCCTAATATGCCCATTATTGTGGAAGTAGTGGGTTAGTCCATTGATGGTGATAAAAATTTGAATCTCATGTATGCACATATTTTCGAGCAGATCCTTCTAAAAACATTGATGAGTGTCAAGGGAACTCCAATGTAGAGTGGAGCTATCGAAGTATATTTGTTTATCATTCTTGATGAAGGTGCTAAGAGCCTAACACCTGGTACCTTGAAAGACATTGGGCCATTTTCCATTATGATGGAAAACCTAAATATCCACTCGATATTTCAGGTCTAGGTTAGTCGAATATAGCATTGAATTGTGCAAGTGGTGTGAAATATCTACCTAAAAGGTGGTGTGTCCTTAATCTAGAAGCTCTAGACATTGATCTAGTGTGCCTTCAATCCATAAGCTCTATAATTGAAATAAAATATAGAAGTGTACCTTGGTTTTTTTACACCACAGGCCCAAATTAGAGCATCATTTTCAGTGTGAAGCTTCTCCATAGAGAAAAGAGAGTAAACTCCAACATTTGCATTAGCAACAAAACTAACACCTTCCTCTGCCATCTGAGAAACACGTCGTTGGACATCATCAATTTTATCTGTTTCCATATTAGTAAATCCATACATCATCAGACCTCCATTTCGATCAACACATTCATAAACAGTGAGAGATTTCCTAGCTTTATTAAGTTGATCAGCAGTAACTGTTGGGCCTTGAAATTTTCATTCACTTCCATTAAATTTTCACTTATATTTTGATATTGCCACCTTCACTCCACCACCATTTCATTACATTTACCTTACCATTACCACTATTGGGTTACATTTATGTTTTTCCAAACTTTATTAATTCTTATCATTTTTAAGTGAATTTGTGGTTAAAAATTAGAAAATAATGTGCATATGCTTATACCTAACAAGTTGGATGAGATTGATGTCATGTGTAAGTCAAAAGGAAGTTTCTAAAAGACCTTTATAAGGCCTCCCAAAACGAAATTCGAATTTGAGTGGAGAGGATCATGGGATCATGAGGATATGTGTCTCATTTCCTTTTTGTATTGAAACTCTAAAAAGACATGTGTCTTATTATTTCCTATTTTGATTGTAACTCTAGAGATAGAGGGAGAGATTCATGGACTCTCATTAATGATATAACTTCTCATATTTTTGTATAAATAGTAGAAGCTTTCTCCTACCAAAGGATGTGAAAAATAGGAGAAGAAGAGAAATAATTATAGAATGTTTTAAGGCTTGAGATGGAATGGGATGTAGAGTTGTGAGTTTATCAATAAGAAGTTCAGTCATCAAATGCTGGTTTGATTGCAATTCTGACAAGCTGGAGTCAACCAACTTATTAGAAGAGGCCCCATGCTTCTAAATGAGGTTTTTACTATGCTTTGTAGTTATATTTACTTCATTTTGTTCAGTCATTTATGTTTATGCTTCATTTCCAGTTTTTAATAGTTTAGATGCAATTGTGGAGATTTTCGTTCTGAAATTTTTCAAGGAGATAGGTATATCTGTCTTTTGGATTGGAATAAAGATTGAAGTGTTGAGAAACATGATTTTTTAGTTTACTACTTTGATATTTCAAAATAGTTGTCAATTTCCGTGTCTAATTAAGGATTTATGAAAACAATTTTCCCCATATTTTAAATCTTACATTGAATGGTTAAATATCTTATAAGTGCAGTGGTTGAAAACATTTCATTTCTTATCATTTGCTTGCTAAGAACTAAAGGTGTAATTTATCTCTCTGAAGCCATACCAAGGGGTCACAAGCTTCATATTTGGATGAGACTGATAAGTCAATTGCTCATTTAGTTAGTTTTAGAATAAATTTCATTGTCATTTGCTTGCTAGGAATTAAGGTTGTAATTGATTTATCTGAAGCCATACCAAAGGGTCACAAGATTCATATTTGGATGAGACTGATAAGTCAATTATTCAATTAGTTGGTTTTAGTTAGAAGATCCTCATTCCATTGCAACAAAACAATCTTCTTAAAGGTCATCCTGAAAGAAACTAATCTGAATATACTTAGCAAGGATGATTAAATGATTAGATGTAATGCAATGTTTGAGTTATTGTAATACTTTAGATAGATGTAATGGTTGCATACAAACATTACCACAAATGGGTCACTCTCTACATATTGGGTAAATGGTGTAACTAAAGAATCTTAGATAAATTTCAATAGCATTCTCCGTTTTTTGTTTTAGACTTTAGAAACTAAGGTACAAATAGTTGATTTCATCTCATAAGGTTTTGACCTAATAATTGAATGTTGAAACAACCTAAAGTACAATAGTTGACACATTTTCCTGTTTTAATTTTTTCTTCAAATCATAGATCCATGGATTAGGTTTAATCACTAAATGAAGTACTTGCTTTACCTTTTTGTTCAAAACTAGATCTTAGAACTAGTCCACAAACTTTGGTTTCTTTTATAAAAAATTAACTTAGTTTCATAACACTTCCTTTTCTTCCTTTTTAATTAGATTCATTTTAACTTTTCCAATAGCCTAGGGTATCACATTAAGGATTAAAAATACAAACCCCCACAAAAAAAAAGAAATATACAAACACAACGAAGTAAGAAGTAGATTTCTTAAGCACATATAGTGCACTAGACTTCATCAGTTTACTAGCCCTCGTCGATAATTTAGAAATTTAGGACGCTAAATTGACTAAACAATAGCCAAACCAACTAGCCCACTTCCCACTATAGAAAATTTCTTCATGCACCCAATGAACAATCCATAGCAAGTTCTAGTTCACCACATCATAGACAACTTAAAATTTATTTTCAAAATGATAAGAATTAGAAGAATGGAATTATGAATTATAAATGAAAGACACATGCCCTATCCTCTTCTCAGGTGGACATGGAACCATCCAAACCTCTTCAAAAGCTTTATCAATGATGGAAAATTCAATATTTTTAGTAGATACTATATTTTCAATGTTTCTTAGTACACATGCAACTTCACAAGTGGTAGGGCATACACATCCAGTGAATTCAGGATAATTATTTGTTTCCAACAGCTGCTGAAATGCTTCTCACCGACACCCCTTGTGTACTAATTCATTCCATTGAGGTATTTTGTTCCCAAGAGGAAATCTACTATTATCCTGCATGGAGGAAAATATTTCACATGTTCATAATACAGAAAAGTGTGCAATCTAGCAAAACAAAAAAGGTATGGAAGAAAATTTAGGTGCCATGTCAAGAAAAAGGACTAGAAAACCACATTTGCACTCCTTCAATGGCATGATTATGGATTTCAAACACCAACATCATTCCTAATGGACACAGGTAGAAAAAGAGATATAAATGCAAAGGATGAAAGGTCTCATGGATTAAAATGTCTCGTATGGACCCTTTTTCCATCACAAAGGACTTGGACAAGGTAGTTGATGGTTCCAAAAAACCATCTTTTTTAGTACTACTAAAAAGCAATGTGAAACACTCAAATAAAGGAATTCTCCCTTTCATTTCTTTCACAACTTCAATAAAAAGCCATTTAGTGGCCTATTTGACATGTTGTTTCCATTTTCCTCAGATTATGATTTTCTACAACAACTTTCCTAGGGAGCACTCTGGTGCAGTTATAAGAGTGAGGGTGCATTGCAAAGAAAGAATGAGAGAGCTTTGGGGCCTTTATGTTGTTCTGATTTGTTTGTATATTTTAAAATTGAATATGGATATCTTCCCTTGAAAAAAACCTTTGAGAAAATCGAAGTAATTTGTCTTAGATTCTTGCATGTCTCACTTTATATGCTTTCTTGTCAATTTTTTAGTGATTTAGAGCTCGTTTGTTTTTACTCTCGCAATTTTCACCCAGGCCTAATCACTTTATCCATTTTTTCATCATTATTAAATCATTGTTTGTTGTATTTTATTTAAACTCGTTGTATTTTTTCAAAACTAATATATTTATCTCGGTGGCCTAGTGTTTAATGTGGATTTTGTCTACTTGATGCAATCATTCAAGGAAAACTTTATGCATAGAATTCTCATTAATATGAAATAAAATGTAGGAATATTTTTTAGAGATTATATGTTTATTTAATAGCATTGGATTCTACATTACATGTTTCTGAACTAATGGTTAACTTTTTCCTTGATATTGTTAGTTCTAGTCTTCGCAGTGTGTCACTAGCAATCAAATTTGACTCTTACTATGTCTAGTTTTCATAGATGTTTCGCACATGAGATTTAGTGAAAATCATATCCTAAACATGTTCATCAGCAACAACTCAGAAATATTTTTCCAACAGTATATCACACACCCTAAACTTGTTTCTCAATCAGAAGATATGACCAAATGAATGATTGACTCTTGGTTACACTTGATGCATGCTTCCTTATAATTTTACATTGTGAAAACCTCTCACTTTTTTCATGGTTTATAGCTTCAAATCCAGTGAAATATGGTCGATCATGTGAGCTATAATGTGTGGAAACATTAGTTTCAAATATTATTGATTTATGGAGGTTGACGAGAATTGGGCAGGCTTAATGTTATGGACGTGCCAAAAAGCCTCAATTTGACAAAAGAAATGAAGGCATTTGTTGTTATTGTCAGCTTTCCTCTTTAGATAGATTTTTCATGAGTATTCGAGCTTCCTCATGGTCCAAATTATTGTGATGTCAAGATTTGTGAATATTTTATGCTAGAAAGAGGACACTACTCAGAATTGATAGAATACAAGTATAATGAAATGCATCGAGTTGCAGGGTTTGATTCCCTTCCTGTGCCACTTACTAACAAGAAAACACTTGGACCACAATCCATTCTGGAATACTTAAAGCCAATTGGTCGTCTTGATCCTGATCTTGTGTTAGAATTTTCAATTTGGATTCTAAAAGCATGTCCTGAACAAACAATTTAGTTATTCATACCTCAAGCAACATGCTCCACACATGAAAGCTACATACTTGGAGCATAGGCTTGCATTGCATGACAGTGCAGTTTCTTTCAGCCTTCAAAATGAGCTGATGCAAATTATTCTTGCAAAGGTTCTGGATGAGTACACAGAGCTGAGATCTCAATGGAAATGGGATGAAAGGCAGTATTCGACTGTTAGGAAAACGTTTTTGTCTGCATCGGAGAATACTTCTGGTTATAACCCTGAGGTCTTGCTAAAAACGCCTTCCTCCCAATGCTCTTTATGGAGAGAGCGCCAATGAATATAGTGATGATGAAGATATAAGTTGGAAGGTTCGTAGGGCTGCAGCAAAGTGCTTGTCTGTAGTCAGAACATCTCATCCAGAAATTCTTTTGAACCTGTATACAAAGGCTTGTCAAAGGCTCATTGGGTAGAATTGGAGCAATGTTTCTAATATTCTAATGTTGCTTGACCTTACATATTGAATTTTCCTCACATATTTTTCATTAAGTGAATTAAGCTCAAAGCACTCGACCACTCAAGCTTATCTACGAGGCTTATTTATATGTTTCAGTTTCATTGTGGGGGTGTCGAAATACCGATAGGCTATGTGCACATGGAAATGAGGTCGGTTGGCTTGCAGGAAACAATTTGAATTTCAATTACCTAGATTGTTTCTATTGGTTCCTTTGTGTTCTGAGTGTTGAAATATTAAAGTCACCTGCCAGCCTTGGGCAGTGACAAGAAGAACAAAGTACAAAGGCAGCCGCAGTAGAAACAAAGAATGAGTGCGGAGCACTCTGTATTGAAGAATGTTGGTGAATCCGTAAGGATGAATTTAATTCTCGATGGGCCGCAGCCACAACAGCAGAGAAGAAATTTAATTCGGAGATGGACAGAGCCGTCTTGCAGTGGAAGGACGAAGATTTTTGTAGATAGTTTCTACGGAGGAGCAGACTAAATTAAAACAGTCGTTTCGGGCTTTAAAGTCTTCAACAACCAGATTGAATGAAACTGTTTTAACAGGTGGAAGTTCTTTTATTTTTGAATTGGCAGACAAGTGGTCCCCACCACTTATATGCCAATCGGAATCGGAAAGATAAGTTGAAGCAGTGTCTTGTTGATATGGAAGAAGTTCCGCAGGCGAAACGTTTAATACAAACAAACATATATATATAAGAATCAACCCCACAGTAGCGGAGGCCCGTGGGTCCACAAGACCACGTGGCAGAAATCTATTGAATCGATTGACTTCAATCGAAAGGTTTCAATCGGCGGGATTTTATTGTGCGCCCCGATCAGGCGGATCCGATCGTAGCGGTAGGATCGGAGGTTGTGTTCCGATCGCAATCGAAAGAATGAATGGGACACAGACTTTGTTGTCAAGTCTTTGCCCGATCGTCGATTGTCGATTGCCTTGCCAATTGGAAGCGGAAGACCGGAGAATGTATTTCCAATCGGAATCGAAAGTTTGGGCGGATCACAAAATGTGTTGTTAAGTTTTTTTCCGATTTTCAATTGCCGACTGCGTAGTGGTCCCCACTCGTACGTCCGGCATTTCATATTTTTATTAGTTTCGTAAAGGATTTTCCTTTGTATTTGGTTTTAATTTTTGTTTTAAGTTTTAATATAGTTTTTTGTTGTAATGTTTAATATATGCGCGGCATATATAAAAGGAAAAGAGCCGAGAGCCAAATGTATTTTAGTATTGTATCGTGAACCGCTGTGTGAGCCCGCAGGCAAGTAAAAACACAGTAAGACCATTATAGCACTGGTGTGTGCGTTTTTTTTGAGAGACAGAGAGCATTGTTTTGAAGATCTGTGCACTGCGTCTGTAGCAGTCACCTTTGTTGTTATCCCTCTCTTTAGAGGAAGAATCTATATCAGTTTTAAAGGAATAGAAATTTGTTTTAAAGTTCTGAAAACTCTATCTCCTGTCAATTTGTTTTATTTCTCTGTGTTTACAAGGAGAGCTTATTCTCTCCACTTGGAATTCTCAAAACTCCAACATGGTATCGGAGCTTGTCTAGGCTCTTTGAAGATTTCAAAGAAGCTGAAGAAGAATACCTGTTGCAGCGTTTATCTCCAGCAGCGTGAAAAGCTCAACAGAAGTCAAGGTCAGGTATTTCTCAAAGATAAAAGTGCAGTTGTTTATTGTTTAAAGAATTTGTTCTTTCAAGAAGGAAAGACAGTTTGTTTAAAGTATGAGTTCAGTTAAGAAGCAATGGCTGGACCAAGCACTGGTATGAATCTTGGAAGTGTTCAGCTTCCACAGTTTAATGGAAAGAACTATGATTATTGGGCCATTACCATGAGAGCCTTGTTTGTCTCACAAGACTTGCGGGAACTTGTAGAAGATGGTTTCACAGAACCAGCTGATGAGCGGGCTTTTAATGCCTTAACTCAAGCAGAGAAAGATGTGTTGAATAATAATAGGAAGAAGGATGCCAAAGCTCTCTTCTATTTGTATCAAGATTTAAATGAGAGTGTGTTTCCAAGGATAGCAGCAGCTAAGAAATCCAAGGAGGCATGGGAAACTCTGAAAGTTGCCTATCAAGGTATGGAGAAAGTTAAGACAGAAAAACTTCAATTTCTGAGAAGAGATTTTGAAACTCTTTGCATGAAAGAGTCAGACAGTGTTGATACATTCTTTACACATGTAATAGGGATTGTAAATCAGATAAGATCCCATGGAGAAACTCTTGAAGATAGAAGGATTGTGGAAAAAATTTTGAGATGCTTACCCTCAAAGTTTGATGTTATTGTTACCACCATAGAAGAGACCAAAGATCTCTCACAGTTCACAGTGGATGAACTTCATGCCTCGCTGATAACTCATGAACAAAGATTGAGCAGAGATGAACACTCATCTCTTGAGCATGCCTTCAAGACCCAGATGCCTTCAGGAAGAGGAAGAGGTCAAAGAAAAGGAAGAGGAAGAGGCAGAAGTCAGAATAGAGGTGGAAGGAACAGCTCTTCACATTCACATGGAAGGAGTAACAGTCAAAGCCAGAGCCATGGCCAATGCAACAGCCAGCAAGGTGGACATCAACACCAACATGCTCAAGGACAAAGGTATGACAAAACCAATGTCCAGTGTCATTATTGCAAGAAATATGGGCACTATGCCAATGAATGTAGAAAGAAGCAAAATGACATGAAGAATAGGCAGAATGCTAATGTAGCAAAAGAAGAAAAGAACCCAAGTAATGTGCTGTTAGCTTGTAATGTAGCACAAGATAGAAATGATGATGTTTGGTTCTTAGATTCTGGATGTAGTAATCACATGACTGGCAATAGAGAAATGTTTGCCAATCTTGATGAGGAAGTTAAATCTGAAGTGACCACAGGGACTGATACTAAAATATCTGTCAAAGGGAAAGGCAGAGTAAGTATTCGTGCCAGAAATGGGGAGAAAAAATTTGTTCCTGATGTGTATTATGTTCCAGGTCTGAAATGTAATCTTTTGAGCGTTGGGCAGCTCATAAACAAAGGTTACAATGTTATATTTAAAGATGATGTGTGCAAAATAAAAGATATTCCTCCAAGCAAGAAAATTATTGCTGAAATACAAATGACCAGCAATAGAATGTTTCCGCTCAAGCTCAACATTGACTTGAAGCAAAAAGGAAAGAATGTAGCAGCTGTAACTCAAGAAGCCTTCCAGAAGGAAGAGAAAGATGAAAACTGGTTATGGCATTTGAGATTTGGACATCTCAATTTCGGAGGATTAAATTTGCTGCACAGAAAAGGAATGGTAAGAGGTTTACCATTTATTGAAAAGCCTGACAGCCTATGAGAAGGCTGCATCTTGGGAAAGCAACACAGAGAAAATTTTCCTTCAGGGAAAAGCATAAGGGCGAAAGCACCTTTGGAGATAATTCACTCAGATTTATGTGGGTCGATGCAAACAGCATCTGTTTCAGGCAGCAATTACACGCTGACCTTCATAGATGACTTCACTCGAAAAGTGTGGGTCTATTTTCTAAAATATAAAAGCGAAGTCTTTCAGAAATTTCGAGAATTTAAAGCTCTTGTAGAAAAACAGAGCGGACTTCACATTAAAGTCCTCAGAACAGACAGAGGAGGTGAATACATATCAAAGGAATTCCTGCGTTTTTGCAGAGAGAGTGGCATACACAAGCAGTTTACCACTCGGTACACACCGCAACAGAATGGAGTTGCTGAAAGGAAAAATCGAACCATAATGGAAATGGTGAGAAGTATGCTAAAGGCAAAACACTTGCCGAATGAGTATTGGGCAGAAGCAGCAAACTGTGCTGTATATATTTTGAATAGATGCCCCACAAAAGCAGTGATGAACAAAGTTCCAGAAGAAGCGTGGAGTGGCAGAAAACATGGAGTCACCCACATGAGAGTTTTTGGATGTGTAGCATATGTACACATTCCAGACAAATTGAGAAAGAAGTTGGATAGTAAGGGGGAGAAGTGCATTTTCCTTGGATATTGTGAAGATTCCAAAGGATACAGATTGTATAACCCATCCACAAAGAAGTTTGTGATAAGCAGAGATATGAAATTCATCGAAGAGGAAGCGTGGGACGGAAGCATTGAGAAAACAGTCAATGTCAAAAACTGTTTATCTCATGACGAAGATGATGTAGATGTGGTTGAGATTGATAACCCATCCATTTCACAACCTCCAGCAGCGCAAGGCCAGCAAGGGACGCCTCAAGCGGCAGCGAGAACACCCTTGAGAAGAATCGGCAGTGGTTCACCGAGTACACCACAAGGAGCAGAATTGAGTGCTTCATCAAGCACGACTACACCAAGTGAAAGAGGAACAAGATTCAGAAGCCTTAGAGAAATCTATGAGCAAGGAGCAGCAGATGAAGGTATGAATTCCTTATTTGCTTTGTATTGTCAAGTTGATGATCCTATTCATTTTGAAGATGCAATTAAAGATAGAAAATGGATAGAAGCTATGGATGATGAAATTAAAGCCATAGAAAAGAATAGAACATGGGAATTGGTAGATCTACCAGAAGGTAAAGAAGTCATTGGAGTTAAATGGGTATACAAGACCAAAAGCAATGCTGAAGGAAAAATAGAAAGACACAAGGCCAGACTTGTTGTCAAAGGATATAAGCAGAAGCAAGGGATTGATTATGAAGAAACTTTTTCACCAGTTGCAAGAATGGAGACGGTAAGAGCAGTGTTGTCCATAGCAGCACAAAACAAATGGAAAGTATATCAAATTGATGTAAAATCCGCATTTTTAAATGGAGTTTTAATGGAAGAGGTATATGTGGAACAACCTCTTGGATATGAGAAGAAAGGCCAAGAGCATAAGGTCTGTAAATTGAAGAAAGCTCTTTATGGGCTGAAACAAGCACCAAGAGCGTGGTACAGTAGAATAGATTCTTATCTATTGGAGAATGGATTTGAAAAGTGTGAGGGAGAACCCACCCTCTACATCAAAGAAAAGGATGATAAGTTATTGATTGTTTTCTTATATGTTGATGATTTAATTTTTACAGGTAGTGATGATTACCTTGTTGAAAATTTTAAAACAGTCATGAAAGATGAATTTGAAATGATTGACATGGGTTTATTAAGATACTTCTTGGGAATAGAAGTGGAGCAAGGTGAGAAAGGAATTTTTATTTCTCAAGCAAAGTATGTGAATCAATTTTTAGAAAGATTCAACATGCAGGAGTGTAAAGCTGCAATTACTCCCACAGTAATGGGATTGAAGTTGAGTAAGAATGACAACAGCAAGGATTTCGATCCAAGTTTATATAAAAGCATAGTTGGCAGCCTCATGTATTTGACTGCAACTAGGCTGGATATTATGCATGTTGTTAGCTTGATTTCCAGATTTATGGAGAAGCCAAAAGAAGCACATTGGCAAGCAGCAAAGAGAATTCTGAGGTATGTGAAAGGAACAAAAGGATTTGGTATTTTATATACTACTTCAGAAAATTCAGAATTAGTTGGATACACTGACAGTGATTGGGATGGAAGTGTAGATGATCGGAAGAGCACTTCCGGTTATATTTTTCATATGGGTTCAGGAGCCATTTCATGGGCTTCCAAGAAACAGCCTATTGTAGCATTGTCTACAGCAGAGGCAGAATATGTGGCAGCTACAGCAGCAGCGTGTCAAGCAATTTGGATGAGAAGAATGTTGAGAAGTCTATGTCAAGAACAGGTAAAAGGGACAGTGATTTATTGTGACAATAGCTCAGCTATTGCATTGTCAAAGAATTATGTGTTTCATAAAAGAACAAAGCACATAGACACAAAGTATCATTATATCAGAGAATTGGTGAATAATGGTGAAGTTGTTTTACAACATTGTAAAACAGAGGAGCAATATGCAGATATTTTAACTAAACCATTGGGACAGAAAACATTTGAGTTTTTAAGAAAATGCCTGGGTATGATGAATAACCCAGCAGCTGAGTTTAAGGGGGAGTGTTGAAATATTAAAGTCACCTGCCAGCCTTGGGCAGTGACAAGAAGAACAAAGTACAAAGGCAACCGCAGCAGAAACAAAGAATGAGTGCGGAGCACTCTGTATTGAAGAATGTTGGTGAATCCGTAAGGATGAATTTAATTCTTGATGGGCCGCAGCCACAACAGCAGAGAAGAAATTTAATTCGGAGATGGACAAAGTCGTCTTGCAGTGGAAGGACGAAGATTTTTGTAGATCGTTTCTACGGAGAAGCAGACTAAATTAAAACAGTCGTTTCGGGCTTTAAAGTCTTCAACAACCAGATTGAATGAAACTGTTTTAACATGTGGAAGTTCTTTTATTTTTGAATTGGTAGACAAGTGGTCCCCACCACTTATATGCCAATCGGAATCGGAAAGATAAGTTGAAGCAGTGTCTTGTTGATATGGAAGAAGTTCCGTAGGCGGAACGTTTAATACAAACAAACATATATATATATAAGAATCAACCCCACAACAGCGGAGGCCCGTGGGTCCACAAGACCACGTGGCAGAAATCTATTGAATCGATTGACTTCAATCGAAAGGTTTCAATCGGCAGCATTTTATTGTGCGCCCCGATCAGGCGGATCCGATCATAGCGGTAGGACCGGAGGTTGTGTTCCGATCGCAATCGAAAGATTGAATGGGACACAGACTTTGTTGTCAAGTCTTTGCCCGATCGTCGATTGTCGATTGCCTTGCCAATCAGAAGCGGAAGACTGGAGAATGTATTTCCAATCGGAATCGAAAGTTTGGGCGGATCTCAAAATGTGTTGTTAAGTTTTTTGCCGATTGTCGATTGCCGACTGCGTAGTGGTCCCCACTCGTACGTCCGACATTTCATATTTTTATTAGTTTCGAAAAGGATTTTCCTTTGTATTTGGTTTTCATTTTTGTTTTAAGTTTTAATATATTTTTTTGTTGTAATGTTTAATATATGCGCGACATATATAAAAGGAAAAGAGCCGAGAGCCAAATGTATTGTAGTATTGTATCGTGAACCGCTGTGTGAGCCCACAGGTAAGTAAAAACACAGTAAGACCATTATAGCACTGGTGTGTGCGTTTTTTTTAAGAGACAGAGAGCATTGTTTTGAAGATCTGTGCACTGCGTCTGTAGCAGTCACCTTTGTTGTTATCCCTCTCTTTAGAGGAAGAATCTATATCAGTTTTAAAGGAATAGAAATTTGTTTTAAAGTTCTGAAAACTCTGTCTCCTGTCAATTTGTTTTATTTCTCTGTGTTTACAAGGAGAGCTTATTCTCTCCACTTGGAATTCTCA
Organism: Pinus albicaulis; assembly: GCA_034641835.2. Classification (NCBI taxonomy): domain Eukaryota; kingdom Viridiplantae; phylum Streptophyta; class Pinopsida; order Pinales; family Pinaceae; genus Pinus; species Pinus albicaulis. Next base: position 1,464,382,999 of record CM076570.1, read on the forward strand.
AAACTCCAACACTGAGCGCTCTCAATTTCTTCCATTACCTTATGTGGTCAATCTGGTTTAGATACAAGAATCAACCCAATTGATCTTAATTGCAGTACTTTTCACGTAATAGTTTTCCTGCAACATACATTTTTTTTGGGGGCCGTGGATCGTGATATGGTCTGTATATATCGATTTGTTTGATTGCCCTGGTTTTTTGAGGAGTTATTCTGGCTCTGGGTTAGAATTCCAATTGAAGGAGGTGAAGTGCGCAAATTGGAAGGATATGTTGATTGGAGGAAACGACCCGTTGACATTATTTGCAAACACATCAAATTTAGTGACGTATTTCTACGAGTACATGAATTTTCCACTGGCTAAATCTACCAACACGGTGTCAAATTTCATGGGGACTTCATTCTTGTTGCCTCTCTTGAGATGATATCTGTTAGATGCATTCATGCCCACCTTTGCAGGCATAGAGCTTGTAGGCGTGGTGTTACTAACAATACAATACAAGCTGGGGTTTGCGAGCAGGTCCACGAAGCCGAAGCTACAATGTTGTACATGGGTTTGTGTAGCCCTCGGCGTTGGGGGGCTCAAGGATTCATTACTAGTCCACGTTGGCTTCTACATCCAATTCATTAATTGATCTTATCAGCAGGGAAAGTGAGCATAAGATGGAAATATCTGTGGGTCAAGCATTGTTCCAATCACTCAATTTAATTCTTGGAGAGATTTCAAAGTCCATGCGTTTATGACAAATAAAAATTCCAAGCATCGATTCTAATTGATGTAAATAAATAAACAAGCCTATAATTTCCAGTTGCGGAGAATGTATTTGTTGCAATGTTCCACCAAGTTTCGGGAACGGGGAAACACGGGAGCAGGGATAGGCACAAGGGAGGTATATAAGCAACTCCAAAATTTTCCTTACGTCAGACTCATAAAAATTAAAAAATTATTAAAAAATTAATATATAAAAATAAAAAAACTAAAATTCGAACAATATGTTAATAACTAAATTAGTAGATATTAAATCTTATTAATTATGAAATGCACATCTAAATATAACCATCATTTTGTATTAAACTGTCGTATTAGACTAGACTATTGTGAAGTAAAATTATCATTTGACATTTCTGCAATCATCAATGTAAATCAAAAACTAAATTCATCATATGACAATAACATTTGAAGTCTAAAACAGCCATAGAAAACTGAACTAAAAAATAAACATAGAAAGCAATGAAATACAAAAATTGTTTTTTTAATTGTTATTAGCGAAAAAATTCAGGGACGTGTCCCTCTTGCATCCCCTATCCCCCTGCATCCCCTCGTCGCCCCACAAGAGAGACGCATTTCATCACTAGAAAAATACCACCCTATAGTTTCCCCAAGTTTTCCAAAAAAAGAGACATGGGAAAGTTTCCCCAGAGTTTTTGCCCATCTAGGGAGCGTGGGGGAGCGGGGAAGCGCGTCTCCCACGCTGGGGGATGCGCTTCCCGTGGAACATTGATTTTTTGAAAATGAGTTGATACCTCTCTTGATATAAGGTACAAGTATTGTTTTGCACAAACAATGGAGATCAGAGAACCGAAAACTCAAGGCAAAGAATAAAATTTTGGAGGAGGAAAGAAATAAAGTTGAGCATGAAAGCAAAGAGATGCATGGATCGAATGAGATACATGAATATCCGAACAAGGATAAGAGGTCAGGAGAGCATAAATATATGTATAATATGAGTGAATTCATTAAAAAAGAAAAACAGAACCTCAAATGGGATAGCCACCTTCTGTTACAGTCAAAATCTGAGGAAATTCAACAAAACAGAGCAACAAGGATGGTGCCAAAGAAAGATATTTCACAAATTTTTAGGGGTATGATAGAGGTTGAAAAGGAAGAATTACATGAGAAGATAAAATCTGAGATGATTTTCGAAATGGATAAAGAAAATTAAAAAAATTAAAAAAAAAAAATATGTGTTTGAGGAAGACTATCAGTTGCTCCTTCCATCAAATGAAAGTTGAACTAAGAAAAAGGGAAATGCTAAAGCAGTTTGAAGGAGTGTTCGAAGTTGATTATGTTAGGTCCCTATAATTTGTCAGATTTGCAAGACAAAATTGAACAAGGGTAACATAAAAACAATACTTGGAGCCCTAGGACCTAGCCTTCCTGGACTCAGAGATGTATCTCTCTATATTTGTGTAAAATATGTAACTTATATAATTTATGATGTTGGTTTTTAGGCTAGTTATAATGATAGGGTTTGCTTGTTTGTTTGTTTGTGTTGTTTGGTTGGGTTGGGTGTCAAGAAGAACAGATAGAGTAAGAGCAGTTCAAACCATTGGGCTATGGAGTCTACAAAAGTTCTTGAAAAGTACAACAATCGGTCAAGGGTGTTTCATAGGGCAAGTTAACAAAGCCAAATGGATCTAAATAGTTTAAGTGAGTGTGAAATGAACATTAAGTTGTGAATGTATTAGGTTTAAAGGGAAGTTAAGAATCATTTAACATAAACTATAACAAGAAGAGTTTATAAGAGTACTATGCATCAAGAAAGAATCAAAGGACAGGGTGCACCATAAACTTCTTTGACCTAGCTCTATCAAGTAAACTTAAAAACAACTATCCAGCAAATCCTAGAGAGCATAGAACTCCTAACTTCTCTAGCTATCTACCTTCAGAGAAAAAAAACATGCAAGATAACACATAACTAATTATTAAAGGGCAGGGAATTCATAAATTCATTTATCAAAATATAAGAACTTCAAAGTAACCATTTCAAGATAGACTAAAGGACACGGAAAGCCATAAACTTCTTTAGCCTAAACCCTAGTAAGCAAAATTCAAATAAAAGCGTAGAAAAAAATGATTTAAGCTACACCATAGGACAATGCATACCATAAAATTCTTTGTCTTGACTCTATTTAATAATTTTGAAGACAAACAGGCTAAGTGGAATTAAAGATCAATGAAGAATTCTTCAATCATACCTAGCAGTTGAAAACATTTGAGCAATAGAAGCAGACAGACCTAAGATGGCTCTAACAACATATCTTAGCCTAAAATTTATGTTCTAATGCAAGAGAAAATCTGGAACAATATGAGAACATAAGGAAAAAATAACTAGATTAGAGAAACATCACCATTAACCAAGTTCATGAATCCTATGAAGGTGCTTGCTCCATTGATGCTTAATCCAAAAACAATTAGACAACTCCAAAGCCAATTTCTTCACAACTTCAAGTCTATGTATTTATCTCAATAAACAACCAACAAAAATATGAAGCCTCCATGCATTATTTAACTTGAAAATGAGGATAAAAACCCTAGATAGGTTCCAAAATGTCATTAATTACACAGTTAAGTCATTTTTTTCCTATGAGACCATGCAAGGCCCAAGGCATAAATATCCCAAATCATAAATGAAAAAATAACTTCTAAGCTAACTTCTGCACTAATTTGGGAATAATTTTACCTTTAAGGCCTCTCAATAACTTTCAAAATATCTCCAAGTGTCTTTTGTTGAATTTCTGGCAAGGACGTAGCGCCAAGGTTCAAGGGTGCAGTACTAGGCCAAGGGCGCAGTGCCAAAACCGGAAAAATAGCTTGATTTGCAGCTGCGATTTGGAGGCCTTCCTAGTGTCCCAATGAGCTCCATTATAGCTCATTGAAAATCTTGTCTTGTCTAGTTTCCAAATATGGCTTTAGTTTTCATAATGGAGTTCATTTACCTTCTCACAAATCCATTCTCGCAAGACTGCTCAGGGTGGAACGGTAGTGCTGAAAAGAGGGCAGAAAGATGATTATTTGCTTTTTTTTTGCCCTTTTGAGGGACCAGTTCTACTCCAAATGACTTGAAAGTTTCTAAGGGTGATGTATTTGGCCTAAGGATGAAGAAAATGGAATTTTTTTCTAATTGAGTGCCCCAAAAAAGAGCGCAGCGCCAGTTTCACTGCATGCTTGGCCCTTTTTCTCCTCGCTAACTGTCAAAATTTTAAAAAGTACAAAAATGTGTCAAAATTGGATTTTAACTTGTTGATCATGTTTGGGAAGCTTGAAGGGATACATCAGCAAGGATATCCAGATAATATTTCTCCTTTTCCTCTTTTAGGACTTGAATCTTTGGAAGGGCTCTTTCGAGCTTACCCCTTGCAATTTTGTTCCTCATGGCATAATGCTTTGCCATCTTCTTTCGTATGCTAATGTTACTTTATGCCTTATCAAGCTGATCCTCTAGGTGCACATTTTCCCTCTCTAGACAATATTACCTATCATAATCTATTTCCATGGCAAGCAGCTCACTTGGTGTGAGTTGTTCTGTTAATGTTTTATCTTTCTCTCTTTCTTTGGCTAAGGCTTTCTTCAAATGAATTATCCTTGGACTCCTCCTAGGAATTTGTTGTTCCCCTTCTTCATTCTCATAAAAGGTGCCCAAGGTATCATCTAGCTTAGCCTTGGATTTTCTAGCCTGTTTCCGAGCTCTGATAGCTCTGATCTTATAGATAGCCTTCTCTACCTCTAATTGCTGGTTTTCTACCTCAACGAAGTTTATTACATTCTTACTCGTACCAAGATTGGTTTGTAACTCACTAATCTGGGCATCCTTGCTTTTGAGTAGCATGTTTGTGATCCTCTCCTCATCCTCATTCTCACTTTGAAGGTGAATTAGCTGAAACTCTTGCTCATTTTCATGCTTGTCTTCCTCCTCTTCAACAATATCTTTCTCTACAACCTTTTCCTTACCTTTGTCAAGATGTTTTGTTGATGATGAAGGAAGGGCCCCTTCCACAATCTGTGGAGAAATCACCTGCCTATGACCTCTTTGATAGGTCAAAGGAAAAGGCTCTATGTCAACCATATCAGTGTTATTTGTCTCACAACCCTCATTACTGCCATCTTCCTCACTACTCTTTGTGTCACTTCCATCTGCCTCACTTCCTTCTTCACTGTTTGATGCACTAGTACCATGAGATAATGGTGAGGGATTGTGAAAAGGTGATGAAGGAGGATCATCATGATGTGAAGGAATGTGAGTGGATCGTGAAGTGGAAGGATCATTATGAGGTGAGGGAATGTGAGTGGATGGTGATGCATGAGTAGTGGGGTGTGATGGTGGAGGAATGGGAGGATGAGAAGACGAAGGGACATCTTGCTACTAATGGCCTTGTGGAGTGATGAAAACCTTATTGGAAATGAAGGTATCCCATGAAATTTCTTTCTGCTATAGTTGGTGCATAACAACCATTTTGATGAGTGAGTAATGGAAAAGGCTTTGCATTTGTTGAGGGTAGTATTTCTTTTGCGGTATATAGGAAATTTTGTCAATGCTTCTGAAGAGGTAATAGGGTATGTGCAGCATCCTCACTCTAGTAAAATGCATAAGAAGACTGTTGTTGTATGAGTAAAGCCGGGAGAATCTTCTCTCACATGTGAAATGATTCATTATGATCCTCATCATGGGTGCATATCTATCAAGCCTCTGAGAAAATGGGAAGATGGACTTCTGGTGATATTTATACTTAGGCTTTAGGTAGGGTTCACAGTAGCTTATGTCTAGGTTTTCCCACTTGAACTGTTTCTCACCTATGCTAGGTATGCCTGTGGCATTGGAAATGGAATTTGTAGATAACTCAAATGTAACCCCAGCTAGATTAACTTGTTTTTCATGCAAATTGATAATGAAAAGCCTTGTAAGCTCCGGGTGGTTTTGTACATGCTTCAAATTTTAACGAAATTCATAGCATCCTACATGCTTTAAATAAGAAATAGTAAGGGGATATTCCATTAGCTCCCTTATGTTGACGAGTTCAAATATATTTATCTTTCCTCCTTTGTGATCATGGCTTCTTGGCATTTTGGACCTCTCCTCCACTTCCACTATCTTCTGACATTGCAAACTCTTCTTTTATAAAACCCTGGTGTGTAAATGGAAATGATATGAAGGGATGGTAAATGAAAAGGTAGCCTTAGAAATGAGGGAATGCGTGAGTGATGGTATAGGTGTATGAGAATGACTGACAGGCCAAAAAAACTCAATGACAACCCTCCAGTTGTGGAATTACCTTTTCTATCACTGACACTCTGTCTAGGAAGATGAAATGAGTTTCAAAAGGTTTTTTCAAGCTTTGAATTTAGGGCTTTTCTTATGGTTTCATTCCATTAATTTAAATGATGACAAAAATGCTTCAAGATCGGTGTATATCGGGGACTTACCTCTCAATATTCTTGGAGGACCATCTGGTAGAGGCTTGGAAGAAATTGAGGTGTTTTGAGTGGTTATAGGGTTTAGGAACCCTTCCTATCCAAACATGCATCGCCAGGCTAAAGGCGCAGCACCAAGCCTGAGCACATAGCACCGGTGCTGAGGGTGCAACAACTGTGGAAAACATCACTTGGTCCTGTCAGGTAAGGGCACAGTGCATTTCCTAGCGCGCGACGCTCACTTCCAGGTATGCAACACCAGTGTAATTTGTATGGAGGAATTTTGCGAAGGGCGCATCGCCTGATCCCAGGCGCACAGCGCCAGACAAATTTGTCCAAATTTGCTTAGAAAACTCACAAGTTTCTCTCTCTTGAGTGCTCTTGGTCTCTTTACAAGAAAGAATGATTAATTTGAAATGTAGAATGGGCTTTTATAGACTTGTTGATTTGATTTAACCATAGAAACCCACTTTCTCATGTTTTTAAATTCATTTTTCCTTTCTAACTAATATTCTTTACACTTTTGCGTGCAGGTGACTGAAAACATTAACTTGGCTTTGCTTTTACTCCTTGAGGCATGACAAGTTGATTTTGACAACTTTAGGATTTGTTCATATAGCAGCATCTCCGAAAACCTCTTTTGTTCCCATCTTGGAGCTGAACTCATCTTTTGCTCATTTAGACTGTTAGGGTCCCGTGATTTGGCCGATTGGCGAGCCAAATGACGATGTAACATCAAACCAAGATTTGGAGCCCAAGGACCTAGCCTTCCTGGACTCAAAGAGGGCTCTCTCTATTATATGCAAAAGATATCGGTGTGTTTTCTTAGGGTATTCTGATATTAGGCTAGTTATGAAGTGTGTTTTTGGTTTTTTTAGTTTTTAAGTTTGTGAGGGATAAAACTGATCAAATACATAAACTGGATAACAAGATGTAGATAAATTGGGCTATGGGGTCAAACAGGTCAAGGAAGCTATGAGGTGATGATGTAAAGTTGTTGTAGGGCCAATTTGATTCACGGTAGAAGGGATCTTTGGGAAAAATGGATTAAATGGACAACAAGTTGGTGAAAGACAAGGGATTTCAAGTGTAACTAGTTTATAGCAGACATAAACATGTTATAGCAAGCCATTAATCCTGCTAAATGCAACTATGAGCCAATTAATACATAGAAATCAAACATTCCAGCCATACATAGAGGTATAAGACCCTCTAACTTCGGGAAATGGCTATCAGACTTTGGGGAAAACATATAAGACAAACTAACAACTCATAAACTACGCCGGAACACCTAAACATAGTCTCTAAGTCATTGGGCACTTTGACAAACAAGATTTCATAGTTTTAGGCAAAGGGCTAGATCGGGACTAGGCCTCCTTGGTTCAACAAGATGATCAACAAATCAGTCAAAGAGAAAGTTTTATGGACAGAACTATGGACAAATTATAGGTAGGCAGGGCACACCATACATCCTACTCAACATGCATAGAACTTGTAAATAAAACTAGCAAACATTATCCTTAGGTTACTAAAGAGCAGTTAAGAATTCTTTAGCATAACAAAGGAAGAAGAAAACATCAAGCTATGAAGATTCAAGAATTTTGAGGTGCCTCTATGGGCATATCTCAAAACTAATCTCTACTGATCTATAGCAGCAAGAAGCATGTATTATGGATGTAAACTAGAAGACAAAAACATAGCAAGAAACACTATACCATTCTACCATGTCATGGAATCCATCACCAATCCTTCATCATTCATCAAAAGCATCCAAGAGGCAGTCCAAAAATCATAACACAAGTGTATTCTTCAAAGCTCATATGACCAATGTATTAATTCTTCTCTCAAGTTCAGCCTCTGATTTACAATGAAACCCATGGAATAAATAGGCTTCAGGGAGGAAAACCTCATGGAGCAACTAGCTATCCCATTGGCCAAGTCAAAATATCTAAACAATATCCCATAAAATATCTAAAAAACTGCTAAAAACAGAAATTATATTGACTTTACATCATTTCCCAAGGATAAAAATAGCTTAACGCACATTTGGGAAAAGGAGATTTTTGAGGTTCAAAAATTACAAAAATAATTCATATTTATGCCTGAAAAAGGTCCCCTGACTTGCTGGATGCAATTGGCAGCCTTCCCGATGTAGAAATGGGGCTCATGAGGGCTTGCTGGAAAGCTCTCTGTGTCTACTTTCCGGCGCAACTGAAACCATCTCAATCCGAGGCCTGGAAGTCATCCAAAACTGTACCTGTGTGTAAAAAGCCAGGAACAGCGTATCGGCCGATATGGCGGGCATAATGTGTAAAAAGAGGGCATTTTTCGCCAATTTGAGGGGGGAATGATCTCCGAATGCCCTGAAAATTGCTGGGGACCTGCTCATAGAATTATGGCATCCACTGGCATCATCCTTCTCCCTTGACAAATCCTCAAACTGAAATGGCGCAATTATGAGTTTTTGACTAAAACCAAAAAAATGCCAAAACAAAAAGCAGTATGTCTGAATCTTAATTTCTATGTATGCATGTCTTCAAGGGTCCATAGCAACATGCTCTGAAGCTGAGGCCAAAATATCAAGGGCTGATATGCTTTTCCCTTCCTTCTGTGCTAGGCGCTTCGCCTTCACCTTCTTCAATTTCTCTTGTGCTGCCTTTAGTTTGCGCCGGGCAAACTGATTCAGCTTTTGGAAGTGGTGTGTCCTCTTCCTCTGCAGCTCTAAATCTCTATTGGCCCTCTCAAGCTTCATTTCCAAGTTTTTGTTAGCTCTTTCAAGCCAAGCCTCTTTGTTTTCCTCAATTTCCTGCTCAAGGAGTGCAGTGAGAGGAAAGGCTTGGAGCTGGGCTTGCTCTTCTGCTCTCTGCTTCTCCAAGGCTCTTTTAAGCCCGATGGTCCTAGGCCTCTTCCGCCTAGGTTGGTCTTCCTCCTCTTCATCATAAAACTCACCAATGAGCTCTTCAATTCTTGCTTGCACCTTTTCTGCCTCTTTCTTATACTTAATCGCCCGTGCCTCATGAACAGCTGTGTGCACATTCATTTGTTTGTTTTCAATCTCCAAGAAATGATTGAAATTCCTTGCCCTTTGAAGATCTTTCTCTAATGCCTCAATTTGCCCTTCCTTATGGATTAAGAGATCTTCAAGAAGGCGGGCCTCATTGTCACTATCATCGCTTTCGATAGGGATAATAGCTAATTCACCTCCATGCTTTGTACTTTCCACAACTTTGCTTTTACCTTTGAAAGCCAATCTGGCGCTTTTCCTCCTCGGCATGCTAGAAGGTGTCTTTTTGGGCAATTTCCTCTTGCTAGGAACAATCTTTGTCACTGTTAGGGTGGCAGCCTTAGCTTGCTGTTCTTCATCAACCACCGTCGTCTTCATCGCGGACCGTTGTCCTTCTTCCCAATCGCCGGCCCCTCAACATCCAATCGTTGTCGTCCCTCATCCTTCATTCGTCGATGTCCCTCATCCCTTTCTTCGTCGTTCACCGCCTATCCGCCGATGTCCCTCATCATCCAACTCGCTCGCTCATCAATGTGTACCGTTGTCTGCGTGCTGACCCGTTGTCCTTCATCACTCATCCGCCGGTTGTCCCTCAACATCTGAATCGCCGTTGTCCTCATCCTCTATCTCGATGTCCCTCATCCCTTTTTCTTGCCGGGGCCGTTCTTCACCGCTTTCCTTCCTCGTTGACTTGGCCTGCCCGCAGTTGGCTCGAGTTTTCTAGGTGTAGGCCTACTAGACAGAGGCACTGGGCGATGGACAGGCTGAGTAGGAGAAATATGGGCAGGAGGAACAGTGGCAAAATCTGGATGGCTGATGAATAAATCCCATGAAACCTCCTTCTTCTCCAGCTGGTATAGGAAGATAATATTGATCAAAGAATGATGAAAAAGAGAAGGGATTTGCTGAGGTGGGGCCTTCTTTTGGACAGTGGATGCCATTTTCTCTATGCTTTTGAACAAAAAGTGAGGGAGGTTTAGTTGCATGCTTCTAGTAAAGTGCATCAATAAACGGACATGATAGGCATAAATTCGATCAAACCTCCCTTCACAAGTGAAATATTTCATTATGGCTTTCATAAGCGGAGCATAACTGTCAAGGAGATATGAAAAAGGGAAAATAGCAGTGACAGCCTCTCTATGTCCAGGCTTGATGAAAGGTTTGTAATCCTCTAAATCAAGATGAGCTTGTTTAAACCATTTTTCGCCATGATACGGGATCTTGGTGGCCTTGGACACATACCTTGGAGAAATTTTGAAATCAAGATCCGCCACTTGGAAGTGTTTTTCTTTGAATCTCAGGGCGCACAAGTGTGTTAATGGCAAAAAACTCTTGACTTCTTCTATCTTCTGGCAGAAATCAAGGCAGCCTACTTCATGGAAATTGAAAAGTACAGATGGATGAGAATTAATCTCTTCTGTAGAGATGGGCTCATATCTTTTATGTGGATCGCTCCTGTGGTCTTGCCTTGGAGGCATTTTGACCTGAAATTCTTTAAAAAAGGCAAAATGCCCTCTGTGTGTGTAAAAATGCCTGTTGGAATCAAACTGTGTCACTATACTGCTTGGACAGAATGGACAATGAGATCTGGATGTATTGCAACAAGCTTTTGTAACACACAACTTCTGCTCTCCTTAAAACAACCTTCTACCTTTGAGTGTAACTCAGCTAGGCAAAATTTCTCAATAGGACACCATATAGTAAAGATGAGACAGACTGCTGTGTAGATTTCCTGTATACAGTGTTAAGAAATCACTCCTCTTGTGAATTTGTTAGAGGCCAATCAACACTTGTATTCGTGTCTCCAAGACAAATCTTAATCATAAAAACCCTGTTCTTCAGAAATGGTCTTCCACTTTGAAAATATCACAGTCAGTAACTCTTCAAAATGATATAATATAGTGAAAAGAAGGGCAGACTGCTAGAAGGAGTTTGCTGTAAGGAAGTGCTAAAATCACCCTGTTCGTGAAACTTTAGATGTCAACCAATACACCTTACTTCTTGCTCAAGGAGACTTTCAGTCATTAACAACTATGCCCTGTATAAGTGTGCCAACTTTCCACTACTCTTGCATATGTGAAATCAACCCTTAGTGTTTAGACAGTCAATACACAGTACTGGAGCAAAAATGACAGAGTTTTTAGAAGACTATAAAGCCTTTAGACAGAGGTTATATGAGTTTTCTCTTTTCAAAACAATCAATGGCCCTTTATGAATGTATCCCTCTGGTGATATTATAAAAACCTCTGCTAGGATGGATAGAAACTTGCCAAATAGGTTTTTAAACAACACCAAGCAGTCAACCAACAACACAGGAATACTGTCCCTTTGTGAAGGGCGCGAGCAGCTTTCCCCTGTAGCCTCAAACTATAAACTTTTGCTTGACCAAAAACCCCTTCTCCTACTAAATTTCACTGCTCTCTATGCATGTCACTTTGTTTCAACAAAAACAAGCTCATTAAGTTTCAATCCTGGTGTGAGCATATAGGAAAATTCATATTTAAAACAGAGGTAACAGATTTTTAGGACATCTTCAAAAGCTTTGAGCAAAGGCCGTAATAGTTTGCTCTTTTCCACAATAATCAAGGGCCTTTTCAATGTGGAATTTCAGTTATCCTTGGAAGAAAGCTTTTGTGATTTCTGAAAATCTACTTGGCAGTGAGGTTTTGAAGGTCCAAAGCAATCACAGAGTATTCAGAGAATAATGCCTTTCGGTGGTTGAGTAGGGTAATCAATGCCTTATTTCCTTCAACAGTGAAGACTTCTTTTAAACTGGCATACTAGTCTGCTTTGGGAAGATTCCTCCACACTTTGGAAAACCAGTTTTTAAATGTCTATGAAAAGCCAACAACACAGTCAGGGTTTGAAAATTTCGGAAATTTGGATGAAATTTCAAATACCTTTTGAAATCGCTGAAGAAAACCTTGGAGGAAAGCGTGGAGCAGCTCTGGAGATCCTCCAATTTGTGAGCGGCACTGTTATATGTCGGCACGGCGCGCAAAGTTATACCCGGGTGACCTGTTGGGTCGGCCTGTCGGGTGGTCGGGTGCCCTGTACAGACACGTCGCACAACTGTACAGGTGCGTCGCTCTAACACATGCGACCTTTGTAAAGTTGCCCCCAGGCGCGTCGCGTGAAATGGCAGGCGCGTCGCTCGGCTATAGACAGTGCAGTCTTCTGAAAATTCGACCAGATCTTCCTTGTTTTTGGTGCTATGGAGGCACGGAGCTTCATTCGAACTTTTTTTTAAAAACGACACCTTCACTCTCCTATTTCACTCTTATGATATTTCAAACATTTTCAACGGTTACTTCATCTTTTTCTTGTCATGCCAAAAGAACTCGGTTGGTCTTTTAACACAGCGAGGCCTCTTTTTCAAACAGTGTTATTTCTTTCCAATTTTTTCTTTATAGAAAATGAAACAGCAGGGTGTTTCGAATTGTTTCATGGGGAAAATACCTCCTTTAGTAATATTGAACTTATTATTTGAATAACATTTCGACCATTTTCGCCACTGTGTTTAATGGTGCTTATGAGATCTCTGTCCTTTTTAAATAACGAGAAAGCTGCATTTGTTTTAAGCTTTCAAAACACTAGCCATCCATCAAACCACTTCTTTGTCCATTTATAACTGGTATACTTATTCTCAATGTCTATCTTGGGAATTAATCTTGAATAGCCTCCCATTGTTTGTGAAGTATATCTGAAAGGATAAACTAGTGGAGTAGGAACAGCAGGGTTCTTTGAAACACAGTCATCACTTGATTTGATTGGTGCATTTGACCTTTTGTAATGGAACCATTGCAAAGGTCAACTTTGTCCACTGTTTTACCTCTTCTCCTTTGCAAGTGACACATTGTAGCTGATTCCTTTTCAAGCTTGCCAAATTCTTCAAAACTGGATAATGACTTGTGATAAAATGTCCTGACTGTTCCCTGCTTTGCAGAAATGTCTCCTCCTTTTAAGCTCGGTTTGACAGAGTCCTGTAGATGTCTTTTGATTGGATTTGTAATAGTGAAGTGCTTCATGGGTTTTGAGTGCTGCCCAGAGCTAATAAAACTCATTTCCAGAAACTCTGTCTTAATCTGCTGATGGCTATATGATGAGCAGGCTTTGGCAAAAGCTCTTTTTGTACATGGTGTCAGTCCCTGCTTCCAGGTGATACACAAGTTCCTTTTGGATTGTAAGTGCTTTATTCTAGCTTGCATCCCTTCATACCATATTTTCTCTGTTTTACTCAAAAAGAGCTCCTTTAGACTTAATGGCAGGTGATAGTGGGGTATTGTTTAACCCTTCCCTTTAAAGAAACTGCTCCTTTTTGGTATCAATGCATGCATATATTCAATATTGTCTCCTTTCCACTATGATGTATATTTTGAAAGACGTTTTCATATGAATAGGAAGAGCAATATTTTTGAATTAGAAACATTATCTTTGACCTGTGTAATGACTTCTATTTTCCTTCTTTGTATCCTTCCACTGCGCCTTTCTGACTAATCAGTCTTCAACAATATCCAAGGCTTTGGCCATCTGCTCATACATGGAGGAGGCTTTTCATCAGGTAAAGTATCCGAAGGTTGCTTGAAAAATCTGTTTGACACAGCTTTTCCCTGGATGTGATGGAAAGTAAACCACTTGAAAAACATCAATACTAGCATCTCTACTTGCAATCATCACTGTGTTTCAGAAGAAACCCTAGCCAAAGTGACACTGTCTCCCTGCACAGCTTTGAGGGTGACTGAAATATCATCATTTTCTTTGGTCATCTCATGACAAATTACTTGAAAAATAGTCTCTGTGACTATGGAGGTCAGTGCCTTTTGAAAAACCAAGAACTTTCTTTCTGCCTGGACTTTTGCAATCTTCAAAGTCAATACTGGCCAGCGCCCTCTGCTTGTGGATGAAGGAGGTGCCCTAACCCTCTGCTTGTAAATGAAGGAGGTTCTGGGCCATGACAATTTGCCAGTTTGCTGTGACAGTGGTGTCTTTCTGTGATTTTCATGGTGGAAAGAACTGTAAGGTCTTGATGAGTAAATCTTTGTTTTGCAGCTTCATCTCAGGTTCATGCTACATTTAGAAGCAGCTGTTCCTCTAACTATAGATTCAAGCATTTCCTCCTGAGATGAAGTTATATTTCCTGTTCTTTGCAGAATCTATAAAACACTGTGAAACACCTAATAGTCAGCTTGAGATTGGGGTTTATGCAGTGCTGAGACCTAGGGATATAAGTGGTGCGACTTAGAGCTGTTTGTCAATTTCATTTGCAGAGTGGGAGGTCAGTTATGGTTGGTTTGTAACAGATGGAGGCTTTTTGACTTTTTGATGATCGCCAAGGGTAAAATGTCTTAAAGCGCCACTTCCTAACATAGGGGAGACTTTTGAAACAGATTTGGATTTTCCTTTTAAAGCTGATGGGCAGACCAGTAGGGCTGAAGCTAGATAGGAAAGGGATAATGAGGTTTTGATTTTGACATGGGTGTACTGGAAAGTAGAAAGGCGAAAAAAGTTTTAGGAGGGTTTTCTAGATGACATATTGACATAAGGAAATCAGTTTCTAGAAAACTCAGCTGTAGATATAGTCATCACTAACATGTAAAAAATACTGATGGCTAACAGTGGCTCCATTTGGGGAGGGCAGCTCCTCGTCAGGAGGTGTCCAGAATTCAGATTTTTGGCTTATGAAGACCGGTGCCTTATCCATTGGCGCAAAATTTACCCTTCTCTTGATGTTATTTCTGAAAAGTGACAGCATGGTTAACATCAATGATACTTCTACCTACCCCACTATCTTTCCTAACATTTTTTCTTCTTTTTGGCGCATTTGAACTAGCAGCCTTTTGACAATGCATATTTTTCTTTTTGCAAAATGAACCTATCTATTTCTACTCTTATATCTACCGGGAGTTCAGATTAAACTGATGAAATCCTTCATTTCTCTACATAAAACTAGATCGACTGTCAAGATTAAGCGGTTTTACAGGATTTTATTCTCTAGTCTAAAACATGAAATTCAAAAATGATCAAATCAGGATTAGGCAGTCTGATTTGTCATGCATTTGCGGCATAAAAGACAAGCTGCACACAAATGTTATTCTGCAATAAAAGGAAACTTAGACAAGCGGGGCTAAGATGTACAATTTGTTTTTCATCCCTCGCTTCTCCTTTTGGTTCTGTTTTAGGCATGTGGAACCAGAATCTCTCCCTAATCTAAGCTCTGTGATAAGTCAATCTTACACAATGTTGACTATCTTGGCACTCACTAACTTATCAACAAATAAATTTAAACATGCTCAGCTATGATTAGGCTAGATAGTTGAACAAGACATTGAAGTACTAGTAGCGGCATTTAGACTTGCTCGCTTTCTGAAAGACTGTTTTTTGGAACATGGGGCCTTTGTTCTATCTTCACTTGCCCTCTTTTCCCTTTTTACTGTTTTTGACTTTCCTATCTTTTACTGTTTTTTATTTTTCTATCTTTTCAATATTTCAAACAATGGTATGTACAATGAATGCAAGTGTCCCAAACTCAAAAATCTTGGAAATGACGGAATTTAAGCATCTTATCCTCGTAAGGATCTCCTCTCACCCTTGGCCCACTCAACTCCTGAAAAGAAAAATTTGGGAAATTTTCTCTCTCTAACATGACATAGGGATTCATGCAAGAATCTCTAAACAACCCAGTATCTTCCCTTTGTACCTCTCTGAAAATATGATTTCCACTCCTTTCCTTACTGTATGCTTTCCTCAAGTAATGCATGTATTCTTGGTCATTCTTAAAATAGATAATGACATCATCAAGGTATGCACAGATGCAGAAATTTAAAACTGGGAACATGGCTTTCATGAATAGATTTCTGACATTGGGTGGTTTTGCAATTTTGAACTTGAAATCAGATCTACTTCCCGCAAACTTGAAAAAATCTTTAAGCTGTCTATTTTGCAAAGGAATCTTATGACCATGACCTGAAACATCATCTTGCAAACATACCCGATTAAAAGCACCTTTAATTGGTAAATCATGGTCTTGAGTAGAAAAAACATAATCTCTGTTATAGGGATATGCAGTTTTATTCCTAAAATCAAAGCAGACTCTATGACCAGCTGTTTTATCCCTGATTATTTCATTTTGTTTCAGATTGTTGTGTTTTCTCTTGTAAAAACTGTTCTTTGAGGGGAAGGTAGTGACACAGTAATTTCTCTTGCTTTTTCTGTAGAAATTGGTATTCTGCATGAGATTTCTGATTTTGGCTTTTCTAAGTTCTTCATGAAAAGACAGAATATGAGCTAATTTCAGTAGTTCAGATATGCTAGGATTGCAACTATCATTCTTGCTCATGAGAAATTTATCTGGTCTTTTTTCAAGATTTTGAGCTGTTGAGGTTATAGTTAAAGCTTCATTTGCAGTAGGAGGGTCACATGATGGTAAATATTTGAGGTATGGCAGAAACATTGAACTCCCTTGCTCCCGGGTTCCAAACATGTTTATAATGTGTAGGTCTTCTAAAGCCTTTACCCGGAAGAAGTTTCCACAAGTCACTGCTGGTGTTTGACTAAAACTAGAGCAATTTGCTTGATAGTACATCAGAGTTTGTGCTTCTTGTTCTAATCCTACTTCAGAAAGGGAAAACTTACTTTCCTCAAGACAAAACTGTTCATGATCATGGTAGTTTTGAGTGTCCAGTTCATCATAGGGCACCAGGGACAGCTGATGTGGTGGACCTAAGTCTTCATCAGTTTCCTCTGACTCTTCCTCCGTGTTTTCATCAATATGCATAATGAAAGAGTTCAGGTCGGAACGCAAGGAACACATTGGAATGTTGTCTGGCCTGTCTTGACTGCTAATCATGTATTTCATGTGTGATTCTCGGTAGAGTATTCTGGTCTGGCCAAACACAGGAATGGTGGCATATGACATGTCCAGTTGGATATTCCCTTGGAGTTTGGCTCCCCAAGATCTGGATAGAAGCATCCCGTACTTGGGAGGAATGTCCGCCACTACTATATCCATGATTAGATGTTTCGCGGGTATTTGGGCCAGACTAAAACAAAGGTCTTTGATCAAACCCAGGCATTGGACTCTACTTGAATCAAATGAATACAAGTCTTTGTATGGTCTTGTGATTTCTAAGCCTAATCTTTCCATTACTACCTTCGGCATAAGATTATGTGAGGCGCCGGAGTGTAGCATGGCATTGTGGAGGATTTGGTCGTGGATGTTTAGGCTAATGTAAAATGGAAGAGTATTTCCTTCTTGGAATTTTCCCTATATCTTTGGACCAAACAAAACTTCAGGAGTGTCATCAGCTAGATTAACAGTGTTTGCATCATTCTCTAGATTTAAGACTTTTAGTACTTGGGATTTATAAGAGTTTTGGGCAATGAGTTCAGTAAGAGGCATGGTGATCTTGATCTTGGCGATTTCGCCTTCAAAACTAAAAGGCAACTGAAGTTTAGATATGTTTGTTTCAGCTTTTTCAGCCACGACCTTGTCTATGTTCTGAGTTTGTTGACCTTGTTTAGGGATTTTGTTTGCCATAGTTGTTTCGGTGACTTTTGTAGAAGTACCAGGAGTATCTGAGAGAGGACTAGTTTGGGTAACTTTGGCTTGGCTTTGGTCAGTCTTCTCAACCTTGATTTTGTCACTGCCTACTGCTTTCTTGAGGATGGTATTAGGGACTTTAGCAGTATCTGAGTTTCCTTTCTTGGCATTATCTTGGTTTCTTTTGCTTCTAAGGTCATATTGCCTGTGAGCTTCTATAATGGCATTCTGAAAATCCATGGCAGGGTCATCGAGATCTTCATAGTTGGTCTCATCTTGATTAGGAGAAAAGAACGCTTGTTCTTCTTCTGTGAGGTACACCTCACTTTCATTATCAGATCCTATGAGGTTTAAATGATGTTCCTCAAGAGGTTATGTATCCCTATCATCCTCTTCCACATAGTTTTCATTGAATGGTGGCCTAATCTGTTGGTCATTTTCTCTTGGTCTGTTTTGGGGCTGTTCCCTCCTAAAGTTTTGGTTTCGGTTTCTATTTGGAGGGTTTGGCTGGTTGTCCCTAATAGGAGCCTTTTCATTTATCTTTTCCCACATTTTAGCCATGGATTTGACTAAGTCATCTATTCTGGGATCTAGGGAAGGTGATGAAGTGGAGACCTCATCTCTATAGGTGACCTTTCTTTCTGATCTAGTCCTAGCTCTTTTTTCAGCTAAGTTGGCATCTTCTTTTATGGCTATTTGTTGCATTTCCTCTAAGGTAGGGGGATCCTTGTCTCTCAGATGATATGTCATGTCTGGATCAAAACCCTCAGGGAATTTGGCCAAGGCTAAACCGAGTGGGGGTTTGAAATGAGGTGGGAGGGAGTTATATACACTGTTGAACCTAGTACAATAAGCTTGGACACTTTCCCCATTTTCCCGTTTTAGGTTGTTATATTCTGACAGGATTTGAATGGGGTTTCTTCGGATTTCCCACCTATTTCTGAAGACTTGATGTAGCTCTGGGATATCATGGATACTGTTTGGAGTTAAGCTTTTGAACCATGCTTTGGGTTCACCACCAAGACTTTGGGAAAATATTCTCATTCTGACAGTCTCGTCTTGTACCTCTAGGTATTCATAAGCATCAGTCATCCTACTTATATGCTGTTGAGGTGTGGTGGTGTCTTCTCCGGTAAAGTGTGGGAACTTGTCTTGATATTTGTTTGGGAGAGGAGCTAAAGGCGGTGGCAATACCAAAGGTGCGTACCAGGCTGCCATGACTGGAGCTAGTGGATGATGTACAAGATGAGGACTAGTAGGCTGAAATGAAGTGGTTTGAACAGTGGTGGTTTGACCAGGTGTGGCGGATGAACTTGGACTAGTGATCTGGTTTTGAGCAGATCTGGGATGATACGAGCCAAACTGATAGAGAAGCTGGAAATCAGGAGGAGTGGTGGGTGAAGCTTCTCTAATAGTACTCTGTGGTGGGTCTAGGGGTTCAAGATCGTCAAAGTTTATCTTACTATAGGATTTTCTTCTGGGAAGAGTTTGTGATGACTCTAATTCAAAAGGTGAATCTAGTAGGATAGTGCGATATTTAGGTACAGATATTGCTCTACGGATGGATCTACCAGTAGCTAGATGGTCAGTTTCGGAAGCTTGCCACAGAATCTTCTCTGGGTCATCTACCATGATAGGGGGATTTGGGTCTGGATGGGATCTGGTGTTGATTCTTCGTGAAGCCAGATTTCAGATCCAGAGTTTAGAGAGAATGGTATTGGTGAATACTCTGGATGAATGGGTTTTCTAAAATTTTACTAAGGTGAAGGATGGTCAAAAATAAAAGGGATGGATTAGTCGAGTCGCCAGGTGGAAATGGGTTGTTTTTTGTGAGGATAGCTATGGTCCACCACCGGTAACTAATCTGAGAATGTTTTTGGATTTTCTGAGTTTTATGCGCAGCCTATGGTTTAAAGTATCCTAGACTTGTTTCAACACTTTGCTAGGGTGATGAGAACAAAAAGAGTTTACTATAGATGGGTCTATGGACTGCTTGCTTGTTTATGGTATCTAAAGGACCAAAGGTCTATAAGAGTTTGCTAGACTATCATGTACTCAGTGTCCCACCATCTCCCGCTATTTTTAGTGAGCGATGGGATAGGTCTATCAGATAGTAGCCTGGAGCTTGGTAAAATAGTAAGGCTTACTAGAAGTTAGTGGAGTCGCCAGGTGGATTGTCAGTTTGTTTTGAGATATACTTGTATGGTCCACCACCAATAATGTCAAAAACCAATCTAAGGGAGTGTTTTGGTGTTTTTTTTTTTTTTTTTATGCGCCTACAAGGTTTGGAAGAGTTTTCTATAACTAACTCATCATTTTGCTAAGATGGTGAAAGAGTTATTTTCTACTCTTCAGACAATATCTAAATTTACTAAGCTTGATTGGGACTTCAGGAGTTACTAAGGTATACTTAGATTGTCACTAACTCGGAAGGTCCTACTGTGAGTGTCACTATGTTAGTGAGCAGTGGGATAAGTCAATCAAATAGTTTTCTTTAAGGTCTCTTAAGGTCTAGGGAATCTAAGTTTTTTGTTGCTCAGAGTCCCACCGTGATCGCCATTATGTTAGGGTCCCGTGATTTGGCCGATTGGCGAGCCAAATGACGATGTAACATCAAACCAAGCTTTGGAGCCCAAGGACCTAGCCTTCCTGGACTCAGAGAGGGCTCTCTCTATTATATGCAAAAGATATCGGTGTGTTTGCTTATAGTGTTATGATATTAGGCTAGTTATGAAGTATGTTTTTAGTTTTTTTGGTTTTTTAAGTTTGTGAGGGATGAAACTGATCAAATACATAAACTGGATAACAAGATGTGGATAAATTGGGCTATGGGGTCAAACAGGTCAAGGAAGCTATGAGGTGATGATGTAAAGCCGCTGTAGGGCCGATTTGATTCACGGTAGAAGGGATCTTTGGGCAAAATGGATTAAATGGACAACAAGTTGGTGAAAGACAAGGGATTTCAAGTGTAACTAGTTTATAGCAGACATAAACATGTTATAGCAAGCCATTTAATCATGCTAAATGCAACTATGAGCTAATTAATACATAGAAATCAAACATTCCAGCCATACATAGAGGTATAAGACCCTCTAACTTCGGGAAATGGCTATCAGACTTTGGGGAAAACACATAAGACAAACTAACAACTCATAAACTACACCGGAACACCTAAACATAGTCTCTAAGTCATTGGGCACTTTTACAAACAAGCTTTCATAGTTTTAGGCAAAGGGCTAGATCGGGACTAGGTCTCCTTGGTTCAACAAGATGATCAACAAATCAGTCAAAGAGAAATTTTTATGGACAGAACTATGGACAGCTTATAGGTAGGCAGGGCACACCATACATCCTACTCAACATGCATAGAACTCGTAAATAAAACTAGCAAACATTATCCTTAAGTTACTAAAGAGCAGTTAAGAATTCTTTAGCATAACTAAGGAAGAAGAAAACATCAAGCTATGAAGATTCAAGAATTTTGAGGTGCCTCCATGGGCATGTCTCAAAACTAATCTCTACTGATCTATAGCAGCAAGAAGCATGTATTATGGATGAAAACTAGAAGACAAAAACAAAGCAAGAAAAACTATACCATTCTACCATGTCATGGAATCCATCAACAATCCTTCATCACTCCTCAAAAGCATCCAAGAGGCAGTCCAAAAATCATAACACAAGTGTATTCTTCAAAGCTCATATGACCAATGTATTAATTCTTCTCTCAAGTTCAGCCTCTGATTTACAATGAAACCCATGGAATAAATAGGCTTGAGGGAGGAAAAACTCATGGAGCAACTAGCTATCCCATTGGCCAAGTCAAAATATCTAAACTTGTCCTTGAGGCTTTGCAAAGCCCAAGGCACAAAATATCCCATAAAATATCTAAAAACTGCTAAAAACGGAAATTATATTGACTTTACATCATTTCCCAAGGATAAAAATAGCTTAACGCACATTTGGGAAAAGCAGATTTTTGAGGTTCAAAAATTACAAAAATACTTCATATTTATGCCTGAAAAAGGTCCCCTAACTTGCTAGATGCAATTGGCAGCCTTCCCGATGTCGAAATGGGGCTCATGAGGGCTTGCTGGAAAGCTCTCCGTGTCTACTTTTCGGCGCAACTGAAACCATCTCAATCCAAGGCCTGGAAGTCATCCAAAACTGTACCTGTGTGTAAAAAGCCAGGAAATAACAGACTGCTGATATGGCGGGCAGAATGTGCAAAAAGAGGGTGTTTTTCGCCAATTTGAGGGGGCGAATGATCTCCAAATGCCCTGAAAATTGCTGGAGACCTGATCATAGAATTATGGCATCTATCGGTGTCATCCTCCTTCCTTGACAATTCCTCAAACTGAAATGGCGAAATTATGAGTTTTCGACCAAAAACCCAAAAAATGCCAAAAAACAAAAAGTTGTCGAAAAAGGCCCTAATTTGGCATGCATGACTCTCAAGGGTCCATAGCAATATGCGCCGAAGCTGAGGCCAAAATATCAAGGGCTGATATGCTTTTCCCTTCCTTCCGTGCTAGGCGCTTCCCCTTCACCTTCTTCAATTTCTCTTGTGCTGCCTTTAGTTTGCGCCGGGAAAACTGATTCAGCTTTTGGAAGTGGTGTGTCCTCTTCTTCTGCAGCTCTAAATCTCTATTGGCCCTCTCAAGCTTCATTTCCAAATGTTTGTTAGCTCTTTCAAGCCAAGCCTCTTTGTTTTCCTCAATTTCCTGCTCAAGGAGTGCAGTGAGAGGAAAGGCTCGGAACTGGGCTTGCTCTTCTGCTCTCTGCTTCTCCAAGGATCTTTTAAGCCCGATGGTCCTCGGCCTCTTCCGCCTAGGTTGGTCTTCCTCCTCTTCATCATCAAACTCACCAATGAGCTCTTCAATTCTTGCTTGCACCTTTTTCTGCCTCTTTCTTATACTTAATCGTCCGTGCCTCATGAACAGCTATGTGCACATTCATTTGTTTGTTTTCAATCTCCAGGAAATGATTGAAATTCCTTGCCCTTTGAAGATCTTGCTCTAATGCATCAATTTGCCCTTCCTTATGGATTAAGAGATTTTCAAGAAGGCGGGCCTCATTGTCACTATCATCACTTTGGATATGGATAATAGCTAATTCACCTCCATGCTTTATACTTTCTCCAACTTTACTTTTGCCTTTGAAAGCTAATCTGGCGCTTTTTCTCCTTGGCATGCTAGAAGGTGTCTTTTTGGGCATTTTCCTCTTGCTAGGAACAATCTTTGTCACTGTTAAGGTGGAAGCCTTAGCTTGCTATTCTTCATCAACTATCTGCTGCTATCCCTCATCATGGACCTGCTGTCCTTCTTCCTCTAACTGCTGCTGTCCCTCAACATCCAACTGCTGCTGTCCCTCATCCTCTATCTGCTGATGTCCCTCATCCCTTTCTTCTTGCTGCTGTTCACTGCCCTCTATCTGCTGATGTCCCTCATCATCCAACTGCTGCTCATCAATGTGTACCTATTGCTGTTCATATTGGACCTGCTGTCCTTCATCACCTATCTGCTGCTATCCCTCAACATCCAACTGCTGCTGTCCCTCATCCTCTATCTGCTGATGTCCCTCATCCCTTTCTTCTTGCTGCTGTTCACTGCCCTCTCCTTCCCCCTGTTGACTTGGCTGTCCAGTAGTCATTCTGAGCCTTCTAGGTGTAGGCCTACTAGACAGAGGCACTGGGCGATGGACAGGCTGAGTAGGAGAAATATGGGCAGGAGGGACAGTGACAAAATCTGGATGGCTAATGAATAAATCCCATGAAACCTCTTTCTTCTCCAGCTGGTATAGGAAGATAATCTTGATCAAAGAATGATGAAAAAGAGAAGGGATTTGCTAAGGTGGGACCTTCTTTTGGACAGTGGATGCCATTTTCTCTATGCTTTTGAACAAAAAGTGAGGGAGGTTTAGTTGCCTGCTTCTAGTAAAGTGCATCAATAAACGGACATGATAGGCATAAATTCGATCAAACCTCCCTTCACAAGTGAAATATTTCATTATGGCTTTCATAAGCGGAGCATAACTGTCAAGGAGATATGAAAAAGGGAAAATAGCAGTGACAACCTCTCTATGTTCAGGCTTGATGAAAGGTTTGTAATCCTCTAAATCAAGATGAGCTTGCTTAAACCATTTTTCGCCATGATACGGGATCTTGGTGGCCTTGGACACATACCTTCGAGAAATTTTGAAATCAAGATCTGCCACTTGGAAGTGTTTTTCTTTGAATCTCAGGGTGCACAAGTGTGTTAATGGCGAAAAACTCTTGACTTCTTCTATCTTCTGGCAGAAATCAAGGCAGCCTACTTCATGGAAATTGAAAAGTACAGATGGATGGGCATTAATCTCTTCTGTAGAGATGGGCTCATATCTTTTATGTGGACCGCTCCTGTGGTCTTGCCTTGGAGGCATTTTGACCTGAAATGCTTTGAAAAAGGGAAACTGCCCTCTCTGTGTGTAAAAATGCCTGTTGGAATCAAACTGTGTCACTATACTGCTTGGACAGAATAGACAATGAGATCTGGATGTATTGCAACAAGCTTTTGTAACACACAACTTCTGCTCTCCTTAAAACAACCTTCTACCTTTGAGTGTAACTCAGCTAGGAAAAATTTCTCAATAGGACACCATATAGTAAAGATGAGATAGACTGCTGTGTAGATTTCCTGTATACAGTGTTAAGAAATCACCCCTCTTGTGAATTTGTTAGAGGCCAATCAACACTTGTATTCGTGTCTCCAAGACAAATCTTAATCATAAAAACCCTGTTCTTCAGAAATGGTCTTCCACTTTGAAAATATCACAATCAGCAACTCTTCAAAATGATATAATATAGTGAAAAGAAGGGCAGACTGCTAGAAGGAGTTTGCTGTAAGGAAGTGCTAAAATCACCCTGTTCCTGAAACTTTAGATGTCAACCAATACACCTTACTCCTTGCTCAAGGAGAATTTCAGTCATTAACAACTCTGCCCTGTATAAGTGTGCCAACTTTCCACTGATCTTGCATATGTGAAATCAACCCTTAGTGTTTAGACAGTCAATACACAGTACTGGAGCAAAAATGACAGAGTTTTTAGAAGACTATAAAGCCTTTAGACAGAGGTTATATGAGTTTTCTCTTTTCAAAACAATCAATGGCCCTTTATGAATGTAGCCCTCTGGTGATATTATAAAAACCTCTGCTAGGATGGATAGCAACTTGCCAAATAGGTTTTTAAACAACACCAAGCAGTCAACCAACAACACAGGAATACTGTCCCTTTGTGAAGGGCGCGAGCAGCTCTCCCCTGTAGCCTCAAACTATAAACTTTTGCTTGAACAAAAACCCCTTCTCCTACTAAATTTCACTGCTCTCTATGCATGTCACTTTGTTTCAACAAAAACAGGCTCATTAAGTTTCAATCCTGGTGTGAGCATATAGGCAAATTCATATTTAAAACAGAGGTAACAATTTTTTAGGACATCTTCAAAAGCTTTGAGCAAAGGCTGTAATAGTTTGCTCTTTTCCACAATAATCAAGGGCCTTTTCAATGTGGAATTTTAGTTATCCTTGGAAGAAAGCTTTTGTGATTTCTGAAAATCTACTTGGCAGTGAGGTTTTGAAGGTCCGAAGCAGTCACAGAGTATTCAGAGAATAATGACTTTCAGTGGTTGAGTAGGGTAATCAATGCCTTATTTCCTTCAACAGTGAAGACTTCTTTTAAACTGGCATACTAGTCTGCTTTGGGAAGATTCCTCCACACTTTGGAAAACCAGTTTTTAAATGTCTATGAAAATCCAACAACACAGTCAGGGTTTGACAATTTCGGAAATTTGGATGAAATTTCAAATACCTTTTGAAATCGCTGAAGAAAACCTTGGAGGAAAGCGTGGAGCAGCTCTCGAGATCCTCCAATTTGTGAGCGGCACTCTTATATGTTGGCACGGCGCACAAAGTTATACCCGGGTGACCTGTCGGGTGGTCGGGCACCCTGTACAGGCGCGTTGCGCAACTGTACAGGTGCGTCGCTCTAACACAGGCGGCCTTTTTAAAGTTGCCCCCAGGCGCGTCGCGCGAAATGGCAGGCGCGTCGCTCGGCTATAGACAGTGCAGTCTTCTGAAAATTCGACCAGATCTTCCTTGTTTTTGGTGCTATGGAGGCACGGAGCTTCGTTTGAATTTTTTTTTTAAAATGACACCTTCACTCTCCTATTTCACTCTTATGATATTTCAAACATTTTCAACGGTTACTTCTTCTTTTTCTTGTCATGCCAAAAGAACTCGGTTGGTCTTTTAACACAGCGAGGCCTCTTTTTCAAACAGTGTTATTTCTTTCCAATTTTTTTTTTATAGAAAATGAAACAGCAGGGTGTTTCGAATTGTTTCATGGGGAAAATACCTCCTTTAGTAATATTGAACTTATTATTTCAATAACCTTTCGACCATTTTCGCCACTGTGTTTAATGGTGCTTATGAGATCTCTGTCCTTTTTAAATGATGAGAAAGCTGCATTTGTTTTAATCTTTCAAAACACTGGCCATCCATCAAACCACTTCTTTGTCCATTTATAACTGGTATACTTATTCTCAATGTCTATCTTGGGAATTAATCTTGAATAGCCTCCCATTGTTTGTGAAGTATATCTGAAAGGATAAACTGGTGGAGTAGGAACAACAGGGTTCTTTGAAACACAGTCATCACTTGATTTGATTGGTACATTTGACCTTTTGTAATGGAACCATTGCAAAGGTCAAATTTGTCCACTGTTTTACCTTTTCTCCTTTGCAGGTGACACATTGTAGCTGATTCCTTTTCAAGCTTGCCAAATTATTCAAAACTGGATAATGACTTGTGATAAAATGTCCTGACTGTTCCCTGCTTTGCAGAAATGTCTCCTCCTTTTAAGCTCGGTTTGATAGAGTCCTGTAGATGTATTTTGATTGGATTTGTAATAGTGAAGTGCTTCATGGGTTTTGAGTGCTACCCAGAGCTAATAAAACTCATTTCCAGAAACTCTGTCTTAATCTGTTGATGGCTATATAATGAGCAGGCTTTGGCAAAAGCTCTTTTTGTACATGGTGTCAGTCCCTGCTTCCAGGTGATACACAAGTTCCTTTTGGATTTTATGTGCTATATTCTAGCTTGCATCCCTTCATACCATATTTTCTCTGTTTTACTCAAAAAGAGCTCCTTTAGACTTAATGGCAGGTGATAGTGGGGTACTGTTTAACCCTTCCCTTTAAAGAAACTGCTCCTTTTTGGTATCAATGCATGCATATATTCAATATTGTCTCCTTTCCACTATGATGTATATTTTGAAAGACGTTTTCATATGAATAGGAAGAGCAATATTTTTGAATTAGAAACATTATCTTTGACCTGTGTAATGACTTCTATTTTCCTTCTTTGTATCCTTCCACTGCACCTTTCTGACTAATCAGTCTTCAACAATATCCAAGGCTTTGGCCATCTGCTCATACATGGAGGAGGCTCTTCATCAGGTAAAGTATCCGAAGGTTGCTTGACAAATCTGTTTGACACAGCTTTTCCCTGGATGTGATGGAAAGTAAAACACTTGAAAAACATCAATACTAGCATCTCTACTTGCAATCATCACTGTGTTTCAGAAGAAACCCTAGCCAAAGTGACACTGTCTCCCTGCACAGCTCTGAGGGTGACTGAAATATCATCATTTGCTTTGGTCATCTCATGACAAATTACTTGAAAAATAGTCTCTGTGACTATGGAGGTCAGTGCCTTTTGAAAAACCAAGAACTTTCTTTCTGCCTGGACTTTTGCAATCTTCAAAGTCAATACTGGCCAGCGCCCTCTGCTTGTGGATGAAGGAGGCGCCCTAACCCTCTGCTTGTAAATGAAGGAGGTTCTGGGCCATGACAATTTGCCAGTTTGCTATGACAGTGGTGTCTTTCTGTGATTTTCATGGTGGAAAGAACTGTAAGGTCTTGATGAGTAACTCTTTGTTTTGCAGCTTCATCTCAGGTTCATGCTACATTTAGAAGCAGCTGTTCCTCTAACTGTAGATTCAAGCATTTCCTCCTGAGATGAAGTTATATTTCCTGTTCTTTGCAGAATCTATAAAACACTGTGAAACACCTAATAGTCAGCTTGAGATTGGGGTTTATGCAGTGCTGAGACCTAGGGATATAAGTGGCGCGACTTAGAGTTGTTCGTCAATTTCATTTGCAGAGTGGGAGGTCAGTTATGGTTGGTTTGTAACAGATGGAGGCTTTTTGACTGTTTGATGATCGCCAAGGGTAAAATGTCTTAAAGCGCCACTTCCTAACATAGGGGAGACTTTTGAAACAGATTTGGATTTGCCTTTTAAATCTGATGGGCAGACCAGTAGAGCTGAAGCTAGATAGGAAAGGGATAATGAGGTTTTGATTTTGACATGGGTGTACTGGAAAGTAGAAAGGCGAAAAAAGTTTTAGGAGGGTTTTCTAGATGACATATTGACATAAGGAAATCAGTTTCTAGAAAACTCAGCTGTAGATATAGTCATCACTAACATGTAAAAAATATTGATGGCTAACATAGACATGGCAAGCTAATTTTTTACAAGTTTGGGATCTG